>OZ010789.1:490868272-492085159 GCA_963932465.1 Maratus speciosus
ATTTTAATGGGCTTTACATAGCCGGATACAGAAATTGAATTGTCGGTAGTTTTACAGCATAGGGGCCTTGGCGAAATAGCGAAATTTGCCTTGGCGAAGAAGGGAATTTGGCAACATATTTTCTGGCAACCTATACACTATTTTATTTCATATACACACGGATTTTATTTTCAACATTTATACAATGTATTTAACATAAAGAAGCCATTTGTCTAATTTTTTTCAGAAACAGAAGTTATTTGTGTATAAAAAAACAACAATAATATATACATTTAATTAAAATATAAACAAATTTATAGAAACAAACAAAAAAATTCATCAAGTTTGTTTTCATAGCTGTTTTTAACATTTGGCAACAAATCTTACTTTCTGATGCCTGAATTCCATCAAGTTTTTTAAAAAACCGCCAAGGCCCCTATAGTGAAAAAATACCAAATTCTCTCCTATTTTGCACTATCTGCACCATAGTTTGTAATATATGCAAGGCGGTGAGAGCGATATTAAATTTTAAATCTATTTATATAAAACCCAAGTCTCTGTGTGTCCCTCACAATTCCGATTGGGCTGCCTCATTGATAGCGGCAATGTTAGGCTTCGTTCAACTTACAAAAATCGGTACTACTTAGCTATCCCGTCGACCAAAAATCTATCGCCAAACTATAAGATTAAATGCCAATACTGGTTGATCGTAAATGTCACATTCACTTGACTTTATGCAAGTTACACGTGTTTACGTCATCAAGTTATTTTTATTTCGGCGTTTTATTTATATTTCTATTAATGTTATACTTATTTATTTGTTCTTTCGTTATTTATAATAAAAATTATGTCAATTTGTATAATCGAGTGGTTTGGCGATTTATATAAATTGGCGAAATTGGTCGACGGGATAACTAAGTAGTACCCAAAAATTCAATATATAATTTCTTCTACCTGAAATCCCGTCTATAAAATATTCAAAATTGGAAAAGTTTAATGTTTTGCGCTATCGTTAAAACCATTTCAGAAACCGTGTTTCATTTTGTACTACTTTGTTATCCCGTTGACCAAAAAACTATCCCCAAATTATAAGATGGATGCCAATAATGGATGATCGTAAATGTCGCGTTCACTTGACATTAAACACGGTGTACGTGTTTATTTCTTGATCAAGTGATTTTTGCTTCAACTGTTTATTTGTATTATTATTAATGCTTTTCTAAGTTATTTGTTCTTTCGTTATTTAAAAGAAAAATTATGTCGATTTGTATAATTTGGGGAATAGTTTAGCAAAAAATCACGCATTGAATATCTATCCCAGCGCCACGAAATAGCTTGCATGAGAAAAAGTGAACCGATGTTAGCATTCATCCAACAGTGAATTACCTAAATTGTTTTTATAGTTTTATTTACTTTTTTTTATCTTTTAACGTTGCATTAAATGTGTATTAAATAAAAATAGGTACAGATGTCACAGAGGCACCGGGGCTTCTTTTTAGCACCAAAAGGGCGATTTTTTGCCGGGCGTGGTAACCTGCAAATTTTTGCTTTGAATGAAAACTTGGTGTTTTATAATAAAATTAAATGTGAGTGTTAAATTAAAATTATGTGTACGATAATGGCAACTCAAAGCGGCAACTGTTTTTTTTTTACGTTTATTTTGTTTTTTGAGTGAAAAAAGAATAATGAAGTATAAATGTAATATAGAATATTTTATTCAGCAATTTATTGTATTTTTCGGTACAGATGTCATATTCGCCCCATATTGGCGCGATTTTTTTCCGACGCCAATGTCATATACGCAACGGGTACTTAACTGGCGCCAAAGTGTCGTTATTTTGCTTGATGTGGTAACACGGATTATGTTGTTTATGCTGTTGATGTTTTCGCCAAATTGGCAACCGAAAAAAGAAAAACAGTGGCACTCCGGGAGTGCCAATGGAAGTGAAAACTTCAACAATTACGTGTGTGTTTTTTTAATCGTCTTGTGTCACGTAGGTGTCACGTAGATGTCACGTGAACAGTTTGTATATTTATACTTTCACGTAACAGTTTTATGTACTTCTACTTTAACTAGTGTGTTCCAATAAATTAATGGTTTCGTTAAGGTCAGTTAGTATTTTGTAACTATCTTATTATTTATAACATCTGAGTTAACAGGATGTTACATGGCGTCAGAAGTGTTGAAATTAAATTAAATTAAATTTTGTTGTTACTGACATTTATTAAAATGCAGAGAGAAGCTACAAACGCTCGCCTTCCGGCAGAATTGGAAGTCACTGAAGATAATATGGCCATTAAATGGAAGGTTTGGAAACAGGGATTTGAATTTTATTCAATTGCTGCGCAGTTAAATACTAAACCAGCTGAAGTTCAGGCTGCTACTTTTATGTCAGCTATAGGATCTGCTGCAATAGTTATATTTAATACCTTTAATTTGACGGATCAAGAGCAGCAGAATGTTGATGTAATCAAGCAGAAATTTGATGAATATTTTTCACCTCAGATTAATCAGACCTACACTCGATATGTATTTTTTACATGCATTCAAGGTAAGCAAGAAACTTTTGATTCTTATATTACAAAGTTGCGTACAAAAATTAAAGATTGCGCTTTTGGCGATTTGCAAGATAGTTTATTACGTGATCAACTAGTTCGTGGTATTAATTCTGATAAAGTACGTGAATTACTATTGGCTGAAAAAGACTTAACGGTCAATAAAGCTATTGATATATGTAGAGCTAGCGAACATGCTACTTTTCAATTAAAAGAAATGCATTCAGTTGTTGATAATACAGAAAAAGATATTATGATGATTCGGAAATCTAAACTGAAATCCGATACTAAATCTGATATGGTTTATTCACATAAAAATAAGCCAAAGCTCAATAAAGCAAATAAGATATGTTGGCGATGTGGTTTAACGCATGATTATCGTAATTGTCCAGCCTTTAATGTTACTTGCAATCTTTGCGCTTTAAAAGGGTATTATGCTCGCCAATGTAAATTTAAAAAGAAATACCGATCAAAGAATCGAGCCATACAGGAACTTACAGAAGTTTCTAATGATAGTGATGATGAGATTAATCATTATTTTAGCAATACATTGCATGTCGGAGAACTATTGAGCTCACAGAATAATGCTTGGTTAACAACTGTTACTTTTCAAAATAGAGTATCTGTGAAATTTAAATTAGATACCGGCTCTGAAGCCAATATTATAACAGAACGTTTAGCTAAAAAGCTTAAAGCAGTTATACGTGAGACTAAAGTAAAACGCTTAAAATCTTATAATAATGAGTTTACACCGGTAATTGGCGAAACCGATATTAAGTGTATTGTTCAAAATACGCCAGTTATTCTGAGATTTTTAGTAGTTAATGGAAATTTTAATTGTATATTGGGATGTTCTACATGTGAAAAACTTGGCTTAGTCCAACGTACTCCTGAGTCTGTACAGGTTAATGAAATAGGAACTGAAATACCAGATGCAGTTTTTCAAGGTATAGGTTGTTTGAAAGATTTCGAATACAATATTGAAATTGAGGATGGTGCAGATTTGAAAATACATCCACCTCGACGAATTCCGTATGCAATTCGTGATACTGTCAAAAAAGAAATTGATCTTATGGTTAAAATGAAAATTTTAAAACCGGTAACACATCCTACTCCTGCTGTCAGCCCATTAGTAATTGTAAAAAAAGGTGATAGAATACGTTTGTGTTTAGATCCAACTGATATTAATAAAGTTATAAAACGGCGTCATTTTCCTCTCAAAACAGTTGAAGAGATAGCAGCTCGCATTGGTTCAGCAAAGTATTTTACAATATTAGATGCTAAAAAAGGATTTTGGCAGCTTCCTGTGTCTCGACGAACATCAGATTATTTAACAGTTAATACACCTTGGGGAAGGTATTCGTTCCTAAGAATACCATTTGGGCTTGCATCAGCACCAGAAATATTTCAGCAAGTAATGCATTCGCTCTTAAGTGAATTTGAAAATACTGAATGTTCTATGGATGACATATTATTATGGGCAGACACAAAACAAGAACTACGAAAATTAACTGTGAAAGTAATTAGACGTCTTTTTGATGCCGGACTTCGTCTAAATAAAGAAAAGTGTGAATTTGAAAAAACAAAAATCAAATTCTTGGGTCACCTGTTTACATCAAATGGAATCGAGATTGATCCTGCAAAAGTGAAAGCTATTGAACAACTGAAAACACCAACTTGCTTAGCTGAATTGCAAAGATTTCTCGGAATGGTGAACTATGTGTCGAAATTTATACCTAATTTCTTTGAAATTACAGAACCTATACGTAGACTATTGCACAAAAATGTATTGTGGGAATGGTCCGAAGATCAAGAAAATTCTTTCTTTAAACTGAAAGAGGCTCTTAAAAATACGCCAGAGTTGGCCTACTTTGATGTTAATAAACCTACGATAGTTTCAGTTGATGCCAGCTCACACGCTGTTGGTGCAGTTCTTCTTCAAAATGGTAGACCAATTGCGTATGCGACTAAAGCATTAACAGATTCACAACGAAGATATCCTCAAATCGAAAAGGAATGTTTTGCTATTCGTTTTGGGTGTAAAAGGTTCCACGATTATATTTATGGAAAACCAGTTACAATTGAAACTGATCATAAACCTTTAGAGGCTATTGCAAAGAAATCCTTACAGGCAGCTCCTGCACGTCTTCAAAGAATACTTTTTGACGTTCTTCAATACTCGCCCAAGATAGTATACAAAAAAGGTAAAGATATACCTATTCCAGATGCATTAAGTCGTGATTGCATTATTGATCTTGTAGAAGATGAAGAGATAGAAACTTTTGAAGTTTTATGCAATGTTCCTCTTCCATTATTGACTTTTTCAGAACTGTTAAATGCGGTTAACGAAGATTCTGAATTGCAAGAGTTAAAACGTTTAATTCTTGATGGTTGGCCACCTAGTATTAGCTCAGTTTCTCCACAACTTCGTAAATACTGGAACTTTAGAGAAGAATTGGCAGTTTATGAGAATTTGTTATTCAAATCAGAACGTTTAATAGTTCCATCTGCATTAAAGTCAAAGTATTTGAATTTAATTCACCAAGGTCATCTAGGAATTAATTTGTCTTTGCATCGTGCTCGAGAAATTATCTTTTGGCATGGTATGACCCGTGATATTGAGCTCTTTATACAAAAATGTCCTGTTTGTCAACAAACAGCTCGTTCACCGAATACAGAGCCATTGCAAATGAAACCTGTTCCTCAATTCCCGTGGCAACGAGTGGCTTCTGATATGTTTGAATTTTCTGGAAATCAATACTGTCTTATTGTTGACAGTTACTCGGGATATTTCGTTTTTAAAAAACTAGTGCATCCTTCATCACATTTGGTAATAGAATATTTGAAAGATACGTTCGCAACTCATGGAATACCAGACATTTTGGAATCTGATAACGGTCCACAATACTCATCAGATGCATTTCACAAATTTACTATAGATTGGAAAATACAGCACATTCCGTCTAGCCCGCGTTATCCTAAATCTAATGGCCTAGCAGAACGCTATGTTCAAATAGCAAAATTGATTTTAAGAAGATGCTCTATAGATCATACAGATGTCAGATTGGCACTTCTAAATTGGAGAAATACACCTCGTGAAAATTTGCCTTCTCCAGCTCAACGTCTCTTTGGAAGACCTACTCGAAGTTTAATACCTATACATCCATCTTTACGTTTGCCTCGAATGTCATCTACTTTTCCTCTTCAATTAAGTAGAGAAAAGCAACGTGCAGCTTCGACCACTGACTCACGAAATGAATCTCCATTACTGACTAAAGGTCAATCTGTTAAGCTCCAAACTGATCATCGTACTTGGATTCCTGCTACTGTGTCAGATGTTGCAAATACTCCCCGTTCATACTTTGTTACCACTCCTACAGGCAAGATTCTCCGTCGAAACAGCGCACATCTACGTCCAACAAAGGCTGAAATTATACCAGACCGCCAGATTGCTGTTAACCCTTCAGGTTTTGTTCGATCGGAGAATGATAATAGTACATCACTTGACCCTCTCGATGTTTCTCGTCTTTCTGCTCCAGTTTTTACTCCGCCCAAATCTAAAACAGTGGTTACCCGCTCCGGAAGAGTTATACGCCCTCCAGAACGTTTGAACTTATAAAAGAACTCTTATTCTTATTTTTTTTATTGTAAGGGAAGATGTCACGTGAACAGTTTGTATATTTATACTTTCACGTAACAGTTTTATGTACTTCTACTTTAACTAGTGTGTTCCAATAAATTAATGGTTTCGTTAAGGTCAGTTAGTATTTTGTAACTATCTTATTATTTATAACATCTGAGTTAACAGGATGTTACAAGGAAATGTTTTATTCGTTGAATTGTGTAGCAGCACTAATGAAAGCATCCGGGGACACGGCAGTGCCCCTTCCAAATCTTGAAAGCACAGCCGTAAGCATCTTTTTCTGGAAGCAACTCAGGGTACTTTTGTCCCCCAATTGTTGGTGATTCCCAGAAACTTGAAACTTCGTAAATCTAAAGTAATGTGGAAATGGAACTAAATGCTGAAATTTCACGTTTCTATCTTTTTTATTTCAGAAGATATATGAACTTAAACTTTCGTCTTTTCGACACTGATTCACCGATCATCAAAACTCGTACGTCCTGTATCCCTAGAATCTTGAAATTTGGTATGAAGGTAGTGTTTCGGATACAATGAAAGGGAAAATTTTAAAAAATCCTCAAAATTTGGATAAAAAGTCGAAAAATCAAAAAACCGAGAATTTGGCAGAGATGTGATATACGAACCAGGTTTGGCGCGATTTTTAAACGTCAATTTGGCGAAAGCCCGTTTTCCAATTCCAGTTACAATATATATTTTTAAATTATTTTCTATTGTTTTAAAAAGTAAACAACAATAAATAAACGGTAATTTCATTAATAACTATAGAATAAAACAATTGTACAATTTAAAAAAAATAAAATAAAAGTAAATAAACAATTTATTAATAAATAAGCAACAGTAGCCGGGTTACCTTGTAAAATAAAGTAACGCCATTTTGCTGTCAATTTGGTACCCAAGTGCGTATCTGACATCTGTGCCCCATATTTTATCTTCCGTAATCGAAATTCCCGCCAATACTGTTGGTTATTGACCAGACCATCAACACGATAAAATACAGCGTTATCGGTTTTTAGTTACACGAAATAGGTAGGTCACGAATACGGTATAATTCATTTTAACTGACGAAAAACAAAATAATGATTTGTTTTAGCAATACGCCGGGAGAAAAAGTGAGTTTTAGCTTCGTTCTTCTTTTGCGGATTGAGCTGAAGAGGGAAAAGTTCCTGTCATTCACCGCTTGGCGCGCTAGTGTCTATGTGTCAAAATGCTAGCATGTCGTTACGTTACAGTGTCTCGAAATCAGTGTTTTTTCCCCATCTCAAAAAAAGTTCAACGCGCCTAAAGAAGTTTTCACTTCAAAAATCGCGCCAATATGGGGCGAATATGACATCTGTGCCTATTTTTCATTTGAAATGAATGAAACTGCATCCGAAAGTAAACAGCGTTCAGACAGTGAACGTAGAGACCGATGGCTAGCTCGGCAGTCGCAAGAAACATTAAATTCTATCCGAGAAGAAAATAGATTACGGCATTCAAATCAAAGAGCTAATGAAAGCCATGGTGATCGATCTGTGAGATTATCTCTTTGCGTACTTCTACACAGCGTTCAAGTGAAAATGAAGAACAAAGATTAATCAGACGTAGTCATGATGCTGAACGTCATTCTCGGCGGTTTTTGACTCAACGACAAATCTACTACGAAAATCAGCAATAATTAATTTCTGAAGCCTCTCAGTCTCAAGTTATTGAGCCTCATACGTGTGGACAATTGAGCATTCTCTGCCAATTTTCCAAAGCGCGCCATTTTCAAGCTGAGAAATCCAGATATGGAAAATTTAACAGTTGTTGCCATAAAGGTAAAGTTAGGCTTCCACAACGTCATCGGTTTCCACCATACCTCCAAAACTTGATGAGCAATTCAAATGCACTTAATTATCATAATTTCAAAGAAAACATTCGCTCATACAATAGTGCCATTTCATTTACTTCTATGGGTGCTAAACTTGCTGGAAATGCTCCGGAACACGGCCTTATTGTTGTAAAGTTCAAGGCCAAATTTATCACCGAACTTCCCACTTGCATCCTCCTAATGGCCAACAAAAAAAAATTTGCTCAACTGTATGTTTTGGATACAACACAAGTTGTCGAAGAGCGTCTTAACATTCCCGAAAATGACAACTGTTTACCAAATGTTTTGCGTGGACTTGATTTACTTATGCGGCAAAATCCTTATGCTCAAGTTTTCAAAAAATTGAGTGAGGTGGAGACTGAGCAGCAACAACATGCACAAAGATATAATTTACAAATGCCAAGAGTTAATATGGTATTGCGTCGAGATCGCCATTCAGACAACCGGCGATATAATTTGCCGACATCAAACAAAGTAGCTATGGTTTTTCTAAATGACGATGGTGAACCACCCTTTCAAGGCGATATCAGAATTTATCCAAGAAATAATGACCAACCTTTTGTAAACTTGAATATTTTAAGTCCTAATTTAGATCCAATGACTTATCCTATATTCAACCAAAACGGAGAGCCTGGCTGGACAACAAATTTATTACTATCACCTTATCCAGGATGTTCACCTGGTGTTCGAAGTAATATATCAATGCTTCAGTTCAAAGGTGCTCAAACAGCGGTTCGGGATAATGAGTTTAATCCAATATTGCATGGTGGAAAACTTGCTCAACAGTAGATAATAGACTCTCACTTACAAGTGGAAGCTAATAATCTCAATTTCATTAGACAGAAGCAAAAAAAAACTTCGTGCAGACGATTATTTTAGCCTCAGGGACTTTGTAGCCCAAGGAGCAGCTGATGCTGGTGTTACTGCTGGAAAAACAATAATTCTACCTTCTTCATTTCAAGGGTCTCCTAGAAATATGAGAGAGAGATGCAATGATGATATGTCCATTGTTACAAAGTTTGGAAAACCAGATGTGTTTCGTACATTCACGTGCAATCCACAGTGGCCAGAAATAGTCAAAAATCTACTGCCCGGACAAACGTCATCAGACAGACCTGATTTAGTAGCGAAAGTGTTTAAAATTAAACTATCAGCATTAATGAATGATATAACAAATGGGGAACTATTTGATAAAGCTGTGGCTTTTGTATATACTATTGAATTTCAAGAAAGAGGTCTTCCACATGCTCATATTCTTTTAATTCTAGCAGAGCCCTATAAATTTCGTAATGCTGCTCAAGTTGACCGTTGTACTTCTTCGGAGTTACCAGATCCTGAAACTTATCCACGATTATCAGAAATTGTTCCTCGTACTATGGTCCACGGGCCATGCGGAACTTTGAATCCGAATTCTCCATGCATGGATGGTAATAAATGCACAAAAGAGTTTCAAGAAACAACTAAAGTTAATCTGAATGGTTATCCACTCTATCAAAGACGACAAGGCCCAACTGCTATAGTTCGCGACAAACAGATAGATAATCACTACATCGTTCCATATAATGCATATTTACTGCTGAAATATGACGCGCACATCAACACTGAAGCCTGCACATCCATCAAATCTATTAAATACATTTACAAGTACATATACAAAGGTTATGATGCAGGAAATGCAGTAGTACATGCTGGAAATAATGAGAGTAACGAGTTTGTGTATGAAGAACTGTCGTCACATGTTGATTCTCGATATGTGAGTGCACCAGAGGCAATGTGGCGGTTACTGGAAAATGAAATGTATGATCGTTCTTATGCAATAATTCGTCTTGTCATTCATTTACCTTTAAGACAACAGGTTTATTTTCATGCTGATGGTGAAAATGCTGCTCTGGAACAAGCTGTCAACCGCGAAACGATGCTGACTGCTGGTTCAAGTTGAATAGAATAGATAATGAAGCAAAACAATATATTTATGTTGATAAACCATATCATTATGTAGACGAGAAAAATGCTTGGAAAAAACGACAAAGAGGAGGCGATAAAATTGTTACAGGATTATATTATGTTAATCCAAAAGATATTGAACGTTTCTGCCTTCGGTTACTTCTCCTTTATGTTCCTGGTGCTACATGCTTTGAAGATTTACGAACATTTGATGGAAATCTGTACAACACATTTCAAGAAGCTGCACGTGCACGTTTTCTTCTTGCTGAAGATAATGAATGGGATCAATGCTTAGAAGAGGCTACCTTAACTGCAATGCCATTACAAATGCGTCAAACTTTTGCATTTATTTGTATTTTGTAATCCCACAAATCCAGCTAATTTGTGGGAAAAATATAAAAATTCAATGAGCGAAGATTACTCAAGAACTTATAAGGAATCAGCTGCTCAGAACCGAGCTTTGCAAGATATTAATTGCATGTTGGAATCTCATGGATTAAACTGTACATCATTTAATCTTCCTACACCCAATATACTGCAGGAAATTAAAAATGAAGAATTCGATTATTTTAATGAAGCTGAAGTAGCTGTTGAACAAATAGAAACTTTAAATTTCATACAACGAAAAGCTTTCAACCAAATAAAATCAGCTCTTGAAAGTGATTCTGTTACGAGACGTTGCTTTTACTTAGATGGTCCTGGAGGATCTGGTAAAACATATTTGTACAACGTACTCCTGCATTTTGTTAGAGGTAAATGCCAAGTAGTACTTCCACATGCAACAACAGGAATTGCATCAATTTTATTAGAGGGTGGTAAAACTGTTCATTCTGGCTTCAAATTACCAGTGCCGATTTTAGAAACTTCCACATCTGCCATTCGAACGTCTTCAAGTGAAGCTCAAATATTACGTGAAACTAAATTAATTATAATTGATGAAGTGACAATGATGTCATGCCATGCTCTTCGTTGTATTGATGTCTTACTGCGGGAAATAATGTTGAATGACATGCCTTTTGGAGGTTATGTTATTAGGTGAAGGCTTTCGCCAGGCATTGCCAGTTGTTATAAGAGGAAACAGAACAGAAATTATTGAAACATGCTTGAAATCAAGCCCACTTTGGCAAGAATTTATACAAATTAGACTATCTGAAAATATGAGATCTGAAGGGCAAAATTCCTTTAATGAATGGCAGTTTAAAATTGGTGAAGGAAAAACACCCGATATATCAAATTTACCTGCAGGTACAATAGAAATTCCACCATCAATGGTCTGCAAAGATTCAATTATTGCAAGTGTATATGGAGATCATATAAACTATACCGATTTTGAACAACTTGAACAAAAAGTAATTTTGACAACAAAAAACAAACATGCATTATCATTAAATAACAAAATTTTGAATTTGCTGTCTGAAAATGGAAGAATTTACTATAGTGCAGATTCAGTCGTGTCTGACAACCAAGAAAATGTTAATAATTATTCACCTGAGTTCTTGCATGAACAAACTCCGTCAGGGATGCCTCCTCATAAGCTTACTAAGAAAAAAGAAAGTATCATCATGCTTCTCAGAAATATGAATACAAGAAAAGGATAGTGAAATGGAACCAGATTAATTGTGCACGCTCTACACAACCATTTTATTGATGCTTTCATTTTAACCGGAACAAATCAAAATGATAGAGTTCACATACCAAGAAATGATTTGACACCAAGTGAAACTTCTCTACCTTTCATTCTTAAACACTGCCAATTTCCAGTTATACTGTCATTTGCAATGACGATAAATAAGTCACAAGGACAAACATTTTCTACAGTTGGACTGTATTTAAAAGAACCGGTTTTTCTCATGGACAACTATATGTAAGTATTTCAAGATGTAAAGAGGAAGAGCAGTTTAAAATTTATGTAGAAGATACTGAAGAGCAAGGTCGGCTTTTAAATAATGAAAGAGTTTTTTCAAAAAACAACGTATATCCTGAAGTTTTGTGAACAAATTTTAATTTCATTTTTTCTGTGTTCATTATTACATAGTTTTTCATAAATTCGTTTTGTTTTTAAATTGTGTTATTTTCATCTATTACTGCGGAACAAGAGAGGAAAACTCATATTCTTCAACATGTTTTTTATCCCTTTAAGACCTGACCTAAACAACTATGTAGGTGATCCTAAGGCAAAAGGAAAAACAATTTCCTCTGTTTCTGGCACTAAAGCAGAGCCTGCACCAAACAATTGTGTGGATCCTCCCTTGACGTCACCTGAGATCGAAAACAATTTAAAATATCTTTTTTTTTCAATTAAATATGATCTTATTAATTTGGGTTAAAAGCCAAGACTTTTAATTTCTACTAAAACTCTTCAGATCTTAAAGGTTTATATATCTTTCTATCTCATTTTCCGTCATTTTTGACGGGCTATCTTTCTAGTGTTTGTATAACTGGTATAATTTAAATTTCGCTTCAAAAGTAATTGTTTTTGACATAATACGAAACCAAAATTTTTTCAGAAGTGATCGATTATATCACTAATAAATCATACAAAGCTAATTAAGGAACAATCAATCCAATGAAAAATGTGTTTTCGTTGTGTTTTTTAAATGTGTTTTTTTTCTTGTATGTCATGATAATATAAGTTGATATAAAAGTTACATTCAATATATTTTGTAACAACAATCTCAAACATTTTCGTGGAGAAACGTATAATTTACTGGCATCACAGTAGCAGAAATAATCCAGTGATTTCAAGAAAAATTTTTGTTATTTGCCATAATATCTGTCTTTTGATTAGACGATTTTATGACATTTTGTGCTTAAATTCGCAAGGTCCCGGTAATTTTAGGATACAATAAAAAAGAAAAGCTTCCAGTTAAATTGATGGCATTGAGCTCACAGTCTATTTATACTAATTGTATATGATACTGTTATTTCAAAGAATATTGCCTTTCGAAATATAAGTTAAGGGTGGAGATTACCCCCCACACACACACACACACCTGTTTCACATCTTTATACTTAACCAATGAGCCTCCAAATCTCACTAGGGAAGCGCCTTATCAGAATAAACCGGTATACTAAAATCGAAGCAAATCGGGTAGAAAGACACATTAAACTAAACTAAGTCAGGTATCAATCCCTGTGTCCCCTTTTATATTTAACCAATGAATCTCCAAGTGTAATCAGGGAAGCGCCTTATCATAATTAACTGGTATAACAAATTTGTAGTAAATCGGATAAGAAAACCCATTTTTTCTAAATTAAGGGGGTATTATCCCCGATCCCTCTTTTATAATTAAACAATCAACCTCCAAATATAATCAAGGAAGGGCCTTATCAGAATTAACCGGTATACCGAAATTGGAGCAAATCTGATAATTCTGCATGAAAAACCCATTTATCTAAGTTAAAGGAGGGGGGAGTAGCCACCCCCCATATCCCCTTTATACTAAACCAATGAACCTTCAAAAACTACTGGAATGAAACTAGAAAAAATATTGAAGAAATCGGATATTTCTATCAAGAGTTATCGCATTGCATACGTACGTTCGTACATGCATACATATGTACGTACAGTCGTGGAAAAAAAGTAAACACCCCCTATTAACTCCTCAACAAGTCATCGTAGAAGAAAGTTACAGGTACCGAAAGATTGGAAATAAAGTCTACTTTTAAATGATGTATATAAAATTTTCTTAGGGGGTCATCTACATATTAAAACGAATCCAAACTTCATTTTTTTCAATAGCAATACCCAATTTTAACGAGATATTTCAAATCTTCGGTTCAAACTATGCCTAGACACCAAATTTGAAGTCATTTGAATGATAAGTTTTTGAATTATAAACATTCAAAATTTAGTGCTTCTAATGTTAAATTACATTTTCATATTTTTATTTATATCTCCCGAAATTATGCTCCTAATGTGCTAATTTTTTTTGTAGTAATAATACTAATATACCCAAACATAAATAAGCTTAATTTGCAATTTTTATAATTTTATGATATGAATTATGAATTATTAAATTAATATTCGAAAAAAATTATGAATTGCAACCTACAAATTTTTTGATGGATTTAGATTTATTAAGTCCTGTTTTATGGAAATTCAAAAATTTCACGTTTTTCTTCCAATTAGTTTTCAAATTATGCTTAATAAACGGCAAAATGATGGCTTAAGGGGCCGTCTATGATGGAAGTGAGTAGACATTTTGAAATTTATTCTGCTGTACTGTAATCTAACACGCTTCATTGGCTCCTTGAGTGGCGCTTAAGGTGCCTTGATCAAGGAAGGGGCTCTCTCGGTTAACAATCCAGTACGGAACATCAATTTGGATACAGCCCTCAAATACGCTCGTTTTAAAATAATTAATTTCTCGGAAACTTATGGTACGAATTGCATAAAAATTCGTTTTTAGGCTAATTGAAGGGAGTAGAGTTGATTTATGCTGTCAGAATTGGGTACTGCTAATGACAAAAACAAAGTTATGGTTAGTTTTAATATGTAGATGGCCCCTTAAGCAAATTTTATATACATCATTTAAAAGTAAACTTTATTTCCAATCGCTCGGTACCAGTAACTTTCTTCTACGATAATTTGTTGAGGAGTTAGTAGGGGGTGTTTACTTTTTTTTTTCCACGACTGTACATACAGAATCTGCGGGCACATCAGCTCCCAGGCTTTGATAGCCTGTGAGTAAAAACGTACAGAAAATTCCGTTACTAAAACAAAACTGTGCTGGCAGCATAGTTGCCAGAGTATCCATGTGATTTGACGAAAGTGTAGTTTAATTAGGAGGATTTTAATTAATATTTAAGCTAGATCAGTAATGTTTCAGTATTTTGGGGAAAGATGCGTCCACCCATGTATAAAGTTGCGTAAGTCTATATTATAAAAGATTAAACGTGCCCGTTCGTAACGTTATTTTGCGAATGGCAACACTTGACAATGAAATATTGTTTTTGGAATTTTTGCTACTGCAATTTTTTTAATTTCTAAACGTTGCACATTTCCAATTTTTACACTGTCATATAAGGAAAAAATCAAATTTAAATTGCAATTTGTTTGAAAACTGCATCTTTATTGACTGATTTATTATGGCTTTAAAAATAATTTTCAAGCATATATTTTTAAATTGCTCTCCAACGTGTGAACTCTCCTGTACGAAATAACCCATTTGCTCTTAAAAAAGTATAAAAGAGACCTTATTTGTCTCTGGCCAATTTTTCATAACGAAATTAAAACTTCATCAATCTGTTATATCAAAAACGGACTGTCCGTTTGTTTTTTATAGTTCCTCCTTCTAGAATATGGAGCATTTGGCGATCAAGTTAACGCCAGTTATCCACATGGATCAGATGACGTCAAAAGTGGTCTTAGAAACTTAAAATTTGAATTAGTTTCCGAGATATTAAAATTTTCGTAATTTCTAATGACATTTCTGTAATGATGGAAACCAAATTGTTCCAATTCTGTAGATTAAAGCGAGAAAAGGGAAAAGAGATTATCACATGTTTTTGTTTGACATAAATTTCAAATTGAAATTGACTTTAATTTGAATAAATAGCGAAAATAATATTGTGATTGAATTATATATTTTTAAAAAATTCCAAAAATACAAACTTACTTTCACAAACTTATTTATTACATTGAATTGTAATGTTATTATTATTATTTTTTTTTTTTTGCTCTAAATTATTTTACTGTTATTGTTTTTCAAAAGTTTACAACTATAATGAATTTTGAGGAAACGTTTTATATTTTATTTCAAATGTTATTATATTTAGATCTAGTCAAAAAGTTGAAAGTTAACCTCATTTTCTATTGAATGCTAGTGATAAAATTGATAAAACTGTCTGTGTGTATTTTAACCCAGAAATCGTCATGCAGATCAAAAATTGAATGAAATAATTTGATAATTTCTTTTTAAAAACAAAGAAGATGTCAAATGGAAATATTATAGTTTATGTAAATTTCTTAAATGTACTCCTTTCGCTATTTATATTAATGATTGTATAAAATATGAAAGTTATGTAAAAATAACAGAAATCTTTGTTGAAAACTATATGAAAGTTAACGTCCCCAATTCTGTTGAATTTACAATTTTAAAACATGGGAGTAATAATTGTAATTTGGATGGTTATTTCCATATAAATGTATATTTTGAAGTAAGTGGGTCCATATGAGAGTTCAATTATGCAAGGGGCATATGGACTGATTAACGACTTCCGACATGTTTTCATTGTGAATCCCCCAAGTCGTGCTACCAAAATGTATAAAGTTAGACGTATATTAGTACCAATGTGAACATCTTTTGTTGTGCCTTTGATACATGTATCTGAGTATGTTTGACCACAATACCTGAAAAATATAAACATAGGCATTTGTTTAGGCCAAACAATTATTACTTTGAATCTATTAAGCCGAGAATTTCCACGTCTGGAATTCCTATCAAGGATTGCGAAAATTTAGTTCCGTCTAGGCAATGCATGTTTTAAAATTTATACAAACAGACTTTAATTACTTTAACCTTTTTTCACCTATGACGTACACAGCGTGCGTCATGCTATTCCGGTCATTTCCGACATTGATTTACGCAGCGTACGTCATGGTACTTTTATTATTTCCAACAATGACGTACTACACATATGTCATGCAATAGGTGTGAAAATGAGTTCATTTACAGTTGTATTTTCGTTTTCCTACAAAGAAATAAATGGAAACTAGTCGGTACGTGTGGAGAGCTGTGTAGAAATGCAGTGCTAGCAAAACAAAACCTGGACAGCATCCCACAATCTCGATGTTCAGATGTTTTATTGTATTTTTTCCTGATTTTAATATAAGTGATGGGCTGGAGTTTCTATCACGCGTTATTGGTGGCACTTGCAGCTTGAGGTAATTCAGAATTCTCAATTTTTATTTTTAGTACTGGTATTGGTTTTAAAAAGTACTATTTTGGTCACTGTAGAAAGAAATTCTTCTGGTGCATATAATGGGATGTAAAAAACTTACAGCTGTTCAAATAACTAGTGCTTTCACTTTATTAAGTAAAATGTTCCTATAAGTCGTATAGCTTTAGAAGTACAAGTATCAAGGCTAGGGCTGGATTATTTATCAATATATAGACAGATATTGTTATTTCTTATCTATCGAATAACAATATCTAAACTTTCACTCTGTTGATATGTCCCAATAAAATAAGTGTTTAGAAAACACTGAAATTACGAATACGAGCCCCGAAAAAAATATCGTCAAATATCACAAAACTCAATAAAATAATCTTTTGCGCTCACCGCCAGAGCACAGAAAAAAAATCTAATGTCTTTAAACTCCTGCCTCATTCAAATCAGAAATTCTACCTCGATAATCTTTCTTTCAGCTGATTATCTCCGTTCAAAATTATCCCAATCATTGCGATACTTTTCTTCACTGTAAACCCAGAGTTATTTCGACTGCCTGCGCAAAATATAAATAATACTTATCGTCCGTTCTTCTAGCAATGACCAACACGTATTGCAATAGCTCCAGATATTGATGCATTATGAATATTCCCATGATCACTGGTTATTCGTTGTCGAGTTTGATACAGAAAATAGCTGGTTATCATGGAGTCAATACCAGAGCAGCTGAAATGCTCGGCTTGCGAGCAACCAATCAGAGTCCGCTAATGGTAAAGTTTCGCTTTTGTTTAAAAAAATTTGGTGAAAACTCTGATGATTGATTCACTGATGATGACTTATTCACTGCGATGATTGGTTACTTTTAAGATGAGCTTCCCAGTCAGTAATGCTTATTCATATTGTACCTCGTTCTTTCTTCTTTGTTGTTTTAGAGCAAAGTTTTCTCGAGTGAATTTAATATATCCTGTCTTGATATTTTTCAGCTATGAATACTTTTCAAAACACAAAATTTTACTTAATATAAAAATATTCCCAAATGTGACTTGAGTATTTATATATATTTTAAATATATATAAATTGGAATAATGTTTTTCGGCTTTCCTTTTTTAAATAAATCATGGGAAAAATACTAAAAAAAAATCATATTTTGTTTTATGTGTAGTTTACTGCTAAAAAACAGTTTGTTACTAATCGGCAATACTGGTGTTTAATTGAAAAAATAATTTTCCTTGATAAATCTATAATATCTAAACACACAAGAAATTTTAGAACTATTCTTAAACAGCAGAACTGTTGCTATCTAAATGTTGAAAATCGATTTAACAATATTTTCAGAATGTATTTTATTATCAACGTTAGGCATTATGGCTTCAATATTATTCTAATAGTATTTATAAGCCTAAATTGGGTATGTTGCCGAAAAGCAACACCCGGCATTTAAGGGTTAAGAATGAATTGATTCCTTAGAGAAAGATACTCATAAGACAAAACTTATGCAAAGGGGATTGAATGATAACAATATGGTAGTACTTGAATAGCCAGGCAACTAACCTAAACTTATTCCAATAGAAAATGCTTGGAACCACATGAAAAATTTTGAAGAGAGACACATATCCAGCGTCAGGAGATAGTCACAACAGCAGGAGGTATTTAAAAAAAGTTGTGGGTACATATGTACAAATACTATTTCCAAATTTTGCAACTTCCATGCCTAATAGATTGAAAAGTGCCATAAAAGAGAATGGAACTATAACAAAATATACTTTTTGGCAAAAAAAGTTTACTAGGGGTGTGTTTTGTACATTTTGTACATTTTCAATGAGTGTCAAGATATTTTTTGCTGGCACTGTACTTTGCTTATGTGTCCCAGTTGTGTATATTTTACAGGGATTTGTAATCAAAGCCGCTTTATATCTATCACGGAGAGTAGATTATTAAACTACATTCCCATGAAAAGTTTTGTTTTGTATGCATTTCTATAGTATTTATATTTATATTTATTTCATCATTTTGTGTTAGTATTAGTTATATTAATTTGAAAAGGTTGATTACAATAGTTTTATTAGATGTACTTAATTAATATCACATGATTTACTAAATTTGTTTTTTACAAAGTCATCAATACATATGACATATGTCTATATTGCTCTAATCATTTGGAATAGCAAAGTTTTTGTCCGAAAGTTCATATAATTTGAAGCCTTGTCGCTAGTGACATACATCCGCTAACAGCACAAGAGGTTAATGCTTTTAATTGGGAAATAGACAGTATTTTTAATGTCAATCCAGTACTCTCTCAAAATAATTATAACAATATACCAGTTAATAAAAAATTATGTTGTCAGTTATGTTGTCAGTCATGCTATGTTAAACAGCATACATTTTCCTGTGTCATTGACACTGACTCTAAATTGTTATTATTAGCTTTACATTTGCTATATTTTTTATTCTAGATTTAAATATACTAATCGTATCAGTGTTAGTTAATCCATTGGGAATTTGAAGGTAAATAAAATATGTAAAATCTTTGTGAAAAAGGATTATTAAAGAGCAATCAGATTTCTTGTTTCAAATAATAATAAAACACTATGCTATTAGGTAGCTTTCTTTACAAAAAGCTACCTATTGCAGCCGTTCGGAGGAAAGCGATTTCAAAAAATTTTCGTATATTTTCATCGATCATGACTCCGAGACCCCGAAACCACCCTCCGTTCAAAATTGATACACACACACACACACACACACACACACACACACACATATATATATATATATATATATCTGACCTATGTCACACTCTAACTCTCGTAATTATGAACCGATTTCGATGTAATTTGGTGTGTACATAGTACATACCAATGTCTCGACCGAGTTCGTTGGCCAGCTTCATCCGCCGTTTTGTTTCAAAATGGCGGCCATTTAAAATTTAAAAAAAATTAAAATTTGAAATGTGGTACCAAAAAATTAAAAATGGAAAAATATTTTTTTCTTATGTATTTGACCTTTATACAAAGATTCCGGAGCAGTTTTTGTTTCGTCTATATCTTAAAAAATGGCTGAGTTATAGCATTTTGAATTTCTAGCATGGCTGACATTTTGAAACGTCCTGAATTTTGTCACGCGATAAAAGGCGTATTTATGAACCGATTTCGATGTAATTCAGTGCGTACATAGTACATACCAATGTCTCGACAGGGTTCGTTGGCCAGCTTCATCCGCCATCTTGTTTAAAAATGGCGGCCATTTAAATTTTTAAGAAAAATTTAAATTTGAAATGTGGTACCAAAAAATTGAAAATTGAAAAAATATTTTCATCTTATGTGTTTGACCTTGATAAAAAAATTCGGGAGCAGTTTTTGTTTCCTCTATATCTTAAGAAATGGCTGCGTTATAGCATTTTGAATTTCTAACGTGGCTGACATTTTGAAACGTCCTGATTTTTCTCACGTAATAACAGGCGTATTTATGAACCGATTTGGATGTACCTTGGTGTGTACCTTGTACATACAAATATCTCAACCGAGTTCGTTGGCCAGCTTCATCCACCATCTTGTTTCAAAATGGTGACCATTTAAAAAAATTAAAAAATGAAAAATAAATAAATGAGATACCAAAAAATTGGAAAATGAAAAAGATTTTTTTTGTATGTGTTTGACCTTAATACAAAGATTCCGGAACAGTTTTTCTTTCGTCTGTATCTAAAAAAAATGGCTGAGTAATAGCATTTTGAATTTCTCATGTGGCTGACATTTTAAAACGACCTGATTTTTGTCACGTGATAACAGGCGTATTTATGAACCGATTTGGATGTAACTTGGTCTGTACATAGTACATGCCAATGTCTCGACCGAGTTCGTTGGCCAGCTTCATTCGCCATCTTGTTTCAAAAGGGTTGCTATTAAAAAAAGTCCTTTCGGCCAGTGCCGGGAGGAAGAGGTAGCTTTCATATTCCTTATTTTAAAAAAGCCAACTTATATTATTCAAACACACGAAGCTCAGTTAAGTGGAAACCGAATGTAGGAGATTCAATACTAATTTTTATCAATACTAAATCATTATGAATGAGAATTTCGCGAAATTACTCAGCTTTATCCAAGCTGCTTTTATTTAAAGTAACTTATATTTGGCTGCCAAATTCGGCAATTTCTTTAAGTGCCTGCCATTTTAAGACAACATGGGGGTTGAGGCTAACCAGTGAACTTGGTCGAGACCCTAGTAATTGCTGTGCACATGCTCACTCACATCGGAATCGGTTGATATATACGAGTGCTGTCGCAGGCAAAAAATCAGATTTTTCAAAATGTCACCTACGGTAGAAATTGAAACTGCTATATCTGAGCCATTTTTTAAGATAAAGACAAACAAAAAATGCTCCTGAATCCTTATATCAAGATCAAATACTTAAGAAAGAAACCTTTTTCAATTTCTAATTTTTTTGCACCTCACTTTAAATATATAATATTTTTTAATTTAATGGTCGCCATTTTGAAACAAGATGGCTGATGAAGCTGGCCAGCGAACATGGTCGAGATATTGATGTATACTATCCACATGCCTTCTTCCATGGAAATAGGCGAATACGTGTGGTATCCCGAGACAAATACAAGATCGTTTCAAAGTGTTAGCCATGATAGAAATTCAAAGTGCTATAATTCAACCACTTTTTAAGATATAAACAAAAGAACAAATTTTCAGAAACAAAAACTGCTCCAGAATCTTTGTATCAAGGCCAAACACATAAAAAAAATCTTTTTCATTTTCCAATTTTTTAATACCTCATTTTAAATTTTAAATTACATTTTTTTTTAAAAATGGCAACCCTTTTGAAACAAGATGGCGAATGAAGCTGGCCAACGAACTCTGTCGAGACATTGGTATGTACTATGTACAGACCAAGTTACATTCAAATCGGTTCATAAATACGCCTGTTATCGCGTGACAAAAATCAGGTCGTTTTAAAATGTCAGCCACAATAGAAATTCAAAATGTTATAACTCAGCCATTTTTTTTATATATAGACGAAACAAAACCTGTTCCGGAATCTTTGTATTAAGGTCAAACACATACAAAAAAACTCTTTTTCATTTTCCAATTTTTTGGTATCTCATTTTAAATTTAATTTTTCTTAAATTTTTTTAAATGGCCGCCATTTTGAAACAAGATGGCGGATGAAGCTGGCCAACGAACTCGGTTGAGTTATTTGTATGTACTATGTACACACCAAGGTACATCCAAATCGGTTCATAAATACGTCTGTTATCACGTGGCAAAAATCAGGGCGTTTCAAAATGTCAGCCACACTAGAAATTCAAAATGCTATAACTCAGCCATTTTTTAAGATATAGACGAAACAAAAACTGCTCCCGAATCTTTTTATCGAGGTCAAACACATAAAGAAAATATTTTTTTCAATTTTCAATTTTTTGGTACCGCATTTCAAATTTAAATTTTTCTTAAAATTTTAAATGGCCGCCATTTTTAAACAAAATGGCGGATGAAGCTGGCCAACAAACTCGGTCGAGACATTGGTCTGTACTATGTATAAACGAAGTTACATCCAAATCGGTTCATAAATACGCCTTTTATCGCGTGACAAATTTCAAGACGTTTCAAAATGTCTGGTTCGCTAGAAATTCAAAATGCTATAAATGAGCCATTTTTTAAGATATAGACGAAACAAAAACTGCTACGGAGTCTTTGAATAAAGGTCAAATACATAAGAAAAAAATATTTTTCCATTTTCAATTTTTTGGTACCACATTTCAAATTTTAAATTTTTTTAAAATTTTTAAATGGCCGCCATTTTGAAACAAAATGGCGGATGAAGCTGGCCAACGAACTCGGTCGAGACATTGGTATGTAGTATGTACACACCGAATTACATCCAAATCGGTTCATAAATACGAGAGTTACAGTGTGACATAGGTCAGATATATATATATATATATATATATATATATATCAATTTTGAACGGAGGGTGGTTTCGGGGTCTGGGGGTCATGATCGATGAAAATATACCAAATTTTTTTGAAATCGCTTTCCTCCGAACGGCTGCAATAGGTAGCTTTTTGTAAAGAAAGCTACCTAAAAATTAAATTTAAAATTCAAAATGAGGTATTTAAAAATTGGAAAATGAAAAAGATTTTTTTTTATGTGTTTGGCCTTGATAGAAAGATTCCGGAGCAGTTTTTGTTTCTGAAAATTTGTTCTTTTGTTTATATCTTAAAAAATGTTTGATTGATAGCACTTTGAATTTCTAGCATGGCTAATATTTTGAAACGATCTTGTATTTGTCACGCGATAACACACGTATTCGCCTATTTCGATGTAAGAAGGCATGTGGATAGTATACATCAACACCTCGACCAAGTTCGCTGGCCAGATTCATCAGCCATCTTGTTTCAAAATGGCGGCCATTAAATAAAAAAAAATATATATATTTAAAGTGAGCTGCAAAAAAATTAGAAATTGAAAAAGGTCTCTTTCTTAAGTATTTGACCTTGATATAAGGATTCAGGAGCATTTTTTGTTTGTCTTTACCTTAAAAAATGGCTCAGATATAGCAGTTTCAATTTCTATTGTGGGTGACATTTTGAAAAATCTGATTTTTTGCATGCGACAGCACTCCTATATATTAACCGATTCCGATGTGAGTGAGCATGTGCACAGCAATTACTAAGGTCTTGACCAAGTTCACTGCTTAGCCTCATCCACCATGTTGTCTTAAAATGACAGGCACTTTAAGAAATTGCCGAATTTGGCAGCCAAATATAAGTTACTTTAAAGAAAAGCAGCTTGGATAAAGCTGACTAATTTCGCGAAATTCTCATTCATTATATTGATAAAAATTAGTATTGAATCTCCTATGTTCGGTTTATACTAAATTGAGCTTCGTGTGTTTGAATGATATAAGTTGGCTTTTTTAAAATAAGGATTATGAAAGCTACCTCTTCCCCTTCCTCCCAGCACTGGCCGGAAGGACTTTTTTAGGGATGAAACAATGTGATGAATTTAATCTACCCTATATATATATAATCATAATGAAACGCATTTATGAAACGGATATATGAAACGACTGAAATGTAACGAATTTATGAAAGGATTCTATGAAACAATTCATTAAACAACTGATTATGTTTCGCGGCGATTTCTCCTAAAATATGGAATACTTTGCGATAAAATTAACACCCAAATTCGGTATTGTTCCGCAGATCTCAAAACTGGTATTAGAATTTTTAAATTCGAGACAGTTTTCGAAATATTAATTTTTTTCTAATTTTAAATACTTTTTTCTAATGATGGCAACTCAAATTTTAATCATAACAGATATTTTTTTTTTCATATTTTCGTAAAGGTTATTATTTTAAACAGATATCTAAAACGAATTTGGCGATATTTGCACCCAGCTATAAAAGTACCAAGAATTCTTTGCTATCATGGCAACTTTTATGTAGTCTTATTCGAAAAAATAACTTTGATTCTTTAATCAAAATGGAAACCGTTCTTATGAAGAGCGAAGGGTTGTAATTGTTTGTGGCAGTCACATGACTTGGACTATTATAATATAAGTGAAATGGTGGCGATAGAATAATATTTGGCACGGGGTTGGCTAACATTAACGTACAGAAATGGCTACCTGGAATATAAAAAGCGACGGAACTGTTGATGATTATCACATGACTTAGGCTATTATTATAGAGATTGTTTTCAATTCTAAAAACAGCGCAAAGAATAATATTTCCTAACGATTAAAAATTTATTTACACGTGACTATTAAAAACAGAAAAAAAAACCCTTTAAAATTACGATTAAATGAGCAAGTGTTAAAAGCAGGGATATATTGAAAATTATGTCTTGAGAATTGTATTTACACTTGAATATCAAAAGAAAAAGGAAACTTTAAAATAATAAATACATTAATATGCGTTTAACCCTTTCAGGGGCAAGGTACTTCTATTCGTAAACTGTTGAAATCAGTGAATGGCACCAGAATTTACAAACAAATTTCGGAATAAGAAAATGCTTTTGTTCACTTAGCGTGCTTTTAGATTCTGCGGTGTCTGAACGGGGGTTGGCGAGCGTAGCTTGCAGGGGGCAGAGCGCCCTAGTTTCAATATAAATTATAGGGAATTTATTGTGCCTCAGAAAAGTATCATGTTAAATTCGAATCTATTAACATAAGCATTTTTTATGATATAAAAAAGGTTTTTAATTATGACAATAGTCCTGATTATTGAATATAGGGGATACTAGGGAGGTTTGACCATAGGAGAGGCTTGATCCACCCTTCAGATTTTACATTTAAAAGAATTTCAAAGTTTTTCCAATAGGCAAAGATGTCAACATCAGTTAATTATTCCGGAGTCTGATCCAAGAGAAAAATGTTTTTAACCAGAAAATATATACAAGGAAATGCGTCATCTTTCAGTAAGGCACATTTTAGATATCATTTTGGAATTTTTGTTTAAATAAAATTTCCTGTTGAAAACACGTTTTTCTTATCCGGAATAATTAAGAGACGTTGATATATGTGCAGTAGGTGGCAAGGAAAGCTACTGAAATGCTCAAACAATAGTATTACAAGGAATGTCTCCTTACGGGCATATTTAGAAAAATCTGAAAAAATTACGGAGTGTTCTTCTCATGTGGATATGTATATTTATTTAAAAAAATGGCGGACCCTCTATAGAACGTTCGTAAAAAATTAATGAAAATTTCGTTTACTGGCGCTTTATCATCGGCTGGCTATGAAATGAAATTTCGAAAAATATTTTTTTTTATGTCGAATACTCTTAATGATAAAAATGTGTCATATTGAACATAAAGATAAATTTAATGTAAATAACTTTAGTTTTGTCAGTTTTAGTTTGATTTAACTATAGTTTTGTCATATATATAAGGAAAGTTAATTACATAATTTTATGAATTTAAACACAATTAAAATAAATTAAAATTGTTTCAACATCTCAAAATTAAGTCCAATTGAGCACTGTCGATTCAATTTTGTTGCTATATAAACGTCGAATTCTTTGATATTGAAATAAATAACTAGTAAATGAATCTTGACTTTAGTTTGGAATACGCTTAAATATATGAAAGTATTTTTTATATATGAAATTGTTTTAAAGTAAAAAAATTAAATAACAAGCAACATATATATGTAATATGAAAAAATGTATTTATTATACTCTGTGATTGTTCATGTTTAAATTCGTCAAATACTTTTTACACGCATCCTAAAAATCAATTAATAAACAATATTCAGGTGCATTAAAATCGTTTGCTTTTGGCGAGGAAAAGTACTGCTCGCCAAATCGTCGTCTTTTTGCGCCAAATACTTGAAAGTATTTTATTATTTTACAGACTTTCTACTGTTATTCCGCCGCTAAATTTGACTGATCCTTTATTACATACAAAAATGGCTTAATTGGTTTTTTTTTTTCAAAATATTCTGAGTATGCCCAGTAAGGAGAGCTTCCTTGTTAGTTTTATTCAGATTACTGCACTGTAAAAAATTTTCCGGGAGATTCCGGAAAAAAGTGGTGGCATTTAGATTTCACGGGTTTTTGCTGTTACGTTTCACAACAAAGTACTGAAACATTCCAATTTTTCCGAAACATTCCGTAATATATACTCCGAAACCTTCCATAACAAAGTAGTGAAATATTCCGTAATATATACTCCGAAACCTTTCATAACAGTTATGAAAGGTTTCGGAATATATATTACGGAATATTTCTGAAAAATTGGAATGTTTCACTACTTTATTGTGAAACGTAACAGCAAAAAGTCATGGCATCTAAATGCCACCACTTTTGTCCGAAACCTTCCGGAATTTTTTTTTACACCCAAGGTTAACAAATAATATAAGATTATTATATTAGTTCATAAATGCAAGTATAGGAAAAAAAGAATTTTTTCAATATAAAAAAAAAATCATGTTATGAAACGTTAAAATATTACATAAAAAATGTGAATAAATAAAAGGAAACACTATTTTCAGATCTATCGCTTTTCTCAACATTAAATATGCCAAATATACTTCAAATACCTTTTTAGGTACGTTCGTAATTATATAAATACGTAGCACTTACCGTCCGCATATAACAGAGCAAAAACTACCCAACCGAATAGTCTGAAATTTTAAATATACTAGGTTGAGCAAAAAGTTCTGGGAAATTTGTGAAAGTTGCGTTGTTATGCGCAAATTAACAACAAAAGTAACAAGGACTCTTCTTCATAGTAGAGACCATCATAGTCCACGACTTTCTGCCGGCGTTCTGCCAGATTACGGATTTTCTGGAAATAAGAAGTTTGTCGCCATACCAGCACCTTCATCCTCATTAATCTCATGGATGGCTTTCAGAATCGTTAGACCTTTTCTCCAATAATGCAGGATCAACACACGCAAATCATGTTGTTCAGCAGATATTTTGGAGCCGAAATTCCTGAACACCTATACATATACCACCAGTACTCCTATATACGATACAAACTCTGGTAACTATTAGATAAAAATTTCCAAGACGTTTTTGCTCAATCTAATATAATTGTTGCAAAATTTTGTCGAGTCATTTCAAATTTTATGAAAATCGGATGCATAATTTAATTACAGGGACAGTCAAAAGTTTTCCGTTACATGACGGCCAATGGGAAAAAAATATTTCAAGTGCATTTTAAGGATGTTGCAGCTTTTCGAACTGAATGAAATGGATATGCACTTATGAAGTGCAATAAAATATACATTCAGTACAATATGCGGCGCCAAAATATTTATAAAACTTGTTAGAGTACAAAAGCACGTCATTTGCCAAGTTTGACTTGCAATTTTAACTTGTTTATTTTAATTTCATATTGATAAACTATAATTTTTTTTAAGAATTCAATCTTTGGGAAACATTAAAAAAAATAATAA
This sequence comes from Maratus speciosus, assembly GCA_963932465.1. Classification (NCBI taxonomy): domain Eukaryota; kingdom Metazoa; phylum Arthropoda; class Arachnida; order Araneae; family Salticidae; genus Maratus; species Maratus speciosus. The sequence goes on from OZ010789.1 coordinate 490,896,054, forward strand.
GAATTTATTTTTTCTGCCTTGGATTTTCAGCTTTGCTATGGGCAACAACTACGGGTGTACGCCGGGTAAAATTCCTCGGCGGCAGCGCGAGACAGCGTGATTTTAAAATTTCTAAAACTGCTTATCACTACAGCTAATTAATATTAATAATTCAGTTTTTACATGCTATTAGCTTTATTGGTTGCCTTTCTGAAGTAATAGTTTTCGCTTTATATAGTTTTAACATATTTTGTTTGATGTAATTCTAATACATCGTACAAAATTAATCGTTAGTGTTAGTTTTAAAATGTAACACTAGAATCAAGCTGAAAGCGCATTAATTTTAAAACTATTATTTTTTATTTATCAGGTAACAAAATCGAAGCTGTACAATAAAAATATATTAATCGAAACTCATGACTAAACATACAATTAAAAATGTGTCCAGTTAAAGTGATGGCATTGAGCTCACAGGCTATTCACACTAATTGTACATTATACTCTTATTTAAAAAAATAATGCCCCTCGAAAAAAAATTAAGGGGATTACCCCCTGTTTCACATCTTTATACTTAGCCAATGAGCCTCCAAATTTCATCAGGGAAGCGCCTTATCAGAATAAACCGGTATACCAAATTTGAAGCAAATCGGATAAAAAAACACATTTATCTAAATTAAGGGGTATTAGCCATCCTTACCCTGGTTATACTTAAACAATGAATCTCCAAATCTAGGCAGGGAAGCACCTTATCAGAATTAACCGGTATACCAAAGTTGAAGCAAATCTGATAATTCTGCATGAAAAACCCATTTATCTAAGTTAAGGCGGGATTAGCCCCATGTACCCCATCTTTATACTTAACCAATGAAACCCCAAAACTAATCAGGGAAGCACCTTATCAGAATGCTCCTAGGAAAAAAAAATGAAGCAAATCTGATATTTCTATCAAGAGAGCGATACGTACATACATACGTACATACGTTATACATACATACGTACGTATATACAGAACCTGCGGGCACAATATCTCTACGGGTTTTAAAAAGTATTTGCTAAAAATGAGTTCCGAGCTCGGGCTTGCGCGAGTAAATAAAGTGTAAAACCGATAATTATGAGAGTAAATAAAGTGTAAAACAGTTAATTATATTTTTTAAAAAGGCAAACATTATTTTTATTCATTTATTAAAATCATAAGTTTTTAGAAAATATAAAATTTCCTTTTGATCAATTTTTTTCTGGTTGAATAATTTACATCCTTGCTAGAAGTTTCGATAAGCAATAAGAAAGATAAGTATAAAACGTGTAAAAACTACATTTATGTGTTAATTTTTTTTCCAAATTTTACATAATAAAATGAGAGAAATAGTACATTACGCTTATTTTACATATCATATTTTATAAATAGGAAAGGCAGTACATTAAAAATTCTAAAATTATTTCAACTGCCCCTACGGCACAAATTTATTAAAATAATTTTGTTTATAATTAACTAAACGGTAAAAAGGACAATATATGGTTCTATCAGCGAATAAGATTTTTGAAAACAATTTACATATAACATAGGCTTAATAATGTATTTATAGGACATTTTATTTAATTTATAAATAAAAAAGTACAAAATCTGATTAATAAAATATATAAATTTTTGAAAGATAACAAAAGATGAACATGGACTTGATTTTATTACTCATTTAAAAAATACATAAATAAATAAAAACACTTGGAGCATCTGCTCTATAATTCCATGCATTAATTCTTTGAAAGGCACTGATATATGTCAAAATTACAATGTTTTACAACCAGTATTTTACTAAATATTTTTGGTGTTTACGCCGTGCAAACGGCCCCTGTTAAAGGGTTAAAAAAGCTAAATTTCATGAAGCAATACACACATTACAAAAACCGTTTGTGAAAGATTTAAATATGCTTTATTTCATAAATTATTAAAAATATTAATTTTTAACGGCATAATGTAATTAAATTATACTGCAATTCTGTGAAAGTTTTTAAATAAAATATGATGGTTTATCTTAAAAAATTAATTTCATAATGTTTTAAACTTATTAATGCATTACCGTAATAAATATAGGAAGATTATTTCAAAAGCAAATTGAAAAATATTACTTATCTATACATTTTAATAATAATAAAAAATTCTCAATTGGGAGATACATTCAGTTTTTATTACAAGGAATAATTATTTCATAATCAGACATCATGAAAAATAATCAATGTACTTCAAAAAGGTTTAAACTAGCTACTTACTTTATTTGTTGATATCCAAACAAAGAATGACATTTGTTCAGAATACATTTGTCTCTAAGTACCTAGGCAGCTGTTTTTTATTCTTCTTTATTTATCAAAATGGCTAATGGGAGATAAAACATGAAGTACGCATGCGCAGAAAGTAGTTTACGGAAAAAAATGAAACCTCTCAAAAATATTACACGAATTATTGCCGTAATTGACTTGGGACATAAAGAAATTCGAAATTCCGGTAAAATATGCGAAATGTTTCAGGATAATTTTCGTGAAACGTTCCGAAAATTTTTTACAGTGTGAAACAGGTGTGGAAAAATCAACTGTGAAGAGTTTTCAACCTCAAAGTTGTGTTTTATAGAAATATTTTGAGATATAATAAGTTTTTCCCAGTAAGTTTTTTTTAAATATATTATAGAAATTTACACAATTGTGTTTTTAATAATTCAGAAATACTGAGCTTTTTATTCAAGGCATAAATATTGTACACTAAATTAGGCTAAACGTAACCATATGCTATACTTTTAAAAGTGGCTACGTGGGGAGGCAGGACCCAATGAATGTGAGGGAGGGTTACACAGATTTGTCAAAGGTCCCTAATTTAAGTTTGAGGGAGGGTTACCCAGATTTGTCAAAGGCCCCTAATTTAAGTGTTCTTGGAAATCTTTTTATTATACACAGTACATAATGAAGGGACAATGGTTGTATTTCTAAAGTAATGTAAATTTATTCTGGAAAGCTAACGTAGGAGAGAGTTTTGAAAAGAAAGGAAAATGTTTAAAATTTATTAAAGGATGATAGTAAACATTACTGTACAAGCAAGAAAAAATGAAATATAAATTGGAAAGTTCATAGGAACTTTCATTTCATTTAAATAATATCCATAGCAGGTAAATAAAAATAATGGAAAAGACTAGAAATGATACAAGCAGCAGCATTAAGAAATGTTAAATGTTCATACACTGTTAAAAATATCCCTTTAATATTACGAGTAGAGGTAGGCAGCAGAGATTCCCGTCATACACCGTAAAAAAAAAATCCATGTCCATCATTTTGTGTCAACGTATACTCCCTAGCGGAGGAAAATATATGGGGTCGTACCGTATGTTTGCTAACAGATAGGCTAGAACTGCAAGAATATGTGCATTTCCCTTAATCTTCTAAATATATAAAAATATCCCTGTAAAATTACGGGCAGAGGCCGGCAGCATAGATTCCAGTCAAACCCGCATAAAAAAACCCATGCCCATCATTTTGTGCAGCCCATAATTTTACGGGGCAAAGATGTAATACACTTCAAAACACAATAACACTTTACTTACTGTTCTGTAGCATGTAGCACGTTAGATAATCATCACAGAATCGCTTTTTGCCGAGTTAAAAAATATGTAACGGTCGCGGTTAAGTGACATTATTTTTCGAAACACGACTAAAATGAAGGATTACACCCTAGCGGAGGAAGATGTATGGGGTCGTACCGTATTTTTTAGTAGATCAGACCGTTTTACATCAAATGAAGCTGTTGGCCGTGAAAATTTAAGAGCAACAGCTCAAAAATTTACAGTTTTTTTCTGAGAGTGTATCTCTGGAAAAGAACATAACATTGATTAAAATACTTTAGGAAAGTATGTAAACAAATTTCACCAAGATGAGCAACAATGAGATGAAGACAAACTATGTGGGCAACTAGTGTTGCCAGGTCGAGTGCCATGAAAAGTGGATGTTTTAAAAGGAATATTTCTTCAATGCATTGAATTCTGTCTCAGCAGGTTTATTTACACATCTCATTTCCCCAAATAAATTTTAATAGTATTTAAACCATGTTGTAAATTGTTATTCTGCCCACTTTTTTTATCTGATTCTATCTGTGTTAACAAATATTTCAATATAAAATAAAGTGGGTCAAACATCCATTATAGTGGGTCAAGCCTCATATGTATGGGGAGGCTTGACCCATTATTTTCTCCTGATTAAAATCAACAATTTTCCAACTTTTTTATATATTATACCTATGTCGCAATTTTATTTTGATAACTGATTATATAGCGAATAAAATGATATATGAAACTTTGTTCGAGGGTCAATATTTAAAAAATAAAAAAATCATTTTGTAAAAACTGGGTTAACCCTCACCCGTCATCCCTACATAACTTCTAACATTTCTTCCGATGACAAATTTTGCCATTACACAAATACATAATTTTAATTCAGAATGGTATTTTAATTTACATTTTATTTGCGCCTGATGTTTCGCCGCGGGCTGTGCGATCATAAAGACTTTTCCATCATGTGAGGCGGTTGCAGCTTTAGCAACATTTGTGAGTGAGACTTGCCAGTATCGTAATACTAATTCAAATAGTCGAACATTGGAGCGTTATTACAAGGATCCAGGTTCGATTCCCGGATTGCACATTTCTCACACTTTTGGATTTAATCTTACTTAGCAATCTGATAAATCACATTAAAATTCAATAACTTCGAGCGTAATATTACCGCTGAAAATTAATTGAAAAATGAAAAAAATATATATACATTGCAATTTATATATTTCTATTGTGTATTCCGAAAAGTAGTATAAAATTTCTTGGATCTGTAACAAGTCTGCAAATATTATTTAAAAATACATTTTTGCATTTATAATGGGCTATTTTTAACACGTCTTAAAATTACTAAAAAAAATATGACTAACATACATTTTAAGAAAAGAACAGAAAATTAAAATCCCGACATTACGGCAAAACTTGATGTTTTTCATTCAAAATCTGTTATCCAAATACATTAAAAGCCTTAAAGCATCTGTTATTTAGGATACGTACTTTAATGGGGGTTAATTGCGAATCAATATATTGCCGGGATACAGATAAATTAAGTACATTGTTCATGAAAAGGGATTAACAAGAATCCCGCGGAAGTTTTTATTTGAAAACATGTGATTAAACTTTGTGAAGATTTGATGAACGTTCTTTTTCTTACGAATTTGCATAAATATAGTTGCGAAATACTTCGAGATTACTAACTTTTTATATTTCAATATAAATAAAAAAATGACGTAATCAATAAAAATTTATTGACTGTTTTTAAAATTATGAAAATGAACTACGTTATTTTTTTAGAAGCAAAAACTAGTTGGATGTGCCAAATTGAAAACTTTCTTCTATCTCATACATGTTAATTACTTCAAAATTCGCTAGCACAATGCCAAAATGGCAATCTAAACACATCATGAGGATTCTAAAGATATGAAATTTCATGCATTAGTTCTTGAGATATGAATGTCGCTAAAATCCTCTAAATCTGGCAAAATGCAGCTTAGCAGGGCCAAATCTTGGTGCTTTACACAAAATGCTAACCGGCAACAACATTAGTCAGCGTCTAATTGAATCGAAGTCTAATTCAATCGATGAAAATGTGTGCAATTGTTCTTGAGAAAGACCTATTTCGGAAATCGCATAAAATGCAGCATAGCAGCGGCAGTTATTGGGCAATTTACACCAAATCGTAATAAGAACCGATTCATATCAAGCACTAACACCGATATAAAGTATAGCTTATGTTGGAGCAAGGGCTGTCACCAATATTTTGATATCATTATTCTTTAAATCGGTTCTGTGCTTCCCTATATTGCGTAGAAATCGCCATTTAGAACGTTTTTAGGATGCTTTTCTCGCATTTCTACCCTTTTAAAATTTTGAATTTTTTAGGAAATGTTGCTAGAGGTAATTTATATAATATAAGTAACTACCATGCGATTTTTTGTTTGTTTCTAGGCCCTTCAGTAACACAAAAACCGTATTTATAGAACGTTTTTTACTCTTGCACCTTCTTTGGGTTAATGGCATCGCCATAAGATATAGTCTAAGTTTAAATAGGGGCCAACATCATCATTTTTATACTATTACTTTTGAAATCGGTTCGGTAGTTCCAAAGATTGCCCTAGACATATAAATACACAAACAGACAAAATGTACTTCTTTATAATATTAGTATAGATAAGGATACACTTTCTTACATACCCTTCTAAATGCAGCCAACAAAAAAGAAGGACGTGTCACAGGTTTTACTTAAAAAACAAACATACATTTATTTATGGCAATTAACAGGGCATTAGCAGTGGATCGGTTGGATCTAATGCAAACGATCAGAAATAATCTCACATTAAGAAAGACTTAGGGAAAGAGAGTGGTGAAAATCCCTCTTCCAAATCTTATTAAATTTAATTCACTTAACTCGACTCAAACAGATCTCACTGTTTGTTCTTCAGATCCTAATAAATTCACTTTAGCAGACAATATCATTATAAATGAAGTCCTGGGAATTCTATTGGCTCCTTAATAAACTATCTCAATTGAAAATTTTCGTATTATACATATTGATAAACATTTGCACGCGTTAAAATATCAGGAATTTTATCTTTTTTAAAATAGTTTTTCAAAGTAAATGTCGGATATATATACCTTGGACAAAAGTTCTTTTGTATTAAATCATTAATGCTTACTAAAGCATTGAAATTAGGATATTTTTCAGACTTTATAACTGCTTTATTCCCGTGAATTAGTCTAATATTTACTGAAGAAAAAAATCTCCATCAGGAAGAAAATTTATTTTCTAAAGCAAACATATTTTTATGTAAAATGATAACTGCGGATAATGACATCATCATACGAAAGAGATAGTATGTAGAAATAATATTTTATTTTTTATTTCTATACACAGATTACACCACATAAGAACTAGACAATATATGAAAAAGTAAGATTTTAATATAAGAGATATTTTTTTACCTAAATCATTAAATAGAAATAAAAATTGATTCGCTAAAAAAATAAAGACGCACTGGTATATTTTTTTTTGGCATTTCATGATAATGTTCTAAACCTTTGTTTTTTACGTGCAAGTATTTTTATAACTGTTTTTTAGAATTGTTGGTTTCACATAAAAGAAAATGTAATATAGCTTTAATTTTGGGAAGCAAAAGTTTAAAAGTATGTAAGAAACAACTTTTATGCACAGCCAATATGTACGGAAGAAACATCTTTCAAATTATGACTAATTTATGCCCCTCTCTCTGTGTGTGTAAAACACGTGTCTCTGAAAATGACATGAAGACAACAAGAAGAGATGCTGAGATGAAATAAAAATCTCCAGGTTTTTTTCTAGAAGATTACTCAAGGAATTAAAAAAGTCATTATCACTAAAATTTGTGGAAATTATCATTTATCAATTAGTTCATTAAATGTGTAATGAAATTTAGATAGTTTAAAAAATGAGACAGGGCGTTTGTGATATAGTTTTAAACTTTAAAATGTAATACATTTCATATATCTTTAAATCTTCCGTAGTTATTTTCTATTTCTTTACGGAGCTAAACAACTCTGTAATTAGCATGTAGATTTTATTTTAATGATAATTTTATTTCGTAATTATATAAGGGATTTAATATTTACGTGGAGCATCCAATTCAATGTTCAATGGATTGAGAGGAATTTCGAATTCAGATAATGAATTTCATGAGTTCAGAAAAGTAGTTCAATGAATGACACTATATCTATATTATCATACAGCACGATCGTGCTGTATAGTAGATCTCAGCCGCATCTTTTACGTTTTGAAACATGATAAAAAGACAACAACTCAATTACAATACAAACCAGAAAACATTCAGTGATGAATAATGGCTTTTTGAAAAGGTCTTAATTTAGCGATGGGCCTTTCGAAAGTCGGGTCAAAAAATATCCAATAGTAAGGGAATTACACCCATTTAAACTTTACATAGCGTTCCATAATTTAACAATATAGAAATATCTCCTTCAATCTTTCTTTCCTGTGCCACATCCTAAAAAGCGACACAATAATTTTAAAAACGTGATAACACGCGTATTTTGTTTTAAATAAAAATCAGATTTTCTCGCTATATTTTTGCATTTTTCAAATCGACGTTATTCTTATCAGAAAATGAAAACGTTTACTATATATATGTAGAACCTTTAACTAAACACGTGTTAAAATGACGCAGTATCTTCATTTGAATGTTTTTAATGTTTAAAAATCTATTTTAATACAGGAGTTTTAATTAAAAAAAAACAATTTACGAAAAGATAATAATGAAAAAAAAAATCGTTTGCTAGGTATGCTGTCAATTTCTGTTTCACTGACATAACTTTCTAATGATGTTTTATTCTGAAAAGAGACTCCTGATATTCTGAAATTAATCCTTATTATTATCATCCATAAAACGAAAGATTTATTTTTAAGTCATACGAAAGAAATTTTTGGTAAATGCTAGTTCATTTGGTTGTATTTATTGCATTTTCCTACGTATTGTCAAGGAAATCGTATACTCCTATTGCACGCGCCAAAGAAAACATGCATTTTAATTTTAAAAGCTGAAACACTTTATTATAATTACGTCATTATAACGCCAAATGAAATTCAATTTCGCGAGTTAAAAAAAAATTAATATTGTTGGAAGGAAAGTAATAATCTAAGACAGGGAATGCGAACGTATGGCACGCATGCCATAAGTGGCACGCTCCAGATTATTTTTGGCACAACATAGATTTAAGTTTTAGATCAAAATATAGTAGAATTTCACAAAATGCATTAATTAATATAGATGTTGTCTGTGTCACTTGAATCTGATTAGTTCGGTTGGTTGTGATTGTCACACAGATGGAAGAAATTGAAATATAACTTAATTTATCCAAATCTAGCTCAAGATTATCGCTAAACAAAAATTAAAATTGTAATAAACAAAGATGCTGATTTCAAAATTATAACAACTCGGAATTCAATTCCAGACACTAAAAGCTATAGTTTCTGACGCTTGCTATTTTGACAATTTTTTCTGCAAGACGTTCTTTTCGTTAAAAGAAAAAAAATGTAAAATTCCACTAAAAACGTCTTGTCAAGTGAGTGCAATTAAACTTGCATTCTATCGAAAATAACTAAGTACAAAGCGGATATAAATTATTTGCCATTTAAGATGAGACAACAAAAATAATATTTTTTAAATAAATTTCTACAGTATAACATCAAATATCACCGGTATTTTTTTAATCCTAAAAACAAATTTTTAAGTAGTTTTGATTCATTATTATTTGATCCATTAAATTTTTTATTGTTGGCGCGTCATGATCACGTAAAGTATATTTTTGGGAAAATTTGCCACATGGACGTGAAAAGGTTCGCCATCCCTGGTGTAATGGAATAAAAGTATACGAAACATTATAAACCTTAAAAGATTGCTTAAGCTTTAATCAGCATAGAACAGAGCATACAAAAACATACAGTCCGGTTACCAAATCGCTATTCGTAAAAGTAGTGTTGCCACAGCAATAACATATATATATCATTCACCCCAACCAAAAAGTTAGTTTACAACATAATCCGACAGATAGGCAGGTTTACGTTTCAGTCCACAGGGACGCAGCTGTTCATCATCATAATCCGACAGATATGCAGGTTTACGTTTCAGTCTACAGGGACGCAGCTGTTCATCATCAGTTTTCTGTTCAGATAGAACACTCTCATCAAGCAATGTACATTCTTCAGGATTCCTTTCGATCTCCTCCAAAATCTCTGTTGATTGTTTTGAATGACCATCAACCTCTGACCATCTATTCTGGTTAACAGGTGACTCCATTTCACCATTACTCTCATAGGTAGGTTCGATGATTTCCCCTCTTGGAGCTAAATGTCGTATAGACACACTAGTCTCACGTCCATCTGGTAACTTTACGTAAGCATATTCAGGATTAGCTTCCAGAAGTTCAATTTCTTGTACAAGGGGATCAAACTTATTAGTACGTGAATGATTTTTCATCAACACTGCTCCTGCCTGAGTAAGCCAAGTAGGTATTGAACTTCCATTATGAGACCTTCTAGGGTGAGAGAACATCCGTTCATGTGGTGTTTCATTCGTTGCTGTGCATAAGAGAGAACGAACAGAATGTAATGCTGATTGTAGGACCTCTTCCCACAGGTCAATTTTCTTGTTCTTAGTTTTCAAAGCCAATTGAATTGTTTTCCAAATGATACCATTGTAGCGTTCGACCTGTCCATTTCCTCGTGGATTATAGGCAGTGGTACGACTAGTTGCAATACCAAGTGATGTAAGAAACTTTTTTAATTCTCTAGACATGAGAGACGGCCCCTGTCTGTGTGGATGTATGCTGGCATACCAAATATCGAGAAGATGTTACTTAAATGCTTAATCACAGTAACTGAGGAGACATCTGTGCAGGGAATGGCAAAAGGAAACCTTTAGTATCATCAACCTCTGTGAGGAGGAAGTGATTTCTAGAATTTGATGGCAAGGGACCCTTAAAAATGTATGTTTAGACTTTCAAATGAAGACGTTGCCTTAATTAATTTCCCTTGATTTTTAATGAATCTAGGTTTTAATTCACAGCAGACAGGACATGCATTTATTAGCCGTTTCACTTCTTCCAGGGAAAAGGGTAAGTTTTTGGATCTAATCCAGTGATGCATTCTAACAATACCAGGATGACATAAGTATTCTTGCTGCAGTTTTAAATTCACTTCTGGATTAATTGTAGCAGTTACTCTTGAAAATGCATCTGCATTAGCATTTTTACTACCAGGGCGGTAAATTATATCGAACTTGAAGCAAGCCAAGTCAAGTTTCCAGCGCAAGATCTTTTCATTCCCTATTTTGCTAGAATGACGTTTCTCAAAGATGAATGAGACAGACCTTTGATCAGTAAACACTTCAAAAGGTATACCAATCAGGTAATGACGCCAGTAACGTAAAGATTCCACGATGGCATTCCACGATGCTTCTTTTTCAATAACTGAATGATTAACCAGTGTTAATAAGGGCATTCAATTCTACCCCATTAATGTCCACTTTAATAATGGATTTTTGAAGGCATCTAGGTAAAATTGGTACTGAAGTTAAGGTGTGAACCGATGCAGCATTGTTATGCGAGACACGCTGTAGTCTCGATCGGCATACTCTTTGATTGTGCCCTCTTTTTTCACACTTTCTACACAGTACCTCTTTTGCAGGACATAGATTTCTTGAATCTCGCTCATTTCCGCAAAAGAAGCACTTTCCCGATTGAAGCCGCATAGCTGCAGAAGAAATATTATCCTCAGTAATATTACCAGAAAGATCTGTGGCAGCCACAGGCATAGGATGTGAAATTTTCATATACGAAACTGAGTGAGATTCAGCTAGTTCCAACGGCCTAGCTTGATCAAAAGCATTTTCTAAGGTAATAGTGGAGTTTTCCAACAAACGCTCACTGATGCGAGGATTCCTTAAACCTCGAATGAACAAGTCTCTGATGTATTCACTCTTGTACTGGTCGGCCGTCACAGCTTTAAAATTACAGTCCTTGCTCAGTTGCTTAAGTGTTTGTAAGAATTCAGCAACAGACTCACCACTTTATTGTATTCTAGAGGCTAGACAATGTCTGGCAAAAATTTCATTTCGTTTGATAACATAGATAGAGTCCAAATTAGCAATAGCAGTATAGTAGTTCTCGGCATCATTGATGTGTAGGTAAACACTAGCAGAAACATAGTTGCATGGAAGCGGTAACTTGTTTGTTTCAGTTATATTTTGAATTTCACTTGAAAAATTTGTAAAAGTTCTTTTCCAGTGTTTCCATTTAGCCCCCGCGCCAATACGCGTAGGATCGACGTCAAACTTTCAGGTTTCAAAATTTGAACCATCGTACGGTATTTAGGAATAGTAAATATTTATGCTGATTAAATTGTAATGGAATAAAAGTATACGAAACATTATAAACCTTAAAAGATTACTCAGGCTTTAATCAGCATAGAACAGAGCATACGAAAACATACAATCTGCCAAATCGCTATTCGTAAAAGTAGTGTTGCCACAGCAATAACATACAGTGGCGGTCAAAAGTTTCCGGCCAGTTAGTTTTCTTTATTTGTTTGACAGAACGTTTTAGCGAAGAAGAAGTTTAATTGCTCCAAAAGTTAGGAATAAGCAAATTACCTCTGACCACGTGATCATTTTGATTGGTTACTTAAGATACTTGATGCAAAGGGGAGGAATTCAAAATTCGCGCGTGCAGAAGTTTCCGGCCATTCGTCATTCATTAGTGTTTGCTATCGCTAAAGTGGTTTTTTTTTGCCATATTTGTTAATTAATCAAGGTGAATAATGTATTTGAAATTCAAAAATGAAAACTTTAACAATTTATTGTTCCTAAATGAGTGATTTGTTTGTCGCTAAAGGGACAGTCGTCTCGTGAGATTGCGGCAAAGTTGTCGATCGGAAAATTTGCTTTGAACGAAATTTAAAAAATATATAAAGATGGTCATGGCCTTCGGAACTTTCCACGGTTCGGGGGACGCCGGAAAACGACTATTCTTTTGGACAGAATTATCAGAAGAAAAGCAGTTGATGACCCGCGTAAAAATGCCGCTGCAATTCCATGTCATTTTGGTGTTAAAAGCGATTTATGCTATTATGGTTATTGCTGAAACAAGTCTATCTACAGTGTCAAGACGCTTATGAGACGTGGAACTTTATAGAACAGTGGGCGTTAAAAAACCTTTCATAAGTAAAAAAAATCAGAGGGCCCGACTGGCATTTGCCAAGGAATACAAAGACTGGTCAAGTGAAAACTAGAGAAAAGTACTATTTTCCGATGAATCGACGTTCAATCTTATTGTGAGTGATAAAAAACATTACAACCGATGACCTAAAAACAAAAGATAAGATGCGAGATATACTATTTACACAATGAAGCACGGCGGAGGACATGTTATGCTGTGGGGAGCATTTTTTGGAAAATGCGCCTGTCCGTTATTTGAAATCCGCGGCAAGATGAATAGTGCAATGCATAAGGATATCTTACAAAATCATTTGCTGCCTTATTGGAGGAAAAATTGTGGTCGCAACTATTTGTTTCATCATGATAACCACCAAAAACATACATGCATGCTCGTCAAGCAGTGGCTCTCGCAAAATAAACTTCGCTTTTGAAATGAACAGCCCAATCATCTGATCTGAATATAATAGAAAATCTTTGAAACTAACTTGAAAACGTGTGTGGAATTATAAATATTCCAATTTAGCAGCATTTTCACAAAAATTGCAAGGACCGTGGACAAAACTTAACATTGATGATCTACAACTGTTCATTGAATCGATGCCACGTTGCTGCGCCGCAGTACTTATTGCTAAATGTATGAATACAAAATACTAATTGTAAATGTTGTTGATCACTGTTATTTTCCGTTATAACACTATTTTTTTTACCTGCCAAGGTGGCCGGAAACTTTTGAGAACATGCGTTTTCTTTTGCAATTAATTTTGTCAATTAATTTTATTAATATTTAATTTTTATTCCATAAATAAGTTCTTAACTGTTATGTCAATAAAGTGTATAAGTATCACTTTGAGATTCCTCTTCATATGGGTATACTTACAAATTAACCAAAAATTTTATGCTGGCCGGAAACTTTTGACCGCCACTGTATATATATATCACCTGGTCTAAGAGCTAGCAACGTTTTCGTCACTTGATTTCAGCAAGGCTCATTTTTCTATATGCTCTTCCGTTTTATTGTGTAGTATGTATGCGAACGGTCTAGCTGGCGGCAGACGTTACGTTTACCTGCGGGAGAAGGGGTTATGCAGACGAAAAAAATTCAAAATTACATCATTTTAGCAAGGCTCATGCTTCTACATGCTATTCCGTTTTATGGTGTAGTACGTATGCGGACGGTCTGGCTTTCGGGAGACGTTGCGTTAACCTGCGGAAGAAAGGGTTATGCAGGTGAAAAACTTCAAAAATTCGTCATTTTAGCAAAGCTCATTTATCCATATGCTCTTTCGTTTTATGGTGTAGTATGTATGCGGACGGTCAGGCTGGTGGGAGACGTTGTGTTTACCTGAGGGAGAAGAGGTTATGCAGGTGAAAAAACTTCAAAATTACGTCATGAAACTCTTCTGACCTTCCTTGTACCTTTCAAGGTCAAGTTTGAGAAAGGTTCTATGAAGGAATGTCTTTATTTTGTTGGCTAGAAAAGTAGAAATATGGATTTTGGGATTAATTAATCTCGCGCGTGTTCAAATGTTACACTTCGATATGTTCATTCGTTACGGGATAATACACACTAAAATAATTTTATGAAAGAGTGAAATAAAAGCTGCCTTCATATGTCGATGAACGTGTATTAAATGTAATTACTGTAAATTTTATAAAATAATTCATGTTTTAAGAAGTAAAACAAATCGTTGCATATTTTCTAAGGAAAAAAACCCGCCATTTGTACAGAAACTTTTATAAAAGCGGAAAATAAATTTGAAACGCTTGATTTTTCACTAAAAAGATGCATTTTACAATATAGAGTAGTAGACATTTTTTTAAAGCGCATTTAGCCAAAATATAATGGGAGATAAAATGAGGTGAGATTCACCCAACGCGTGTGTTACCGTTACAAAAATAGGTGAATGCGCTTAAGGTTAAGTTAATTACGCCCCAAATGACGCCCGGTAACATGCACCAATTGTCTGTAGGCTCAATTATATAATTTATCCGTAACAAATACACCAATTGTCAATAGACTCGTTTACGTAATTTATATCCTTAATTAATGCATACTTTACAAAGGACACCTACTTTCCAATTTTCCTGATTTTTTGATCAATGGTTACAGTTAGATGTAAATATGTTAGTCATTATCGTGATATTTTTGTTTGACCTTCGAAATATTATTATAAATATCCAATATTAGTAATATTTCTGATATTATTTGCAGGTTTATTGTATAATATTTTCAATCACTTTTGATCATTTTTCTGCATTCAGTCGTTTTCAGACTTTTTTTTTAATTTTAAATTCCCATTAACTTCCAAACACAGACGTTTTCCCTTCTTATAGTTTCTTTCGCAGTTTTAATTCATTTCTTATGGCTGTTTCTTACCCTAGCTTTTTGTGTGTTTGAGGGATTGGCCTAGGATACTGCATAGTCCCTTAAACCAGAGGAGCGTAGGCACATAGCCGAAAAAATTCAAGAGATCACACTATGTATAAAACTTAGTTCAAGGACTATTCTGGCGGTCAGTCCTGAGTAAAGTATAGGTCAATATCCCAATATGGTGTTTAGCAATAAAAATGGGGTCAACAGAGCTCTTGAAATACACTGGTGAACCAATGTTTCTGTCAGTTTTTGATTGGGACAATTGGTTGGGCCGGTTAATTGGGATCATTGGTTGGTTAATTGGGACGGTTTTTTGGTTAGTTGAAGTTGGTTGATTAAGTTCCTGAAAGGATCTGAAAAAGATGTGAAATGATATAAAAAACGGGTGGAACCAGAGAGAAAAGTAAAGCTCAATCTAAAAAAGTTACAATAAAAAAATATCAAATAGTTTCAGTTTAACAAATTAAGCAGTGCGTAGAAAAGTAATGGAATCAGATTATCTGTAAAGCTCATGAAATTACCCAAATTTTTGTTGATAGATGAAAATATGGAATGAGCTTTACTGGTGCCTTATATTCAAAATCATATTATCCTCAAAATGAGTACTGAGTATAGTAAACAGAATGTGTAGTTTTGTGCAAAAACATTTCTGTCAGGCCCAGAATTGTGGGCATGATTGCATCAAGTCAAGCTAAACTCCACAGAGATAAAAAAATGTAAACCATGAAGTAATATTTTAAGTATAACCTTAATATAGTCAAGTTGTTGAGGAATTGTTTGTTGTTATTAACATTTCTGACATAACACATGTAGCGTAATAATTTTTATTTCATGTAATTACTGTGAAAAGGGAGCTTTATGTCAATGGACTTAAGCCAGACAAGTAGTTAGCATATGGTTGAATCGTACATGCTTAGGGTTTTGGGCTTATTTGGGGCTTTGATCTTTCAGGCTCATCAGTGACACCAGGAATAGAATTTGGTCCATACTTCGTACTGAGCGATCTCTCGTGTTCTCTATAACTCTCATGTTCTCGCTCATTTCCAAATCAACCTGTAACCTATTCTTATGAGCCCAAATTTTTAAACTGGTTATGAATGATTGGAATTCAGAATGAGTTAAAAATGCCTTTACTTTCCTCATTGATTTTAAAGCACCAGTAAAGCTTAGTCCACATTTTCAGCTATCAACAAATATTAGGGTAATACTTTAGCTTTACAGATAATCTGATTCCATTACTTTTCTACGCACTACTTACTTTTTTAAACTGAAACTATTTTACAATTTTTTACTGTAACTTTTTAGATCGAGCTTTACTTTTCTCTCTAGTTCCACCAGGTTTTTTATATCATCAGATACTAGCATTTATTTGATAGGTGATGGTGTCTGACCAGCATGTATTCGATTTTATTGTGACCAGCCCTTGCTTATTTATTATTAAAAATTGTTTTAAAGAAACTGCGATGAACTCGCCGAATCATAATCTGAAAAAAAAAAAATTCATGGATAAAATAATACCACTACGAAGAATAAACTGAGAAATGAACTGAGAACTTGAAAGAAAAGTGACATGTTTATAGTTATATACAGGGTTAGCGAGAAATAAGTTGCCCACTTCAGAGAGCTCTAGAATGCGTTTATTGGTCCAAATGAGATAAAATATGAACTACAGATAATTCAAAAATTGCACTTGACGTTTATTAAAAAAACAAAAAAATTACGAAAACAAAAAATTAAAAAAAATCCAACGATAGGGGGAGCTGTAATACACATAAACATTTAATTAGCTTAATAAATAATATTAAAAAAGTGAAACTGGTTAATAAAAATGCAAAATCCGCCTGAAGATTTCACCTACATGGGAATACGGCATATCTAATTCAACCTGGGTGAAAATGACTTAATGCACTTTTGCAAAAGAATCCGATAATTTTGTCTAATAGTTCATAATTTTCTGATTAATTGTATTAACAAAGAAATGTTTTTGGAATTCTCGACAGTCCTCAGCAAATTTATCAGAAAGTGGTCATTACACGATATAAAGATTATCAAGCAGATTGTTTTACGCCGAAGAGACATTTCCAAATAGACCATTCCAAATAGACCTTCGCCATTATAAACGGTAAAAAATAATAAAAAAAGAAAACTATTATTCTGAAATAAAGCTCTTAAATTTTTGACTAAAATCTACCACATCTTGAGACTTGGCTTTGTATGCAGTGGAGTTATTCGGGAATCTGTGACATGGCTAGACATTTATAGTATTACTACACAACATTGTGATTGCACGTTGATTTGCGAATTACGACTTACAAGGGAACCAGTTTTGGTGCTTCTCGCACCTAGTAAAAATGTGATAAACAAGCTTTCAAATTAGACAAAAATGACATAAATCTTCTACTTACCTTTTCTGTCAGGTAAGTTTCGCGCTTGTTTCTTCTGGAGTTCGGACTGCCGGATTTTGATTTCACTTAATTCTATTTAATAATTCACTCGACTAAAATAATTCATATTACTCGTTAATCTTCAATACAATCTTCATACAAATATATTATAAAATATTTACAGGATTATATTACTTAACATTTAAATGTTTCAACTTCAATCGAATCATAACGGAGACGCAACTCCGTTCACAAAAAAAACATCATTCTAAAGTTTTTTCAGTTCCATTCAGTTCACTTAGACGTAAAAGTTTTTAGTTAAATTCAGGTGTCACTGTCATTGCAAAGGGATACAGAGTGCGCTGTTCGTGACATACTCCACCCTTTAAGTTTTGCAATGTTAAAACTCAACCAGTTAAGCACAAGTTCAGGAGGTCTAACCTTCCTGGGGTTCATATCACCCGTCCAAATTTAGACTTTCTAGGAGAATCCCTTTTAACAGAACCAGGAGAATCTTTAAGGTGAGCAGACTCGATGGTTTTTGGAGAAAAGTCATTTGCCTGGAAATTTGCTTCCATCGGATACAACCTTTGTAATTATCGAAGCAACTCACCAAACTTAGTTCGTAACTTTGTCAATCGTACTATACCGTCTTTACCTGGAAACAACTGGATGACTTTTCCTAGAGGCCAATTCATTCTTTTTTCTTTTGTATTAATTATAACAATATCTCCAACTGAGAGTTCGGGATACCTGTTTGAATTTTTACGATAATTTTTCAGCTGTACTAAATATTCTATTCGGAAACTTTTTCTCAAATCTGTACGAATTTTCATCCGCTATTCATATTTTCTTTGAAGATAACTTGCATCTATATTGTCCAGATCAGGAACACCACCTTCTTTAATTTCACGAAGAAACATGGCAGGAGTTAAGGGTTCTAATTCAAGATCTTCAGATATGTATGTTAACGGTCTGGAGTTTACAACATTTTCACAATCGCAAAGAATAGTATTAATTTCTTCATATTTCAATGATGCATTTCCTAACACATTTTTGAGAATATTCTTCATCAATCCTATCATATGTTCCCAGAATCCTCCCCACCAAGGAGATGCAGGCGGAATAAATTTCCAAGTAATCCGTTCAACAGTATGTTCCTTAATCACTCTTTCCGAGTCTATTTTCTTTAATAAACAATTTGAACCAACGAAATTAGAACCGTTGTCTGTATAGACAATCTGATGTCTTCCACGTCGTGATATGAATCGTCGAAATGCAAGCAAGAAACTGTCAGTGGATAATGAAGTGACAAGTTTGAGGTGAATAGCTCGATATATGGCGCAGGTGAATAAGACAATCCAAGATTTTGACCCATTCTTCAAAAACAAAGGTCCAGCCAGATCGACACCTATGACTTGAAATACAGAACAGTCTTTAATCCTATCTTCCGGCAATAGTGGTATTTCAAAATCGTGGGGTTTTGCATCAAACTTCTCACATCTTACACAATTCTTCAGAGCTTTCCGGATCGTTTTACGACTTTTTAAGATCAAACATTTCTCTCGTAAGACTGCCATTAATGTTTGAACTCCACGCTGTAGGGATTTATTATGTTTCTCAATTATTAGTTTCGTAACAACTGGGTGGTCATTATGCAAAATTATAGGTAGTCTGAAATCCTCCGAGTCCTCTCTCATAATTATTCTGGATTTAATTCTTATAAGTCCGTATGGATCAACGAAGGATTTTAAATGACGTAAGCGTACATCCTTCTCTGATTTGAAGCAACCTTTTTGCACAATTTTCCATTCAATGACTTCAGCTCTTTTAATTTCTTCAATTTTTAAATTCCCAGATGCTTGTTCTTTTTTGTTAGTTTTACAGTTGTCAATAAATCTCTTCATCCAAGCAGTGATTCTAATTATCTTCTTGAACTGTGAAACTCGAGAAAAATATGGAAATTCTTCATCTAGAGAAATCAAAGAAAATATAACTGTCTTCTTCTTTTCTTTATCAACCTCATCTTTTTCGGAATTATATCAAAGACTAGCCAAAAGTTTGGCTCAAGTTTCATCCACGTCGGAAGTTCATGCCATTTCTTAATTTAAAGTGCTTCTACGGAACATCCTCTTGAAATAATATCAGCGGGATTTAAATTCCCAGGAACAAACTTCCAGTTTTCGGATTACTATTTGCCCTAATTTCTTTGACCCTATTCATCACGACTACACACCAATTTTCTGTATTCTTAATCCAATACAATGTATTCATCGAATCCGTCCAGTAGAATATAGGAATATTTTCCAATTTTAAATCTTCCTGAACCGTTTCCATTAGTCTTACTCCAATACCATAAGCTAACAATTCAAGTCTACAAATTGTTGTAGGTTTCAGGGGGAGCTACTCTTGCACTAGCTTGTACAATTTGGCACGACACTTCAGTTTGTTTTTACATCTTAAATAAATGCATGTGGCATATGCCTTTTGGGAGGCATCACGGAATACATGATAAGACAAATCTGTATTTGAATTAGGATTAAGCATCATATACCGGGGAATTTTCAACTCTGCCAAATGACGCAAATCTTTTTTCCATTTAAGAAATTTTTCACGCACATCTTCGGGAAGAGCTTCATCCCATGTAACCTGTAGCTCCCAACACTTTTGTAGTAAGAGTTTCGGAGTCAGTGTCACATCACATGTAAAACCTATTGGATCATAAATTTTGTGTGCTTCTGATAAGATCACTCTTTTTGAAATGCATTGGTTATCGGATTCGTTTATTCCTCTAATATCGCATCTTAATGTATCCTCTTCTAAATCCCAAATTAGAATAAGAAAAGTAACCGTTTTTCTTTTATTTGAATTTTCGGACACTGAAATTTCCGAAAAAGTGTCATTACACACAATTTCGCTCTTCATTGGCAATTTATAAGCCCAATCTTGCAATTCAAATTTAGCATACCCTAAAATTTCAACAGAATCACTTTTAAGTTTTCGCAGTTCTCCTTCATTATTTACACTTGTAATTAAATTGTTAACATACCAAGCTTCAGAATTGTGATTAACTGATTCAGCGGAATCTCCGCAAAAATACAATGATTTATCGAAACCTTCAATGAAGCAGTAGTAGGAACTGCAAACTTATTTATTTGTCTCTCCCTCTGCACTTGCGGTGTATTTTGAACAATAACACTATCTTGTATTTGAATTGCAGTTTCTATGCATTCTATTTCTGCCCTTAGAAATTCAAGCAGTTCGTTGACTTCAAAAAGATAATCCTGAGTTTTCCGTTTACGTTGAAATTCCAAATTTAACTCATTGGGAATTAATTTAAGCAAAATTGGCGTTAGTAACGTACCATATGTTCCGGAAGTTACTTCAAGTCAATTTAAACTTCTTATATGAGTCTCAATATTATCATACAGCTTTCGCAATGCAAAAGTATTATTTACATTTTTAACTGTTTCTAAATTCAATAATTTTCCCATATGAGCATTTATAATCAGGTCTTTACGACCAAAACGCTTTTTGAGTAGTTCAATTGCTGCTATATAATTTTCACTCGATAGCGAAAACCCACTAATTGCACTAGAAGCAGCTCCAGGAAGGAATGAATGCAAATAATTAAATTTATCTATGTCAGTTAAACTATCATTTTGATGTATCGCATTGTCATATTGGTTCCAAAAAGATAACCAATAAGCAGGATCTCCATTAAATTTATTAATGGTCAATTTCGGTAATTTTACTTTAGAATGAGAGCAAGAAGTCAAATTCTCTGTTGAAATACTTTCATTAACCGCATTTGTTTTCTTAATAGAACGTTCAGGTTCAAATTTTATTTTCAAAGCATACGTTAGTTTCGATTTTATAGAAATTATTTTTTCAGAATAACCTTCAGCAGTTTCAAATTCAGTTTCTAATTCACCGTCATCATCCATTAAGTTTTGGATCTGCTCATCTAAAGTTGTTAAATTTAGATGACTTTGAGTTTAACTGATCAATATGTTCCGTAAGAACAGGAACTTCCTGTACTGATTCTGCAAGATACTGCTCACAAGTATTACTTAATTTCGTAGTCGCCGTTCTAGAAACATCACGTTTATTCTTTATTTTTTCAATATCAGACATATTTAATCCGTAATTTTAAATATAATTAATTTTGTAGCAACTTGATATAAGAACAATAATATAACTTTAAAATTATATACAGTAACTTTCAAAATAATCCCGTTCTCAAAATACGTTATCAATCAATATTATTAATATATCATCTTCAACAGAATTAAGCATTCAAGACTTTTATTTATTTTTATGCTCACTTCTTCATTATATTCTACATCAAAATAAACTATCAACAATATTTTTTTCAGAAGAACTAAATCATCGAAACTTTCGTCTATAAATAACTTTTCATTCAATTAAGATCAAGTCAAGCCAGCGTCGCTGTTCCGGGCGCCATAAAAATGTGATAAAAAAACTTTCAAATTAGACAAAAATGACATAAATGTTTTACTTACCCTTTCTGTCTGGTAAGTTTCCCGCTTGTTTCTTCTGGAGTTCGGACTGCCGGATTTTGATTTCACTTAATTCTATTCAATAATTTACTCGACTAAAATAATATACTACTCGTTAATCTTCAATACTTATATACAAATATATTACAAAATATTTACAGGGATTATATTACTTAACATTTAAATGTTTTAACTTCAATTAAATCATAATGGAGACGCAAAAAAAAAAAAAAAAAAAAAAAACATCATTCGTTAATCTTCAATACTTATATACAAATATATTACAAAATATTTACAGGATTATATTACTTAACATTTAAATGTTTTAACTTCAATTGAATCATAATGGAGACGCAAAAAAAAACATCATTCTAAATTTTTTTTCAGTTCCTTTCAGTTCACTTAGACGTAAAATTTTTTAGTTAAATTCAGGTGCCACTGTCACTGTAAAGGGATACAGAGGCAGCTGTCCGCGACACCTAGCATTGACACCAAGTGCATTTTAAAGACCTATATTACGAAATTTGAGAATCGATAAAAATTTTCTGTTAAAATAATATTTCTGGATTTTACAGCCGCATAGCATTCTGAAAATGCAATTTCCGAGACCACTTATCGGACTATTAACATTGAAGTCTTTATAGAAAATTATTTAAAAATAAAAATTAGTTAATAATAAGTATAAAATATTGATAAAGCTTAAAAATTCCTTCATAAACCTACGAATTTGGTTTTGAAATATTGCAACATTATATTCACATTTTTGGCGTGGGAAAAGTTGGCGGGTTTTTTTTCGAAAGGAGAGCTTTCCGGCAACCCTAGCCAGATGCCATACCTGTTTGTCTTGCGTGAGGAGTGGTTTGGAGGATTTCAATAGAAATTCTAATGTCCGACCTAATGGCCACAGTAATTTTTCTAAATTGTGTAAAAATATTAATTTACTTTATGATTACTTTTAACAAAGGACCATTTAATACAGCAACATTTTATTTTAAACATACGAAACTTTATTCCATTCGATTTCAAAAGAAAATAGTTTGGTTATTTTGTATTTCACTAACAAATAGTTTTCAATGATTTTCAAAGCTTTTATAGAAATATATTTACAATTTATATATTTATCGTCTGCATGGACAAAAAAACCTAATTTTTATTTCTTATGCTATCAATTGCAATTATCAAACAAATCGCAATCTGATGTAATTCTAATATGTACTACCCGGATAAAGCGGGCGTAAAAATTGTAATGCCCTATTTGGCGACTTAACTCACTTTTGGCGTGAAATGAACAAATAAAAATGTAATAATAAAAAAATTAAAAGCGTAAGAAGTATATAAAATATGATTTTAACAGAGAATTTTTATCGGTTCTCTAACCTTTATGTATAGGGCTACAAAATGCACTAGTCCTCGATGCTAGGTGCGAGCAGCACCAAAAGTGGTTCCCTTGCTAGTGAAAAAAAAAAAAAAAAAAAGATGTTCATAGAAATTTTACAAGTATGCCTTCTTGCAAAGTTTAGTTTATTAACTAATAGAGCTTTTCTTACGTCTGTTATGTAATTTTAATTGCATAGTAAAGTAAAAAAAAAATATTTTTTCGCTAGTATAATATATATTTCCAGTTTTTACTACATTTAGTGAATTCGAACTTGCGTAATAATAGAACAGGCAACTGTCTAATATTTGATATAGTTTGCCCGGTAATGACACACTTCAAGTTTAATGAAAAAAAAATATTCTAGAGGACAGTGATGTTTATAAAGATGCAATTATGATATCGAATACTGCACGTTTTCGCAGTTATTAATACTAAGAATGGGATACTAAAATAAGGCGAAAAATGCTATCTGAATGTCCATTTAATTGTTTGGATTAGCAAATAATATTCCTTCTTAAAAAATGTAAATATTAGCATAATATTCGTTATGTAGTATGAGTTTATATTTGATAAACGAAAGCCAGTTTATATTATGTGCCTATTCCAGTATATATTCAAGAAAAATATCTCGAATCTGAACAAATTTTTTCCCAGAAAAGCAAATCTATTTTCGTGTAAAACAATAGCCTTTGGGAACGACACCATTTATTTACCGAAAAGTTCCAAGATAAAGAAAAAACATTCCATTTTTTTCCAGCTCTTAAGTGATTTCACAATTTATGTACCGAAAAAAATTAAAAAGTCATTATCAGCATAATGCATGAAAGAGTATTTTTCATGTCATATATCAAACACTTCATTAAAGTTGAAATGAAAATTTGACTGCGTAAAAAAACACGGAGATACTTCCAATGTTATTTTTTCCATTTCATTAAAATTTTGCGGTAATATTTATTAATTTAAAGCGCATTTTATTGCGTCTATAAAATTTTCGATTTTAAGTGATTGTACGAATTCTGTAACATCTAGATGAACAGAAAATGCGAAACAGGTAAACGTTGTTAAATTATATCACAGGTAAGTTATACGAATATATACACTATATGGCCATTAATGACCGGCAACTTTCAATTTTAGTCATTTTGTCGAATATTTAGAAATATACTTGTCAGATTCTTCTGGAATTTCAGGATTAAAAAGAACAGGTATGACCTCATATTTATCAATGTCGATTTGACAAGAGGGACAAGTTAGAGGGTCAACAAAAAATCGAAGAAAAAAAAACAATACTTCGGATCACCCTGTAAAATAAAATGCACGAAATAATCTATGACAACAGAATACAAATAAACACACATTGTGAAATATATGTATTCGTTTATGTAAAAATAGCACGTATATTAATAGATATATAGCGATTTTTTTTAAAAAAAGGAAAAAAAAATCTTGCATGTTTTTCGCTTATAACATGTAGGGGATTTTAATCAAATTTAACGCCAGTTTTATAAAATTGACAAAATGTAGTAGACATAATATAGTGCAACTGGAATATAAATATATTGAATATTTTAGTAAATATGAGCAGTTGTATGAAATAATTTTTATCTGCGCATGAGCGAACGATAACAAGGATCGTTTTACATAATTTAAAAGTTAAATCTATGGAGCAACTTATTAAAAAAATCTAGTCAAATATTGTAAAAATTCAGAAAGATATCGGTTTTAAAGTGAGCTAATTTTTAGTTGTTCGCAAAAATCTAGCTGAATGATAAGGGATTGTCCACAAGTTGTCAATTTTAATTTTAAATTCTTTTTAATTTTCATTTTTTGTATTGATGCTTTAGTTCTTCTTGGATAACCACCAAAACGAGCCTACACCATGATAAAAAGAAGTATCGAAATCGAAGCATTTTTTCCAAATCTACTCGTTGATAGTCACTAAGTGCTAACTTTTTTCTGAAAGTCAGTTAATAAAAAATGACAATTTGTGGAAAATCCCTTATCATTCAGCTGCTTTTAGAGAACAACTAAAAATTTGATCACTCTAACGCCGATATCTTTCTGAATTTTTACGATACTTGACTGGATCTTTTTTAATAAGTTGCTCCTATGAATTGACTATTAAATTATGTAAAATGATCCTTGTTATCGTTCGCGCATGCGCACATAAAAATTATTTCATGCAACTGCTCATATTTCCTAAAATATTTCTTATATTTATATTCCAACTGCATTATATTGTTTCTATGATATTTTGTCAATTTGGCTGAAAACGGCGTTAAATTTGGTTGAAAACACAGCATGTTAAAAGCAAAAAACATGCAATATATTTTTTTTTAATAAATCACTATATCGCTATTAATATACGTGCTATTCTTACGCAAATGAATACACATATTACACAATATCTGTTTATTTATATTCTGCAACGATAGAGCATTTCGCACAATTGATTTTACATGGCCCAAGTATTTTTTTTCTTTGATTTTTTTTGCCCCTAATTGCCCCCTTATCAAATCAACATTGCTAAATATGAGGCCATTCCTGTTCTTTATATTCCTGAAATTCCAGAAGAATCTGTTAAGTATATTTCTAAATATTCGACAAAATGTCTAAAATTTAAAGTTGCCGGTCATTAAGGGCCATATAGGGTATATTCACACAATAATTTAAAGTGTGGTTCTACTTCCTTAGGATAATATTTTTGATTATAATTTTTGCATTATTTTTTATCCTTCAGCTGTGAAAATTGTTTTCATAAAGCGTTGTTGTGATATTTCAATTCTTTGCAGTACTTTTTGTTTATTGTCTATAATCTCGCTTGTTGAAGTAAAGCTATTTTTAAAAGTGTAAACTTATTTCGCTCGAAACACTGTTTTTTACAATGGGCAACATATTTCTCGAGAACTATTCCACTGATTTCCTTCTTTTCTAACACTTTCCAACAAATTTGAAAAGTGTTTATACATTCGGATTGTCTACCCGTCTATCAGTCTGTCGACGTTCTAACTCCCGTAAATATTCTCGAATTTTCATGTAATTGATAATCTTTATTAAGGGTCACCAAAGTGTGTTTGGTATTGTATATGAAGTATGTGGGATTAATAGTTCATATACTCTAAAGAATGTCATTACATTATAGTCAATGGGGAAAAATCTTTTGTGATGTATTTTAATGACATTACGATATTTCGAATGTAATGAAATTGATATAAATCACTGAATTTCACTACAAGATTATTCCTATACAATAGGGCAATACAATATACAGGGCGGATCAAAGAATTCAGATATTTTTTTATTATAAATTGCAACAGCTGAAATTTTGGTTTTCAAGTATGTTATGCGTTTTCATATGGTTGAATTAGATATACTATTTTAAATTATTGAATGGAGCAGTTTTGTATAATTATTTTGAATTTGTTGGAAACTGTTTTATAATCTATACTTGACACATGATTTTTTCTTTCTTGTTTAATTAACAGAAAGCTAATATTTTTTTTCTGTACCTTATACCATCCAAAAATATAATTTTCATTAATTAAATAGATCTTAGAGCTCGCAAAACATTAAAAAGACAAACAAAGTGACATTTTTGTTCGTATGATCTGTCGTTTATAGAAAGTAAAAGTTTTAAGCTAAAAGGTTTATATAAGCATTGGAGAATTTAATTCTTTTTCAAAATGTTGTGACAAAATTTGTTTGGGATGCTTATGACTAAAGAAAATTCATCCCCCGATTGCAAGACCATGGAAAACACCCGCAGCAGGACATCACATATTTATATATTTTTTACCCTAAAAAATTAAATAATTAAATTATATATCAATAAATATAATGCAAAATTCTAAAGATGATATCTGTTTTCTCTGCATCCCAAAACACATAATAGAAGTCACTGAATAACCAAATCTCAATGAAAGAGGTTGTACAATTCATTTGTATGTTTTTCTTCTCTATGTACACACACATAACTCTTGAAAAAATGCTTTGTTTTTCATGCTTTTTTACTTGTTGGAACGGTCGTGGCCAACAGATGGTCCGTTTCAATAATATTAATATCTAAATGTAAGATATATGTCTTAGAAGCGTGACAAAGTAAACAACGTTAAAAGCACCAATTTTTTTAAAATTTAAAACATACCGGTTTAGGTAGCATGTAGCATATCTTCCTCAGTGCTCAAAGTTTCAATGTAAGTTTCAATGTAAGTCAACACTGAGGAAGGTACATGCTACCGAAACCGGTATGCTTTATATAAAAAAAAAAAATTGGAGCTTTTAACGTTGTTTACTTGTCATTCTTCTATTATATCCCACCAAGCTCCTTATTGTTAATTAAGATATATGTCTGTTCTATTTTTTTTTTCCTTTTTTTAGATTCTAAGTGTAAACATTTGCGAAAGTTGAAAAATCATCACGATCTTTTATTAAACTAATTTACGTTTTCAAAGTAATCCTAGTATCGGGTACGTTTTTCGTAGATTGAAATCTCAAAAAGTTTAATACATCATCGTCTACCGCGTTTCAAAGTAAGCGATCTTGAGCACAAATAGATTTAAAATTAATGCGGATTGCAAACCAGCATTAGGCAGGGCAATACGAATTTACCCACAAAAGAACTAACCCGCGATTTGGGTTTAATCAGGTTAGAAGTACAGTAGAGCGCCGATTATCGGGACCGGTCAGACCGAGGATTTTCCGGTTAATGAAAAATCCGGATAATTTCGTAACATTAAAAGACGCCTATTGCAATATTTTTAAGCAACTTCTGTGCACACGTTTTCCAGGCTTAAAAGTGGCAATTGTGGTAGTGCCCAATTTAGCACATTGCAAATGGTGTGTTTAGAAGTTATTTTTAAAGCTTTTTTTAAATTTTATTTTCTACAAAATTGGTATAAATTTATACATAGAAATAAATACACATATATATATATATAGACGTACACTGTAAAGTACCTACATTAAACAAATTCATTATGATAGGAAAAATAAATTCTTGATAGTCTTCTGCTTCACAGTGTGCATTCCTTTTTCAGCGTGAGACTTTCGCGTGTTTGAAGTTAAATTTATCAGGTTCTAGAAACGTTGATTTTATGCTTTGCTGTCTTTATATTTGTTGGCGATTTTATTATTTCAGGATTATGAAATGATTATTTAACGGTTAAATTTCGTGACATCGGGTTAAAATTACCCTACCACGCTTAAAGTTTTTTCACTTCAAAAATTTTGGAGAAGGTAAGGAAAAAAGTATGATCCTTGATCAATACGGTTACTTTAGCAATCCGGTTAATCTGCGTCCGGATAATTGGCTCCCTACTGTAATTTGTTTCCATTTGAGGTTGGGTTGGTTGTAATTATTTCGGTTTTTGAGTCCTGCTCTCTGGTTTGGTAGCTCGATTTTCGAAAAGAATGCCCATAGTAATCTTTAAGATGCAAATACTATGTATTTCAGAATAGATGATTATATGTACATTTAAATTTTGACATAAAATAAAAAAATATATATATTACAAATATAATTACAGAGTATTTTCCATAATTACCTTAAAATAATGATAATTATGATAAATTGATTACAATATCAGATTAACACGCGTCTGGTCCAAGTCGGATTATGGCTGTATTTTAATGCAGTCAATGATGCATGATTGCTAAAACAGGAATGTAAGAAACAATATCTTGGATTCGGTTATACTGCTGTTTTAAAATTACTTGTTTGTGACAATGTAAGGTAATTTAAGGAACAGAAATTTAAATAATGTTTTAAATAGTCTAATAAATAAATGTGTTTCTGATATAAGAAAAAAATTATTATACGCTATACGGTTCAAATTTTCATAGTTTAGGTATCTGCGCGTTTATATGCATTTAATTTCAATTATTCTGACATTTGTCTGCATATCGACTTTATTGTAATAAGAAACAGGCAATAAAGAATATTTTTTTGTAAAATAATATAAATTCTAACATTAGTGAAATAACTATTGTATAATTACGTAGGTCTTTAATCAATTTGTTCCTTCCAAAAAAATGTATTTTAACTCACTAAATAATTATCACCAGACTTGAGGATATTTTAGATCAATGGCATTCTCATTATATTCTGTGCATATTACAATATTTACCGTAGAAAAACATCTCAAATCAGAGGGTTTTTTTTCCTAGAAAAGCAAATATCTTTTTGTGTAAAACAATAGCCTCTGGGAACGACATCATTTGTTTCACGAAATGTGCTAGGATAAAGAAAAAACTATTCTAGCTTTTTTTTTCTCTTAAATGTTATATAATTTATTTTTTGGAACAAAAGTCATCATCAATATCAATCATGAAAATTTATTTCTTCTCTCATTTATCAAACAGTTCATTAAAGTTGAAATCAAAATTAGCTTTAGTAAAAAAACGTACAGATTTTATTTTATTTTTTCCGTTTTATTAACATTTTGAAGAAAAATATAATTTTTAATAGATCATTTTATGGTACTTTAAAAACTGTTGCTTTCATGCAATACAACGGAATATTCTGCAAAAGCAAGAGAAATGGAAAACGAGAAATCTATATACAGTGGTAAATGGTTTGTGATATCAGTGACGTCTACAATTATGCTCTTAAATTAGTTTAGGTGGTGAAATTATTTTGATAAAAAAATTAAACATAACTTCAAAAAATTTTAATAACAAGTTAGAATTTTCTATTATAGTTATTAGTTCATTAGTTATTCTAATTGCAAAATTTTCGCTAAGTTTGATATTAGAGTATTTACATGCTTATTTATTTCAATTTGTGAAATTTTTGTTCATTGCGTAGACTTAAAAGTAATAAAAACAGTATACGAAAATATTCTCATAACTGAATAAAGTAATATAAAAAATCGTAATCAGATATCAGAAAATTCGTCTTGTGAAAATTCTTCATAAGAAATTGTAAAAGTCAGACAAATACATACGAAGTATCGAAGAATGCTAATCTGAACAATGATTTATAATCAATAAGACGGAAACGTTATTTTTTTAGTATAAATATCCTAGTAAAATGTGTGTCCAGATAAAAGTGAGACAGCGGTAATATATAATGAGTTTTTGAAATAAAGAATAAGGTACTTGTACCCAATATGGACAGTGCTCTCAATATGGACACCCCTAATATATTTAAAAGTAACCATATTGATCGAGAGATGGCACTACATGTACGTGAAGAAAACCAGTTGAAAAGATAATTAAACCTGGAAAGCGCAAAAAAGCGCGCTGCTCGCCATTTGGAAGGAAACTTGTTGATTCGTGGTGTGCTGATCGTAATTATATGTAAGTTTAAATTATTATTAAATATGGTAAAATTACTTTAAATATAGAAATGTGGAGTGTTTTAGAAAGCTGATAAAACATATTTTCGATTGCTATTACATATATTGCTTAAAAATATTTTCTTTGTTTATTTATTACAAGATTTAGTAAAAATATGCCGGATTCCCAATATGGACACCTTATGTGCACAATGGAAATACAGCAAAAGAATCTTCAGATCCACAAATTTGTAAAATATCTGTTTAATGTCATCTGAACAATCATCCAAGAAAAAATCCTCCAAAAAGCCATTGCAGAAAATAAAACCCTCCCCTCAGTAGGGTATCTATTAGCGAAATCGCAGGTGCCAGTGGTATAACTTCCTCAACAAAGGAGAGCTGTTACTGCTTCTTATGCAGTATTGATGCGGTTGCAGACATGCTGTTATGCATCACATGTGGCAGATATATCCATGAGGACTGTGTGGGACTTGCCGTCCATGATAAAGAAGTTTTTATTTGTCCATCCTGTGAAGACTGAGTAACTACAGATGTAAATTCTGCAGACGGTTGCAATAAAGCTAAGCGAAACCAACTATATTATTTCATAATATTTTGTAGTAACTGAGGTGCTTTGCATGGGTCGTCGAAGAGCCACAGCCGAAAATGACACCCCCTTCTAAAGTGCATGTTCTGAAGATATTTACTGTGTCCACCCCCTCCCCCGAAATACTTTAAGATATATTTCTTTTATCCCCACTCCTCTAAAATCCCTTGGAAGAGTGGTTCTTTCATACACCATGTGTAGTAGGTCAATAAGGAGCCACCTGTCCCCAATATGGACATGCATGTCCCTAATAGGAACATGTGGTTCCTTATATGGACATTTGTAAACATTTTTTGTTTTTATCATTAAAATTAAACCAGAATAATTACAAGGTCGCTAATTTTAATAATGATAGTCAACAGTCCAGGGATAGTGGTCATATATTTTTGGAGTCCTGTGACGTGTACACGGTGGTGAAAAAAATCAATTTTCCTTAGGGTGTCCATATTGGGTACAGGTACCTTGTTTGAATTACAATCAGTGTGCAACATGTCATCCACCCATTTTTATGTTGATTTTGATGATGTGATACCAGAGCATAGAAAGAACATGGATCATATTAGTGTAGAAAATTATAGTTTGTTTACGGATCATTTTAATACGAAGTTCTGCATTTCTCTCGCACGGGTGAATTTTTTTACTTTCAGTGGTTGTTTAAGGGGACGGAGATACGGAAATCACTCACGAAGTCATCAGGACATTACACGGTATATTTGAGCACTTTCCTTCGAAAGGTTTTCATCAGTTTCGGATCTTCTTGGCAATACGCGGTCTAATCTCTGAACAGCAATATACCATTCCAGACCTTCCCTCTGCAAACTCTGCTGTTTGCTTCCAGCTTTAAAAAAAATGTATAATTACTCATTATGTTGATCTGGACGAATTCATTATGAGACCAACCGTATAAAATATATTTCCACAACTAGGAAAGCAGAAGTAGAAGACGTTTGCTAATATTAGAAATTCAGGGAAATACCGTTCCGTCTATTGGTGGATATATTTTCCACTTCGATTAGATACACAGTTAAAAAAATTTCTGTAAAATTACAGAGAATGTACGGGTAATCCATTATCTTAAATTTTATATAAAATTGCAGAGATTAGGAAAACAGAGATTCTGTTAAATAACAAAGAAGTTATTTGGTAAATTTACAATAGACTCTGTAAATTAACATCGTTAAAAATACACAAGACTCTGTAAAATTATTTTTAATGATAATAATTTAATTTAGTTTTAAAAATTAGTGAATCACTCAATTTTTTGTGAGCTTCAAAAAAGCTGAGTTTTTCGAGTAAAATTAAACTGCAGCATCACTTGATATTTACCCAATTTGCTTCTAGCCGTCCTGGGATTTTGAACGCGGGTGCTCCAGATAGAAGAAACACACATTACTGACTGAGCCATAGGAGATGTTACTGTTGAGTACAAAAGTATGTATTTTATGATTTGAGTGCTTTTCAAAGGTTTCGCTTCAAATATATTCGTTAGAAAACTCGTAAACGGTTTATTTTAGTTCAATTTAGATCGATACATAATACCTATTATTTTTTTTAATCATTTTAAATTTTTTAACCCGTTTAAGAAATAAATAAAAAAAATTGAATATAATTCCTTTTTTTACAACAATAATGTTTTAGAGAATTTTTCGAAATTGTCACACACAATTTATTTTTTAATACGCTAATATTTTTTAAAATAATTTTTTAGTAAGGAATAAGAGAAAAATAAAGAGAATAAATGCAATTTATTATTTTAAAGTTTTATAATTTTCATTATTTTATTCATTTTGTGTAATATGTTTCTAGAAGATTAATAGATTTTTAGGACGCATTTACCAATGAAATAATAATAACAATAGCATTGTAATAATAATAATAGATTTGAAATAATACTACGAAATTTACTTTTAGTATTCCCAAGCTTCTGATACATGGTGAAGGGAACAACTGTAAAGTGATTGTCGATAAAAATCCCCACTAACTCCTAGAAGATGATTTTTTTCCTTTCTAGTTAAAAAATAAAAATAAAATAAAAATAAACTAAATTTTCTTCTTTAAAATTTCTATAAATATTGGAAAAGAATTTTTAAAGTGTGTATTTTGAATTATAAGTTTTAACAAAGATAAAAATATCATTAAATAAAGACATGGAAATCGCTACAGGGAATTGGATATAAGATAAGGGAAATGTCTGTAAAATGATAATCAAGAAACTCAATTGAATGCATTTAACCGAGAACTAGTGTAAATTTACAGAGAGTCTCGCTTTTTTAATGGGTTTTTTTAGAAATTTATAACAATTTACAATGCGTCTATAGTGAAATATTTCTTTTGATTTAAGCGCATGATATAGTGTGTTGATGCATGATCGTAATCATAAATTTTTGGTATTCCTTTTCATCAGCCTGATTTGTTGTTTGAACTGAGAAGCTAGAAAATAATACGTATTTCATATAAATATCAGAACTGATATTTCATATAAATATCAGATAATTTCATATAAATATTAGAACGCTTAAAAGTAATACGGAATTTGTTTCAAAAATTATGAATGTAATATAGATGAAATATTAATTCTGCATTGAACTCTTAATTCTGAAATACTTTTCAATAAACCATTTTAATAACTAAGGAATTTAATAAACTATTTCTCTTTCCTTCAAATTAAACCAAATATAAAGAAGGAATATTTGAAAATCCACACATAATGAGAATTTTCTCGCGCGCAGCTTCTAGTCTTTCTATCAATTGCAAGGAGAAAATATTGTACGATTCCTAAAAGAAGATTTTCAGTAAATCACTAGGTAATGTCGATATTCACATGTATTATACCATTCGACTTCTACTGAATATAGGATTACACATCTTCTTTTCATCCCATGAATGTGGAAGATATATAAGCATAAGGCTCCTGCATAATCTTGCATGTGTTTTATTGTGTTAACGCATTGCAAAATTCTTCGAGAAAAAAAAAAAGAAAGTAGGAATAAGAGTAAATAGAAAAAATAAATATTAAAATGCTACTGCCCATTACTAAAGCTTGATTCATTTAAAAACTTACACAATTAAAAGCGCAATTAAAGAAGTTTTCAAACATTTAATAACGGTTTTAAAAAAAGATATTTTATACTGAGCGTTAGTTACACGTGAAATGAAATCTAAAATTGATACTGAAGACTGATTCATAATTTTCAACTACAAACAGCATTTTCTCCAGTTCGTATGTCATGACTCTTGTTCTTTTATTTGTTTCTGCCTTTGATTGTTTAAATTATGTACAAAGTGAATAATAATAATAATAATAATAATATGTTATTATTAAAGAAAATAAGTCCAAGATTTTGTTAATTTAACCAAAATTTGCATCACTCAAACTACTTTTGAATTTGATAATAAATTTTTCAAACAATCAGATGGCTTAAGTATGGGTAATCCTTTATCTCCAATTCTTTGTGATATTTATATGCATTATTTTGAGGAAAAATTATTAAATCTGGTTAATTTTAAATGTTGGTTGCGTTATGTCGACGATACTTTTGTTTTAGTTGATAATCCTTTTGATATATCTACCATTCTTCATACTGTCAATTCTATCGACCCACATATTCAGTTTACTTTTGAATTAGAAAATTGTAATAAACTTCCTTTCCTTGATGTTTTAGTTACCAAATGCGATTCTTCTTTCAAAACTTGTGTTTATAGAAAACCTTTTTCTGTTTCTAACCCACCTCATGCTCTCTCAAATCATCCTGTCAACCAAAAAATCGGTGTTTTTTACACGTATGTAAATCGTGCTCTCAAAATTTGTTCTGATTCTGTATCCCTTAAGGAAGAGCTTAATTACTTAAAAACCGTTGCTGTCAAAAGAGGTTTTAATCCTTCTGTTATCAATAATGCTGTGAAGAAATTCAATAGACCATCTAATAGTTCTACTCTTTCCAAATCTGTCAAAAGCAAACCTGATAATTTGGTTGTCCTCCCCTTTTATCCTCCTTTATGTTTCAAGTTAGCTAAAGTTTTACGGCGTTTCAATTTTAACATTATCTTTAAACCTGTCAATAAATTCAAATTCCCCTCCACTAAATCTTCTGTTCCTGATCTTCGTAAATGGGGAATTTATAAAGTTCCTTGTAATGGTTGTGATTTATCTTATATTGGTCAAACTAAAAGGAATCTCGAAATCCGCTTAAAAGAACACTCGCGTTATGTAATCAATCAAGAATTTTCTAAATCTTCTATTGCCAAGCACTCGTGGGATTCCGGCCACTGTTTTAATTTTCAAAATGCTAAAATTATCTCTAATGCCAATAGTATCTCTGAATTGGACTTTCTTGAAAATTTAGCTATTTATCTCAATCGTGATGTTATTGTTAATGATAAATCTGATTCCACAATGCTCTCTGCAGCTTGGAAAAACCTTTTCAGTACTACCATTTAATTTATTTTTGTATTATTATTAGTCTGTTTTTTTTTCTAAATATATATTATTCATTTATTTATTCATTTTTAATTTCATGTGTTCCCATATTGGATTATATGTATTTTTCCCCCTCCCATTTTTTGCCCCTCCTACTTTGTGTTCTTTTGTTTTGATTATTCTCTTCTGTGATAGGCTGTTGTCTTTTACTTTCCTATTGGCTGTTGATTTCTAACTTCCTATTGGCTGTTTCTTCAGCTTGTTTCCTTTCCCTTGTCTCTCATTTCAGTCTTGCCTCTGCTTTCATAGTAGAAGGACGTCTTTTTGCGCCTGACGAAGAAAGACTCAGATCTTTCGAAAGGCCTAGCGCATTTACAAATTTTTGATGGTGTTTCAAGAAGATTGTTTGTTCTTAGTCATTCACACCAGTTTTAACTTATTTTCTTTGATTGTGCTTCTTCTGGCATTTCAACATTTTATACTTTTCCACCCGTTCCCTTTTGTATGTAAGTACGTTTTTTTGCATTGTTTTAGCTATTTAGTTATCTTATTGATTAATTTATTTGCTTATTTATTTTTATGTCTTTTCATAGTTTAATATTCTATATCTGTATGTTGTTTATTCTTTATTTATATTATTGATTAATTTATTATGTCTTATTTATAGTTTAGTATTCTATATTTGTATTTTTTCATTGATTAATTTATTTTTTATGTCTTATTTATAGTTTAGTATTCTACATTTGTACTTTGTTTATTTTTGGATTGCTATTATGTTTACTGCTCAATTTAACAGATTTACTAAACTCAGACGTAAGCGTGTGAAATTTCTTAATCACTTAAATTTTCTTCAAAATTGAAAGAAAAATAATGTTATTCCCAATTTTATTCAACTTAAATGTTCTGTTAGTAGCTCTGTTAGAGTTTCAAAAGCTATGGTTCGTTCACATTTTATTATTTTAAGAGCCTGTATTCAAGATGTTCGGCATACTCTCTCCAAAATTGAAGAAGAGCTTTATGACCTTCATTTGTTCCTCAGTAAAAATCTTGACAATTTCTGTGATATTGAAAATAAAGGTTGGTCTTCTCTACTTACTTTCAAAACTGCTCATCAAAATAAGCTTGATAAAAAGTTTTCTTCGTTGTGCAATAAGTAAAATAAGTCTCAATTTTCATATAAGAACCTATCAAATGAGAACTGCATCGTTAATCTCTCCTCTCACATGTTAACTCCTGAGCAAAAAAGCATTTTAGATCTTGGTTTAAATTTTTCTCAGTCTTGCAAACCTTCTCTCACTAAATTGATTGCTCCTATTGAGTCTTCCTTTAAACATAGTAAAGTCACTCCTTTTCAAAAAGAAACCCTTCGTCACATCCTTGCTGATACTATTTCTTCTAATAATTCAAAATTTAAACCTAATCTTTCTCGTTCTCAAAATCTCGCTCTGAATGAGCTTAAGTCCAATGATAATCTTATTATTACTAAAGCTGATAAAGGGGGTCAAATTGTTCTTATGGATAAAAAAGATTATTCTGATAAAGTCTATGCTCTCTTATCTGAAGGTCCTTATGTTGAAGTTAAAAAATATCCTACTAATTCGCATCTTTCCACTCTCAAAAAAGCTGTTAAGAATTCTGTTATTTTAAATGACAATACTAAATATAGTGTTATTCCTTCTTCAGCCATTTGTGCTCGTTTTTATGCTTTGCCTAAAGTTCATAAAACCAATGTCCCTTTAAGACCTATCGTCTCTAATATTGGTACTGTTACTTATCCTCTTGCCAAATTTTTAACATCCATTTTTTCTCCGTTATGCATTTCTAATACTCATACGATAAAAAATTCTTATGATTTTGTTAGTAAATTAAAAAATATTAACCCATCCAATTGTTCTATGCTTTCTCTTGATGTCAAATCTTTATTTACGAATGTTCCAATTGAAGGTGCTCTTTCTTGCTTGGAAAAAAGGTTACGTGAATTTCATTTCTCTGTTATTGAAGTCCAAGATTTTGTTAATTTAACCAAAATTTGCATCACTCAAACTACTTTTGAATTTGATAATAAATTTTTCAAACAATCAGATGGCTTAAGTATGGGTAATCCTTTATCTCCAATTCTTTGTGATATTTATATGCATTATTTTGAGGAAAAATTATTAAATCTGGTTAATTTTAAATGTTGGTTGCGTTATGTCGACGATACTTTTGTTTTAGTTGATAATCCTTTTGATATATCTACCATTCTTCATACTGTCAATTCTATCGACCCACATATTCAGTTTACTTTTGAATTAGAAAATTGTAATAAACTTCCTTTCCTTGATGTTTTAGTTACCAAATGCGATTCTTCTTTCAAAACTTGTGTTTATAGAAAACCTTTTTCTGTTTCTAACCCACCTCATGCTCTCTCAAATCATCCTGTCAACCAAAAAATCGGTGTTTTTTACACGTATGTAAATCGTGCTCTCAAAATTTGTTCTGATTCTGTATCCCTTAAGGAAGAGCTTAATTACTTAAAAACCGTTGCTGTCAAAAGAGGTTTTAATCCTTCTGTTATCAATAATGCTGTGAAGAAATTCAATAGACCATCTAATAGTTCTACTCTTTCCAAATCTGTCAAAAGCAAACCTGATAATTTGGTTGTCCTCCCCTTTTATCCTCCTTTATGTTTCAAGTTAGCTAAAGTTTTACGGCGTTTCAATTTTAACATTATCTTTAAACCTGTCAATAAATTCAAATTCCCCTCCACTAAATCTTCTGTTCTTGATCTTCGTAAATGGGGAATTTATAAAGTTCCTTGTAATGGTTGTGATTTATCTTATATTGGTCAAACTAAAAGGAATCTCGAAATCCGCTTAAAAGAACACTCGCGTTATGTAATCAATCAAGAATTTTCTAAATCTTCTATTGCCAAGCACTCGTGGGATTCCGGCCACTGTTTTAATTTTCAAAATGCTAAAATTATCTCTAATGCCAATAGTATCTCTGAATTGGACTTTCTTGAAAATTTAGCTATTTATCTCAATCGTGATGTTATTGTTAATGATAAATCTGATTCCACAATGCTCTCTGCAGCTTGGAAAAACCTTTTCAGTACTACCATTTAATTTATTTTTGTATTATTATTAGTCTGTTTTTTTTCTAAATATATATTATTCATTTATTTATTCATTTTTAATTTCATGTGTTCCCATATTGGATTATATGTATTTTTCCCCCTCCCATTTTTTACCCCTCCTACTTTGTGTTCTTTTGTTTTGATTATTCTCTTCTGTGATAGGCTGTTGTCTTTTACTTTCCTATTGGCTGTTGATTTCTAACTTCCTATTGGCTGTTTCTTCAGCTTGTTTCCTTTCCCTTGTCTCTCATTTCAGTCTTGCCTCTGCTTTCATAGTAGAAGGACGTCTTTTTTGCGCCTGACGAAGAAAGACTCAGATCTTTCGAAAGGCCTAGCGCATTTACAAATTTTTGATGGTGTTTCAAGAAGATTGTTTGTTCTTGTTCTTATGTTATTATTACTTTAACTTTAACTGCTGAATGCAGGCGTTATTTATGTGTG
This sequence comes from Maratus speciosus, assembly GCA_963932465.1. Classification (NCBI taxonomy): domain Eukaryota; kingdom Metazoa; phylum Arthropoda; class Arachnida; order Araneae; family Salticidae; genus Maratus; species Maratus speciosus. The sequence continues at coordinate 490,935,369 of OZ010789.1, forward strand.
CATGTGTGTTTTAATATAAATTGTACTATGAGTGTTTTTTTTTTAAATAATTATCGTAGATTGATGTAATAGTAAAATTTATTCATCGTATTTACGGCTGTCGTATAGATGGCTGGTGACTTCCCCAACATGGTTTATTAGTGAGAAATTGCAGACATAGGTCTCAGCCGTAGTAGCTCAGTTGTTAAAGTAGTACCCTGGTATGCTGTAGTCACGGGTTCGGTTCTTGACTGTGGCTAATTTTTCACTCCAGTTGGGTTTATTGTATTAATTGTATGTATGTCTGTATAATATGCCCTATATATATAAAATCCTAATGAAACGAATTTTATGAAACGACTAAACTGAAACGATTCTATGAAACGACTGATTAGTAAACTGATTATGTTTCACGGCGATTTCTTCTAAAATATGGGATACTTTGCGATAAAATTAACACCAAAAATCCGTATTGATCTGCAGATTTCAAAACGGGTATTAGAAGTTTTAAATTCGACTTACTTTCCGAGATATTATTATTTTTCTAATTTTTAATACATTTCTCTAATGATGGCAACTCAAAATTTAATCATAGAATATATTTTTTTTCGTACTTTAGAAAATGTTATTATTTTAAACTAATTTGGCAACAAGTTTGGCCTCACTTAAATGCATGCTTATGAAATGTATCATTTTACTTTTTTTCATAATTCAATTTACTTGAACATCTTTCGCCAAAGCAAAAGACTCTAAGAGAGAAATCAAGAACTCAGTATTTTTATGTTAGCGGAACGCTGGTGATAAATCGCCAATCATTTTTCACGTCGCATTTTTTTGTATTTCATTAATTTCATTTAAAATATAATCCTTAAATTCATTTTATTTAAATGCAAAATTTTCATTTAAAACTGAAACTTTTAAAATTGATGGCTTTCAATTTTTTTTATTTAACAAAACGAAAAGAAAAATATTAGGCACAGATGTCATATACATCCGGGGTACCTTATTGGCGCAGAAATGGCATTTCTTTGACTGACATGGTAACCTATTGTTGTTTATTTAATAATAAATGTTTATTTACTTTTCTTTTCTTTTTTTAAATTATATAAATTGTTTCGTTCTGTAGTTAATTATTTTTTTTGGTTATTTTCTTTTAAAAATAATAGAAAATAATTAAAAAATACGGTACTACTTAGTTATTCCGTCGATCAATTTCACCAAATTATATAAATTGCCAAACCACTTCCCAAATTATACAAATTAACATAATTTTTATTTTAAATAACGAGAAAACAAATAAAAGAGCATAACATTAATAAATATACAAATAAAACGTCGAAATAAAAATTACTTGATGACGTAAACACGTGTAACTTGCTTAAAGTCAAGTGAATGTGACATTTACGATCAACCATTATTTGCATTTAATCTTATAGTTTGGTGATATATTTTTCGCTGACGGTATAACAAAGTAGTACCAAAAATACATATGTAACTGGTATTCGAAAACGAGTTTTTCGCCAAATTTTCGTAAAAAAAAAAACCGCCAAACCTGGTGCGTATATGACATCTGGCCAAATATTAAATAATGCAACTATTGGCGCGATTGGTACCCGTCTAGCGTAACAGTACCAATAATTCTATGAGGCCATGGCAACTTTTATATAGTTTTATTTAAAAAAAAATTTTGATTTTTTAATCAAAATGGAAAACTTGCGGAACAAGTGTCATATACGGCCCCATATTGGCGCGATTTTTTTCTGACGTAAATGTCATATACGCAACGGGTACTTAACTGGCGCCAAAGTATCGTTATTTTGCTTGATATGGTAAGCCGGATGTTGTTGTTTATACTGTTGATGTTTTTCCCAAATTGGCGTCGAAAATAAATCTTGCCAATATGGCGCCGTATATGATATCTGAGCCAAACTTTCATATGAAAAGCGAAGGGATCAGACCCTATTTATTTATGGCAGTTACATGATTTGGTCTACTATAATATAGATGAAATGATGGCGATAGAATAATATTTGGCGACTTATCACCTGTATCTTGCTAACATTAATATACCAAAATGGCACCTGGAATATAAAAAGCGAAGTGGCCCGCCCAGAACTGTTGATTATAGTCAAATGACTTAGGCTATTGTTAGTGTTATTGTTATTGTTATTATTAGGCTATTGTGTATTGTTTTAAATTACCGGGAGGCAAAGACTCTGCACACTTAATTCATTTTATTTTAGATTTTTTTCAAATATTTAACTAACCTCTTTAATCAAACACGAAAACAACCATTGTATGATTAATAGCAACTGATTCGGATTTAATTTTTTGCAATCAAAGGAAATTGAATGGAAACCCGTTTACAAGGAGATCTGCACAGCTTTTTCCAGTATAATTCTATCTTCTCTACTATTTTTAAAACAGATCAGATGATCAGATTAATGTGTTTTTAGATACTGAACGGAAGGATAGCGAGCGTAGCTTGAAGGGGGCAGAGCCTCCTAGTATTTATATATACCTTTAAGTGAAGAATAAGTTACACAATTTTTGGATTTGGGACACACAAAAACAGGATTTTGAAATTATCAAATCACGTTTCAAAAATATTATTTTGTTTACTTGTGCATTATTGTTTATTTACTTTGTTGCGTTCAGATTTTCGTTTTAGAGTGTGCAGACGTATGTTTAATCTCAAAACTTTTAATAGAAGTTTTCTGTGAACTGTCAAAGTACACATATTTACATATAATGTCCAAAACATAACTGAGTTATATTTATAAATCACAGAAATTTTGAAGTAATAACAACTGCTTATATTTAGATACTTACTCTAATCGAAATGCATTTTCGATCAGGGACATATTTACATTCTGTGTTTTTTTATGTAAATATATATGTTGAAACTTTAATTTTTCCAATGTTTTATCTCATCTGCCCTTTATTATATTAGGCGTTCACAACCATAGTAGACCAAGTCCATTTTGGAAAAAAAATGGGTTAGTTCATTTTATCCACTCCCACAGCGAACAAAGTCTGTTTTTACATACTTTATGATATATGTCATCTAATTACAGACTTGGTTTACTGTATGGAGTGGATAAAATAGATTTTATGTACATTCTAAATGGCCCATCTCATTTTTTTTTTTTTTTTTTTTTTTAATGGACTTGATCTTCCAAGTTTGTGAGCCCCTGGCATAAAAATAATAAGAAGTCCTACACAAATAAATATATTTTAAACTTTCATTTTTAAAAATGGGACGAAATTTTTATAACAAAAAATATAACATTAATAATAACAAATATATGACACATTGACAAAAGTTATTTTAAATTAATTATTGTCGCATAACTTGTATTTCACAAGTGACGGTATTATGGAAGATAGGTTAACGCACTTCTTTCTCATAAAACTAATCAGTTGCTCAATATGTTGGTACGGGTTATGATGAGGAAGACATAAAATTACGCTGTGCGCAATTCTATTTCTTACGAATTATTGTTCACTTTAGAGGCACTATTGTAAGTTAAGAAAATTAATCCGGGTCCAAATTTTTAAAAACGTTTAAAATTGTTCTTTAAAAAACAAATTTTGAACTTTTTGTTATTACACAATATTAATTATACTAAAAATTGTTTTGTCCAAAACATACTTACGCATTTAAGTATGTACGCCGTTATTATAATCTGTGATATTTGTTTAATTAAAGAAAATAATAATAAAAACATTGCTCGTTTTGAAATTTAAATATCTTTAGAATTAAATGTATTTTCAATTATCATATTTGAAAATGCAAATATTATTATTTATGATAGATTAGGGCATAATAGAATATCGCAAAATGATACTCCACTTTCTCTTTGAAATCAGAATACCTTAAAATAAACTTTGAACAGTTCCTGAAAATTAATTAAACCTGCATGAAGTAAAGTTTTCTAATAAAGATAAAAGTATTCCGTTAATCTGAAGTTCAATTTGAAAATTTTGCAGATTATTTGTAATAGTATTTACTTTCAGAATATCGCAGGCAACTTTGTTTAAAATTAAGAAAAATAATTTTGTAATAATATGATTGCGTTTTTAAGTTATTCAAAAGATTACTTATTCATAAATCGTTTGTGGAATTACCAGTAGTTTTTATCATTTTTACTTTATTCTATCTTTACAAGAAAATAGTATTGGATTCGTAAAAATTTTCGACTTCCGGTTTTCGGCGGATTTACACGTTTTAGAGGTCAGAGATTCCGAAAAATATCTTTTTACAAAATGTCTGTCTGTGAGTCTGTGAGTCTGTCTGTCTGTATGTGACACAAATATGGTGGGCGCTCTATCTCAAGAACTAATGCACAGAATTTAATAAAAATTTATATTCAAGTAGTCCCTAATATAAATTAGCTTTGATTAGTTTTCGGTGTAAATTCCCCTACACGTGGCGCCGCTATGCTGCATTTTTCGCGATTTCGTCAATAGCTGTATCTAAAGAACTAATGCACGGATATTCATCAAACTTCACAGTCAGTTATTCCTTGATATGTGTTTGTGCTGGTAATGTTTTGGTGTAAATCGCCCGACAGATGGCGCTGCTATGCTGCATTTTGCAGCATTTACACAATATTCGCAATAGCTCTATCTCAAGAAATAATGCACGGATTTTCATCCAACTTCAGATTCAGTTAGTCCTTGACATGAATTGACGTTTTGCACCTTTTGTTGTAAATCGCTCAAAAGGTGGCGCTACTATGCTGCATTTTTGGGGATTTACGCAATAGCTCTATCTCAAGAACTAATGCTTGGGTTTTCAACGGACTTCAGATTCAGGTATACCTGGATACGAATTAGTGCTGTTTATGTTTAGGTGTAAATCTCTCAACAGGTGGCGCTGCTATGCAGGATTTTTCACGATTTACACAACAGCTCAATCTCCAGAACTAATGCATGAATTTTCATCAAACTTCAGATTCATTTAGTCCTTGACATGAATTGACATTTTGCACCTCTTGGTGCAAAATCACTCAACAAATGGCGCTGTTACGCTGCATTTTTTTGTGATATCCGCAATAGCTCTATCTCAAGAACTAATGCTTGGATTTTCACCAAACTTCAGATTCCAGCATACCTTGATATAAATTAGTGCTGTTTGTGTTTTGGTGCAAATCGCTCAACAGGTGGCGCTGCTATGCTGCATTTTTCAAAATGTCCCCTATAACTCTATCTCAATAACTAATGCGCGAATTTTCATCAAACTTCAAATTCAGATATACTTTGATAAGAATTGGTTCTAAATTGATGTAATATCTTGTATTATTAAATGATTTAATTTACGTGATTTATATAGAAGAAACTTTTGTGATGGCCACAACATACTAGTTTTCCTTTGTGTTTTCTTTCTTTAAAAAATTTTATTGTCAAATAAATCTATTAGTGACGATAATTATCCTCTAGTATATACTATTTTATATACATAATATTTACAGAAGCGGATTTATTTTTTTTTCATTTCTTTTTACTTATTAAGCCTCAAAATAATACAACTATATGAAATTTTAATGTTTAATTCAATCATTCGTAAGTTTTTATACATATATCTCACTCATCCGTAATTTTTAATTGATCTGGAACAATGGGAGGTTTGATTATACCGTCAAGTAACCATTATTTACAAAAATATTTGAATGACAGGAAAGTACATCTAAATTTTTTGTACAAAGTATTCCTGAAATTCATTCAAGTTATGATGTTTAATATACGTGTATCTGCATATTCGAATGCATTCGTCAATTTCAGATGTAATTCATGCTAATAGTGCCACTGGTGGGTTACTGCATAACTAACTTACAATGCACATGTTTTGCCCTAACCTTTAATGAAAGGTTTGTTAATGGTGAATGATATGTCTTCTAAAACATTCCACTTGATAGCCTATATTAGATTTGAAGCGCTTCTGGTGGGAAAAGGCATAACTACGCAAACAAAATCCAATTCGGACCAATCTCCAAAATAATCTTCTGTCACGGCCAGTATTTAAGTTTTGAGAAACGTTCTCAAGTGATAAGCTTTTTATGCTAATTTCGACACTGGTGTGAAATTATTTTTTGAAAAAGAAAGTCTCTAATTATAAGTATTTGCTTTATCATAAATTTATAGTAACTATTTTCTGCCCTGCCTCTTATTCCTTAATATATGTATATGCATGATAAAGTACAGAATTTTGGAGATTATCCATTATATATATATAAAATCCAAACGGAAATTTCATTCCGAACGCCTAGATTTCGAGTTCTACTGCATGGATGAAATGACTTTATGAAACTTATACCGTTAAATAGGTATCGTTTCAAGGAAGGTTTTAAGCTATAACACATCATTCTACCTATATTAGTTATAGAACTATGACGGAAAGTTCTGTTATTTTGGACGACAAGGTTTACCATTTTATTTCTTGGCGAAATTTATCGTTGATAAAAAAAACTTAAACAGCTATTACACCTCGAAATCTAAAAGAAAAAACTGTTACTAATTTTAACTTAAAAAAAAAAAAAAAAAAAAAAAAAAAGAAGAAGCAAGAAAAAAATTCGTTTTAATGAGTGATAATATTAAAAAACGAAAATATTTAATTTAAGCATGAAAGGGAATATTCGTAATGCTTAAAAAAATTACTCAGTTAAAATATTGCAATTGAAATAAGATTTGGCTCTTTATCCTTTGCGTCAGGTTAAGAAAAATGCATCTGAAAAATTGATAGGATGATATCAGGGAAGTTTCGATAAGTGCATACTCAGAAATATTTGAAAAAATTATATAATATTCTTCTCATGAGGAATATATAGAATATTCTTCTCGTGACATATAATATGTTTATAAAAAAATATCCGCAGAACCTCAATTTAGCGTTTGTAAAAAAATAATGAAAATTTAATTTTTTTGCCGATTTAATGCTGGTTGGCGGCAAAATAAAATTTCGAATGATACTTTTTTATGATAAATAATTTTTAAGTAAAACCTTTTTCTACTCTTCATACGAAAATAGATTAAGTTTAACGTAATAAATACACTTTTATTACTAGAGTTTTATCATATACCTTTATATGTGTATATATTAAAATTTTATTATCGTAATTATTCGGTTTAAAACAAAATTTCAGTTTATTAAATTTTCTCCAAATTCAAAATTAATGTCCGATTTGGAACATTGGCAATTTGACTTCGATATTGTTAGTATCAGAAATAGAAATGAAGGTTATTGTTGCCATGGAAACAAGTATTTAATATAAAATGTTTAATGGTAGCATTTTTAATTAGCCAGCTACTTTTAAAACAAATTTAAAACGGTACTACTTGATTATCCCGTCGAGAAAATAGCCAATAATAGCTGATCGTAAATTTTACATTCACTTGACATTAAACACGGTACTCGTGTTTGTTGCTTCATCAAGTGATTTTTAATTTCACTTCTATATGTAATTTTACTAAGATTTACAAATTTATTTATTCTTTCGTTGTTTAAAATAAAAAATTTGTCAATTTGTATAATTTGGCGAGCAGTTTGGCAATTTTTATAATTTGGAGAAGCGTTTGGCAATTTATATAATTTGGCGAAATTGGTTGAATGAATAATCAAACAGTACCCTTAAAGCGTTTCCCACCGGTGAAGCCATGTAAAATTAAATAACTACTGCAACACGCAATTTGTATATATTGTATACGCTTAAAGATAAAAAATAATACGCTAATCCTTCCTTTAAGTTTAAATTCATTGAGTTTTAGGCATTTAAACACTTATTTAACAAGCAATTTTCAAATGCATTTAAATATCTTGCATTTGGGATGGAAATGTGTTGGCTAGCCAAATAGCGTTGAACGTTCGTCTTTTTTGCGCCAAATACTCGAATATATATAGATTTTTTTCAGATTTTTACTGGGATTCCGCAGCCAAATTTGACTGATGTTTTACTACACACATGAGTAGTTTTAAAAGCATTTCTCTTTTCAAAATAATTTGAGTATGCTCTTTAAGGAGACCTTCCTTGTGGTAATACTTTTGTTTTTGATTTGTTCTTTTTTATTTCTAACTCTTTCATCATGTGACTTACAGACGAAACTAGCAGATGTAATTGTAAAAATGATGGTAATTATGATTTACATGTCATATGTTTATTTGTGATTTTTGAGTTCACTTTTGTCGCCAAACTATTTGATTTTAAGCCAAAAAGGTGTAAACGTGAATTGGGTTCAAGCGATGATAACAATAAAGGTGATTTTGCAAGTGTACGAAAGCATGTTTTGAGTATTTTTTTAAAATTCAAATGTACAATATATAAATAGCAATTAATATTTTTAAAATGGAGTCAGATATTTTAATTTTAGTATAAATGTTTCCCACACACGCACATACAAACTGTAAAATAATTTAATTTTAGACATTTAAAAAATTTCTCACCATACTTTACTGCGAAAGCATGTCGGTTTGTTTTCCCCAAATTTGTGACTTTTATAACCTCGAAGCCAAATTAGCTAATATTGTCTATTCTTCTTTTAATAAAAAAAAAACATATCGCCGATTTTCCTTTTACAAACGTTCAATGCTTGCAATGTTAGGTAATAAAAATTATTCTTAAGAAAATGTAAGCAATTATGCGTTATTTCTATCACGAAAAATGACAGTTTGCAACAAAAATTGCTTTCTGAAATCACTTTTTGATATTCCATTCCATTCGTCATTTATTTTTTTTTTCATATCTTCCCTTCCTTTAGAAATGTTATAAAAAGATATTGGATGAATCTACGCTCATTAGAGAAATGCAAAAAGAATCTTTGGTTTGCCAAAAAGATCACTACTAAAAATTTTGCATAACTAACTTTACTTATCACTTGCAAAGAGTTTTGATAGTGAAATATCTAAAAATCAATCAACAGCAATCTGACATTATTTAATGGAATGTAGTTTGGAGCGTAATTAACCCTGTTTTGTAGCTAACTCTGGTACATTTTTAGCCATACCGTTACGAACATTTCTAACGTTTCACATCAAACTTGGTTGTGGATCCAATTACGGATGATTGGGAAGATTTTATTGAATGAAAACTAGAGGTTTAGTTTTCTATTTGAATTAGTTATCGAGGTTATTTTCCTAGGTTAATAGTTGCATGATTAAAACTGGTATGTAAAAAGAAAGGGCAGTTAAAATGACATTATTTTAATTTTATTCACATAATTCCGCTTTAAATATCCACTTTTACATGATTCACATATTTTAAAATATAAAAGTTAAATACTGTTTTAATTGTATTTACTCTACTGGAAATCGAAGATACTGTAGAGAAAACCTGCCAAAAGAAGACGTATATTACCAAATATAACGTAACGTAGAGAGAGATTGTATTTATGATATCAGATCAGCACAAAGTGCCAAGCTGAGAAGATTGGAGTAAAAGACCTAACAAACGAAAGCGAATAACCCGAATATTCTTTAAGTTAAATGGTCTGTCTCTGCAGTCATAGTAATTCTCTCTTTTTAGTAGTGTGGTGATAAGATCGTAATGGCCGCATTTCGCTCCCAAACTCTACATGATGTACTAAAGAGTTGCTTCTGAATTGCCCGTATTTCGTCTAATGCATCAGATAATATAATAGCGCAATTGCGTTCGATGCGTATTCAGAAAATGCGGAAGGATCTTCCAGGTGAAGGTCCATATTAATTTAAAATACAGGGTCGGATTTTCCATTTCGTTTAATTGAAGGTTTATTTGAAATATGGTCCAGCTCAGCGGGCTCAGCCTGCTAGTTAATAATATAAAAATGTGTTCCCACCGACTGAAATAAAATGATTACTTTTTAGTACACTTCAGTTGGATAAGACTTTTGTTGAATACAGTATTTTTATATAGGGTAACTCCAGGAGAGTCGCCGCATCCGGGATAGATGCCGCACCCCTTCTATGTCTTGTAATTATCGATAGATGGTCGTCAAACGCACAGTATAGGTGCGCAATGACACTTTTTTAACCTGTGTATATCGTGAATCCAATTTCGATGTTCACTTGTAGAAGTACAATCCTTAATTTGACGTAAGTGCATGATTTCACTATCAAAACTTTTAAACACGTTATGTTTAAATACTTTTCATACACTAATTACTAAATGCCTGCATGATTTCGAAGTCAAAACTAAATGTAGCGTTTGTATAGAGTACTGTGTGTCTAATTACGTCATTTCCGTTAGCGATGGCAGTTAACTGTGATGGCCGACGTCTGCACCATGCAAAATGGGGTACATGCCGCACTGCTATTGCGGTATACATGCCGCAGTTTCTTTGTAAGGGATGATTAAGTAGTATTAACTTTTCCTTTTCTTTTTGCACAGACTAACCATGTTAGGCATGTTATGATGTTTACTAAAGCAGAAGGAGAAAAATGGAAAATAAAAAGTGAGAAGGGCAAGAAAGATGCAAGTCAAGATGATAATAATGAAAAGTTGGATTACGCGTAACGCAGACGTTCTTTGCAAACTACTCCAAGAAAGAGGAAGCGTAATTGGCTTCTTTGCATCATGTATTTAAATGTAGTTACATAAGGATTGTACTTTTTCGACACTTTTTCTGTAGATTGAAGTCGATCTCTTAACCCATTCGGGACCATAGGTGCATATGAGCACATACATAAAGAGCTTACAGAATTTGTTTTTGGCACCAGTAAAAAAGAAAAGTAACATTTGCTTTGTTCAATTAGAGCATTTTCATGGTTATTTAAGTACAGATAACTTCTTTTAAAAAAGTGGTACCAACCGAATAAAATTTGTTTAAAAGCCATCGGTCCCGAAAGGATTAAAATATAAATTATGTAAATACAATTTTACTTTGTTTCTTTTCCCTTTCTAATACACTGGTGTTACGTTGTTGCTGAAATAACAATTAAAATTTAATGAAAAAAATAAATTCGATAATTTTAATAGTGAAAGTAGGCAACAATTATTAATTTGAATCTACTAATACGTTTCATTGTACTCATTTAGTTTCATTTTGTTATGACATCCATAATTATAGTCCAAATATGAATATTTTTTTTAAATATTTTTATTTATATCTTCATTCTGTTCTTATTACAAACGCGGTATAACTACCGCACAAGTGCGGCGTCTCGGCCTGAATGTGCGGGTGACCCGCCGCAGTGTAATGTTTTAGAAAAAAAATTGTTAAAAAATATTAATAATTTGTTTTGAATTTTTTTGTGGCAGTACACGCGTTGTATATTTAACATTAAATAGCACAGCATGATTTTTTTTTAATTTTATGTCCACCATGGGACTTTATACACAAATTCAAAAAAAAAAAAATGTGCGGCATAAATCCCGGAATTACCCTATATAAAAATATTTCTTTACGTCCGTTTTTTCCCTTTTTTTGTAGCATACATTTTTAACATGTAATATAGTTATTCCGGTGGTAACAACGTTATTCATTTTGAGATAACAAAGACAGTGAGTTTTTTAATATATAATAGGGATTTTTTTTTTAATTTGAGGAATGTGCACACCTTTCATCCTGCCCAATCCCAAGTCATTCTAAGTTTCACCAATCGGAGTGTTTGTTTTGCTAACTTTTATAAAATTATCACTGTGTATTGTAGGGTTCTAAATTATTAAGTATTAAAATGCGCATTTACAGTTTATTCTACTGTAATATACAGTGCATTTTTGAAGCAATAAAATGAAATAAAATTTGACAATTAATTTGAACAATAAATTTTTAAACAATAAATTTTATTCGTTTTTCAAATAATTCTATATTTGAACGATTCTTTAGGTGGAATCGTATACAAGAATAATGAATATACAGTATTTTGAAAAAAAAAGTTAAAATATTATAATTCACAGAAATCGCTTGAAAATTTGATTTGAATTCATGAAACATTTTGTGCATAACTTACTGAACTTATCTGAAATTGAATCTTATGTTTGTGGAGATAGATGATCTGGATATTATATACAAATATTTAAAATTTCTTTGAAAAAGAAGAAAATATTTGTAGTTATATACAACTGTAGAATCGTTTCATGTTTATTTGTATATATGGATATATATACATATCTTTTTAAAAGAGGAAGAATTGTGAAATATAATTATATTTTTCAGTATGCTTATACTCATTTTTCACCTTAGTTTCACATGTACATGTAATGTAACACATTAAAATAATTATATATTATTTAGTATGTTCTAAGAAGATTAAATTAAAAAAGTACTATCTTTTTGTTTTCAAAATTGCTAAATTAATGTATTCTTCAAAATCCAACTGAGAACGTATATGTTTACTATGCTTACAATGTTTACTATTTGTTAATTAGGATGACCTTCGCTCATCCGCGACTAGGGTTTACTTACTTTATCCGCGACTTACATTTTGTCATACACTTCACAGAAAAAAAAAATCTATTCAGTATTTTGACTTGAAATTAAACATAAAAATAAATTATGGTCAGTACATTTGCACAATATATATACATTTTTTTTTTTAGTATAGCCTTAAAAAATTTATTATTTTAATTAATTTATTTTATATGTTTTTCCATTACGGACGTATTTTTGCATGTAAACATGTATATTTTCAGAAGAAAAAATAAATCATGGGGTTAGTATTTATAGATAGAATCATGATTAATTAAATAAATATAATAGATTTTCATTATTCCGCCAAAATATCTCAAAAGCTGTTTTTTAGATTTAATTAAGAAAAGAAATATTTTTGGACTTGATACAAATAAAATATGATCTGTTGATTCTTATAATATTATTTTCTTATCGAATGATTTAACAAAAAAATTTTTTTATTGTTTTGTTGAATATATTTTTCCTATATACGGATTTATTTTTGTAAACCATAATGAAACCTGCGAATTTCTTGCAGTAAATAAAAATCATTGAGTCAGTAAAAATAAACAAAGTTATGAATGATTAAGTACGTAAAATATTATCGTTGCATCAAAATTTCTCATTTTTTAAAAGAATATTTAAATAAGGAAAGGAACCTATATATCTGCATTTTTCGAAGACGGAATATCTTAAATATTGAAAATAACAGCAGAAACATCTTCAAACAGTAAAAGAACGGTGAACTTTCTTATATTCAAAATGTATGTTATTTGAGAGGAAAATATACATTTTAATAGAATACTTTATTTAAATTGGTTGGAAATGGCGCATATTTTGGTGCTCATTCTTTTAATCATATAATAGTTTCACGATTTCTTTTATAAAAATTTTAAAATACATTTTATGAAAAAGGCGCATATTTTGGTGCTCATTCTTTTAATCATATAATAGTTTCACGATTTCTTTTATAAAAATTTTAAAATACATTTTATGAAAATGGCATATTTTTAATGAATTAAAATTTGTAAAAATTCAAATTTTTACATTCAATTATAAAAGTATTTTTCAGTATTAAGAATTCAAATACACAATTTATTCTTATTATGTGAAATCATTTACGCAGACGATACTTAAGCATTTTAAAAGAATTATAATGTGATTTTTTTAAAGTGACAACAAAAGAATTGTAAACAAATAAAATTAATTGTTGTAATTAATAAAGTGTAAAAACATCTTTAAAAGAATTTTTAGTTACTTATTTACGTATTTTAAAAGAATTATATTATTAAGAATTATACTTAAGCATTTTAAATAATTATATTATGATATTTATTATGATACTGTTTTAAAGTCGCAACAAAAGAATTGTAAACAAATAAAATTAATTTTTGTAATTAATAAAATGTAAAAACATTTTTAAAAGAGCTTTTAGTTGAAAATTTAAAAATATTTTGCTTCGAAAATATTTTTATTTATACCAATCTTATATCATAAATAAAAAAATCCGAGGAAATTCATAGTTATTTGGCTGAATTTGCATTTCTAAAATTAAAATGCGCCAAAACATAAAATAGCGCTTTTCCTTAATAAGCATACAAAAACAATATAAACAAATATTTTTACTTTCAAATATTTATCTTATTAAATAATGCTTCGCGAATCCAAACAAAGCATGGCTTTTGCTAGTGTATTCATCAAGAATAAAAACAGTCAAATATTGCTAAGATTACTAAGCTAAGGAAACTTTAATATAGCGGTATTAAAAATAGGGAACTATGTGTTATAGTTCATTTAGCAATGCTTTTCTCGGTACTTAAAAATAATAGTATAACAAAAAGATAAAAATGATAAATGGTCGATGGATAACAATTACTGTAAAATATTGTACGATATCAGTGTCTCGATGAACTTTGGATGAATGACAGTTGTTATGGATAAAGGTAAGCATTCGACCAGAGTAAATTGTTCATAGTTTAGACAGCTATATTTAAAGTACATTCTAGAAGTTGCTGGATGGTAATAGATTTCCACAAACACGATTAATGTAATGTCAATTATTCTAGTTTATAAACTGGAACTACGTGCGAGTTACGTAATGCAACTTACCAAAAGTACATTGTGTCCATAATTAAACGACCCTACTTTAAAGTTGTCTACAGACAAAATTATTGTTCATAAAGTTGTGAAATTTTGGGAAAAGCATAATAAAGGTATGGGAATTTTTTTAAGCTAAAAAATATATAAATAAAAATGGTTTTAAATTTCCCCACCAGAGGGCGATTTTCAATAAATTACATATTTAGCATTAAGATAGTTTACAAATTTTATTTACAGGATGTTCATAATTAGTCGACCCTATTTTAAAGTTGTCTACAGACGAAACAATTGTTCAGAACGTTATGAAATATTTTGGAGGACTTAAAAAAAGTATGGGAATATGTTTGAGCGAAAAAAAAATTAGGAGTCCGTTTTCTAACGAATTACACATTTAGCATACATTTACGATAGTTTAAAAAAATTGTATTATAACCAAACATGTTCTGCATGACTTTCATCCTTTTCAGATACCATCTGGAATCGTAAGATGGCATGTTCCACAGTTGGCCGCAGTATGTTCAGTTAAAAGCAAGGAAAATGTTGTGAAATGCTGTCTTTAGAGAAAGATTAAGTTTATAAATAAAATTTCTAAACTATCGCTAAATATGTAATTTCATAAAAAACGCCTACTGGTGGCGAAATTTTGAACTACTTTTATTTACATTTTTTTAGCTTAAAAAAATTCTTTTCCCTTTAATATGTCTTTCACAAAATTTCACAACTTTATGAAGAATAGTTTTGTCTGAAGACTACTTTAAAGTAGGGTCGTTTAATTGTGGACACCCTTTATATAAATATGTATCTTGTTTTGTATTTTCGTAAATAAATGGAATTCTAGCATTTAAGTATCTCAATCTGCAATATAATACCCATTGATTTATCGTAAAAAAAATAATATGTGGAAAAAGGCGTATATTTGAACAACTTTTGGAAAGAAACAGAAACTTACATCCTTACATTACCGGTACTTTACTGAAATCGTACGATACTCAACAAGCACATTTTTATAATTTGCCAACTGCAACATACTACAAAATTCAAGTGCACTAAATAAAATACCAACTGTAACTTATTTAATGCATCTATAATTTATGACAATAAATTGTTTTGCATATATGTTTGCGCAGTTTAATATTAATTTGTAAAAATATCTATTTCTCAATGAAAATCGATTTTTTGAAATTCTTAGTGTAGAGTGGTTGTTACATAATGTTAAGTTATTTATAACATTAATGAATATTGTTGGAAAATTCTAAATATTATACTATGAAACATGAAAAAAATGGAAATTAAAAAAATAACCGTTATAATATTCATAAATGTACGTACTATTTTTACCTAAATGCATACAAAGATTTTTAAAATTTACAAATAAATTCCAGTTTATCATAAGTATAACCACAAATGTATCCTTATGCAGTCCATAAATGTATCCCTATGCAATGCTATCCCACTGATCTCTATTTTTCTATCCCGCGATTCCAGTCCGCAGTGTGAAATTAAGCAATGCCTAAAGAGAAAAAATCGGCTAGAGATAGATCCGCCAGCCGCAACGGGTTAAAACGTCAGTCCAGTTACGGGAAAACACTTTCCTGAAAATAAACAATAAAACCACTATTTAATTAACAAACGCAAAAAAAATAAAGAATTTCTCACCAAAATACGGGATCTCATCCTGATACGCGAAATGCACTGACCTTTAAATAGACAACGAAGCTATTGTCATGATAGTAATAGGGTTCAGCAGCAAGATGTTTACTAGAGGAAATAAACCCAAAAATATAGTATGTCTCAAGTGACATGAAAAAATTGGTTGATAAGTAAGATAAATATAATTTCCTGCTCAAGAGGAACTTTTTAAAACATTTTCGAAATATTCAAATTTTACTGTATGAAATTTCACGAAACTTTCGGGAAAATATGAAGAAGCTTACCATATCCCACTAAAACTGCTAAATTTTTATTGGTTAATGAGCTGTTCAAAATCGCGTGGAAAGAGGGAAAATTGTTAATTAAGAAAATTTTTCTGTTCACTATAAAATAACAAAAGTTATATATTTAAAAAAACGAAAAGTACATTGGTGCCTGCTTTATTTCATAATGGAACCAAATTGCAACCATCTATATGATAGATTTTTCTAGCAATCGACTGCAAACAGATTCTGATACATAGAAACATATTTCTTTTATTAACATAGATACTTTTGGTGCAATAAATGCACTCTTGATTGTGTATTAAAATTACTTGAATGTAGAAACATTTAGATTCTGGATGCATACATTCTTTTTATATGTCGATTATTGATGTATGGAGAGTGCTAAAAATTAAATTTTAAATTAATAAATGTACGATTACGTGCATTTAAAAATAGTCTAAAAATGTGTATAAAATGTATTTAAAACATAAGTAATATGTATTAGATCAACTATACCACGCAAACGAAGTTCAGATAGAAAGGTTTTACATAAAATTCCTTTTAGAATTATCCGTAAAATTAAACGAATGTTCCTGTACGATAAATTTAGAACGGCTTTTGAACATTAAGACACTTCATAAGTTATATAAATATGTCTTTTACAGGTGAAATCTAGCATTTTTTCTCTCCTCTTGAAGGGTTCAAAGTTCATGAAATATGTACGAGATGAAGAAAGATGAAATTATTTAGCAACTTTTCGATTGCTAAATCTTATAAGATTTGAACCTCAGAAATAATGTTCTTTGGTATTGTAGTACCTGTTCTGCATAAATGCGCATTTCGTACTGGATTTGCTTTTGCACGTTGATTTACTTTTGCTCTTAGCGACAAAACAAGCGCTGTCTCTTTGTGTGTCTACACTTTCTTGAATCCACTAACGGTTTACATATGCGAAGGATACGTAACATCTAATAAATGTACCATGTAACTGTAAAACAAACATTCTAAAAAATTACAAATAAATATTATGTATCCTTTGATGATTTTTCAAATAGCAGTTTTAGAAAAGAAATGTTTTAAAAGTCTATTAAAACGTTACAGAATGTTAAATATGTGATTTTATATTTGATAGTTTGTAGAGTTTAATATAATATAATTTTCATAAAAATTTTGAATATCATAGACAAAAGATGTAAAAACGGTAACAACGTTTTTGCCTAATAATAATAATCCACCTATGCCTAGTAATAATAATCCACTAAATTTGTTAATAATTTGTTAATAATATAGTAGTTGATTCCATTGTTCAGTGTTGAATTCAGACACTTTTCTCCGGGAGGGATTTCTGTGGTTCCGGGGGGGACATTATAGATTTCCGGGGAAGAAATTGCACTTTTTGACCATTGAAAACCTAAAATCTCAAATCTTCCGGGGGGGACATCTCATTGCTCCGCGGGGGGGGATGTCCCCCCCGGGCCACCCACTGAAATCAACACTGCCATTGTTTACATTTTAAACTTAAAATAACAAAATATTTATTTTTTTAGTATATTTTGTTTTTACCATGTTATTTAACATCTTTAGTGATATAAATTTTCCCCGCACTCCAAAATTCATTTAATTTCCTAAAGACATCTACATCTAAATCCAATGCTTTTATTGCATTCGCTTATATTCGGTTATTAATTTTTCATTGCGAGTGAGTTTAAAATAATATTTGGATCTAAATATTCATTAATTATACGAAATATATAACTGCTATTGATAATCATTACGATTTTATAAAAACAAACAAAAAAAATCTTTATGCTGATGGTCATGCACAATATAAACCTAAATTCAAAACGTCATTAATATTTCTTCATAATAGATTCATGCGGGATTTTTTAAAATTAAATAATTGTTATTTCTTGACCTTAATTAACAGACTTAATAAAATACCATTTATTCTCCACATTTATCAATTTGTAAATTATTACTTTTACTTTTACGCATTTTACATATGCGAAGGATACGTAACATCTAATAAACGTACCATGTAACTGTAAAACAAACATTCTAAAAAATTACAAATAAATATTATGTATCCTTTGATGATTTTTCAAATAGCAGTTTTAGAAAAGAAATGTTTTAAAAGTCTATTAAAACATTACAGAATGTTAAATATGTGATTTTATATTTGATAGTTTGTAGAGTTTAATATAATATAATTTTCATAAAAATTTTGAATATCATAGACAAAAGATGTAAAAACGTTAACAACGTTTTTGCCTAATAATAATAATCCACCTATGCCTAGTAATAATAATCCACTAAATTTGTTTAAGCAGTCTTGTGATTTTTTTTTTTTTTTTTTTTTTTTTTTTTTTTTACAATTAATATTTCCAAATAAAATGCATCGTCTAATCATAACACCTCTCTGCTTTTATAAATGCCCATATATTAGCAAGTGCAATCTCTCATCACTTTCGGCTTTATAACACTGTTTAACTTTCGCTTAATAGTAAATAAAAATAATAACAAGTACCTCGTTAAATATCAGCCACGGTGGGGATAAACAGTTACGACGACATTATTTCAGTAAATTACCGTACTGAAGAATGCAGAGAAGGATTGGTTATTCTGCTCACGTAATAGTCTTGTTTATGGATAAAAAGCCATTAAATTTAATGAACTAACAAGCATTAAAATCAAGACATTCATTTATCTTTTAAAGTGAAAGTATAATATAAATTCCTCTATTGTTGTTCTTTAAAAAAATAAGTTTAAATGCTTTAGAAGGAATTAAATTTCTGCATTTCTGCACAACGAAACATTTTTTGAGAGGATAATATGCCATAAAAAGCAGCTATTTAATATATTATCTATACCTATTTTAATAAAGAAATTTTCGACTCTATGTCTTTATTTCTGTCTGGCAAAGAAAATCTACCGCACATAGAAATATCAAAATTTTTGGGAGGATATTCTAAAGCAGGTTCTGATGTTCTTGAGCTTCAAATTTTTTCTTTTGATAATTTGGCGAGATGAAATTTAAACCGAAATAAAAAACACTCATCAAATGCTCCGGAGTTGCAAGCAAGAGTAGATCATGTTTCCTGAAAGGCTTAGCCGGCAGGATTTTTGTCTTTTTACTTACTACTCATTGGCCGAAACTTTCGAGAGACGGGAAAACGGCAGAAATATTCTTAAATGACGTACTTTTACGGTTTAAACACCATAACTTCTTAAAATTTATATTGTTTTTAACTTTCGAAAAAAAATTCCGAAAATGTTCTTCTTGAAGCTTCCCCTTTCTCCCACTTGACGAATCTTCGCTAGGGCTCAATTTCAGAGGATACGAATAAAACACCATTTTAAAGCTGAGGCCTTTCTGTTTTTGTTCGTGCGATAAATTTAAAAAATACGAATTTTAATAATGTAAAAAAAAATTCGCATCTACGGGTCACGTCGAGACTTCCGGATACTTTTTTTTCGCCGCTAGAAGCAACTAAAGTACATCGATGAAATCTTTCAACACGTTTTCGGAAAATCCGGATTTACATCAAATTTTAAAATTTCGAAATGTTCGGACTAGTAGAAGTATTTAAAAGGAAAACAATCCGAGACATTTTCAGTGAAAACGCTACAAAGCAGGCCATTCAGGCGTGACTGCGCTCAGCTTCTTATCATGTTTTCGTTAATAAATACCCATATATTCTCAAGAAAATTTTGTCAGTGCTTCTAAACAGTCAAATTAATAAAAAATAAAATTTTCGAAACGTTTGGACTATAAGAACTTTTATGTTGTTGCTGTTAAAGGGTCATACGCTAAACATCAATAAGTGAGTGAAAACATATTTATTTTACAACCAGACATAGAACTCTTCATAAACTTCTCACAAACTTATCAAAAATTGTCACAAACTTTTTGCGCATCTGCAAAGTCGTCTATTTTTAACCGATAACAATTTCAAAGAGTTCAGACACCAAGATAAATTAATGGTTATATATATATATATATATAACCATTAATTAAACATAACCTACCACCATCAAAAACCGTAATATTATGAATTAAAGCTGTAAGTATTAAAAAAAAATATTCAATTAATTTATTATAAGAATTATTATGGAAGAAAAAGAAAAAAGTGGACACCGACAAATAATGGAAAAGCTTATATATTGAATTACGTTGTCAAGGGCACAGAATTCAATGATATAAGCAAAATGGTTGTTTTCTGTGAGAAAAATAAACTAAAGCTAAAAATTATTTCCCCCTGTGCCCAAACAACCATTAAAATCAAGTGAATTGATTGAAAATGAAAACAGAATAGAAACAAATAATATGAAATGGAAGAATCAATAAAACTTATTTAATTATTTATAGGGTATAAAATAGAAATAATAAACACCATACCGATTAATATTTCAGTATTTTACAAATATCCACACGCACATGGCTACCAGAATATCATAAAGATTAAGGTGAATAAAACAGTTAAGAAATCACAGTAATTGATACCAAAGGATGTAGTTAATACATTTTGAAATAAATTTTGAAATACCATGTTAAATACATTTAATATAATATAAAATAAAATAAATAGATAGTAATTACATTATTTAAAATGCACTATTAAAGTAATTAATAACTGTTTAAAAATATCGTCAAAATTTAGCTAAAAAATCCTCCTGGTGTAGTAAATTATAACTGAAATGGAGCTAGAAAAATTAAAATTTAGAACTATCTTCAAAAGACAAATTTTGGTGCTGCCATCTAGTACTACTTTTATTATTCAAATGTCACAAGATAAACATTTGTAAGCATTTGAATGTAAATAATATTTTTAACAGCAAAACTAAACATATCCTTATATATAGATAATTATAAACCTAATATAAACCACACAATGTTTTTAAAAAAAAATAAATAAAAGAATAAAAACTATTGTTAATAAAATTTAAAAAGCATACAAAATATTCTATTAGCTAACTTATTTAAACTAAACTAAGAATTTAAATAATTCTAGAACATTGATAATACATAGCATGTAGCTATATGTTATAAAACAAAATAAATTCAGTAATAATTAATATAAATAATTATTAAAAATGATATAATTTTTTTTTAATCTATTATATCTATACTCCTATTGCAAAGAGGAAAAAATTGTTTATTTGTAGGAGGTAAGCTCTGGAACTACCGAACCGATTCCAAAAGTAATGGTATCTAAATGATGGTGTTAGTCCAACTTAGAACATAGGCTATATCTTATGTCGGTGCCACTACCCCAAGAGGGGTGTAGGAGCAAAACACGTTCTAAAAATGCGATTTTAGCGTTACTGAAGGGCCTAGAAATATGAAATTTTGAATATTAGTTACTTATAAGATATAAATAATGTCTAAGAACAGTTCTGAAACAATTCGAAATTTAAAAGGGGTGAAAATGCACAAAAAGCGTTCTAAAAAACGTTCTAAATGGTAGTTTCTACACAATCTCAGGAATTACCAAACCGATTTAAAAAATATTGGTGTCAAAATGATGGTGAAAACTCTTGCTCCAAGATAGGCTATGTTTTATGTCGGTGCCACTACAACAAAGGGGGTGTAGGAGCAAAAAACGTTCTAAAAAGGCGATTTTAGCGTTACTGAAGGGCCTAGAAATGTAAAATTTTGAATATTAGTTACTTATAAGATATAAATGATGTCTAAGAACAGTTCTTAAACAATTCGAAATTTAAAAGGGGTGAAAATGCACAAAAAGCGTTCTAAAAACGTTCTAAATGGTAGTTTCTGCACAATCTCAGGAAATACCAAACCGATTTAAAAAAACTTGGTGTCAAAATGATGGTGACAACATTTGCTCCAAGATAGGCTATGTTTTATGTCGGTGCCACTATCCCAAATAGGGTGCAGGAGCAAAAAATGTTCTAAAAATGCGATTTACGTGTTACTGAAGGGCCTAGAATTATGAAATTTGAAATATTAGCTACTTATTAGATATAAAGGATTTCTAAGATCAGTTTTTAAACAATTCGAAATTTGAAAGGGGTGAAAATGCGCGAAAATCGTTCTAAAAAACGTTCTAAATGGTGGTTTCTACACAATCTCAGGAAATACCAAACCAATTTAAAAAAAATGGTGTCAAAATGACGGTGGCAACCCTTGCTCCAACATAGGCTATGTTTTATGTCGGCACCACTTCCCGAAAAGGGGTACAGGAGCAAAACACGTTCTAAAAATGCGATTTTTGCGTTACCGAAGGGCCTAGAAATATGAAATTTGAAATATTAGCTACTTATTAGATATAAAGGATTTCTAAGAACAGTTCTTAAACAATTCGAAATTTAAAAGGGGTGAAAATGCACAAAAAGCGTTCTAAAAAACGTTATAATGATGGTTTCTGCACAATCTCAGGAAATACCAAACCGATCTAAAAAATAATGGTGACAACACTTGCTCCAACATAGGCGATGTTTTATGTCGGTGCTACTACCCCAAAGGGGGTGCAGGAGAAAAACGTTCTGAATTGCGGCTTTTGCGTTATGGAAGGGCCTAGAATCGTGAAATTTGGAATGGTAGTTAGTTATAAGATATCAATGATCTCTAAGGACATTTCCTAAAAAAATAGATTTTTAAAGGGGGGTCAAAATGCGCAAAAAGCGTTGTAAAAAACTTTCTAAATTGCGATTTCTATGCAATCTCAGGAAGTACTAAACCGATTTTAAATATAATGGTGTAAAAATGACGGTGACAGACCTTGCTCCAAAATAGGCTATATTTTATATCTGTTTCCACTACCCCACAGGAGATGCAGGAGCAAAATGCGAGAAAAGCGTTCTAAAAACGTTCTAAATGCCGATTTGTCGGCAATATCTCAGGAAGAATGAATTTGATTCCAAACGCAATGGTAGGAAATTGATGCTGACAGCCCCTGCTCTAACATAGACGCTATTCTATGTCGGTATCACTATCACCAAGACGTTGCATGAGCAAAAAAGCGTTCTAAATTTCGATTTTTGTGATCGGTAGGGGCTAGCAACTTAAAATTAGGCAAGGTACATATTTATTAGATATAAATGTTCTTTAAGAACAGTTTCGAAAAAAAAAATGGAAATTTAAAAGGGGTGAAAATGCGCGAAAAGCGTCCTAAAAACGTTCTAAATTGCGATTTCTACTCTATCTAAGGAAATACCAAAGCTATTTCAAAAGTAATGGTTGCAAATCAATGGTGATAGTCCCTGTTATAACATAGGTTATATTTTATGTTCCTGTCACTACCATCTGAGTGTTGCAAAAGCAAAACATGTTCTAATTTGCGTTTTTTGCACAACTGAGGGGTCTAACACTTTGAAGCATGGCACGGTATTTACTTACAAGATGCAACTGCTTTCTAAGAACAGTCGAAAGAAAATTCCAAATTTAAAAAAAATGAAGTGAGTGAAAAGCGTTATAAATTACAATTTTTAAGCAAACTTATAAATTACCAAACCGATTAAAAAAATAATGATGACAAATTTTGGTGATAGAACCTGCTCAAACATAAGCTATATTTTATGTATGTGCCACTACCACCAGAGGGTTGCAGGAGCTAAAAACTTTCTAAATTGCGAATTCTGTGATACTGAAATGGCTAGAAACTTTAAATATGACATGGTAGTTACTTATAAAATATAAATGCCCTTGAAGGAACGTCGAAAATAAATTCGAATTAAAAAGGGGTGAAGCGAAGGGGAGGTGCGAAAAGCATTCTAAAAAAGTTCTAAATTACGATTCTATGCAATTTCAGGGAATATAAACCGATTATAAAAGTAATAGTTGCGAATCAATGGTAACAGTCTCTGATCCTACACAGGCTATATTTTATGCCGGTGATTCAACCACCTGAGGTTCACAGGAATAACAAACGTTCTAAAAAAGGGCTTTAAAAGCTTTTTAAATTAGGTTTCTGTGGAATATTAGGAAATAACAAACCGATTTCAAAATTAATGTTGGCAAATTAATGGTGACAGTTCCTGTTTCAACACTGCCCTTTATGTTGAGAGACGTTGTAGACTTGGAATTTGACATGATGGTTAATTTTAAGATGTAAGAAGATGGTTTCTAAAAATTCAAAACTTTAAATGAATACTGAAATGAGCGTATTAATTGAGCATAAAAGTTTCAAATTTTTTTCTAAATTATCATTTATTTATTTTTATTTCATTTTATTAATTTAAGTCTCATTTCTGCCTAATGCAGTGTAATAACGATGTTTAATCAAACTGTGTTTTAAATAGTAATTTTTGAATTATTCCTAAAAGTAATAAGTACCTTTTAATAAAATAAAATATTACCTTTTAATAAAATAAAATTTTAGTTAGTACATTTTAATAAAAATTAGACATATAAATATCACTTGGCATATTTCAAATATTACGCGAGCAAAGCCGCGGGGTTTGCTAGTATAAGATAATTATAAAATGAACAGGAATTAAAAAACATATGGAAGTAAATAGAAGGTTAACAAATACTTAAATTCCCATTACCTAAAAAGCACAAATATAGAGTGTGGATTATTTTCATACATCCATAAAAATCCAAAAAGTATGAATGTGGGACATTCAAAAACATTAAACCGATAATAAATTGAAAATAGTTAAATATTAAAAAGAATAGAGGAATAATAATAAAAATAATTACCCAATTTTAATACATACAGTATAACTATATTTATATTAAACATACTTATATGTATATACACTATAAAAATTGCATACTATTAGTAATTAATATGATATTGTCCTTAGTAAATTAAAATTTAATAACAAATGATTGTAAATAAGATTAATCAATAATTAAGCTAATTATAATGTTAATGAAATTCTCCAATTACATATAAAATATCAAATCAACATCCATATAAAATACGTATCAAAAATATAGTAATAATACAAAAGCCACATTTTTTTTAATTAACCATTGCGTATTATCCAGACAACACCACCCTCCTCCGTACTCTAACATCTACCCACCCAACCAACCTATAATATTTTTTTATATTATTTTACAATTTTTAATTTTTTTATAGATATTTTTTATTTTATAATTTTTTTGTAATTTTGTTTACGCATGTGTTAATTTGTTTTAAAAGATCATGTAAGAAAAGTACTAATTGTATATTAATGAATATATGAATTTTTTGAATTTTTTTGGAAAACCATGATTTAATGCATCATAAATTAGTTTTTTAATATTATTGTTAATTAGAGGAGAAGAACATAAACATTTTATTCTAAATAAATGATTAAGTATTATATTTCGAAATACAGAATGATGTAGACAAGATTTAAAATTTGTAAATGTATTAACTTTGAATTTAAATTCTTTACGTTTGTCATATAAATCTGTGATTGTTTTGTTGTCTTTTATTGTAATTTTAAGATCTAAGAAGTTAATTGTATTGTTAGATAAAAGGTTTTCCGTTAATTCCAAATTGGTGGGATAATCTACTGGAAATCGAGTAATTGCAGATTGATCAGTATCAATTAAAATTATGTCATCAATATAACGATATAAATGTAGATTATTATTAGTAAAATTACGTTCATAATGATATAAGTATAAGTCTGAGAGTAAACTAGAAGTACAACCGCCTTGTGGTATACCGACATGCTGTAAATATAAAGTGTTATCTTGCAATATATAATTATTATAGATAATGAAGTTTGTTAAAGATTTAAAATATGCAATATCTATATTAGATGGTAATTCCAGTTTTTTATAATACTTTTTAAATAATGCATTTATAATTTTATGTAAATCTAATAGGTCTATATTGTTAAAAAGATCTTTGAAGTAATATGTCGTTATATTATAAACACAATGAAGATTTTTTTAAATATTGACAAGTTGATAGCTATTTTTTATACAATGTGTATTATCATTGTTTGTAGTAAGTACATATAATTGATTAAGAATTTTTAAGAGAAGTTGATTGGCTTTATTATTATATGTATTGCAACCAATAGTTACAGTCCTAAATTTAATTGGAGTTTTATGAAATTTGGGAATAAGAACTAAATATGGATAATTAAAGTTAGCAGATAAAATATTTAATAGTTTATAATAACTTCGAATTTTACGATTATTTACAATTACATTTTCATTACTTTTTTGAAATGACTTATTAGAAGAAATACAATTTGTAAAAAGTTGGTGATAATATGATTTACATATAATAGCATAATTGTTAGGAGATTTGTCTACATATGTAATAACGTAGTTTTTTTGTAATTTAGTAATTTGTTGGAAAAAATGCTTTGTATTAATAGAAACCGAATCAGCAATATTATTTTTTAAAACCATAGTTAATTTATTAATTACTAATATTTTCCATTGATTAAAATATTCAATAGGCTTGTTATAAGAGATAGAAATTTTATAAATAAAAATATCAATATCATATGTAAACTGTTTGATAATAGATTTAACATTAAATTTAGATGGAAGTCTATATTTAGTACCATAACCCATTAGTTGTTTCAATTTAAAATCATTAACCATATCAAGATTTCCAGTGATTATATGTCCATGATCATTGTTTATGTATTTTTTTAGAGTGGGGTCATTGCAGTTACACGGAAAATTACTTGCAGCAGATGTATTTTTTGAAAATGTATTGTAGTTAAAAATCTTTCTACCAATTGTATTCGGATATTTAAATGTTTTTGATATGTGAAGATTATTAATAGGAAAAAAACAATTTTTATCATTAATTATAGAATTGATATTAATTTTATTAAATATGTGATTTCAAAAAGTAATTATCATTTGAGATGTATATATATATATATACCAACGCCCGTTCAGGCTTCACAGCCCCTAAAAACATAGTAGTACCCTGTTTAAAAAATATTACCAGGTTACGGGAAATTGAATGATATTATCAATATACAGGCGTCTATTTTCTGTAATCGGGTTGCCAAGTTTTCCGTTGGTATGAAACATTTTTTATTACCATAGCTTCATATGTCTCTGTCATAACAAATGACGGTTACTCTTGGGTTAAAAATGTCGCTATTTTTCTTACTTTTACAACAACGATGTGGACAATATTCTTCCTTTATAGACAGGGAGGCTGCTGCACAAACCATCACATCATCGAGTTGGCAGCTTAAATTCCAGAATTAATTAAATCTCGTTTCCCATATTAAAATGCAACTGGCCAGCTAAGTCAAATCTTGGTGAAAAACACCTGTAACCCCGATTTTATTGGTTCACTGATTGGTTTACCACTGCTACCATTCCTCCATTCTTTTATACTTTTGGGTATAGGAAAACACAATGATAAACCTACCGATGAATCACTGAAATCTTGTTTGAAGGAGGTTTCCAGAAAGATATGACTTGACAGACCTGTTGCATTTTACCATGAAAAACTTGTTCTGTCTAATCCTGCAATTTTAGCTCGCCAATTCGATAAGGTAATAGTCTGGGCAGTCGCCTCCCGGTCTATTAGGTGCGAGGCTAAAAACTCCGTCTATGTTGGAATAGTTTTCAAAATTTACGCTTTTATATTTTGTTTTGATCGAGTTTTTGTTATTTTCAGAAACAGATACAACTTATTCATGAATTACTTTCGCTATTTTAATACACTATCATACATATTTGAAGCTATTTTTAGAATGTATGTTGTTTATATTAATTAATAAAAATATCCGAATTTTCTAATAGGTATTTATCAAATAGTAATTCGTACAAAATAAATCAAATGTATATTGGCCATACATTTACCTGTATTTATGGTGCATCAAGTGATGTAATATATAAACAATTTTGCTAGCCGCACTATTTTTATACCATGTGACGTCACATTAAAAATCTCGAGACTATCGAGAAAAATAGACCACTGCGGTGCATTCCATGTATCTTTTTTTACAGACCACTGGAGACACGTGATGCTCAAATGCACCAATAAAGGTGTGCGAAAAAAGTATCACTTCACTCTAGCTGACTGTACTAGCTGTCGTGGGATGCACCGCGGTAGCTTGCTTTTTTCGCTAGCCTAAAAAAATATCTCCAGAATGAAAATTGTTTTAAATGCATCGTTAATATGTGACGTAATTTTCGCTATTAAATGCATTCCTAATGTAATAATTTATTTTCCATAAAGTTTTTTTTATCTCTTTTACAATTCACGGGTAAATTTATTATTTAATTTTAAAATGTTTGAGGTTTGAACAAAATATGATCTAATATTCACTATTAAAAGTTTTCACGTGCAGTAATTTGATTATTTTAGGCACGATATTTAATATTCGTGAATTTTTTCTCTTTATTGTGTGGGGCATTTTACATATGACAAAATTATCACACTAAATTGCGTTTTGCTTGTAAAATTTTATAGTTTTAATATTTTCGTACTTTTTTAACATTTAAACGTAAACATTTTGACGACCCTATGTGTAAAAACATTAAAATGTCTTTTTATACCTTATTTTACCACTAAACATCAATATTTTTTTCGCGAATTTTTCATTTAAATGTATAAATTCATACAAAATAGTGTTAAAGATACAAAATCATATAAAGATTTATTTAAGGCTATTATCACTGGAGAGTGCAACATCAGGCGGATCACCTGTATTTCAACAAAATAGACATGGTTATCTATAGTTGTCTGTTTATTGCAGATGGCTATGGAAATCTATCGCACATAGAAATATGAAAATTTGGATAAGGATAGACGTAGACAAGTCTGAATACACCTGGGGATCATATGTTTTTTTAAATTAGTCGAGATATTAATTAAAAAGCCAAATGAACTAGCTTCAATTTTCCACTATTCGGTGGCGTTAATATGATTTCCGCGCAAACACAGTCAAAGTAAACTTTCCCTGTTTTCAGCTTTTTTGAAATCTCAACATTCGGGCCAGCTGTGGATTTACAAAATACGAATGTTTTCACGGTATTTTAAAACTTGTAACGTTGCCATTTCAAAAGAATCATTCATTATTTTAAAATATATGCTTATAATTTCTTAATGTCGGTTTAATAATCGTTTTGATTAATAAAGATATGAAAAAAAATAAGAAATGAACGAACCATAGCCTTTGTTCATCAGGCAAAAAGAAGATATGCTACCACTTTAAAGACAAAAATAATATTAAAAATAAATGGAAGAGCAAGGGTGAGGTTAAAGACAAAAGCAAATTGGAAAGCATAAAGCATCATCCATTTACACAGATTGCATTAGAAATTGGGTAGAAATAGAGAACAGAATAAGAAAAGTAAAAATAAATTACAAGAAAATATATAAAATTAAAAAAAAAAGTAATAAATGAAATAAAAATTTTATTTAATATATTTAAAAGTAAATTTAAAACATAAAAAAAAATAAAATAAATATTCGTAATTGTACTAATAAATTAAAATGAATGCTAATAAAAAGAAAGTAAAAATTATTTATATATATATATATATATATATATATATGTAAATGAAATAAATTACCAAAATAGTATTAAAAGGTTGTGCAGTGAAACTGAACACACCGTTAATATGCATAGCTAAATTTTCGAAAAAGCCCCATTTAGACGCATATTCACATTAAATATAATGTTACTATTTTATAAATTAAAACTTTGTTAGGAATCTTAAATACGGTTTGCAATATAGGATTTAGAAATTTATTTGTTTGGGACATAACTGGTGTGTCTTTTTAGACGATTTTTTCCCTTTTTTATTGACCTATATAAAATAAGTGTCAAATATTACAAAGCGCATTAGAGATTCCCCAATTGCGAAGATGAAAAGCTAGAGATTAAGAGTAAAACAAAACTTAATTTATTTACAGGTTTCAAAATAAAGTTGAAACGTTTTAAATATTTACCTAATTTGAAACATAATGGATGACAGGAATGCAAAACTATCAAATTATCAGTTTTGATTTTTCAAGATTTAAGAAGAGAAGATATCTAATAAATAATCTATTAAAGGGTCTGTTAAATAGTCTATTAATTTTTTTAATAGTTTTATTGAGAACAAAAAAGTTTAAAACTCTTTGCTAGCAACATATTGCACGTTATCAAATTCACCATTACGAGAAGGAGAACTTCAAACGTGTTGATGGCTTGGTAAACATAAGTGTAAAAGAAGACACATTTCTAAGTTGTCTGAGTAGTTCCATAGAGAATCAGGAGAAGAAGGGGGGGGGGGTAGAGTTAGAGATTCGGATTTTTTTTCTTATATATATATATATATATATATATATATATATATTTAAAACAGAATCATATCTGGTAAGAGGGAACTGTAATTTCTTACAATTTTCTAACTCGAAAGTAAACTGATTATTAAAAAGCAGAAAAACCAAAGTTTAAAAATGCACAAATAATACATGAAAAGCAGCAAATAACTGTTTCGAATCTACTAGCGGGATTCTTCTTCACTGCAAGATGGGTAAAAAGGAACAGCGTGCTAGAAAAAGCAAGGCTGAGCAAAATGATAGACAGAGACGCGCTGGCTTATATACCCTATATGGGTAGCAAAGGCGCCAAAAACAACCAATGAGAGAGAAGCAGTGGAAACAACTATGTGGACAAGTAGCGACATCTACCGGAGAAGGAGAGAAAAAAAAACCAAAAAAGGGGAATTAAATTAATGTTTTCCAAATACTTCGAAAATCAGGAGTAGTAGATAAGTCATTGACTAAAGAGTGAGAATGATGTGGTAAGCTTCCCCAAAATCAAGATCAAGGTTAGAAGAACATTTTTGGATAATGATGGCTGAGGAAAATCAAACCTATGTTATCCCAAATAACTGGCGTATTTACCAAAATTTCTTGCCAGTGTGGCCTTTCTTATATTGGTCAGGCTAAACGAGCTCTTAGATTTCGTTTAAAAGAGCATGAAGGTTATGTTAAAAATCATGAGCTCAAACGTTCTTCTATTGCTCAACATTCTTGGTCTTCTCAACATAGGTTCGATTTTTCCTCAGCCATCATTATCCAAAAATATTCTTCTAACCTTGATCTTGATTTTTGGGAAGCTTACTACATCATTAAAAATTCTCACTCTTTACTCAATGACTTATCTAGTACTCCTGATTTTCCAAGTATTTGGAAAGCATTACTATAATTCAACTTTTTTGGTTTATTTTTCTCTCCTTCTCCGGTAGATGTCGCTACTTGTCCACCCAGTCGTTTCCACTGCTTCTCTCTCATTGGTTGTTTTTGGCGTATTTGCTACCCGCATAGGGTATATAAGCCAGCACGTCTCTGTCTATCATTTAGCTCAGCCTTGCTTTTTTAGCACGCTGTTCCTTTTTCCCTATCTTGCACTGAAGAAGGATCTCGCTAGTAGATTCTAAACAGCTGTTTGCTGCATTTCATGTATTATTTGTGCATTTTTAAACGTTGGTTTTCTGCTTTTTAATATTGTTGCACAGAAGCTTTATTTGCTATTTTTATAAACTGATTATGTTTGACGATATAGTTGGCAGTCCAATAATAGTTGAAATACCAAAAGGATTTTAAACTAAGACAAAAATCGTTAACATATTGAATGCAACATTTGCAGTTTAACAGATTCAATCATTTATTTAAAGTAATGAATATAAATGTCACAAAGAATTAGTGATAAATGAATTACGATACTAAAGCTTCTAGGTTGTTTGTATTTCCTTAATAAATGCTTAATGTATTAATATTTTCTAGTTTAAATATATATACTCAAGTAATCGTTAATTCTTCAATAGCTAGGCAGCATTTTTTTTTTTCTTGGTGTCTTCGAAGACATAATTTTCCGTTTTATGGACTTGCGCGAGTGGTTTTAGTTCTTTATCGCATGGAGAGGATTGGTTTTTCTTCACTGTGTTAAAATAGTTACAACTCTAAAGCAAACTGATCGATTTCCGTGAAATTCTTTACCAAATTTCTTTATTTAAATGGAAAGAAACACCAGATTCTGTGCCACCGAAGGAAGCGGAGTCATCAACACTAGGTTAGTTTGGAATGATTTCGTTTTATAAAATCAATTCTATATTAATTTACTAAAAGAGAACGGAGCGTTTGATACACTCACTGGTGTGTGCTGAAAATTGAATTGCTCTACAACTAAATCCCTGCAAGAAAATGTCTTTATTCATTTCTGGTTTTAGGTATTTAAGTTTATCAGCTAGGGACTGCGAAACGCCGTTGGGGCAAGCATATATATATATATACACATATATAGTTATTAAATTTAAACTTATCATTAACCGCATTTATATCATTTTGAATTATTTTAAAATTGAATTACATGCGTATTGTGCACTATATATTTCTAAAAATCACATTTTTGTAATTAATTCTAATTGCAAACTTGACAAGGCATTGCTGAAAAAAAAAAAATTAAAATTCAATTAGATAATATATATATATATATATATATATATATATATATATATTATTTTTATTGAAAATATCCGAAAGTGAATTCGTGTTTAAAGCAAATATCGTAAAATACAATAATAAACAGAAAGAAAGGAACTAGATACATTTAGTCGCATGAAAAGGACTAAACCTATTCTTCCTTTTATGAGGTATTTAAAGTGTAATAGATCTACCGTAACTGAAAGATATCGAAATCAATGTCACGTGAAATGGAAAAAAAGGCACAAGTAAACTATTTTTTTTACATTCTGCTTGGTGTCAAAATAACGCCAACGGACCTTATAGATAAAGTTAGCTCTTTAAAAAAATGTCCTTCCGGCCAGTGCCGGGAGGAAGAGGTAGCTTTCATAATCCTTATTTTAAAAAAGCCAACTTATATCATGCAAACACACGAAGCTCAATTTAGTGGAAACTGAATATAGGAGATTCAATACTAATTTTTATCAATATAATGAATGAGAATTTCGCGAAATTAGTCAGCTTTATCCAAGCTGCTTTTCTTTAAATTAACTTATATTTGCTGCCAAATTCGGCAATTTCTTAAAGTGCCTGTAATTTTAGGACAACATGGTGGATGAGGCTAAGCAGTGAACTTGGTCGGGACCTTAGTAATTGCTGTGCACATGCTCACTCACATCGGAATCGGTTAATACATAGGAGTGCTGTCGCATGCAAAAAATCAGATTTTTCAAAATGTCACCCACAATAGAAATTGAAACTGCTATATATGAGCTATTTTTTAAGGTAAAGACAAACAAAAAATGCTCCTGAATACTTATATCAAGATCAAATACTTAAGAAAGAAACCTTTTTCAATTTCTAATTTTTTTGCACCTCACTTTAAATATATATATAATTTTTAATTTAATGGCCGCCATTTTGAAACAAGATGGCTGATGAATCTGGCCATCGAACTTGGTCGAGGTGTTGATGTATACTATCCACATGCATTCTTACATCGAAATAGGCGAATACGTGTGTTATCGCGTGACAAATACAAGATCGTTTCAAAATGTTAGCCATGCTAGAAATTCAAAGTGCTATAAAATCAACCATTTTTTAAGATATCAACAAAAGAACAAATTTTCAGAAACAAAAACTGCTCCGGAATCTTTGTATCAAGCGCAAACACATAAAAAAAATCTTTTTCATTTTCCAATTTTTTTAATACCTCATTTTGAATTTTAAATTTAATTTTTTTTAAATGGCAACCCTTTTGAAACAAGATGGCGAATGAAGCTGGCCAACGAACTCGGTCGAGACATTGGTATGTACTATGTACAGACCAAGTTACATCCAAATAGGTTCATAAATACGCCTGTTATCGCGTGACAAATATCAGGTTGTTTTAAAATGTCAGCCACAAGAGAAATTCAAAATGCTATTACTCAGCCATTTTTTTTTAGATATAGACGAAAGAAAAACTGTTCCGGAATCTTTGTATTAAGGTCAAACACATACAAAAAAAATCTTTTTCATTTTCCAATTTTTTGGTATCTCATTTAATTTTTTTTATTTTTTTATTTTTTTAAATGGCCGCCATTTTGAAACAAGATGGCGGATGAAGCTGGCCAACGAACTCGGTCGAGATATTTGTATGTACTATGTGCACACCAAGGTACATCCAAGTCGGTTCATAAATACGCCTGTTATTACGTGAGAAAAATCAGGACGTTTCAAAATGTCAGCCACGCTAGAAATTCAAAATGCTATAACTCAGACATTTCTTAAGATATAGACGAAACAAAAACTGCTCCCGAATCTTTTTATCAAGGTCAAACACATAAGAAGAAAATTTTTTTCAATTTTCAATTTTTGGTACCACATTTCAAATTTAAATTTTTCTTAAAAATTTATATGGCCGCCATTTTTAAACAAGATGGCGGATGAAGCTGGCCAACGAACCCGGTCGAGACATTGATATGTACTATGTATAAACGAAGTTACATCCAAATCGGTTCATAAATACGCCTTTTATCGCGTGACAAAATTCAGGACGTTTCAAAATGTCAGCCACGCTAGAAATTCAAAATGCTATAACTCAGCCATTTTTTAAGATATAGACGAAACAAAAACTGCTCTGAAATCTTTGTATAGAGGTCAAATACATAAGAATAAAATATTTTTCCATTTTCAATTTTTTGGTACCACATTTCAAATTTTAAATTTTTAAAAAAATTTTAAATGGCCGCCATTTTGAAACAAAATGGTGGATGAAGCTGGCCAACGAACTCGGTCGAGAGATTGGTATGTACTATGTACACACCGAATTACATCCAAATCGGTTCATAAATACGCCTTTTATCGCGTGACAAATTTCAGGACGTTTCAAAATGTCAGCCACCCTAGAAATTCAAAATGCTATAACTCATCCATTTTTTAAGATATAGACGAAACAAAAACTGCTCCGGAATCTTTGTATAAAGGTCAAATACTAAGAAAAAAAATTTTCCATTTTTAATTTTTTGGTACCACATTTCAAGTTTTAAATTTTTTTAAAAATTTTAAATGGCCGCCATTTTGAAACAAAACGGCGGATGAAGCTGGCCAACGAACTCGGTCGAGACATTGGTATGTACTATGTACACACCGAATTACATCGAAATCGGTTCATAATTACAGTGTGACATAGGTCATATATATATATATATATATATATATATATATATATCAATTTTGAACGGAGGGTGGTTTCGGGGTCTGGTGGTCATGATCGATGAAAATATACCAAAATTTTTTGAAATCGCTTTCCTCCGAACGGCTGCAATAGGTAGCTTTTTTGTAAAGAAAGATACCTAAAAGAGTTACATAATAACGATTACTCACATAATCAAAAAACTATAACGACAATCACATAAGTCGACAGTTTTTTTATTACGTAAAATGATTAAAAGTCACTAGATATGAAAAATATAGGTGATAAAATGTGATACAGAAATAAAGCTCAATTCACGTTGGTGTCGAAATGACACCATGGACGTTCTTGTGTTAAAGAATAAATTGCAGCTGTCGTAAGCATTCATATGCGGTAAATTTTATTATCGGCAATTAAAAATCCTTTGCTATTTATTTATATATAATATTAATTTATGCATAAAACATTTTGTTACTAAAAGCATTTAAATAAATTAGAAGCATTTGAATTGTTGTCTTGCATGCTACTATTAACTATAATAAATGTAAGGAATTCTAAACGAATATTTTTGGTAATATTTACTTTTAGAATATTACAAGTTAAGAACTGATTAAAAAAATTATTTATATAAAATGTACTTTTCTTTTATATACATAATTAGTATTTTACGAATTAGACAAAAGTTTAACAAAATTAAATCCCATGGATATGATAAAAAAATTAGTTGAACCTTTATGTCAGGTAAAGGTTTTATATGTAATTTTAAAGTAAAACGTAGCACCAGTTTAAATCTTAACATTAATCTATGCATCCCTGTCGAAATACAAGTTTTTTTTTTAAATTATTATTTACCTTTTATCCCATTTTCCATACATTTAAACTTTTTAAATGTCAAATCCCTTTCATCCATGACCGTTATCATTCTTTATTTACTAAGTAAAATATAAAGTATTATCTTTTCATATTCATCACCACTATGCCAAGGTAAACTAGATTTTTTTGTATTTCTTCTATTGTTTACTTCTTCTTTAAAGATAGTATCTTTTGTGTTTGTTGGGAACATTCAGATGAAAAAATAAGCTTTAGGGTATTTTCTTTTATTCACAAACAAATAACAATAAGAAACCTTTTTTAAAGTTCGTGAAATTATGTTTTTCACGATTCTTGGTCGTGAATAACTGGAAAAATGAAAATATTTTGCGTATGAATGAATAATAAACTAAGTATAAATAATATCATAAGATGAAATGCAATATTTCACCTTGATTCAAACATAAAATATATTATATGAATAAAAATTTCACTGTTTTTCTTAAAAGGTGACTAAAATAATAAAACAGTTAAAAATATACTTTTTATTTAAAACTTCTTAGTACTTTCAAGCTTTACGAAGCTCTTCATCAGAGAACATTTCAATACCTAATTGCTGTTTATTCATACAAATACGTCACTTCGTTTTGTAAATGACAGAGCCAATAATTATTGGAGTTGAAAGTAGAAGTAGCAGCTGCTTAGCTTGAACTTAATTTGAGAAAATATATATTATTATTAACTGCAGATCCATTTATTTCATTATATCACTCTGTTCTCATACGTCACTTTCATTTTAAAAGCATAGCTCTTTAATATAATTGTATAAAAAGTGAGGTTTATTATTATTATTATTATTGTGTCAAAATGAATAAATGGAATAAAACATAAAATTATATGAAAAAAGTGGAAAAATGAAAATATTTTGCGTATGAATGAATAATAAACTAAGTATAAATAATATCATAAGATGAAATGCAATATTTCACCTTGATTCAAACATAAAATATATTATATGAATAAAAATTTCACTGTTTTTCTTAAAAGGTGACTAAAATAATAAAAGAGTTAAAAATATACTTTTTATTTAAAACTTCTTAGTACTTTCAAGCTTTACGAAGCTCTTCATCAGAGAATATTTCAATAACTAATTGCTGTTTATTCATACAAATACGTCACTTCGTTTTGTAAATGACAGAACCAATAATTATTGGAGTTGAAAGTAGAAGTAGCAGCTTCTTAGCTTGAACTTAATTTGAGAAAATATATATTATTATTAACTGCAGATCCATTTATTTCATTATATCACTCTGTTCTCATACGTCACTTTCATTTTAAAAGCATAGCTGTCTAATATAATTGTATAAAAAGTGAGGTTTATTATTATTATTGTGTCAAAATGAATAAATGGAATAAAACATAAAATTATATGAAAAAAGTGGATATATAAACAGTAGGGTCCCGACTAACGGTGATGATCGGGAATTTCCTCTTCCCAGATAAGCGAATATCCTGAATAATCAAATTTGGGCAAATTTTGATGAAAAAAGTGTGAAAAAGGATAGAAAATATCAAATTTTTATGCAACAGGACATTAATAATTTCATTAATACAAAAGAACGAGAATGAGCATAAATTTTATTTAGATTTAGCGTTTGTACAATAAAAAAAATAGAAATTTAGTTTACCTCGCTGTTTTGTGAAGAAGGCAGTAATACATTCATTTTTCATTTGCTCTTCAACGAATTTTTCTACGAAAATTTCTCAACATTTTTTACCAGGTGTGCTTTCATCTTCTTGCTCCAAGTAATTATATAACACCTCAGTGTGCACTGAGGCGTTACCTTGACTTAATTTTTGATGGGATGCAAGATTTCCTTCATAAATTTCAGGACATTCTTCGAAATTCCTTGTTTCTTCTGAACAATAAGCAACAAGCGACACAGTATCATCGTCACTTATAACTTCGTAACATTCCAATTTCTAATCTAGTTAATCCATTTATGCACTGCTTTTTCGTCCACATTTTCAGAATTGTTTAACTCTTATAAATC
This sequence comes from Maratus speciosus, assembly GCA_963932465.1. Lineage (NCBI taxonomy): Eukaryota > Metazoa > Arthropoda > Arachnida > Araneae > Salticidae > Maratus > Maratus speciosus. The sequence continues at coordinate 490,973,623 of OZ010789.1, forward strand.
TTCTAAGATTTTTCTCTGCAAATGAGTACTATCTTCGTCTTCTGTAGAAATTTCATTTACTTCATCCGACAAAACTGCCCTCCATGATTTCTCAAACGGGGTGCTATTTACAATTTTTTTCATGAAGCATCAACATAATAAATTGCATAAAAACTCTGAGGTTCATCCCGTGTCCCGTAACCCTCATAATCCGATCCCGGTTAATCAAAATTCTACTATATTTAGAATGATATATATATGAACAAAGAAAGAAATTCCTTTAGGACATATGTAAAAATGTAATTATTTTCACAAAATAAAACACTTTTGAAATATGGTAAAATATTTTCCATCCTAATCTGCCCATGGTAGCATATATGATACTAGAAATTCTTTAAAATATAATAAAATCAACATTTGTTCCATATTTTTACTACATTTGACCCACAACAGCATAAATAGGACAATTGTTTTCTCCACAGGAATTTATTGTAGGGAGATGTTTAGAGGGTTAATAACAGATAAGGAAGAAACATTAAAATGTCCTCTTATATTTGTAGGATTGTTGCGCTACTGGCGATATTTCTTGGATTTCTGTCTTATTTACAATAAAAACCGACGCCAATTCTCTAGAAAAAATTGGATCCCTCCTTGCGTGATTTTCTTATTAAACGACAATTTGTCTAAGAAAAATTTATCTCACGAAATATAAGTACATAAACTGAGAGAAAACCTGTACTTGTCCATAATTTAATGTGTACAGTTAGATTTTTCAATGTAAGATTCTTTGATAGCTGTTGTGTTAAAATGATCAAACATAAAACAATACTCCTAACATACTCCTAAGACATTCAAAGACTCCCAAGATATTTTTTATCTTAAAATCGGATTTTTTAAAAAATAGCACGTTCTCGGTACACGAATGATATTTATGTGTTAAATATTCTTGAAACTAGCGATGGATCAAAGCTCAATTATGAAAAATTAAGAGTAAAACCGTAATAAAAAACATCAAAGTGCAAATGACGACATGAGTTTCAAAGCTCGCCTTATCCAGAAAATCAAATTCTGGGAAATCGCGAAAAACCTTTGACTGCGTCTATTGTTTTTCTTTGTAAACTAAAATTTTTCATTGACAGAAATACACGATAAAACTAGTTTTTTGCACATCGTACTGTTTTTCCGATGCAGATTCACCAAGAATATATTGATAAAAAAATTTCGATTCTTTTAAATTTTGGAGAAGGCGAGTTTTGAAACTCACGTCCTCAGATATTATTATACACACTTCGCTTCTTAAAGCTGGTATCGATACATGCTAAAACTTATCTACTAGTTTCGCCTTCTTTATATAAATCATCTCTGTGTGGATATTAAATGAACGAGATGTGATAACGCTATCGACTTCCAGCAAAATTAGGATATTCTTTAACTTTCATCGTATAGTTCTGTTTCTCGAAATTTACCGATATACATTTTTCTTGCAAAACGGTCACAAAAGTCCCCACATTGCCAAAAAATAAAATGTCCCAAATGATTCCCAAGTTTATCACCAGTATAGGCCCGTCAATGTGAAAACACGCGGGCTTTCCCATTTTTATCCGGCTTCTAATTTTAACACTAATGATTGCTAGAAAGGATTTTTTTGTAGTATTTCTTAATTTTATTGTAAGTATAAACTGAAATCAACAGAATACAGTCGAAAAATAATTTAACAGTTAGTTTTTAGTCAGTATTGATAACATTTTTCAAACCAAAAAGATGAAAAATAATAATTCTTAGGCGACTAAGGTTAACCTACGTACTGGCGGGAAGCAAAAACTTAGCGATGTGTATGTTTGTTTTTTTTCTTTTAAATCCAATTATGAAAAACTCTTGCTTATCAGCTTTCACGAGTTCTCTTTCGATAATTAATAATATTTCAAAACCTTGTCATTGATTTTTTTCGGGCTTTTATTATATTCAGTTTTTCCAGAAACTAAAAATTAGCGAAGTATAACGTCCTTGTTGTTCTTCCATTTTACTCTTGAAATTATAAGAGAAAATTACAAAAACTAAAGAAATCAAATCGCTTTATTCTTATGCTAATGACTCATAAAGTAAGCTTAACTTAAAGTTGCACGATTTGATAAACAATGAAATCCAATTTATTTCATTCTTTCTGTAATAAAACCACACCTATACTTACTTTTCTCATCTTCAATCGCAAAATGCTTAAAAAATTTATTTATTCTGTCGAAAAAATATAATATATGTATTTTTTTAATATTATGAAATTCCAGTTAAAAAGAAATCTTGTGAAAAATATCTTTCAAAAGGAAACTGAAATTCCAAGGGAACTGTGAATGTATATTCGATATACATTCACATACACCTACATACACACACGATATGCTATACTGATGTGCAAAACTTAAGCAACGATCATAAGATGCTAATTTTCAAGCACACGAGTACGCAAATAAAAAATATATATAATTCAAATAGGAACTATCCCTACATCGCTAGTCGATGTGACCACTCCATCAAGTCACACATGGTCATAAGTGTCAAAGTCACTAAGGCGAAATGGGATCTTTCATTAGATGAAAAATAATATTCCCTAGGCGACTAAGATTAAGTTACGTACTGGAGGAAAGCGATGACTTAGCTATCTGTATGTTGTTTTTACAATCCAATTATGAAAAACTCTTGCTTATCAACTTTCTCGAGTTTGCCTTCGATAATTAATAATTTTTCAAAATCTTGTCATTCACTTGCTTTGGACTTTTATTATATTCAATTTGTCAAGAAATTAAAAGTTAGCTAACTATAAATCCCATTTTATTTTTCCAGGTTAAGAAAAATGTACAAAAACTAAATAAATAAAATCGCTTTATTCTCATGCTAATAGCTCATAAAGTAAGTTTACCTTGAAGTTTCACAAATTTATAAACATTAAAATCCAATTTATTTCTTACTTTCCGTAATAAAACCGCACTTAAACTTACTTTTCTTATTTTTCAACCACAAAATGCTTGAAAAATTTATTTATTCTTTCGTAAAAATATATGTATATTTTTTAATATTATAAAATTCCAGTTAAAATGAAATCTTGTGAAAAATATCTTTCAAATGTGAATTGAAATTCCAAGGGAACTATGAATGTATTCGAAAGAATTGCTGAAACGAAAAAGAATTAAATCCACGTTCAAGGATATAAATGGGAAAAGACTCTTTTTAGACGATATGAAAAATAATATTTCAGACAGAAGGTATCTCAAAGTATGGTCATTTTTTAAGTATCCATAAATTTTAAGTTATTTTTTTTGTACATATTCCTGTTTTTGCTGTTTCCGTTTTTTTTAGAGAAAGAAATAGATTAGGATAAACCGCAGTTTTTAAAACATTAGATGTTTTCATGAAGAACACACTAAAAGAATTAAATATTTTTTACAACTTCGTGAATAAGACATTACTTATGAATTGTTTAAAATTTCCCTTTCAGAGATATTAAATATATGATATTTTTACAATAATAATTTTTACTTAACATAAGATATGGAAAAATATTTTATGCTTCTGAATAAAAATTTAAAATTTATGTATTCGATAAGAAGAAACTTTACTACTTGACAATGATATATTTAATAATTATATTAAACATCTATAATATAATTTAGGATATTCATTCCTTTTAGTGTCATACATTATATTAGTTTTCATTTTTTGGACTTTGAACTATTTTATTAAATGGCCATTAGAAAATTAAAAATATACATAGTGTACTCACACATTTTTAAAACTATTTTGACTGTCTCTATTATTTAAATTTAAATAAAAATAAAAATTCATAAAACCTATAAAAACATCAATTCAGAATATCTTTTAACTATAGTTTGCTTAAAGATGATTTACATTGAAATGTCACTAGAAAAAATAAATAAATTGAAGGCTATGTATTTGAAGTTTCTGAACAGAGATTATTTTATTCAATTTGAGTGGAAAGTATGGTTTTAATATTTCTACTTGTAAAATAGTTTATATGTTTAATAAATAAACGGTCAAGTGCGAGTATTACTCGCGCTCAGAGGGTTCCGTGCAATAAATAAATGAATTATTAACTGTACTATAAATGTAGCTAAAAGAATAATAAGACTGTAAAAAAATACACAACGTAGGGTTGGGTGTAGCTGTATATACTAGAAAAGTATGAATCCGACTACCATAAAAGTTGAAAGAGATATGAAGACTAAAAAATATCAAATATTGCTATTCTGTATAACACATTTTTTTATCGCACCCAAATCTGTTTATGATGAACTTATTTCGGTACTGACAGTAAAATTAGTGCATAATTAAACTTCATTTGGCATTTCATAAAAATAAATTCCGCGTAGTAATAATCTTTTATTTTTTACAGTGTAGAAAAACAAAACCCTTGTTCAAAGTTTAAACTTGACATTGTGGCAAGCGCGCTTAAAAAGGAGGTTGCAATGGTGCAACGCCACCTTGATCCGTGTCGCGTTTATCCAGGTACGTTTCTAATTAATCTTTAAAGATAAGAGAAAAATATTGAGAGATCCACTCAATGCAAACTAGTCGCGAATCCAATAGTATTTATGTGATTAATTCTAAACAAAATAGTCTGTTTTTAACAATTTGGCGTTTAGTGGTTTTATATTGCTTCTGGCCATTGCATTACACAAATATATCATAAAAAGTTGTTCTCTAGGCTTTAAAAGCCGATAGTAGGTAGAGTACGCCGCCCTTGTCATTATGTATGAGTAAACCGTCCGTGTCTTTAATGATTATTATCTCCGATAATTATCGACGATTTATTTTTCGAAAATCAATATTAACAATGCTTTTATACTTCTGTTATGATAGATACCTCCAGCGCTCCACAACACCTTTGCTGAACGGCCGTAAATCAAAGTTTGTGTGTAATGGAAAAATGCGCTTTTCTCAAAAACTATGCGACCTAGGGTAATCACTATAATTTTCCTGCAAGGTTTAAATTAACGTCTACTACCTCTAATTTTTTTCCTAATTTTAGTTTCAGTAGATTCGGAAATAGATGAAGGGGGGGGGGGGGGGGGACATATTTTTGCACTACATTTTCGACAATATCTCCTAAAATATAATACCTAAAATTAAAAGAAATCTGTTTTTGAGTTCAGCATTACGAAACCTTTCACAGGATACCCACACGATATACAAAAAAAAAAAAAAAAAAAAAAAAAAAAAAAAAAAAAAAAAAAATTCCGAGTAAATTAATTATTCCCTGTACATTTTCCCTAAGTATATTTGTGAATGTTTTTTAATCCGTAAATATGTGGGTCAATAATCTTTATTACATCCCCAATTTGAACTTTCCACGTTGCATAGTTTACGAGTAAAATGCCTGTGACAGACATACAGACACACACACAGGAGTGATCTTATAATGGTTCCGTTTTTACTTTTTAAGTACGGAACCCTAAAAAGGAAAAAAAAAAGTTAAAATTTACATTTGACAGAGTAAAATGTGCAAGAAATGCATTATCAACAAACACGTTCAGACGAGAAAAAACGCCTAAAATTTTGGTTCAGAGGAAACTACGGAAAATATTGTATATGTATACCTCGAAGAATTTCAACAGCGTAGTCGAGGGCTATTTGGGCGAGTTAAAAGGCATAGGAACATATAGACTGACAGAAGAACCTCGAACACTTTATAAGATTGTTTAAAAATATTAAGGGGACAAGGGACCTTAAAATCCTTAAAAATAATTTTTTTTATTTTTTGTAAATTTCACCTAAATATTATTCAAGGGTACATTATATGTATTATGGCATGTATTTAGCACAAAAAAAAAAATTAAAAAAAATTATTTTTGAGAAAAAATGGAATTTTACGCGTCGTCTTAGAAATCTTCGAAATGCCCCCTGCGTTCTCCATATCAATGAAAATCCCCAATATTTTTTATAAAAGTTTGTTTTATATATATAAATAAAATAGAGCATCGAATTTTAAATATTTGAATTTAAAGGTAAAAAAAAAAAATTTAAAATTTTGAAATTTTTTCGAAAAAATTTCAAAAATTTTCAATTTTTCATTTTTTTAACTTTAAAATTCAAATATATAAAACTTGGTGCTCTATATTATTTATATATATAAAACAGACTTTTATAAAAAATATTGGGGATTTTCATTGATATGGGATGCGCAGGGGGCATTTCGAAGATTTCTAAGACGACGCGTAAAATTCCATTTTTTTCTCAAAAATAAATTTATTTTTTATTTTTTTTGTGCTAAATGCATGCAATAATGCATATAATGTACCCCTGAATAATATTTTAGATAAAATTTACAAAAAATTTAAAACAAATGAAATTTTTTTAAATTTTTTCGAAAAAATTTCAAAATTTTTAATTTTTTTTTTACCTTTAAATTCAAATATATGAAATTCGATGCTCTATTTTATTTATATATATAAATCAAACTTTTATAAAAAATATTGGGAATTTTCATTGATATGGGACGCGCAGGGGGCATTTCGAAGTTTTCCAAGACGATGCGTAAAATTCCATTTTTTTCTCAAAAATAAAATTCTTTTTACATTTTTTTTGTGATAAATGCATGCCATAATGCATATAATGTACCTTTAAATAATATTTAGGATGAAATTTACAAAAAATAAAGAAAAAATTGAAAAACTTTGAAATTTTGAAATTTTTTCGAAAAAATTTCAAAATTTTTCATTTTTTTTTTAACCTTTAAATTGAAATATATAAAATTCGATGCTCTATTTTGTTTATATATATAAACCAAACTTTTATAAAAAGTATTGGGGATTTTCATTGATATGGAAGACGCAGGGGGCATTTCGAAGATTTCTAAGACGACGCGTAAAATTCCATTGTTTTCTCAAAAATAAATTTTTTTTTTAATTTTTTTTGTGATAAATGCATGGCATAATGCATATAATGTACCCTTGAATAATATTTAAGGTGAAATTTGCAAAAAATAAAAAAAATTATTTTAAGGTCCCTTGTCCCCTTAAGCACATCATTTACATTTTTATAGTTGCACATGGTACATCCATATTTTTGTATAATTTAATTTAATTACTTCATTATATATCATTGTTCTTTACATTTCCATTACGTAGAAATGTATATAAGAATTACAACGGCGCATGTCTGGATTAAGTTAAAATAGCTAGCCTGTTGGCTTCAAATGTTTTATGGTTAAACATTTTATATTGGCATTCAAAACTCAACAAATACGTCATATCTCCGCATTAGGATTAAATTGAATAGAAATGATTTATTTTATGCGTGATTCTTAATAATGATGAATATTATAAAGTTTTAAGAACCCGACAAACAATCATGAAAATGCAAAGACAAGGACTCGGATAATCTTCTTTTTCTTCATCTAACAATATAAAATTTTAACCTTGTTCTTTTTATAAAATCAAACTTATAGTTTTAAAGACTTTCTGCGTTCAACTTTAAACTAATCAATACACATATGTGTAAGTGAAAAATTCTACTTAATAGATCAACAGTTTTCAGATTATTTTCTCAAGAGAGATAGTTAAATTCGATACATCCTTTTAAAAAAACAAATTCTTCTTGAAATTACTGCAGGAGAAAAAAAGGATAAACTAAGTATTGAAAACAAATAAACTTCAATAAAAAATAACTGTAGCTTTGAAATTTCAGCAAAAATAGTGAAGAAAGAGAGTCAAAATAAAAATATAAAAAAAACACTAATAATGCATAAATGTGAATTTGATTCCTCGTCCTTCTTATACTTGTAAGTTACACTAACACTTAATTTTATTCTTTCAAAAACATCATAAAAACATTTACCCAAAACAGTTCCGAAAAATTACTTCGAGGCAGAAAATCTATATTATAAAGGAAAACGTACCAGTGAGTAACGCTGAAGTTATTTTGTCGGTGGCAACAGCCAATTAACGAGTTTTCCTTTCACTTATTTTTTTACTTATTATTATTAATTTAATTCTAATCATCCCACAACTTCAGATTTTTCATCGTAGGTTAAGAACAAAAATATCTTTAAAACGCAATTTGTTTAAAAACATTATCTAAATTTATTGATTTTTAATTGTTTTACAAATTATTTTCGAACATGATAAGAAAAAAAAAAAATAAAATGAAAAAAAAATATTTGACTCTTGAGCCCCGAGTACGAAAGATTAATCCGTCTGCACTTAAAACAATAAAAAAGAGTTCAGAATTTGTTTCCAGCTAATATCGCATAAATAAATTTAAATTTCATCTATACGTAGATATAATAATAAAATAATATAATGATTAAAATACAATAATAGTATATAACACTAATTTAACAGGCATGTTAACTAATGTTCACATCAACTACGTCGTAAACTAATTTAACTATAAAATTTATATACGCTGCTGTAAGTAGCGAAATTCTTAGTATATTTCATTGCTTTATCGTATAAAAATATTTATTGGTGTTGCTAGTAGACAACTTAAAAATATATATTAATTGCGTAAGAACTATTGTAATTTTTAATTTAAAGAAAATGGTTTTCACTATGTTCTCGGGAAGACCATGTTGGATTCCTTAGTTTTAGAAATATTAAAATGTTACATTTAATACATTGATGTGCAAGAAATATGTAAAATATTGGCACACATCAAGTGTTTGAGATATTGCGAGATAGCCAAGTAGGAATAATCAACCGAAGAAACTATGTTCTTCATACAATGTTGTAGGGATGGTGCTAATTCATGGAATACAATTTGGTTTATTTATGAACTTTTAGCATTTTATTTAATTATTTCCATTGTAAATACACCAAGGGCTCTTTTAGTATTTTAAATACTAGTATTTAAGTATTATTTTTCCATATAAATAATTATAATACAATATCAGAAATAGTAGTGAATTTATTTAACTGCACGAATATTTACATTTCTTACTAGGCGTAAAACTAACACAGCACCATAACCGCAAAATGATGTCTATATATCATATTACCGATACTGGGAATTATTTTGTCTCATATTTGTCACTGGCTTTGACTCATGATGATATTTCATCTCATGCTGAGGAAATAGGTCTCTCCAAATGAGGTCTAACCAAATGAGGTCTCTCCAACATAGTAAGGAGTTACGCCCTGGATTTCGTTCGAGTACTCAGTTCGTAGAAAATACGCGCGTCATTCTAATGGTCTGTGTTCGAGATCAGGATTAGACACTTACTTACTCTTTCGGTTTTAAGCTTAGTTATCAATGCAGAAATTCATGCCATTAAATAAATTCACAGGGGCGAAATTCATAACTACAAAATAATATCTATAGAAAATATAGGTATTCTTATAAAATAAAATATAACAGCGAAACTGTTAAGTGCCACTTACGTAAATTTCTATAAGAATATGTTTTGTACATTTTTAAAGTTATCTAATAATTCTAATACATTAAAAAAAGAAAACATATATATTTTTTTTAAACTATGCATTTATTAAAATTTAAGTATTGAATTATTATTGAGTATATTATCATTAAAATATGGAAAAAAAAGTTTAAGATTTATTTATTCAATATTTTTTTTTCTCAATCTAGTCTCGGTGTTTTGCTATACCTTTTTTTAAATATGTTTGTTCATTGCACTATTGAAACTTGCTAAGGAAGGATTGACAGTTAAGTTTCAAACAGCTTGTTTTTTCTCCAAAACTATTCATGGGAAATGATTATCAACATTCCCTAAAGTGTTTTACATAACAATCAATAGTTTCTTTAAAAATAACCTCAAGTTTTCGGAAATAGATAAAAACAGCTGGGGCATACAAAATAAAAAAAAAATATAATTACTTTTTATACTTTAAAAAGTTTGCAGTACAATTTTTATATATTTCATTTTTAACATTATCCTAGATTTTAAATTCTTTTACTACTTGTCGAGCATTTGAAGAAATCTGAAAATTTAAAAACTGAAAAAAAAAACCCTAAATTACTTGATTAGGATTTTAGTTTTTTCTTCTGAAAATAGCTGAGACGATAAATGAAATAACTGTATGGTTCTAAATAAGTCCTTATATTAAGTCTATTTCTACGAAAAAAAAAAAAAAAAATGTATATTCCTTTTTTTTTATTACTAGTGCTAATTTTATATGAAATTCAAAAAATACCGTTGATGCATTTGTTTCGGAATTTAAAGTGAAAACATTAAAATGTAAAAGAAAAAAAAAAAAAAAAAAAAAAGTATAATAAGAATTTTTACTAGCATAAAGGCCAAAGTATATTTTGTTTTCTTTTGAAAATAATGTAATGGTTTATTTAATTGTGACTATAAATTAATAATTTTTACCCTATAAGTATTTAAATATTATTTAATTAAATTTGAATCTCTAGATTTTTCTGTGCAATCTCTTCTTGTCACTTACGTTGTCAATATTAATAGAAAAATGTAGTATGAATAACATAAATGTATTGCGTTTTTCTAAACTTATCAAAAGTGTATGACGTACATTTTCTAAGGAAAAATGAGAAAAAAAAAACAGTAGAAAAGATTATAATTTTTATATAGCCCATTTTATCTTCTTAGTTATAGAAGTTTTTTTTACCCATTTATTAAAAAAACGAGCATGCACATGTGAAGAATAATGTGACGAAGGATTTAAGTCCATGGCGTTAATTTAAGGGCTATAAGATCATTTAATAATATACAATGACGTTTATGATGTGCAAAGCAATTTTAAGCGTATGAGTTAAGAAACAATGGTTACAACAATGAAAGTAAATTTATGATAAATCACGTTTGCGAAAACTTAAAATTAAACGCGACTGCGGAAAAACCTCTTATTTTTTTATCCAGTGCATTGTTTCAAAATATCAGCCATCTTCGAACTTCAAAGCTACTATCTGGCAATCACTTCTTAAGATAGACGCGAATGAAAAACCTCTTGTCGTATGTATGTACCAGGGACAAAGAATGAGGAAACTGATAGATTGTATATCTTGAGGATTATTTCTAAATTTTTTTAGTTTGAAATTTTTAATTGATCACCATTTTGAAATAAGCTCGACAAAAAATTTGGTTAAGTTCTTGGTATAAACCTTACAAGAAATTTGTTACAGAAAACCATTCTAACTCCCACGCATAGAACAAACTCACTCAAAAAAAAAAAAACTTATAATACGCACAGTCAAATTTCTACAGAACTGATACATTTTTGTTTTATTTTGGAAAAAGGGCAAGTCGGGATTACGGAAATGAAGTAGTAGATCTTCTCTCAAAAAATACTACGAAAATAATAGTTAACTCTCTACATTTTTAAGCCACTCTGAAAAAGCTGTATATCTTGAGGATTATTTCTACATTGTTTTAGTTTGAAATTTTTAATTGATCACCATTTTGAAATAAGCTGGACAAAAAATTTGGTTAAGTTCTTGGTATAAACCTTACAAGAACATTGTTGCAGAAAACCATTCTAACTTCCACGCATAGAACAAACTCACTCAAAAAAAACTTATAATACGCACAGTCAAATTTCTACAGAAATGATACATTTTTGTTTTATTTTGGGAAAACGGCAAGTCGGGATTACGGAAATGAAGTAGTAGATCTTCTCTCAAAAAATACTACGAAAATAATAATAAACTCTCTACATTTTTAAGCCACTCTAAAAAAGCTGAAACATGAAATGATCGTCAAATGGCCACGTTAGTGCAGGGATATAACATATTTCAGACCTACACCCGCAGGAATAATTGGTGTAAGATTATTTTTAATGAATAAAGAAGTTTTATATCCATAGTCCAGCAGGATGACAACATTTCACATTGGCATGATCTTCGAATAGATGGTCGATTTACTGTGAACTGCCTAATGGTTTGCTGATTTTTCCTTAGGGGTGTTAGGTTAGAATTGCTTTTCTAAAAGTACAACAAAACAGACATACCTATATTCACATGCTGGAAAGTCATTTGTTAAAACATACTAAATTAATTGCCGCCTTAAATATATTTTTCAGCAGGACAATGCTTCAATTCACTCTGTAAAGGACACAAGGAAGTTTTTTAAAGATAATAAGATTCTTGCACTTGATTTTCCAGCCAATAGGCCGGATCTAAATATCATGTAGAATGCTGGATTACTTTAAGTCACAATATATACTAAATTAAAGGGTCAAATAGTCCAGTATATCTCAAACACTGAATTAAAATCTGTCATTGATTAAGTATAGCGTGTTTTGCCACAACTAGCACATGAAAATCTTGTAAACTCTGTGCCACAACGCTGCATTAAAACTATTGATCACAAAGGGTAAACAAATAAGATATAACAGTTTGGAAATTGTAGAAATCTGTTCATTTGGATCCTATTGCATTTTCAGTGAAAATTCAATTTATTATATTGTAATAATAAAACTGATTTACAATGTTTTCTTTGTGTTTATATTACCTACATATTTTGATAAAATCATTTTTTATGGTTTCTTTGAGGATTAATATAATTATATGTATTATTTAGCCAATTAGATTGTAATTCCTATCTTTCTGCACCTGGTTTAGATTTATCTATCTATCTATCTATCTATCGATCTATCGATCTATATATATATATATATGTTGCATTCTAGCAACATTGGATGGGCTTTATCGTTGAAAATGCCGTACTGGCTGTCACGATAGTAGTTGTGGATCACATCCAGCGATAATGGCGTAAAAGAAGTGGTCAGAACAGATAATTCGAATCTGTTATATTAGTAGAACAAATTGTTGAAATGCAGTTGTCGAGTGAAAACAATGGAATGCATCGTTCCGTGAAGTTTCCCCAGAAGAAATTGAACCAACTCATAATATCAGCAAACCACTTTATTAGAACATCTTGCAAAAAGTGCAGTTTCCACCAAGATAATTAGCCATCGTTCCGTAGTAGTATTTAGGTTTAAACAAAGTTCCAGATAATCGAATAACAGGACGGTGACCAGGGGATGGATGAAAACTCGAAATAAGACTCAAATCTGCTAAAATCTGCTGAAACACAGCGAGTATCAACTTTTTGTTCCTCACGTGTACGAATACAAATATGATGTAGGTCGCGCTCTAAACCAATGAATAATTAAGAATGTTACCTCATATAAAGAGTGCGAACAGAGCTAGCGGATGAATTTGAAGGAAAAAAGGTTAATATGAGAAATGCGCGGGAAAGTAAAAATGGAAGCTAAAAGAATATTCTCGAAAGAAAAAAGAGCGGGAATGGAACATTCAATTTAAGAATACTAAAAGCGCAATATTTATGCGATTAAGATAAGTGAGACATTAAATTAAAGGAAATTTAGCAGAGTTAACGATAGGGATTATTTAAGGATAAGGATTTAGTGAATATACAGTAGTAATTTAGAATAAGATAAGGAAATCGCAGAATTAGATCTAATAATGTAACATTATATATAAACATAAGATACGGCCAAAACTCGGAGCTTAGCCAATGCGCGAATTGGCCAGCCAATTCGCGAACTGGCCAGCCAAATTGCGAACTAGTCAGCCAATTCGCGAACTGGCCGGGAAGCCTTGGCCAATATACGAAGTGTTCAGCAATGGGCATCCACAGCTGGTAATGTGTTTCCTTTAGCTTTCATGCAGCCCACCATATGATCTACAAACCTAATAATACACTACAAATAAATTAAATTTTAAAAGCCTACCATAACTGAAAACGCACATCTGCAACGATGTCTCATAGCCAATCCTATACCCAAATTATTTGAGTGTCTCTGTAAATAAACGGCAAATTCTACTTAGTCAATAACCTATAGAAAACATGTTGTAGAGCATATCAGTAATGCATAACAGTTTCATTATGTTTGAAGTAGTGTAACGTCATTAAAATACCCTATAAATGGTTTTTCCCATATATCATAATTCTTTATCGGAATTTTTTTAGGGCGTCCCTATAAACGAACTATTACGTCTACTAAATCAATACTGTACAAAAAACATATCGCTCCCCTCATGTTTGAGTAATGTGAATTTTATTATGTTTGAAACAGAGTGGCATCAGTTAACTGCACTAAAAATTATCTTTCACCATTCACTGCAATGTAACGATATACTTTTGAGTGTCACTGTAAACCAACTATAATTGAAAAATATTTCATACACTTTAGATAGCAGTTTGTTATCCATCTTAATGATGCATACCAATTATATTATAATTGAGATAATGTAACAGCATTAAAATAGACCGGAAAAAGTATTCTCATTGACGGTATTGTAACGAAATACTTTTCTGTGTCGCTGTAAATTAACCAAAAATAGCACTCACTTCACTTTCAATACCTAATTGAAATTAAAAACCTAAATAATACAACAATTACAAGTCAATCCGAGTCTTTACTCGAGCTAGAGCACGGAGAGGCAGACGGCCAGACAAATTGAGATAATAAACACTTTCAACTATGTTAGAAAGTGATAAAAAATATAAATTGGTTTTTATATACCTATTTCACGAACAGGCCGATCGCATATGGCCACTTCGCGAATCGGCCAATCGCATTCGACTATTTCGGGAGGCCGATCGCATCTGGCCAGTTCGGGAATTTGTCAGTCCGTCTGCCCCGAGATAAGTCGGAGGTAAAAGCACTGTGTCCCTATAGCTGTCACCGGTGAAGTGGTTAAAGTGTTGTTGGCCTGTTCTCGAATTGACCGGCCAGTTCGGGTTTTGGTCGTACAGATGTATATACAGTAGAGCACCGCTTATACGTTTCTCGTTTAAACGTTTTTATCATTTATACGTTTTTGTGAATGGTCCCGGCAAAATAAAATGGATGTGAACATAAAATAATTTCATTTATACGTGTTTCCATAAATCGCCGATTTCATTTGTACGTTTTTTTTTTTTTCAACAATTCAAGAAGACAGAAAATGCGCATTTCAACCTCAGATTCCAACTCCCGATTGTTATTCTTACAAAAGGCACGTGGCCTTGACCAACACCTGCCCAGTTGAACAAAAGCCTTAACCCTAAGGAATGTGAACATCCCACTTTCTATAGATAAGGGTTGTTGCTGTGCTCTCTCCGGGCCCATCACGGCAAGTTCTTTTCCCGTAAGCTTCAGTGTCTGAATTTGTATCGTCCACTAGCGGTTCACGATGACTTCGCGTAATTGAAAATCTCTGTCGTTAAAGGAAAAAATGTGCATTTTTAAAAAAGTGGATGAAAACCAACATTTAAAAAGAGTGGATCTTACCAAAGAATTGGGTTTACCAGTTTCAAGTTTAAACACGCTAATTTATAAGCTTAAAGATCATCGAAGAAAGCCAACATCAACGTAGTTCTAGTGCTTCAAAAAAACCCAAAGCGGAAAATTCGCTGATGTTCAAAAATTGCTTTTACAGTGGTTTAATCAGTGTCGTAGTGTAAAAATTCCCATCAGCGGTCCTTTGCTTATGGAGAAAGCACGAGAAATTTCGAAGAAGCTCAATGTGGAATGCAATGCATCATTTCTTCAGGATGACTTCACAAGTTTAAATTAAGACATGGCATAACCGGCAAAATTGTAAGTGGAGAGTCTGGAGATGTTGACTGCGAAACAGTGGATGACAGATGCAGATGAAACCGGTTTGTTTTATAAACTTCTGCAATCTAAAACTCTTGCAATCAAATCGGATACGTGTCATGGTGAAAAAAAAAGCCAAGTGCGATTAAAAGTGTTATTGTGTGCCAATACCGATAGATCAGAAAAATTGTCTCCTTTGATTATTGGCAAATCAAAAAAACCCCGCTGCTTCAAAAATGTGAAAGCATTACCAACAATGTACCTGGCCAATAAAAAATCATGGATGGGAATGTTCTACTTTACCGATTGGTTAAAAGAATTAGATGATAAAATGCGAAATCGGAAGCAGCGAATCATTTTATTCATTGATCAGTTTCCAGCTCATCCACCTGATACGGACTTTCCAAAAACATAAATGCCAAATTCTTCCCTGCAAATTGCACCAGCAGCTACTGGAATTAGGAGTCATAAAATCCCTAAAACAACATTATCGAAAACCTTTTTTGAAAACAGGTATCACCAGTTTAGACCACGATGACTTCGAAATTGTGAACATTATCGTCTTACAAGCTATGAATTTCATAATGATGACTTGGCAAAATGTTTTACCCAAAACGATAAAAAACTGCTTCGGCCTTAGCGGATTTTTAACTCAAGTGGATATTAATCTTTTTGAAAACGCCGACCCTGATCATTTTACTCCACCAGAAAACTGGTCAAATGTAAGTGATATTACTACATTTGAAGATTTTGTGCAATGTGATTCGGAGCTTGTAACATGTTCTCTGTTCTCTACTAACAACCAATGAAAGGATCACAGATGAGAACACTAGAGGTGAAGAGGATGATAACTTCACTGAAAAGCCACTGCCAAGTTTTCAACAAGCTTTGGCGGTTTTTAACACTATGCAAGAATACCTCATTAGCAGTGATTTGAATGTTAATGTTAAGATGGCATTTTTAACTGTGAACAATTAACTTTTTACTGTGCATTCCAAAAATTCCGTACAACAATTCACAAAATTCCGTATAGCAAAAGATTTGGTACATGGTGAATGAATATGAATAGTAGTAAGTTGTAAATTATATCTCGAATAGGAAGTTTAGTATTACATACCTCTTGTACTTCATGTATTTTAATTTATCACTGATTTCTTTGTTGTTGATAATTTCGGAAATTTCGTACTTTTGAGAATTTATTTTATAGGATTTTTCATTTATACGTTTTTTTCCTCTTGGTCCCTTCAAAAACATATAAACGTTGCTTCACTGTATATAAATACCGGGTGAGCCAAGAGTTAGTTAAAACTTTAAAAACTCATAGAAAAGGAAGATGTCATGAAAAAGGAATGCAGTTCGCAAGAAAGGTTTCACAAGGAAGTCGGATTTTTTTTTAGCCGCAAAACAAATTTAGTTAAAAAATCACATATAAAAGGCGCTGACGAACCGAAAGACAACGAACAGGATAACAATACGCTCCATTCATTTGTTCTTCCAATAACAAACATGCAACATGACCTCAAGAACATGTTAGGACACAACTGTTGTCCTGTTCATTGTGTTTCGGGTTGTTAAGAATATGGTGTGCATAGGAGTTATCCTTCATTTCCAGGGTCACAGAAAAGACTTTGTCTGTTGAAGGAAATGAGTAATAATTGTACTATTAAAGCCTACAAACAATAATTGCTGGAAGTGTTTTTTCAGTTGTGGTATGGAGGTTTATATTTAAGTATTTTAAAAATATTACTTGCTGTGTATAAAGGTTATAGATCATATACTGAGTCTCACAAAATTTCTCATCAACATCCGTTAATTGTCGAAAATTGCTAAGTAGAAATTTTCAACTGTGCTATGTGTTTAGCTGAACTAAATGTTAGCATACTATATGGTATGCATCTGTAGATTGTATACAAGGCTGCACAAAACAATCGTATATTTTAATGATTATTTATGGTAATAGCAGAAATGGGGTATTCAGATGCGTTATGCGTTTTTCAAATTGTTCATATACACATCATTTTTCACCTTAGTAAATTGTAAAGTTTTGTTATAGAATTCTGAATGTATTGGAAAGTATTTCATAACCTTTGCAGTACGCAATATTTTTATTTTTTGCTTTTTTTTTTACTGAAGTCGCTCAGGAAATAGCAACTATTATGCTTTTATTTTTAAAAATACAGTTTATCTTTTTGCATCTCTTAAGAATTTGTTCCAATTTATTTCAACCAATAAAATTTTATTTCTCGTATCCTTCTCTCTCATATTTACGCAGGCATTCTATCGCTGGTCGCTCAAGTTTTCATTGAATTATACAATCAGATTTTAAAATATTTGATGCGACAAATTTATATCGGTATGCGTTCAGTGATTGTTATGAAAACTGCAGACATACATCCATACACAGATAAAAAACGACGGATTACAGGAGCTTTTTTTACGTAATTCACTTTAACCCTTTATCTACAGACGGTACTTATAAGTACCAATAAAATAACTTGTTATAAAATTCATTTAATGCATCAATTAGTTGTAATACAGTTGTGAATGAGCTATAGATACATTACTTTATCTCGTTCCAAAAGGCTTATTGGTTACACAAAACAAAAGTATTTTAAAAGGATGAATTCTTTTGCCTTTGCATCTTTTCAGCTTTCTGGGCGTTGCGGGAAAACGGGGGGGTGGGGTTCAATTCGGAAATATTTCTATATTTCTATTGTATGAGAATTATAAATTTGCATTCCCTAATCCTACAAAATACTAAGAAAAATATTTAAGATAAAAGATTTGATTGGGGTTATAAATATTGCACAAAACCCCTATAAATTCAAATTTAATTAATCCTTCTAAATCCTACAATCCTTCTAAAATCCTTCTAATATTTATTAAATGATTATGTAAATCTTCTAATGTAGTTAAAACGATTCACGGAGAATTCTTTAGAAGATAAAATATTCATGAATTCATAATCCAGTAGATAAATGGTTAAAAAGAGTAACTATTATGCTTTTATTCAAAATCTAAAGTTTTTATGACCGTCTTCTAAATTATTATTGTTGTAACTGTTTTATAAGTAACGGTAACGTATAAACATATGTGTGTAAAATGTTAGATTCATATCAACCTAATAATAAAAAAAAATACTTTTTACAGAACTTTTTTTCTAAATTTTAAATTTTTTTTTCCCTTTTGTTGTCCTCTATTGACTTGAGAGTGAGCTGTTTATGTTATATGGAATAAAGAATCTTCGTAAATTTTCTAAAAATAAAATGATTACTTATCTTTCTCTTTAGAGATAGTTTCCCCCATGCGTGATTATAACATTAAGTTTTCTTTTAAAAAGTTAAAAGAAAACTATATAGTACGATTTGTAAAATAAACACTTGTTATAAATAACATTCTCCTTTCGTGAAAGAAGGAAATTCTAATATTCGCGAGGAAAGTGAGGACGTTTAGTTATGAAAAAAAATAACAAAAAGAATGAATATTTCGTTTAAAGCACCGCAGACCAGTGGCTGAAAAATTTTAAATATGTAAAGGGCTAACTTTGATTACAGATTTTCCCTGGAGTTATTTTATAGAAAAATGCATATTATGTGAATATTCTAGTCGAAAAAGAATATTTCATTTACTGAGATATATTAAAATGGAAATGCTAGTTAAGGTCTGAAATAAATTTATATATTTTTTTTTCTATTTTACAAAATGATTTAATGTTTCTGCATTTGAGTAAAGAAATTTAACTTCTTAAAGGAAATAATGACTGTATAGCTACCTGAAAAAAAAAAGAATCTGAAATAAAATCAAGAATATTTTCAGAAATATGTAAAATATGTATTTAACTGAATAAAGTCATGGATTTATGACAATAAATAAAACATTACTTATTTAACGTATTAAGTTTTAAAAACAACTAAAATATTTTATTTAAAATAAAACGCTTATAACTTTACATTTATCTATGAAATTCGGTATCTAAATAAGGTTATTTTTTGATACGTTTTAAATGTAGAACGGTCAGCTGCTATGATTATTACAAAATGATAAATTAATGATAAATTAATTACAAAAACTACATTATGACATGTTTCTAAAACATTTTTTTATTCCTCAGGGATTTGGTAGTGGCCTACTAATGTTAGATAACGTGAAGATGATACACCTTCGTAAATATTTAAAATGTAAGCACTTATCTTTATTTTACTTTGCAAGCGGTTTTCTTTACATCCCGATGATAATGCAACGTTTCTTTATCTATAAATATCTGAAGAAATGTAAATATTCCCTCACTATAAATCACGTAAATGAACCTGCATTTGCCCTGAGGGAGGTGTTAAGATTCAGTTAGGTATGAATTTAATCAAAAAAGAAATATGTTCCTTAAACAACCAACAACCGCAGAATAGTTACTGAAAAAATGATAAATATGTAAACAGCCATCTTTGATTTCCTTTTTTATGTTTACAGTTTTAAAAATTTAATTCATTTCAGCATTCCAAAATAAAAATTTAAAAAGAAATATTGTTTAAAATCGCGAAACAGATCTTGTAAAAAAGAAAAATAAATAAAGGCAGTTTTCTTTATGTATGTTAGTTTTAATATATAGCTATATAATTTAAAAAAAACATACTTGTTCTTAAAACAGTAGTAGTTTGGCCACATGAAAATAAAGAGCTTTAGGAAACAAAATAAAATATTAAAATATTTATAAAAAAAATTAAGTTTTAAAAATATTCTTTTTCCAAAGTAAAGTTTTTATTTTTTTTCCAAAATAAAGTTTTATATTTTTTTCCAGTAAGAAAATAGAAATTTCCATCACTTCTTTCTTATTACTTTAAACTCACGAGCTATAATTTAAACTTTGACTTAAAAATGTATGGATTTTTCAATTTGATTATTTATATATAGCCAAAGAGTCTAAAGAAGCATTTTGTTCTATTTAATATATTATGATTTCAAAAAAGACAAAAATATTTCACTTTATAAACTTTATAAACTATTGTAAACTTTTACAAAATTAGATTAGCTGTTTATAATTTAAATTTACATGTTTGATTCTTCTATAAAATTTTAAAGAAATAGTAAGCTACTAATAACTAAATATAAAATAAAAATCTAGTTATCACAGTTTCCTTATAAAAGTCAGTTGGCTTAGGGGTCAGTTTTATTTCATCTTACCCATTTTTGATTATTATCGATTAAATTTAGACGAAGTGTAAACAAAAAAAATTCATATTTCATTTTTCCGAACGTGTTTTCTTTTTCCATGATGATAATTTGCATCTGCTTTAAAAATTATAAAAGATATATGGAAATTTTTAAATAAATTCTGTCTACAAGTATATTTCCATTTTGGTAAAAAAGGAAATTAAATACCCCTCGATTGAACCGCATAATCTTATTTATGAATAAATGTATCCAAAGATAGTAAACAATATCCAAAGATATGCATAGTTCTATACTTTAAAATATTTAACGATAGTAAATGTTGACCAAGTTAAGGTTGTACGCATTCTCTGGAGCTTATAAATAGCTGTAGGCTGTAATAAATTACAGTCTCAGAAGTAAAACTCTCACTTTTGACGATTCAGCAATCCTTGAGTTGTATTTCGTCGTTTTTGACGATAATTTCCTATCCACATTACGTGACATTTAACGAAACGTAAACTTTCAAATATTTGACGAAAGTTTTGCCTCAATCACGGTCAGACTCAATGTATTTTAAGGAGACAGATGCTCTATCTCCTCAAATCCTGCGGTTTTTGCATGTAGATATTTGCTTGTTTATGATAGTACTGTAATAATTTATTTTAAAACACCCTTTTTAGTGCTTTTCAGAAAATACTGAAATATAGGTAGTTATTGTTTCTTCATTAGTTATTTTTTTAGCTGTTAAAATTTTTACAAATTATTCTTATTTTATTTATTTATTTATTTATATGTTGTTGTTCGTTATGTTTTAATTCGAACAGAATAAATTTTCTGTGTGTTTCAAAACCATTCAAAAAGAAAATTTAGTAAATAAAATTTCAAACTTCCAGGATATCTTTTTTAAAAATTTATTTAAGAAGTTTATTCTGTTTTCAATCAAATTAAAAATAAACATGATTGATCGCTCTCTCTTTAGTAAAAGTAAAGTGTTACAATTTTATCCACCTACTCAAAGTGATAAAATCCCATGCAATATGCACTTCACAATTCGTTATTTGTGAGCAACAAATTAACCAGACCATATTCTAACTATTCATTGAGCAAAGAAATTTTCACTAATAAATATTTTTAATCAAGTCATATTATAATTATTCTGTGACCATGAGAAAATCATAATAGTAAATTAGCCTTACCCAAAACTTTCAGAAATTATAGCATCCTCGATAATATTAAAATTTACCTTATAAAAATATAAACACGCAGCGGAATTCATTACACCAATCTGAAAGCAAATCTGTACATGTCCCCAAAAGCAAGGTCGGAAGAGCAACGGTCTCCCTCGCCAAAGGTCACGGGTTTGAATCACGACGAGGAAAACGACAAGTAAATTTTTTCTTCCCCCTGTCTATAAATAAACGATCTTCCAAACTGTTTGATAGATGGCACCACCAGCCCTCTTTTGGCGAAACTTTTGACGAAATTTATATCGTCAAGCATCTGATAAAAGCAATTTCATCAATTTGACGAATTATTCGCTCGGAGCATTTCCCAAGGAAACGGTTTGGTCAAAAACAAAACAAAAAAAAAAATTCGTGAAATCTGAGTATTCATTTCTGAATGTGTATTAAAAATAAATGCTTTGATTTTTACGAAATATGTTTATTTGGAGTAGAAATATAAAACTAAAGCATTTCATACATAAATGGATAGGGGTGGTGCCTGAGAGTATATTAATAAACGTTTTTTCACATGACTTGAGTCGTGAAACGGGTGCCAGCAATTGCCATAATCATTCTGTAATACGCACATTAGCATTACACAATTGACGAAAAGCGAGCATGAAAAATGAATGATATCATAGGAGTAAAAAGTGGGATAATTTTGAATTGTGTGGCCGGTCCACCAGTATAGCAGTCCTGAAAAGAAAAAAATCGAACGCCAATTTTTACTTTAGGAGCACAGTTTTGGGAACATAGCGTGAAAGACAAAACATACCGCATGTACTGGAAATGTTTATCATTTAACGAGGAAGTTCAACTCAAAAATTAAGGAGAGGAACGATTTATTTCTTCTGACCGAAAGCATTGTCGATCTTAATTCTTTTTTTTTTAATACCAAGTGAGGGTGAATAATCAGCTAAATGAATTCTATCTATGTGGGAGCAGCTTTAGTGCTAAAGCCATGTATTAAATATCTTTTCTTTCTTTTCTTTTGGAGGGAAAACGTATTAGGAACTAATATAAAAGTTAGGATAAAAAAATAAGTAATTAAAGACTAGTTTAAACTGAAATTCAGAGAAAAGGAATAATTTAAGAGCAATATATGTGATTCCACATCACAAATATGAAATATTTACGTCCAAAAACAGCACAATAGTTCCCAATAGAGCGCAATTACGTAAACGCATATTTGATTTCATATTTCGCCTAATGTTAAAGATTGAAAAATCGATAATTTTACATGCGTTTTGAAAAATATAGTGTTTATATGTGCTATTTTATTTTATTTTTATTTATTTATTTTAAATTATTTTAAATTTAAATTTAAATGCCGTTTTAGATTACACAGCATATATATATATATATATATATATATATATATAATCTTTTTTAATATGTATTTCCCTACCTGAGTTATCACCTGAAAATGTTGCAATATAAAATAATAATTGATTGACTTTTGCTCATTAAAAAACTTTGTAAGAAAGAAATATATATCTATCTGTAAATATATATATATATTTCAGACCTATGTAAAATATTGAAATGCCATTTTTGTATTTAATTTTTATAATTAGAAAAAATGAATATTTATATATTAATATTATAAATAGTACTAAGTAAAGTAATAAATTTTCCTTTCTTGGAACAATAAGAGAAGATCGTTGCTTTTACTTAAAATCCGAATAACGTAGAATACAGAGTTCGATTTTTTTAGATTTGTGAACAAAACAGGTAATTCGGGTTTATTTTTTGGAATTGTTCCAATAAGATATAATTCTTATTGAAGCAAGTTAAATTGGTAATTCATATGATGTAAAAAATGTTATCGCATGTGATATTACGACCAGAGTTTGCAATTTCCTTTGTCAATCTTATAACTACATTTTCACCGTGATACGATCATCCAGTTTGCCTGTATAAACTTCTAATTTTCAAGCATATGATGTTATGCTGTCACAAATTATCCAAAAAATTCAAACCATACTTTCCAGTTTTATATGTTCTATATTTACGGAATGGATATTTTCAGCGAAAAGTAACCAATTGCTCATCGACGATCATATACCAATTATGAATATAAGGTTCCTGTAAATAACTGTTTCAAAACTCATTTTTTTTCATTATTGGCTCTAAATTATCACTTCATTTTCTTCACACCTTTCAGCAGCATTATGAAATATTATAACGCTAAATCTATCTTCTTATAATTACTTGTAATCTGTACTACTTGTAATATGTGTGCCTGTCTGCATTTTTGGAAGATAGTCTTCCACTTTTCATGCTCTAAAGTTTGATTAGTTCATTTTTTTATTTATATACTTCGATAAATAATAAATGTTCAGTGATTTTTTTTAATTCTCTAATATCGATCGGCTGCCACTCATTACAAAATACTATTTTGACTTCAGCATCTGTCCATTTTATTATGACCTCTAAAAGTTTTTTACGAATGTAGGGAAGGGATGAAGATGAAATTGATTCTACTTCGCCATTTGTAAAATACTGTCTATAGTTATTTTCTACGTAAAATATTAATTGTAAAATATCTTTCTTGTGGACTGTAATTTATCCTCATACCATATAAAGCTATTTTTATTCTTTGAAACAAAGAAATTATGCGAGGTACTTGTGCTATTTAAGTATTCATCACTAGGATCATTATCGGATTCTGAAAATTCATTATATATTTCAACATTATCTATATCAATTTCATCAGACGAAATATTTTCATCATCATCTGTTTTGTAATCTACATCGTCCAGATTTTCCATATATATATTTTTTTTTAATTTCTCCTTGAGTCAATTTTTGTTCTTGTTCAATTCCATCTTGCGTAACAAACAAAAGAAGCAAAGTAACAATGAAAATGATAAAAAATTGCAAACAAGTTTTCAAATGTCAAGTCTTCATTGCAAGGAAAGAACAAAACAACAACAACAAAAAAAACAACTATAGTTTAAAATACTCTACACACTAATTGTGGATGTCGATAACTGACCAGTAAAAGAGATGCTATACTTTTGTACACGTTACACAAGACTATGTTGACCAATTCAGAATGTTCTCAAAACATCGCCATGAATTCGCCAAAATGGATGACAAAACTTATTGCAAGTTAGCAATTCTATTAACCCTACCTGGTCATATATTACGACATCCTTATAAAACCTTGAATGTTTATAATGGCTATTCTATTGGACCCACGTGATAAATAATGAAAAAAATCAAAAATTTGAAAAAATAAAAATAAACAAAATTTTAATTATATATCAACTGCATATAAAAAGAATAAAACCTTCCAGAAAATTCACATACTTACAATATTTTCAGTCTTTTCATGAGAAAATCATCTTGAATATACCTGACGAATCCATTGAACACGTCTAGTAGGCTGGGGGTTATGTAATAGCTTCGTAATATTCCAACATTTGTAATATAAAGAGTGATACCAAAAGGTATAACAAAGGGAAACCTTAAGTGACCACACGATGAGGAATGCAATGCAGAGATCGAAACAGAGGGACTCTCAACGTGCCAGCAGGTATTTTTTTTTTAACCATTACAGTTCAAATATACTTCAAATCGTACGAATCGGTTAATGACAAAGCCTGCGCCTGCGCTTGCTTAGAATGTAGTTCTTCTGGCAAAATTTATATATATTTGTGTAATTGTACGTTTCTGTATTAATGTGCTGATAGAAAATATTCTCAAAGGATTATATTTTTAGAATTGTTATTCTAAAAAATACTTCTCTTTCTTTATGCGTGCGTCATGTATTTTTCTTACTTGCTTTTCAGGGCCTAATTACCGCAGGATTTTAATGTTAATTTTAAATAATGTAAGAATTTAATTTCATTACCTATTTTATCTCATATGTTAGGGTTTCACCTAAAAGTGCACAACGCGATAGCTTGTTTAAATTTATTTATGTTAAGTCATTTAATAACGTTTTTTAGATGCATAAACCCTGACTCCCCTTTTAGGTGCTTTCGTAATTATATAAGTACGTAGCACCTATAGGGGAGACTATGGACGGTTGACAATACGGGGGGCTTGATCCACGCATGAATTTTCATATTAAAAAAAAAAAAAATCAGAGTTTTATCAATGGGTGTCAACCATAGATAAAGGAATGCTCAAACAACAGTCTTCGTTTCATACAGATAATCGAAATAGGTGTGGAAAAAATCAAGTGTGGGGCGTTTTCAACCTAAAAGTTGTGTTATTTGCAAATATTTTGTAAGCTTTTTTCAAATAAATTATATCATAGACATTTCAGTAAGTAGGTTTAAAGTAATGCAGAAATACTGAGCTTTCGTTCCAGGCATAAAGATTGTACAGTAAGTTATGTTTAACATATCAATGTGCTATCTTTTAGAAAAGGTCTATGTAGCGAAGCTTGATCCAGTCAATGTGATGGAGGGTTGACCAGATGCTCAAGGCTCCATTAATTAAGTGGTTTTTGAAACCTTTTTATTATACACTGTGCATAATGAAAAGATAATGGTTTTATATATAAAAGAATGTAAATTTATTCTGTAAAGCTTCAGTAAAATGGGGTCATGGAAAAGAAAATGTTCAAAACTGACTAAAGAAAGATCTGAAAAGTTAAACTGTTCAGTTAACTTTAAAAGTAAAAAAAATAAAGTTAACTTTAAAATCTAGTATGACTTTTACTTTAGGAATTAGCTGATGAGGGATTCAGAATGAATCCGAAACGTCCTTTTATATTGTTTTTAGTGTTTTTATCTTTTAATGTAATGTAATGTCTGTTATTTTGAAAAGTTTTTATAAATCTGAAAAGTTGCTAGAAAATGGGAAAGTTGATAGGAACTTTTTTCCATTTAAATATTACTTGCAATAGGTAAATAGAATCAGTGGGAAAGACTAGAAAGGATGAAAGTAGCAGTCTTAAACCTTTCAAGGGCAATAATATGTTTACAAAACCACTTAGTTTTAATTTGAAACGTCACAGTGGCACCATAATTTTACTAAAATATTTTTCATTTAATATGCATGTGAAATATAGCCTTTTTCTTATTTCCAAATAAATTTGTTCTTAAATTCCGCTGCCAGTCCTTCATTTCAACATTTTAGTACTGGAAGTACTTTGCTTCTTAAAGGTTTAAATCATGTTAATGTAAGTTATGTGCTCATGCGGCTGCAAAAGAACATAGCATTGATCGAAAAACTTTAGGAAGGTATGTAGACAAATTTCACCAGGGTGAATACAGTGAGATGAAGCCAAACTATGTGACAACTAGAGTTGTCAGGTCGAGTGTCACACATAAAAAAAACCAAGGAGCCAAAAAATGCGGGACAGTGGCTCCTAAATCCGTACATAATAACGTGAAACACTTGACCGTGAAACCGAGACTGTCTCTAACAGAATACTGCCTTAAATGTTAAAATTTCATTTTCCCTGCTGCAAAATTATACCTGCTCAGATAAAATAATGTTTAAAACAGAAGTTTTATCCTTCGTCTCGACAGGTTTTTTTAAGCAGCATATTTAATTTTTTTATATAATAATTAAAACATGTAGCATTAAGTTATTTTGCTTTTTTTAAACTGATTTTATTTCTCTTCACAAATATTGCATTCTAAAACAAAGTGATTCAAGCCTCACATATAGTGGGTCAACCCTCCCATAGGTGGAGAGACTTGACCAATTATTTTTTCATGATTAAAATCAATCATTTTTCAAATTTCTTATATGTTTCACTTATGTAGAAATTTTATTTTGATAACTGATTCTATAACGAATAAAATGATATGTAAAACTTTATTCTACGTTCAATATTTAAAAAATAAAAAATCATTTTGTAAAAAAGGGTCAACCCTCCCTAGTCTCCCCTAGTGTCGTTCGATCCGTCTTCGTATAACAGAACAAAAACTATCCAACCAAATGGTCTGAAATTTTAAATATATAATTGTTTCAAAATTTTGTCGAGTCATTTCATATTTTATGAAAATCGGATATATAGTTTCATTACAGGGACAGTCAAAGTTTACCGTTACATTACAGTGAATGGGAAAAATTATTTCTAGTGCATTTTAATGATGTTATATCCTTTTGAACAGAATGAAATGCACTTATGAATAGCACTAAAATATACATTTAGTACAATATGCGGTGAAAAAAATCTTTATAAAACTAGTTATAGTACCAACTCACCTCATTTGCCACGTTTGACGAATAATTTCCAACTTGTTTATTAATGCAGTATATTGGCCAAATAAATTGATAAGACATCTGAGAAGATTTATAACTATGTACAGTTTAAAGTAGTACCTATTTCTTACCAGCAATACTAATGACTAGCAGAGAACAACTGTTTGAAGTAATAATACAAATAGTGGTTTTAACATATAATAATGAATAATAAACCAACAGCTGAACAATTTTTATCTTCATAAATATAATACCAGTGTGCTCTTTAATATTAAGAAACGATTATATTTACAGATTCACATCACAGTTTAGCCATGAATGAACCCAGGAAAAAAAAAATAAGTATCTCTTTTCCCTCGAAAAAAAATCTATTTGGATATTAATACATATTCATATATGGACAAAAAGAACAATATATACAATGAATAAAGTATTGTACCGATATGTTGGGACGCCATTTAATTGGACTAGCCGTTTAATAGTGGTCGAACCGATGTATCCCAACTAACCGGAAAGTATTGCATACATAAGTGAATATATGTATAGTGTGGATAACTTTTAAACGTATAATTTGTAGCAGAAAATGAAAAAACATTAAATATTGCTTTATTAAATATGTAAATTCACTTTTTAATCATGTTTACCTTTTAAATATTTATGATGTAATATCATGACATAATTATAAAAATGAAATTAGAATGTTATCCTTTTAAGCATTCTTTTAAATTACAGTCTAAAATACATTGTCATAATTTTCTTTACATAATTTTAATTTCTCGGCTAGCATCTGTAAAGTTAAAATAATATTGAAAATTACTTCAAGAAAACACTAACGTTTCTTATGACATACTCATTTTAAAACTTCTACGTTTTGATATTTTTATCGACTTTTTACTACAGTTATTTGTTTTAAACGTTTAATTTAAAAGAAAAATGAAAACACATATTCACTGATAAGTTCTTTATACATATTCCTTATTTCAGCATAAGTAGTTATCAGAATTTGCACATGAATAACGAACACAAAAACTTGGAAGTATTTCGAGGTTCATTACTCTTGCTTCATTTGAGGATTACAAAATCCATAAAACTTACACTTACCTTACACTTTCATTCTAGAGGTTTCCGTGATCATCCGCAGAATTTGAAAAATCGTGTGCGGAAAAGATTGCTCAT
Organism: Maratus speciosus; assembly: GCA_963932465.1. Lineage (NCBI taxonomy): Eukaryota > Metazoa > Arthropoda > Arachnida > Araneae > Salticidae > Maratus > Maratus speciosus. The sequence continues at coordinate 491,002,859 of OZ010789.1, forward strand.
ATTAATCAACGTAATACATTATAATACTTTTATCATAAAATCTCGTATACCTCTCTTAAAGAAAGATATTTTCACACGCTGTTTAAATGTATACTGAAACACAGTTTCCTATAATTAGCATCAATTTATCTTACAGATAATTTTCGTCTTTTAATTCAATATGACATTTACTTGGAATTTTATTTTATGAATTATTTTTATTTTATCCTATTGCAGCTTTTTCAATATTAAATAAAAATGTGTTTATTAATTCACAAAAATAATCCATTCATTACTTAACTATAGTCTACAAAGTACCCTTTCTTACAGTTCTTCAATAGCTATTTCGAAAGACGTTAACTTTTTTATTAGTTTAAATTGAAAAAATGTTACTTTTACTCAACAACGTTTCCGTCCGTCTGGAATATTTTTTTTATATCTCTGAGTAACAGAAACCGCTGAAAATGCACAGAATTTAATGTGTCATAGCATTCTAAGTGTTTGTTGTAAAAGGGTATTTTTTTACTATTTATTTGATAGAGCATGTAGAAAATTATCTAGATATAACTTACAATGGCGTATAAAAATGTAAATTTCGAAATTTAAAAATAGAAATATTCTGTCTTTAAGGGGACCGTGAACCTTGAGCAAAAAACGACCCAAAATAGAAAATTATGTTTCTGTATATTATTATTCTCCAGTTTGTTTGAGCCATTTGCTAAAAACTGAAGCAGATGCGATTATTTTTCGCAAAGTTACAAACTTTTGACTTTTGTATGCAAACAATTTTTCGGCCCTTTAATCTACTTTAAATCTGTTTTTCTCAAAACGGAATTTTCAAAGCTTTTAGATTCTTGAAATGCTTCATGATTCCTAATTTTTGATCAAAGTTCATTAAATTGATAACTGAAAACCTCAATACTACTTACAAAGAAACTGTGTAAGCATTTTAAAATTCGACTTCATTATGATAATTAAATTTGATTTTTAACTTATTAAAAGGCAAAATTTCAATGAAAATCGATAAGAAATTCAGAAAAAATCTCTAAAAAATTAACTATTCAAGGGATTAAAAAATCGATACAGAGATTTGTTAGCAATAAAGTGTTGAATGATTAAAATGCAAAATCGAGGACATATCTCAAAAATTAAGACGCATGGAGTATTTTAAAATTTCGTTTAAAAATTTAAATATTTCAGAAAATGTTAAAACTATAATGAGATTGGAAATTTATTCTAAGGTGTTCTATATACTTATGGTGAAATGTGTATTGTCACAAAATTTCATATCTCTATGGTGAAAATTAAAGAAAAAAATTTTTTTAACGTCAACCGTACCCTTAAGGTATTTTGTATGATAAAAAACAAAATTTGAAATATTTCTGCAATTATAAATTGACTATGAATACTATGAATACAAACGGCTTACAAATTAATTATTTGGGAATTATAAAATGATAAGTATTTTAGTATTCTTAAGTACATTAATTATTTAAGAATATGTTAATTAAATGAATTTTACTAAATATGTCAGTACATGTCGCTATTTCATACTCCGTTTTTCCACGTTTCTTCCTCTTTCTGAACGATAAGCTTTGGTATAAAAAATGCTATAAAACAGGTTTGAAGACACCAAATTATTTTATATTGTATTCAAAACTTTCGATAATAAAATTTATTACTTTTATAAAAAAAAAAAAAAAAAAAAAAAAAAAAAAAAAAAAAAAAAAAAAAAAAAAAAAATTAATGGGCCTTATGAATTTTAATTTCAGACATTTCATAAAGCTTTTATACGATTTCCCGTACTTCTTATATGCATGATAAAATTTCCTGTAAGTAAAATTTTTTTATGGCTGATAAAAGTATAATTTATAAGATATAAAACAGGAAAAGTATGTAAAATTTTGTAGCAATGCAAAAGACTCATAATTGGATTTCACAATAAGCTAATTCAATTTCTTTTTTTAATTATACTAAAGATAACATTTTAAACACCAATATTATATTGAAAATCATGATGAACTAACTTCATTTTTTACTATGCATTAATAATGTTATAGGGTAAGGTGCCCTATTACCGACCCCCAGTCACTTTTTGGCCCTTGAAAGTTGTAATTTTCAATGAAAATCTACCAAATTTGGTTTTTACATAGACTAACTACCCACGCGCATAGAAACATAGGCAAATGTCGTACAAAAAATTTTGAACAATGCGAAAAATTGTTTTTTTCAAATGTATCTGAAATATGCAAAAGAAAAAAAAATGGTCCCAATTTCGTCCCATCAAAAAATCTAATACGCCGAGGCTTAACTTATAACTAAATCAAAATTTATTTCTAAATGAGTAAGTAATTTAATTTACATTAAAGTAAGGCACAGAGAAATGTACTAATTATCAATGGGAATATAGCATAACGAAACATTAACCATCCAAACATGAGGTAAAATTTGAAAAAAAAATTCATGAAAAAGCATTCCTAATTTCGTCCCCAACGACGAAAATAAGAACTACAAAGGGGACGAAATTGGGACCAAGCTACTTCGCAATATGACAGAGCGTCAGTTCCCTTAAGATGAATCGAGCGTCCTAAAACTCACTGTATGCTACTGCCAGCATCTTACCAACGTAAAATACATGCAATGAATAAGAAATAAATACTTATAGTACAGTAAATAACGCTCTACAAACGACGTAATGAGAACTCGGATCTTCTAAAAATAGGTAATTCGCCGTTTTTACTTTATGTATGCGTCTTGGCGAAAGAAATTTTCAACACTGACCCTCTTTACCCCCCATCCCCTGTGCCTTGAGTCATAAGTGGCGCCACTGTCGAAGAAACGAAGAAGTTAAAGAGGACGAAATTAGGACAGGGGGCGAAGTATGGGCACTTTACCCTAATAAAACGAATTTATATACACATAATTTTTTTTATAACATTGATTGAAAATAATTACATAATACAAACTAGATGTAATATTTTATTGAAGGACATAAATATTGCATATTAAAAAATAGGTATTATATTGACTCTAATTTATTTCACTACATATCTTAGGTAGGGTCGCCTAGGGGTAATTTTCATACAAAAACAAAACTTTTGCAATTACTCAGGATTCAATGACTATTTCTTTTAATTTTTCTTTGTAAAATCATCACATGCCTGGGTATTATTTTGAAGCATTTTAACATAATTAGCTTTAATAATAAAAAATAAAATTAATAAAATCCTGTTTGAAAATTACCCCGTGTTTTGGGGTAATTTCGAGACACCTAGGGGGTAATTCCCAGACAGATATTTGTGGGTCTTTTTATTGATCAGATTTGAACACCGACTATGGTAATTAAGAGACACCATTGTAAAATGTTATGACATAAAATGGAATATTTGTTAGACCATTCTGAATACAGAAAAAAAAGCATGAAAACGCAATTGTAACTGTACACCTGAAATCCATTTATATTTTAGAGAATAAATTAAGTTATATGGTACTTTTACACACATAGCTACTATAGCTATATCTGATTTATATAAATTTATGTAAATCAGTAAAGAATTTCCGACTTTCTGCCCAGTTCTGTTGGTTGAATAAAAATCACCATCAACTAAAATCATAAAACTGATACCAATTTCGTTTTTAAAAAAATATAAGATAAAAAAAATTATAAAAAATTAAAATAAATATTTTAGTAGCCTAACCTGCTTTTTCGCACTACAATAATACTTTTACACAGCACTAATTTCGACAGGCCTAGTCATTTTAGTTTTATTTCACACTAAAGATATCACTGTAAAATTTTTTAACATTATTTTACAATTCTTTTACATCTTCAATAGCTTTATCATGGAAAATATCAACAGTTTTAGTTTTAATAGATCCAAAAAATGAAAAGCACTTTACAACAATTTCAACTTGATCTTTTTTGGCCACCAATAACGATCATCCTCGAGACAGTTTACAAGTTTCAATTCAACTTACAACAGATTTTTCTCATAGTCAACTTGTGTACCTGTTTCAGATAGAATATTTGGTCTTAATATACAGAATATAGTATATATTTCATTCTGAAATAGCATTTCTCACGTTCTTCATAATCACTTTCTTCTCTATCTTTCATTATAAATCTCCCGCTTTAGCTTAAACTCCCCCTAGGATTTTAATTTAAACTTACAGATAGCCTTTTGAAGTTATATTTTAATGTGCAATCCATCTGAAGTCAGTCACAAAGACTTAATTAACCTTGTAGGATCAATCAAAACACATTTTGTAACACATATTAGTGTCTAAAAATTACCCCGAAGGCTGTCTGATAATAACCCTGGTGTTTCGTAAAAGCTACACTTTTTTTAAAATTCAATTTTTTCCCAAATGCACATCCAAATAACGTTTCCAAACAGATGATATACCATTGTATCCAAGAACGGAGCAGCATTTATGCTGGAGTTTCCACACCCGAGAAATTGAAATTTGAAATTAAACAGGAATTTTTTTTATTGCATTTAGGAAAAATGTTTTATAAAAGACAGAGTAAGCAGATATTTCTATTATTTAAATAGAAAAACAGCTGCTTTAACTAAAATGAAAACTGTTTTGGCCAGATTCCGATTAGTGTGCGAGGAGCTGTCTGTTAATTACCCCGCATTGGTCTGTCTGAAAATTTCCCCAGGCTACCCTATTTAAATTAAAGTGCTTAAAAAAGTAGTGTACATGTGTTTAATTAGTTATTAAGTGTTTTAATAATCAACTAATCTCATGAATTGCTTTTTCAGTTTTAAGGCTGCTTTATATTAAACGAAATATAATTACAAGGAGAAAGATGGATGTATATTTTTCACATGATTTTTAGAAAATAGGAAAGAAATATTCACTTGTTGGTTTGGTGGAGCATCTCTTATCTCGTATACTTAGGCATAAATTGTGAATGGTATTTCATCTAATCATAAGGCTGACAATGGTCTCTATTGTTTTTTTTTATATTTGGTCCACTTAAACAATGATAACTTATGATAACTTTCTGCTGATCTTCGGTATAGATAAATTTTGAATTGGAATATTTGTAGACAAAAAAAAGGGGGGGGGGGGTAGGTGCCAATGGTAGATGCAATCTCCTAAGATTTAATCCTAAATAATTTATAATTTAAGTGTAAAATATAAGTAACCAATAATTAGTTAAAGTTAGATAAATATCTGTTTTAACAGTGTATGCCATTAACATTTTACCAGACTACCGCGGGATATTAGTATCCAAGCGAAAATTCCTCGATTAACAAAATGCTGCTTCCAGAAACGTTAGTTATAACACATCATACGACAAGTTGCTCTGCAGGGCTCCCAAATGCTCCGCCAACCAAATACCAATATTATTTTAGAAAAAAATTCTTTTTAGATTTTTCTTAAATACTGCCCCGTAATCACCTTTGAAAGTTAATTCTAGCGAAAACCTACCACAAAATTTTCTGTTAAAATTTATTGGTATTCAGTTGGTGGACCATTTGGGAGCTCTGCTCTATTATATTGAAATTATATATCCCAACAAAAAGTTTTCGGTAAAAAAAAAATCGCCAAGTTCTTAATGTTTCTGCCAGAAAAAGTAGTGATATCTGAAGTTCGCACAAGTTAAAAGCCAAACATCCCAAATCTTTCATTGAAAATTGGCTTCCTGCGACTTGGCCGATTATGTCTTCTACAGCATTTCAAAATTAATGATTGGAAATTAAGCATTTAAGAATTATTTAAATATTAAAAGTAACATTAGAATGCAAAGAGGCAAATTCACATAAAGACCGTATAAGTAAAAGATTTCTGATAAATACCATTCAGTTTCAACATACATTAGTTTTGGTTACAGATCATTTAGTCCACTTGTGGTTTAATTACCATTTTGTAAGGTCTAAAGCTAAAGTCATTAACGTAAAACCCAAGAAATAAAACAAAATTTACTTACTTCAAATCTCGCAATATGTTACATTATATTTTATTGTATAATATTGAAATCTTGTGCATTGACGAAAGAGATTTTTTTTTTCGTTTGAACATTTATTATAGTTTGTTGTCCTACATTAAGAGGTATTCGATTTATAAACTATTAAATGCTGAAACTAATTATGTTTTAGCAATTAGGGATATTATCTTCTGAATACAGGTATTTTGTTATTTTTAACTTCTAAGCATTTAAATAGACTGAAATGGTTTAAATGCTTTTTTTTAAATGCGTATTTTATTTCTGTACTTTGTGTCACAAAATGCCTAAAATAATCAAAAAATGTAGTGGGCATGTAGCTCATTTGTACATACTTTAAAATAGGGGTGCATAACCTTTTTAAGAGAAAGACCACTTACAAAAATGCCTGGGCTGTAGAGGGCCACATCAGTAACACAGATATAATTCTATTTCGGAGAGTTGTAGAGATGTGTGGCCTATAAAAAAGATGGTTTCAGATGAGTGGCAGCTTACCCCTTTAGGTATTCCTACCCAGTCAACATACCATTACCCAGTTCAACTGACAAGGATATATCAACAGTTTAGGTTTGTACATATAAGAGAGATATAGCTTGAAAATAATCGTTGGCTTTATTCAGGGGGGAGGGGGGGGATAAATTTTGCTTTATTAAAGGGACTAATAAACAAACATAGGCATGAAAGTGGCTAGTGCCGAAAAAAATGTTAACTTTATGATTGACGAAACTCGCAATTTCTCCATAGCTGACAAACAAAATCTTGGATTTTTTCGCGCCTTATCGAAAAAATTCGCGATTTTTCCATACCTTATCAACGGAATTCGCAATTTTTTCGCGCCCAGCCAACGAAATTCGCCATTCTTAACCCGCTGTCGAAATTTTCCATTCTTTCCCGTGCGAATTGTCGAAATTCACGACTATTCCTCGCGATAAACTGCCGAAACTCGCGATTTTACTGTAGCCTATCGACAAAATTTTAAATTTTCGCACTTAATCGACAAAATTCGCGAGTTTTCCTCTGCCCGATCAACGAAATTTGCGATTTTTTCGCGCCCGATCAACAAAATTCACAATTTTTCCGAGCTCGATTGACAAAATTTGCGATATTTCCGCGCCCGATCGACAGAATTCGCAAATTTTTAGTGGTCGTCTAGACGAAATTCGCGATTTTTCCGCCCCCAGTCAACGAAATTTTCTATTCTTAACTGACTGAAACCCTTGGCAAATTAGCAAAATTCGCGAGTTTTTCTCGCGATAACCTGACGAAACTCGAGATTTTTTTCGCAGCCGATCAACGAAATTTGTGATTTTCCTCTGACCGATCAACGAAATCCGCAATTTTTCCGCACCCGATCGACGTAATTCGTTTTTTTTTCGTGCCCAATGTACGAAATTCGCGATTCTTAACTCACTGACGAAAATTTTATTTTTTCCCTCATCAAATTGGCGAAATTCGTGACTTTCTCTCGCGATTAACTGACGAAAATCGTGGCTTTCCCCCATCCGATCAACGAAATTTGCGATTTTTCCATGCCCGATCAACAAAACTTGCGATTTTTCCGTTCCATATCGGCTAAGATCGCAATTTTATTTCACCCGATCGACGAAACTAGCGTATATTAAATGTATACGAAATGTATCTAGCGTATACGAAATTTGCGTAGATTAAATGAATAATGAAATTTGCAATTTTCGCGCGGCAAATTGGCGAAATTCGAGACATTTTCTCGCAATAAACTCGCGACTTTTTCGCACGCGATTGACGAAACACGCAATTTTTTCAGAGCCGATCGATAGAACTCACGACTTTTTCGTGTCTGATAGACGGAACTCTTGATTTTACCGCACACGATTGACGAAACTAGCGATTTTTCGCGCCCGATCGGCGAAACTCGGTTTGTCCGCGCCCAGTCAACGAAATCCTCAATTTTTAATTAACTGACGAAATTTGAAATTTTCACGCGGTAAATTGGCAAAATTCGTGACATTTTCTCCCGATAAACTGACGAAACTCGCGATTTTCCTGTGCTCGATCAACAAAATTCTCGACTCTTCCGCGAGCGAGTGACGAAACGCGAAGTCTTTCCGCGCGCGATCGATGAAATTCGAGATATTTTTCGACTAGCGAGTGGCGAAATTAGCAACTCGGGAATTTACTATATTGATACAAATGGTATCGACCAAGTGATTAATGAAATTCACGATTTTTTACTGACTGACGAAATATGCAGTTTCCTTCCGCGGCAAACTGACGAAATTCACGATTTTTTCCTGCGTACTATGGTCAAAAATTGCGATTTTTGCCAATTATAAGTTGACGAAATTCGAGGGCCATTTGTTAACCTATCGCGGGTCACTTTTGGCCCACGGGCCACAGGTTGTGCATCCCTACTTTAAAATTTGAAAAATCCTCTCGAAGGCATTAACGGCCAAGTCGCAGGAAGACATTTTCAATGAAAGATTTGGGATGTTTAGCTTTTAACTAGCGATATTCAGATATCACTAATTTTCCTGGCCGAAACATTAAGGAGAACTTGAAGCTTTTTTTTTATCGAAAACTTTTTGTTGGAATATCACTAATTTTTTTATGTTTTTTCAAGTTTGTTTTTCTAAACTATATCAATATATATATATATATATAAACTTAAATTCCGTTACATTTATGTTATCCGGTTTAGAAATAATGCTTTGATTTTCAAATAAAATATTTTGGTTTATGTTGTTATTTCTTATTTATTTATTTATATATTTCTGTGTTAAATATTCTATTAAATAAAATGAGGGAAATGAATCTATTTTAAGTGAGGTGACTGAAAAGTTTATATTTTTAAATGAAATGAATGCAATATGAACAATGGAGCTGGGAACAGTATTTGGCGATTTCCCACTTGCGCCCGGCTAACATAAAAATACCTAAATTTATTTTATTGAGCTTTACCAATTTATACTTTATTTCTTTTTATATTAAAGTACAAGCCACATATAGCAAGCAGTATTTACTATATTAATTGCATGTTAAACGTTGCATCATGTTACTGTTGTTCATAATTTAATTTACTTGCCCATTCTTTCTCCAAGTCGTAAGGACAAAGTCTAAGGACGCAAAGTCGTAAGATCGTATGGACAACTCTTTACGATCATGGAAGAACATCATATATTTTGCATTGTTATGTATTTTATCTTTCGTGACAAATATCTCTTAACTCACTCATTCATGTTTCCTTATCAGTTACGATTCGTTCTCAAATGCGGAAATTTTTAATCATATTAAGTAATCAAATTGGGCTCACTGCCAGTAGTTGTATTTTAACTGATATACGATAAGGTACATGTGAAATTGTTCTTATGAAATCCTTTGACAATATCTTCATTTACATTAAACTATATTGATGCTAATATATTTTTGTTTCACGTTAACCTTTTCAATAGACTCGATTACGGAAGAATAGAAGGTCTACGGGCTCACTGACATGATCCATTTGAAAATCTATCATTCTTTTCATCTGATCATGTTGAAGAATTAGTCAACGTGCTATGGTTTTAAAATTTTAGCTAATTCTTTTCCAAACCTGAAAACTAAAATGCGAGGAACCGGATTATAGAAGATTCATTCTAACGTACATACTAATTAAAAGATTACATATTATAGAATTACTAGGGGGGCTCTGCCCCCTGCAAGCTACGCTCGCCAACCCCCTTTCAGACACGCAAAACCTAAAAACACGCGAATCTGATGGGTTTTAAAAATATTAGAGAAGATTGAATTATACTAAAAAAAAGCTGTGAAGAAACAGATCTCCCTGTAAACTGGTTTCCATTCAATTCCCTTTGATTGCAAAAAATTAAGGGCGAATCAGTTGCTGTTAAGACACCCAATGGTTGTTTTCGTTTTAGATTAAAGAGGATCAGTTAAACATTTGAACAGAAGCTAAAATAAAATGAATTAAGCCTACAGAGTCTTTGTCTCCCGGTATTCTAAAACAATCTATATAACAATAGCCTAAGTCACGTGACTATCATCAACAGTTCCGGGCGGACCAATTCACCTTTTATACTCTAGGCGCCATTTTGGTACTTTAATGTTAGCCAGGCACAAGTGATAAGCCGCTAAATATTATTCTATCGCTATCATTTCATCTATATTATAATAGTTCAAGTCATCAACTGCCATAAACAAATACGGTCCGATCCATTAAAAACTCTTATGATACTCATCAACGTACACATAATGAAAACTATCTTAAGAACGCATTAAAAATTAATCCCAAAGTTTCATGCTCTTTCAAATGAGCCATCATCAAGGGAGAAGGTTCTTGACCTCCACGAAGCAAAGTTACAAACACCACAGCCACTTACACAACATCAAACTGAAAACATTTCAGTAACAGAAAAAAAAAATAATAATTAAAAACTCTTAAACCCTCTTAAGAACCCTCTCCCCTGATGATGGCTCATTAGAAAGAGCATGAAACGATGGGATTAATTTTTAATGCGTTTTTAATATAGTTTTTATTTATGTGTACGCTGATGAGTATCATAAGAGTTTTTAATTATTAAATTTGACAGCGTAAGTCCAAGTTTTTCTTAGGGTCTGATCCCTTCGTCTTTCATATGAAAGAATGGCATAGATGTCATATACGCATATTGGCGCGATTTTTTCCGACATCAATTTGGGGAAAGCATCAACAGCATAAACAACAACATCCAGCTTGCCATATCAAGCAAAATAACGAAACTTTGGCACCAGTTAAGTACCCGTTGCATATATGAGATTGGTGTCAGGAAAAAATCGCGCCAATATGTGGCCATATATGACATCTGTGCCGAAATTTTTCCATTTTTATTTAAAAAAAAAATCGAATAAAACTACATAAAAGTTGACTTGGTCGCAAAGAATTCTTGGTACTGTTACGCAGGCCGAGTGCAATGCGAATCTCGCCAATAGCTTTTTTTCAACTTACCAGTTAGCTTTTTTTTTTTTTTTTGAGTACTAAAGAATTAAAACATTGATTTGAAGTTGAAATTAAATATCATTGTTTGTTGCAATATTTAATATTTCGCCAGATGTCATATACGCACCGCAGTTTTGGCGTTATTTTTTTTCACAAAAATTTGGCAGAATCCTCGTTTTCGAAAACCAGTTACATATGTATTTTTGGTACTACTTAGTTATCCCATCGACCAAAAATCTATCGCCAAACTATAAGATTAAATGCCAATAATGGGTGATCGTAAATGTCACATTCACTTGACTTTAAATAAGTTACACGTGTTTACATCATCAAGTGATTTTTATTTCGATGTTTTATTTGTATATTTATTAATGTTATACTAATTTATTTGTTCTTTCGTTATTTAAAATAAAAATTACGTCAATTTGTATAATTTGGCGAATGTTTTGGCGATTTACATAATTTGGCGAAATTGGTCGGCGTAATAACTAAGTAGTACCGTATTTTTTATTTATTTTCTATTATTTTGAAAAGGAAATAAGAACAAAAAAATTAATAACTATAGAACAAAATAATTTATATAATTTTAAAAAAGAAATAAAATTAAATAAACATTTATTATTAAATTAACAACAATAGTCGGGTTATCATGTCAATCAGAATAATGCATTCTGTCGCTAATTGGGTACCCCGGTGAGTGTATGACATCTGTGCCGAATATTTTTCTTTCTTTTTGTTTAAAAAAAAGAAAGAAGTGAAAGTCATCAATTTTAAATGCTTCAGTTCTAAATGAATTTTAAATGAAATGAATGAAAGGAGTATATTTAAAATGAAATTAATGAAATATAAAAAAAGTGCGGCGGGAAAAATGTTTGGCGATTTATCACCTGCGTCTTGCTAACATAAAAATACCGAGTTCTTGATTTCTCTATCAGAATCTTTCGATTTGGTGACAGATTGTTCAAGTAAATTGAATTATGAATAAATGTAGCATGATAAATTTCTTAGCATACATTTAAGGAAGGCCAAACTGGCCGCCAAATTAGTTTAAAATAATAACCTTTTCTGAAATATGAAAAAAGAATCTGTTATGATTAAAATTTCAGTATCCATCATTAGAAATATTATTTAAAATTAGAAAAAAATTAATATTTTGAAAACTAATTCGAGTTTAAAAATTCTAATACCAGTTTTGAGATCTGTGGATCAATACGGATTTTTGATGGTAATTTCATCGCAAAGTATTCCATATTTTAGGAGGAATTGCCGTGAAACATAGTCAGTTGTTTAATCAGTCGTTTCAAAGAATCGTTTCATAGATTCGTTACATTTCAGTCGTTTCATATATCCGCTTCATAAATTCGTTTCATTAGGATTTTATATATATAGGGTAGATAATAATCAAAAGGAGAACTAGCAGTTTCGGTGCTTTAATAGTTTCCATAAATACTCTTTATTCAATACAGAAGTTTTAGCAGAATAAAGAATAACAACGTAGTCACAGTAAGTATAATAACAGTACAATATAATAACATTAGCAGAGGTTTGTGCAGTGACTTAACTATTGGCACTTTGGAAATATTCGTACGTTATACCATTTAACTATTCAGATGACATGCGGAAAAATATAAATAGATGGCTCGCATTAATAATTAACTCATTGAACATAGCCACTAGCGTCAAATACTCGCCAAGCTTGGCGACATTTAGCGAAGTGTCTCCAAATTTGGTAATATATCATCTCAATTCTCAAATGTGGCGAAAAAAAATGTTTTGTTTATTCTGACGTCATAATGATGCATATGAATTATGTATTACACACATACCTATAATATGTATGATGCATATGTATTACGTATTATATGCATATGTATAATATGTATGATGCATATGCATAAAGTTCGTTAACATCACTAAAACGCACTTAAAGGAATAATGTTCCATAAATAGTAGGGATATTTGCCAGATTGACCAGAGAGCTATTGAGATTAGAATTCCGACATTTATAATAGACCGGGAAGCGTCTGCACACACCACCACCTTAGCGAGTTTACAGATGAAATTTTAGGATTAGTTAAAACTACATTTGCATTTTAAAATGCAACTGTTAAGTCATATCTTGGTAGAAACCATCTGAAGACCTAGTTTTAGTGATTCACTGATAGGTTTACTATTATATTTTCCTGCATTCAAAAGTATGAAAACATGGAGGAATGGGTGCAGGAAAACACAATGAAAAATCCACCCATTAACCGGTAAAATCGGGTCTGTAGATAATTTCCACAAAGATATGACTTGGCAGACCAGTTACATTTTAATACGCTAATGGATTTTTAACTAATCCTAAAATTTCAGCCTTCACTTCGATGAGGTGATGATCTGTGCAGACGTCCCCCGGTCTTTAATAAAATTTGTTTTTAGGAAGTAAAAGATAGAAAGATGGACAGATAAACTGAAAGATTTGCCTCATTAAGATTTTTTCTAAAAGCATATAAAAATTCATTCAGCATGAAATCATGTAATACCTTTATAACAAGAATAATTTTCTGTAATCGAGTTTTGGCGACCAACATATCTTATCTATAACTGTAATCTTCCTTTTACAATTATCAGTTAAAATTAACAATAAATTAACTGTACGAAGGCTAATAATACGATATAATAACATTAGCAGCGGCCTTCGGACGCCGCATCTATCGCACATCATTAAAGACAGATTTATTAGTTACACATTTCATTTATTGTCGTAGCACAGCTCCGGCTTCCCTGCGAAAATTACACTTATTGTTAACACGATAGCGTCCAAAATATTTCTCGTATCGACACAAAAATTTAAATGGACATTGGTAGTGCCAAAATCTCAGTGCTTATTGAAAATCTTAAATATTCATCAACCCTAACGGCATGAAACGTCTGCTCAAAATTTTCCCATAGAGATAACATTGCGGGTTTAAATCTATATATTTGAAAGATAAGACTTTTTATTTTTAGACATCTACCTTGAGCTTTTCTCTGAACCAATTTTAATATTCTTTTTTTAAATGACAGCTGTTTCTTTGTAGATTTGCGTCACTAGCTACTTTTTTTAAATATTCCCATTTTTATGTTTAAATTTAAAATTTAAAATTTTTCTATGATTTTTCTTTTCAAAATGGTAGAATTTGATTACTTCCATTGTTGTAAAGAAAAGAAAATTAATAAAGTATGTTTATCTATATTGACGCCAATTTCTAATAAAATTCAAAATTAACTTTGTAAAAAAAAGGAACAGAAAATGACGTCACGCTTTAAAAAAACACTAAATTTTTCGTCATAAAGTTATTACAATTCTGTACTTTTTCACTCCACTGAGTTTGAGATGCTATGTGAAATGCTTCAATGAGGCAAAATGACATCATATTTAAATGAAAACCATCATTTTCTCTGATAAAACGAAATATTTTACTACGAACGACTCTAAAAGATATAAATTTCTGGAATTTTACTCGCCGATACGGAGAGTAGAATCACAAGTCAAGAATGCGAGCGTTCACATGCAAAGTCGTAGTTGATAAACTTGATTTCGAGTTTGGAGATATATGTATTAATAACTTATTGCATACTGCGATATCTTTGAAATGGTGAATGTAAATTTGAGAGATGCGTATGTAAATTTTGAGACGACGAAAATGACGTTAAGTTAAGATTTCACGCGAAAAATAATTCTATGATTGGCTAATGGTGAAATAATTTTTGCTGATTTTCAATCGGAAATTTCATACATAAGAGCCTCAATAGGTAATTTCATCATAATTACTTATCTTGCTTAGGTATACTAATACATTTTAATTTTTTAATACGTTGAACAGTCGAAGTTTATGGAATTAGTATTTTGGTAGTACGTGGTGTCTAGTACCACGTGTAAAACTCAAATGGAAACCGGAAATGACACATTATTTAAAAAATATATATATCAACTACTGGAGGGGTATAAACTACTGACGCGGTCACTCTACTCGGAAAATTTTCCAGAGAGAAACATTCGCTTTGCATACAATACTCGAAATGAAAATCAAATTTCTAATTATATTTTTTTCAAAGGTGCAAATGCCAACCTGGTGAAAAAGATTCCGTGCCGGGATTCGAACCCGGCCATCAGTATAGCGCACGGACGTTCTACCGACTAAACCACATGGAACGATACCCAGCCTGGAACTTCTCACTATTACAGGTTGGCAAGGCTACAAACGTAGCACAAGAGGGAATATTTTCCGTGAGCCACCGACATGACGCAAACACGAAACTCAATTAATTCCAGCATCGATAGAAACTATATTAATACTTGGAAATTTTATCCAAAGAGAAAGTGCGGTATACTGATGGCCAGGTTTCGAGTTCCGGCATGGAATCTTTTTCACTAACTAGGCCTTTGCGCCTTTTAAGCAAAAATAATTTGAAAATTGATTTTCATTTCGAATATTGTATTCAAGGCGAAAGTTTCGCTCTGGAAAAATTTCCAAGTATTAATATAGTTTCTGTCGATGCTAGATTTAATTGAGTTTCGTGTTTGCTCCATGTCGGTGGCTCACGGAAAATATTTCATCTTCTGCTACGTTTCTGGCCTTGCCAAACTGTAATAGGGAGAAGTTCTAGCCTAGCTATCGTTCCATGTGGTTCATTCGCAAGTACGTCAGTCCGATATGTTGATGGCCCGGGATGGTCCCGGCATGGAATCTTTTTCACTAGGTTGGCCTTTGCGCCTTTTAAGCAAAAATAATTTGAGTATTTTCAGTTTGTTTCAATCTTCATAAAACACAAAGAAACAAAGAAAAATGCAATGCGCAATACTCAAATGAGCTATGTAACGATTCGATTAATCATCCACAACAAGTACATGTGTATTCTAATTTTCGTGTTGTTATTTTTTTGCTTGCTTTTTAAATTAAGTATACGTAAGTTCAGTAAACGTTAAGTATTTACGTTTTCATTTTCATTGTGATATGCACTAGAGAAACTGAAATAAAAATACTTCTTATCTTAACAATTACCACTGTTTTGTACAACTTGATCTCTGTGACATTTCATTGAGGTCATAATGCTTAAAGAATAAAACAAATATTTTTATAACTTTTTTTATTAAAAAAATAATTAATCATTTTTTCAGTATTTATATAATTTAGTATTAAGCCCCTGATTAAACCTATATGTGCATTGTGCCTGTGTTTGTATGTATGGATTTTTCTTATAAATGAAAATAAAAACAATTTGTCTTTTTGTAGAATATGCTTTTCATTTTTTTGTACAATAGATGAAACTGGTTTATTAAAAACTTTCAGAAATATAAGTTATATTTGTATCGATCTCATAAATAATTTCCGTCTCATAAAATTTATTTCGTTCCGCCGCATCAGATTTTTTTAGTTTGAAATATTTTTCCTGTATTTTATATCATATGAAATATTTATGAGGAAACATTGACATAAATTAAAGCTTGAGGTTTTGGCTTTGGAATTATTTTATTTGTTGATTATATTAGGTAAAATTTAATGCATAATTTTAAGAAAAGAAATAGCCTTGTATAATAACAATTATAACGCTATGACAAAATTAAAAGTTATAGTAGAAATAACTTCTTTTTTGTCATAAAATAGAATAGCATATTTTTTAAACTATTTTCCAAAGCCGCCTTCCTTTTACATTAGCCGGGGCGAAAATCTCATCAATTGTACATTTTTCTCACCAATAACACTTTTTTTTCTCGCCAATAGCTCGCTTTATCGCTCTTACAAATTAGAGTAAACGCTTTGAGTAAAATAATTTTAATTGTGGTAATATTTCTTTTGATCCTTGCATTTTAAATGAAATGTGTTAAATTCACATTTTTTCAATGTGTGTAATACACGAATATGCCATGAATTGGCTGAAAGGTTTATATTTGAGAGAAAACAAATGTAATACAATAAATGGGGTTGACACAATTTTACAATTCCGAAAACATTACACTTTTTGTATGTAAATGGCTTAAATTTCACAGACATTCATAGTAAAATTGATTATTATGCTTAGAATTAGAATGCTTGGAATCGACTGTCAATTATTGCGGCAGGATAAGTGGAATTGAATGGTCCATTTTCATGAAATTCGTGAGTCAGATCTATGCGTACGTTTTCGAATTGTTTTCAATATTGTCCATTCACCGTTTGCATTATTTTGAACCTGCAATTTAGTGTGTGTAACAAATTGAAGCGATATTCTTAACTGCGCTTCAAATACGTACTCAAAATTATACAAATAACAAAACTTCCTACTAGAAAAAATTAATGTATTCTTAAACCTCGCCATACAAACCCACTGTTTAAAAAAAAAAAAAAAAAAAAAAAATAATAATAATAATAATAATAATAATGCCAGTTTTCCGGTAGGAATCGGAAAATAGTTGTCCTTATCGTACCGGAATAATTTTGAACCCAGCTCGGAATTAAATCCGTAAAATCGGAATAAATCCGTAAAATACCGTTTTACTGACTATTTCCTTATTTTTACGGATTTTATTCCGAGCTGGGTCGGAAATTATTCCGGTACGACAAGGGCAACTATTTTTCTGATTCCTACCGGAAAACTGGCAGTTTTTCTTCCCCTTACAGTGACTGCTTTAATTCCAACTAATCACTAACTAGCGTCAAATGTAACCTGCTTTTTGATTCACCAAATTATTATTGATTCTGAACATGTTATTGATATTTTTTCTATTCCAATGTATATGCTTATTAACTTACAAACCAAAATTGAGATCTTCGGCAATAAATGTAATGAAAGTTTATATAATCTAGAGAAATTCAGTTAAATTTAAATAAATATTATATCTGAATTGACAATTAATTAATGACTAGTAATTTTAAAAGATATTTTATATCAGATTGTATTAAATGTTATTTAGGAAAGGTGTAAAGACGTTATTACTAGCTGTTTCAAAACACAGTAGAACACATAAAATATTAGTAGCCTTAATAATTTACCTGTCTTTTCTGTAAGAAAAATAATTTGTTTATTTTGTGAAATTCTTAAAAAGTATTTTTTATGCAAGAGTTTGGATTTAAACCTTTTTGGAAAGTGTTTGTAATTGAGACAATTTTATATTCACTGTATAAAAATCGAGAATAGCCTTCCTTAGAAAAGCAATTAAAAATATTTGAATGTACCAAATTTTCTGCTTCATTTCATTTATACCAAATATCTGATCAAAATGCTAGATATTTTCCGAATTTGATTAAGCATATTCAAAATCTTTTTTATTTTATTTTTATTTTATTTTTCGAACATATCTCGCTATTTTGAAAACACCGCAAATACAGAAAAACCCCATTACTTTTAAAATACAAAACATAAATAGAGAATATGCAATGTACTACTTATCGAAATAATACAACGTGGTATTTCAATGTCCCATTCCATAAAACAGTATTATTAT
The DNA here is from genome assembly GCA_963932465.1 of Maratus speciosus. Classification (NCBI taxonomy): domain Eukaryota; kingdom Metazoa; phylum Arthropoda; class Arachnida; order Araneae; family Salticidae; genus Maratus; species Maratus speciosus. The sequence continues at coordinate 491,021,195 of OZ010789.1, forward strand.
TTTATTTATGCCTTTAAAATCAAAGATTTTTAGGGAGCTTATAAAGCAATTCATCTTAGCGTATCAAAATAAAATTTTGTACACGTTTTCAATATTTTATTGTTATATTTCAAATCCGTGTTTTTAGACAAACGTGATATGGATTTCAGTGAGAGAACTGACGCTTAAATATTGAAATGGTATTAGAATTTTTCATTTTTCTTCCATTTAACTACATTTTCTTACACGTATTCAAACACTGTCTTTACTCTTGCCAAGTAAACAAACGTTTAATATGCAGTACACGTTAAAATCTTCAAACTAGGCATTTTTCTAGGATATCAGCGTCACATAAAACATACTTGAAATTGTCTTTGTTATTATTTACAAAAAATAAAGACATGTATTATATACAGGCTCTTTTTATTGTTTCGTATTAAGGTAATACAGTTACAAACTAAATAAAAAATTAGGATTGGGATATTATTATTTTACAATATTATTTTAGTTATAAGTTCTTGTTCAAAAGTTTTTAATACGGTGCTTTTAATCCAAGAAAATAATTTTAAATTTAAAATTTATACGGAATTATACAAAAAGAAAAGTGAACACGTATTGTTTTTCAAACTCTTTGCTTCGCAATGAAATTCACTAAAATTGTATTTTTTAGTAATACTTTAATCCCAAAGGATTAAAATTATTATAAGGCATTCCGATCAAAATTTTCTTGTTATTAAATATCTAATATCCATGTCTGTATTTCAAATATAATCAGGAAAAAAATGTAAATGAAATCATAACCAACCTAACGTAATATTCGCTTTATGATCGATTTATATTAAACTTATATTTTAATTATCATCACGCAGTCTATTTCAATATGACTTTAATGTCTTGATATAATCAGTAATATTATCTAAATGCGTTTTACGTTGTTTCAGCATGTAATTTACAAACATTAAGCGGTGGTGCAGCACGCTAAGTTTAACAACAAGTACGATGTTTTAACTTTATTTACAAGATATTTAATTGCTTAAATCCAATGAAATGGTGAAAAAATGAGCGCAAGTAATTCTGAGAGTAATTTTCATTGAATGAACCATTTGCAATGCCAACTTTATTTTTAAAGGTGATCGTCAAATTCAGTGCAAATTGAATGCTGATTTAGGCCACTTCACCAAATCACGGAATCACTTGTTTCATTAAAGGTTGTATAATTGGCCACCATACAAATAAAATTAGCCTTAAATTAGACGATCTTCTTTTTAAAATTTAGTTGACGTTACAAAAGTTTCTCCGGTCGAATTACTATATACTCGTACTTCTAGTATTTTTAGTGAATTCACAGCATTTTTCTTACAGTAAGTTACTTCTTTGTTAAATATCGTAAAAATATCTTGATTATTATTAAACTAAAGTCAAAAATAAAAAATGAAGAAATTCATTTTCAATTTATTACAGAGATATCATCTGGTTAAAACATTTTAAGGCACTGAACCACTGTTCAGCCTTGAAGCTTCTAAAAGGAAGTATGTCGGGTGGCACATGGCTGTACACTGTAAAAAAAATAATGCCAGTTTTCCGGTAGGAATCGGAAAAATAGTTGCCCTTGTCGTACCGGAATAATTTCCAACCCAGCTAGGAATAAAATCCGTAAAATACCGTTTTACTGATTATTTCTGTAGGGCAACTATTTTTCCGATTCCTACCGGATAACTGGCAGTATTTTTTTACAGTGTAAGTATATGCTGTAAATACTTGTTTTGCTTGAAGAAATTAAATATATGCTGTAAATAAATGTCTTTCTCGGAGAAATTAAATATATGCTGCAAACACATTTCTTCTCTTGAAGATATATTTCTTCGACAGAAACAATCAAATGAAAAAATTCCGCCTATCACACTGTAAAAAATATGCTGCCAGTTTTCCGGTAGCAATCGGAAAAATAGTTGCCCTTATCGTATCGGAATAATTTCCGACCCAGCTCGGAATAAAATCCGTAAAAATAAGGAAATAGTCAGTAAAACGGTATTTTACGGATTTTGTTCCGATTTTACGGATTTTATTCCGAGCTGGGTTGGAGATTATTCCGGTACGATAAGGGCAACTATTTTTACGATTCCTACCGGAAAACTGGCATTATTTTTTTTTTACAATGCATGATTCTGAAGAAATGTATGTTTTATTAAAATTTAAACTCTAATTTCATGAAAAGTTACATTTATTTTTAACCCCATCTTTCTTCATGTAAGATATGTTCGAATTCAATACTTTCCACTTATTTGCAGTAATATTATTTAAATTCTAAATTCCTTATTTATGATAATTTATTTGATTTTTGATTGCCTTAAATGTAGATGATGATCTCTTTATTACAGCTTATTCCTAGCTTCAAATCTTCGATGAAATTATAGTGCTTTTCAGAATAACGTTTTGAAGTAAGCCCTCAAAAAGGTACTGAAAGTTATATTTGGAGAACGATGAGGTCATTAAAACTAACTCAGTTGTTTTTTTGTTTTTTGTTTTTTTTCGATTTGGATAACGCTGATCAAAGTAATTTCTTACATCTTTCTCTTTGTTTATGAATGGGACAGCTTTCCTGTTGCAATATTATATTTACGTTGGAAATAATCTGATCTCCAGGAAAATTGATAAAACCGTCAAAAGTTAATATGATGACTCGGTAGATAACTTTTTGTAGGATAGGAAGATAAAGATCATTAATTACTTCTTCAGCGAGAAAAACGAAATTTAATTTAGTATTATCACCTAGAAGTCCTGCGGAGACTATACGTATTTTGAGATAGTGGGTCAGGTCATGGCATTTCAAAAAAACTTGTGCATTATATTATTTCCATTATTAAGCGTTGTGTATAATAACATGTCCCCCATGTTCTATCTTGTACCCAATGTCATATATTGCTGAATTAAAAAAGCTAATTTAAAATAAGTCAACAAATTCTATCGAAGTGTTAAAGTAGAGAAATAGGGACAGCTATATTAATATGTATATTGGCACATTTGTGGTTTCCATGTATGCATTTCGCCTGCGGCTTGGTTAGACTAAAAATGGAAGAAAGTCAATTTAGGAATTTTCTGGTTAAAATTTTGGTTTCAATTTTTAAAGAAATTAAACCCTAACAATCCAGTTTTTATTCACTGAGAAAGCCATCCCCCGTTCTACTTTGCCCCTTTATAGGATTCCGTACTTAAAAAGTAAAAATGGAACCATTATAAGATCACACCTGTCTCTGTCTATCTGTCACAGCACTTTTACTCATAAACTATGCAACGTGGAAAGTTCGAATTGTGGGAAGTGATAAAGATTATTGGCCCACATATTTACAGTTTAATAAATATTCATAAATATATTTAGGAAAAATGTAGAGGGGCTAATTAAGTTACTTGGAAAATCTTTTCTTTGTATATCGTGTGAAAGCTTTCACAACGCTGAATTCAAAAATATATTTAATTTAATTTTACGTATTATATTTTCAAAGTTATGGTGAGAATATAGTGCAAAAATATGTTCCACTCCATCTAATTCCGAATCTATTGAAACTAAAATTATGGAAAAAATTAGAGGTAGTAGACATTGATTTAAACCTTGCAGGAAAATTATAGCGATTACCCTAGGTCACATAGTTTTTGAGAAAATCGAATTTTTCTGTTCCACTCAAATTTCGATTTACGGGCTTCAGCAAAAGTGTTGAGCAGAGCTGGAGGTACCTATCGTAGCAGAAGTATAAAAGCATTGTCGATCATGAATTTCGGATAAAATCGTCGGTAATTAGCCGAGATATTCTCCCTGAAAAACACGGAGAGTTTGGACATACATGACAGGAACGGCGTACTCTATGCTCCATCGGCTTGTAAAGCCTAGATAACAAATTTTAAGGATATATTTACGTACTTCAATGCCCAGTAGCAGTATAAAAGCAATACATGCCAAATTGTTGAAATCAGACTAATTTAATTAGAATTAAGCACATAAATACTATGCATTTCGCGACTAGTTTCCATTGAAAGGCTCTCAATACATGTACTATGTCTTTAAAGGTTAACTAAAAACCTATATGGAATAACAAATATACAGAATATCTATATTTGCTATTATTTAGGTTCCATATATCTTTGAACTTTCATGGTATATCCATTTATACTTTTCTAGTATACAGGGTGCAAATGAAAGTCCCTTTAACCTGAAAATACTTGTGAACGGAGAGAGCTACAGCTATGCAAGTGAGGTAATGGTATAGTAAAGCGCCTACGCCTGATTCAATGAAAACGACAGCAGCGTCCCCTAGAGGCGAAATTTGGAATATACCCACTGCAAATCGAAAACGAAAAGAGATAGAGCAACATTTCCAGTTCGAAAGTTTTAAAGCAACAATTAATTAGTAGAATACGACATTTGGTTTACATGGATAACATGTATCTTCTCCTGTTTACCCAAAAATGTCCGAAATCGACGCACTCCATTTTGTGTAAACGTTTGAATGGAATAGTCAGAAGTATGTAGAAATACGCACAATTTCTGCTATAAATACGTACTTATCTAAATATATTTTGATAACATCACGCAAAAAAAGACAAACTGTCTCACAGTGATAAAAAGTTAATATTCAGAATGTTCAAAAAATCCGCCATTGCTCACGATACACGTTTGTATTCGTGAGAGTAATTCTGCATGCACATTTCTCAGCATGGGACGTCTATTTCAAGCCTCTTCAATACGACGACATAGATTTAACCCTTTAAATAGCGATGGCTAGACGGTCTAGCCACCTAATTTTAATTCCAAAACTGACAAATGGCACCAAGAATATTTTAATAAAATTTTGTTGTTGTAATGAATGTGAAAATTAGAGGGTTTTGACGTTTTCTCAGAAATTCCTTTGAATATCCTGGTGTCAGTCAATTATTACATCAGTTTACAAACAGAATTCTTCTGGCCCTGAAAGAGTTATTCTAAAATTTTAAATGCATTAGAAATTAAATCTTTACAGACATTACAGCACAGTACAACGTCACAATCTGCAATTGTGCACTGTTACATTTCCGGAATGTGAATAGGCAAAGTAGAATCGTCGCTCATCGATTTCGGACATTTTTGGGTATACAGGCGACGATTTATCTTATCCGTGTGAACCAAATGCCGTTTCGTACTAATTAATTGATGCTCTAAAACTTTCTATCTGGAAAATTTGCTCTACCTCTTTTCGTTTTCGATTTGCAATGGCTATCTTCCAAATTTCGCCACTGCTGTCGTTTGCATTAGATCGGGTGTAGTCGTTTTACTGTACCGTTACGTCACTTGTACAGCTGTAGCTCTCTCCGTCCACAAGTATTTTCAGGTTAAAGGGACTTTTGTACCCTATATACTATACAGCTATACCCAACCCTACGTTGTATAGTTTTTACAAAATCTTAGTATTCTTTTAGCAACGGTATTTTTTAATAATGCACTTGCTAATTCATATATTATTGTACGGAACCCTCTGTGCGCGAGTAATACTCGCACTTGACCGTTTAATTTTAAACAACATGTAAGATAACTCTAGAAGTTATTGGAAACCATATTCACCGTTTCAAAAAGAATAAGTTAGGTTGGATATACTTTTTACTGTTTTTTTTTTTTTTTTTTTTTTTTGTTAAGGTGTGTCAGGGTTATTTCATAAGGACTAGCAAAACACTTTCAGTAGAATGTAAGTCGTTGAGACGATTTTGACAAAACCAGAATTAGCCACAATAAGAGGACCGCACGTATCGCATTGTTCGTCACATTGTTACACGTTGCATGTGATTTGACCGAATTGTTATAACAATAAATATTCATTGGTGATATTAACTGCACATTTAAATTATGAAAAAAATATTTTACAGTGTAAAAAGGTTATTTCTCGGCATAAAATAAACTACAGAATATCCATAATCATGCACTGCAAATACGATGTTATATTAAACTTTATTTGTTGTGTCCCCCATAATTCAAAGAAATGTTTTTTAAATTGTTTCTTCTTTTATTTAGTTGTTCAGTTTGATTGTAAACTTTTGTTTAACACTTTTTTAAAAGCTAAACCTTAATAATCATTACACAATTAAGTACCCATAAAAAGAATAAAATAAATAAAATGCACAAAATATAACATTTGCCGATCTTATTAGAAATAAAATTTTTAAATAAACCAAAGTACTTTTTTTATTAAAAAGAATAAAATCAAAATTGTATGTTTATTTTAATAAATTGATTGTATTCCTCATTCGTAAAATCAATTCATAAACTGGTAATATATTTCAACTTATATATGAGTATAGAAGTAACGAATCCACCATCTTTATAACAGTAGTTATTTAATCTTTAAAAGTTACGGAAATTTATCTATCCCAATCGCAATAAATAAATAAGCGAAAGAAAAATGAACAGCGAAGTTTTTTATACATAAAAATTCGTAATATAAAGTATGGAAAAAAGTGTCTGAAATTTAATACACCTCAATAAAATGAAACCAAAAAAAAAAGAGAGAATTTCTTTGTATCTGTTTAAAATATGTGTTTTAAGCTGCTATTTTTTATCTTGAAAGAAGCAGCTGCGTTTAATGAGAAAAGTTTTGTCGTTAACTTCACCATATATCACATTTTTTCTTCAACAAGCAATATCCTTTTTTGCGTATTTCACACTATCATGAAATAACCGTAGATATTTTATTTTTAAAATCATAACAGAACACTGAGATCCAAAATGATTGCTTTGTAATTAAATTTTTTGTATCATACTTATGTATTTTACATTAGTTGTTCATGTCTAGTTAAATAATTAATAATACTATTACAGATAAAATAATGTTAACCAATAAAACAAAGTTTCATTCAAAATTTATATTTACTATGAATATAAAAATATATATTAACCGTCTCGCTGCGTAGGTAATTCTTCACGATGAGCGGCTTTTACAGAATTTTTAATCTTTTATCACCGGTTCTTTAAAGCAGAAATTTTTGACTGTCGTAATCGGTGAGAATGTCTTGATTAAATCAGACAAAGTTTTCGCTAAAAAATAACTGGTGGGAATAGCCAAATAGTATTAATTATGCGGAAAAATGCATGCCCAAGAATATATCCGGTTGCGCAGCGATAGGGTTAACCTTCTATTAAAATCACACTTTTTTTCACATTTTAGTGCTAGAAGAAAAAAAAAAAGAAGTATCATAAAATTCAAAGTATCAAAACATGGATTTTTTTTTTCCTTATAAAAAATTTTATTCATTCATTATTATTGTTACTGTTATTCTTGTTAAGGCATAAAGAAATGTTTTCGAAATATCACATTAGGACACAGAGAGGGTATGAAAATAAAAATAATTAAATTTTCAAAACATAACCATTTTATTTAAATTGACTTTCATTTAATAACATCTGAAATATCATTGTAATTTAAAGAATACATTAAAATTAACGATTTTTCGTATTGTACAATGATAATACATTGCATCCTGAATCCTTTAAAAAAATGTTAGATGCTAACTAGAAAAAATTCGATTTTTAAAAAAAATAAATTTAGTTTTTTTTTTTTTTTTTTTTTTTTTTTTTTTTTTTTTTTAACAATTGGAAGGATTGTTTAAAAAATCCTAGTTACGAACTGAATTATTTGAGTAGATATAAGATAATAACTTTATTCTTCTAAATTTAATAATAAACCATTAACACATTTCCTTTTATATCTTTAGTCAGATATATGAAACATAACGCAAACTACATCTTTTTCGAGTTATGATTTTGTCCAAAAATAAAGTTTTTAAAAATGATGGGGAAACTTGGAAAAACAAAGTTAAACAATTGGAAAAATAAAGTTGGGATTTTTTTATTATGCAAATTCTTGGAATTTAAACTATGTGGGCTACATCAAAAATATTTATCAGAAACACATAAAATTTTCGGTGTATCGTAAGGAAATTATGGATTTTATTTTTCGGAACGACGCAATTCACTTCCAAGAAACAACCAATAGAATGCGTATATGAATTTTTACCATTATTTTATGTTATTATATTTACTATTACTTATAAAGTTCAACTACAAAATTCATACTTCTAATGACATCAGAAACTTTTTAATGCTTTGGCCATCATTGCCTTTGACAATTTGTAATCTGTAAGCATGTTGAATAGATAATGTACTTGATGTGTAAGTATGTTGGGCATCCCTCTCTCTTCAAAGATTTCTTCTTCACCGATGTATTTAAGTATCATTAAAAGAGATTTATATAACATTTATTTAATCCAGCTATTATTAAAGTAGTAATTTCAAAAATTGCGCCTTTTCTCTAATTTTTTTAAGTTAATTAAAACTTTAAAAATAAACACGCTATAGGTTTTTATGCTTGTTTCATAGTTTACATAACCTAAATAAATTAAATTCTAATCAATAACCTAATTTTTTCGTTCGCGCAACATCTTAGAAGAAAAAACATAAATTTAGCAATTTTTCGCAATTTTCACCGTGCAACTCTTCGCTCGTTTTGCTAGAATAAAATGACCCAAAATTCACCAGGTGGAGGTGGTTGCACGTAGAATTCCCCTCCGCCTACCCAACAAATCATCCAATTGTTGGATGTGGCATTTACATTATGTTTGCAATTATTTACAAAGGTTTTCTATAGAGTAGCATTTGGCTTACTGTGTTTATTACGTTTTCTTTTGCATCTACTACACATTTAAAGTTTGATTTTTTGAAGAAGTTTGGCATAACCGATTTAGACTTCGGTGTTGTTCGGATATAGCCATCTCTATCATCACTCTCATGTCAATATAATTTATTCGAGGTCTCTGTTACAAGTTTGACACACAACTTAATAGTCTCGGTGTGACAGGGAAACATTTGTATTTCCCAATTGAGAGTAGTGTCAGAAGTGATAAACTATTTAACATCATCTTCACTCAGGTCCCGCGGCATTGGGGAAGGATACACCGCACAATAATTCATAATTTCTCAATTAATAAATTCAAATTAATAATTTCTATTTAATCGGAAGCTTGAAAGTTTCCATTCGGTGGCATTACATTTCTAACAGTCTTCTTCTTTGGGGAGGTTTGTCTTGCTTTTACAATCTATCTGTAACGAATATCCCGAATATGTTTTCTTTAATCGACAATCATTGCCAATAGAACATTCTCTGTGTGCGCAAAGCATTTCGTTCTATTACTGGATCGACAATTTGTAGTAATTCGTCGGATAAATAGCGTGATGTTTGGATTGCTTGAAATACATGTTTTAATCCGTCAGTAAAATATTTGCTTATTTTATGGCAAATTATACAGGCATGTATGATTTTATGATGAAGCCAACTATTTCTTATAAGTTTACGCATGAATCTGATTCAATCTAAGGACTCGGTTGGCTACAGTTAGTCATCTGGAGTCGGACAATGTACCAGGGTCCCAATTTGCCAAGTCTTCAGGACAATGTCCAAGGTGATTGCATTCAAAATATCCCCAAAATACTGTTGTTATTCGCTCAAAAATGTCCTGCCTATATCAGGAATCGAACAATCTGAGTGTTCACAATCGACCACAGGTGCTTTTTCACAGCAAATGAGCTTCTACTCGATTGACGCACTAAAAGATCTAGGCCCTTCAGTTCGACCGTGAATATGTTGGAAAATTTGATGTTAAGAAAGCTCGTTAAAATGCCGGATGCTTTTGCTCCACATTTTATTATTTTCTAGTCGGTGGAAAGCACCATTATTCCATCTAGTCCATCAGACCCTACTACTTCTAGTTTTTATAGTGATATTGATAGTTCAGACAAACAAGAAATAAATCTTTGACATTATCAATTGATTAAGGAGATACATGTCCAATATAAGTTGATCCAGATTCCCGGATAAGAGAACAGTGTTCTTATTTCACATTCCAGTGAAACTGCTTGGCATTAAATTTTTAGCCGAACAAAGTATCTCATTTTTGTCCATCAAAAAAGACCCGAACTTTCCTCAGGGGTGTGAATCAGCTTCTCAAATCCGTCCTTAAACGACTCTTGTCTCTTTTTATTTTACGCTTATCAACCACATCAGAACTGTCCCTGATAACTGTGAACTTGACGCCATAACAACTTTTGGCCGTTCAGAAACTCCGAAACGATCGGTGTTTAGTGCTCTTGCGTTAACATTAATTCTCGTCTGCCATTTGGGCTTTTAGTCGATGTACTCGGTTTGTATTTATCTTCCTCATTCTCCAAGTCTTCAAAAGAAGTGCGTTTGAGTTCATCAAATTCATAGTACACTGCCACTTTAGGAACTTTAAAATTATTTGAGGAACCAATCAGTGCTTGTTGAAGATCATGAGCTTTCCTCTTGGTCTTCACATTTAACTTTTTTGTAATTGTTTTGTAAATACATCCGATTTTCTTCCAAAGTGTAATTTCTTTGAAGACTTATGAACCCCAACTCAAAGACACGATTTTTTTTTTGTTTGTTTTTATACATAAGCATTTAATTAGAATTACACATTGACATGCATGTGGTCTTTTTAATATAATGTAAATTCCACACCCAACAATTGTACGGTTGATTGGGTAGGATGTGGGTAGAACTCAACGTGCAGCCACCACCACGTGGTGAGTTCTGTGTAGTTTTGTTTTAGCAAAATGAACTAAGGGTTGCACAGTGAAAATTGCGAAAAATTGATAAAATTATGTTTTTTCTAAGGGCTTTCGCGAACAAAAAAAAAATTAGATTATTGTTCGCAATTAAATTTATTTAGGTTATGTGAACAATGAAACAAGCATAAAAAGCTAAAGCGTATTTATTTTTAAAGTTTTAATTAACTTAAAAAATTAGTAAAAAGTCGCGATTTTTGCAATTTTTCATCAACATTAAGTACGAAGCGCGAATGGAAGATATTAACCGATTCTAAAAATTTTTATGCCGTTTTTCTTTTTATTACAATAGGCAAATTTTCCGCACTAAAGCGTTAGGAAAATCAGAAATTTCTTTTTTTCGACCCACCCTACTTCTTAGCTCTCTAAAGAATCCCCACCCTGCCCTTAAAACACGCCCAAAATTACTTTAAATTTTATTTTAAAAACTTATCTAAATTTTATTTCGTTATTTTATAATTTTTCTAATAAGGTAAGGTGCCATATTTTCGTCCCCCCAGTCGCCCTAAATGTTGTAATTTTCAGTGAAAATCTACCAAATTTGGATTTAACATAGACTAATTACCCACGCATATAGAAACATAGGCAAATATCGTACAAAAAATTGTAACAATTCGAAAAATTGTTTTTTCAAAAGTATCTATATATAGTAAACTGGAGACAGACACCGTGGCGGGACAGATGCCGCAGAGATTGTTTAGGCGACACTAGCGTTGCCTAGACCAATTTTAGAAGTTCGTAGTGTTCCTTTGTAATGTGTGATGTGTTGTATGCGCTTTCACCGCTTAATTGTCAGTATTTACATATTTATACCTGTGTTTATGGCTCGAACCTGCGTGGTAAGTTGCTAAAATTATTCTAATGAAGATTTATTACATATTTTAAGAAAATTAAACAGAGATTTCATCCCAAAATCGATTGCAACTATAGACTAGATACTCGTAGAATACAGACATGTGCTTGCCTTTCTCTGACGTCGCTCACATGATACAAAATGGCGCGCGGCATCTTACCCGCCACTATGGGACAGTTGCCGCAAAATATATTATTGTTTTTCGGTTCAATAAATTCATCGCTGCGATTTATGTAGAACTTACATTTAAATGAAGGTATATTAGCGTATTCTGCTACTTATCAAAATATTCTCAGCAACAATGCTGGTTCACTATGTCTGAATACGGAAAACGTACGCCGTTTATAATTCTTACCATCTAAACTGTTAAACAAAATGTCTCCTACCTCAATGGTCAAAAGACCTATACAGCCAAGTAAGAGAAAGTAAAAGGATGCAAATATTACAAGCACAGAGTTTATAAACAATAAAAAAGAAGAAGAAAGTGAAAAACAAAAGAAACTAAATAGCGCCAAAGTACGACAACTTGGCGGAAGGAAAATGTGTAAAAAAAGGAAGGGAAAGATCAACTTGAAAATGCCTTACTTGAAGAAAGAAATAAAATATAAGTCATCCTCCGACAATGGGTAAATTGTTCCTCTTATGCATTCTGATTGCAGAACTGGATTGGAATTTGATGACTCTCCATATGCTGAGTGCAGGATTCTTATCAAGGAGCAAAGTCTAAAGCGAACAGAATTCAGTGCATCAAATTCAATCGATAGCTGCATGAAAAACGCTTACTTTACTTTTGCAACGGGTAGTGTGGTGTGATTGGAGGCGAATAGAAACACCAAATCAAAGAATGAGAAGAAAGGCCAAAAATGAACAGACTACGGCCTAAATAGAATATAACTAATACTTACATTAAGAGCAAACTGCAAATGTCCATTCATGTAAATTAAAATGATTTTCTTTTCATTTTCCTTTTTTGTCTTAAGTTTTGTTTCTAGAGATTACACTTTTGCATTTTACGCTTTTCACACAACTTTTCATAATTTAGTGAGTGATATATATAATTTTTGTAAGTTTACTGTTATTTATTTTCACTTTAAGTAGTTTGAGAAAATAAAAATGTGATTTGGTTGAAAAAAATAAACAGCCTAGCATTTTTCTCCATGCGGCATTTGTCCCACACAACATCTTATCCAGCACGTATAAAATGATGTTAAAAAGGACCTGTAGGAAAATAATTAATTCCTTCTTTATTAAGAGGGTTTTAATTGTTTAACATAGAAATTAGATTCTAAAGGGTTTGATCAATGATTTCTGGTACTTATTTTGTTGTTTTTTGCTTTATTGTACATTTTACAAGAAGAAAAGAAAAAATGTGGCATCTGTTCCCACTTTACTATATGGCAAAAGAAAAAAAATGGTCCCAATTTCGTCCTCTTCAAAAAATCCAATACGCCGAGTCTTAACTTATAATTAAATCAAAATTTACTTCTAAATGAGTAAGTAATTTAATTTACATTAAATTAAGGTACAAAGAAATGTACTAATTACCAGTGGAAGAATGACATAACGAAATATTAGCCATCCAAACATGAGAATTTTTTTTTTTTTAAATTGTCATGAAAAGCATTCCTAATTCCGTCCCCGGGGCGAATATAAGGACTGCATGGGAGACGAAATCGGGGCCACGCTACTTCCCAATATGGCGGAACTTCAGTACCCTTAAGATGAACTGAGCGTCCTAAAACTCACTGTATGCTACTATCAGCATCTTACCTACGTAAGATACATGCAATGAATAAGAAATAAATACTTACAGTACAATAAATAACGTTCTTCAAACGGAGTTATAAGAAATCAGGTCTTCTAAAAATAAGAAATCCGGCGTCTTTAATATATGCATGCGTCTTTTCGAATGATACTTTCACTGCTGACCCCTTTTTACTTCCGATCCCTGTGGCTTGCGTGATAAGTGGCGTCACTTTCGTAGAACCGGAGAAGTAAAGGGGGACGAAATTAGGGCACTTTACCCAATGTCTTCAGACATTAAAGAAAATAATTGCTGAAATTGTGAAATTTCTTGTTTATAATTTGAGGTGTAAAGTTTAAGATTGCAAAGAGGCAGTGTGGGATAATTGTAAATAAGATTATCGAAATTGATTTAACCTGTTTAGCTCTCTAAATAATTCCCAACCAGCCCTTAAACACTCCCGAAATTTCATAACATTCTTAAGAAAATGTTTTGTTGTAGCCGTCACGGAAATGTGTATTTGAATTTACAATACCATGTATAAACGGCTCCAAAACCTAAGCAATGCATCGTCGAACCAATCATAACCAGTAAAATAGACGTTAATAATAATAGGTTTGTACCATCAAAATTTTATACGATGATATACGTCTTTCTTTCACATCGCACTTATTTTATAAGGTTGTAAAAGTGCATTTTTAACGGAAAATCATTTGAAAATTATATAAACGATTGTCGGGTTTATTTAAAACGTATGGTATATTTTCAAATAAGATTACACAAATTCTGACTTCATTAACAATTTAAATGTCTTATATTTGAACAAATAATATCCACAAATTATAAAAAAACTCACAAAAAATCGTAAAGAATTATGGAAGCAAAATTTCCGGAACACAATCGTGGTTTGAATTTTTTTTTTCTGTTATTTGACAAATTGGTCGTCTTTTGAAAGAAGGTTTGTGGGAAATTCCCAGTTTAAATTTGAGTGATTTTTTTTATTTGATGCAAAAAGGATATTACATAAAATTTATCTTTCGTAAATATCTTTCGTAGCATATTTACCCGAACACACCTGTGATTTAACAAAAAAAAACTTATGTTTGGATTATTTCAAGAAATTTTTACATAAGATCGGTGAAATTTCAGTGATTGGAAAAAAAGATAGGCAAATAAAATATAAAAATTTTCGTGAATTAAAGGATATAGTTAAGGAAAATATTGACGGAAAATATTCACAAAGTATTCACACTTTTTTTACAATGTACGAGGGCTGTCTTTTGTTCAACCTTTGTTGAGCCGTAAAATAAAGACTAGTTTGAATAATAAAGTTTCTTTTATAACCTGGCGTCAAGTAAAATCAACGCTACTTTTCGACATAGTCGCAATGAAGGTTGACTCATTTGGCATACTGATGGGCAAGGAAGGGGTTACACTCTTCACAGACTTTTACACCCTTCACCTAAATACAATATTGTGCAAAATACATGCTCAAAATAAATAGGGGAATAAAAACTTAAATAAAATAAAGCGATATGTTATATTGGTGTAATCTGAAAAAAAAAATTATCTGAATTATACCGAAAAAAAGTTTTTTTTTTTTAATTTTGATTTGCTGTTATATTTTAATATGAAAACTCCTTTGGACACTAGCTAAGAAAATACTCGTGTTAACTATAACTCCTCGGTATATAAAAAAAATCTAAATTTCTAAATTTCTAAAAGTAAACAAATAATTAAATAAATGAAATATATGTTTAATTATACGTGATACGGCGCAATCATTACGGCATAAATGTTAATTCTGCAATACTGAAATAAATTAATTAAAGATTACTGATTAAAAAGAAAAGATAATTCTGGCAGTAGAATCACTGACCGGAAATAACTACCTCTTCGAAATGATTGGTTCTCTTTGAGTTTCTCAGATTGTTGTCTTAAGCCTACTTAAACAAACATTTTCCCCAAACACTTCGTATATTTATTTCTTTAGCTTTCTTCTTCAGAAAATAATTTTTGTTTGACAAACTGAGATCTACTGTTATATATATATTTCTAAATAAATAGAACAGAGACGTGAAATTCAGTAAATCAGCTGAGAATAGATTCGTATCTGAAACAAAATAATCATAATTATTTTTCCTGAACACGTATACTTCAAATATTTATTTAATGAGCGATTTAATGAGGAGAAACCTAATTAAATAAGAGACCTGATATATTATTGAAGAAAGTTTATTTATTTTTTCTCTGTTAATAACATTGAACTTTAATCAGACCTAAAAATGTTTCTTTAGATTAAATGTGTTATTACCATGCAAAAAAACTTTTTTAAACGTTTCATCTGTAAAATTTATATCATTAGAAATTTAAACTTCTCTTCCAATATAATTATTTTTGACGAAAAACGAAACCAGGGCTGCAGAGTCGGAGCCGGAAGCGTGGAGTCAGAGTCGGATCCATTTTTGAGCAAAAGAGCTGTACTCGGACTGGCTAAAAAAAGCCGACTCTGAATCCGACTCCAGATTTTTTTGTTAGACATTTAAAAGTGAAATTAAACTAATTATATGTAATTTTAAGTCTATAAAACGAATTATTATTGTTATTTATGGACTATATCAGGCTACTCAAGTTAACGATGATGGATTTACTGTGGTGTACAAAGTAGACACAGTGATACAGGGGTATTTACAGGTACTATCCATATACATAGTAGATGAAAACTGCTTTAATTCATAACTGCAGTAGATATTTTACATTTAGTATATAAGTACTTCCCTCGTATTTTGGGGGTTTGCAGATAGAACCCTAGGTAAATAGGTCTGAAAGAACCTCAGGCCCAGAAAATAAAGACAATTTTTCAAACAGGCCGTGTAAGTAGAATTTAGACAATTTATGTTAATGGGCCGGATCAGACTAATAAAAAAAGGAGCAGGCTGACAAGCCCAATATAACAAATTTCAAAGAATCAAACTACGCCTATAAAATAGGAGCAATTTACAATAGGCAATAGGCATAATTGGAGTGAGAATAAATATAAAAGCACGGAGGAACATTTTAAGAGACGGGCCTTAAAATTTCGGTTCACTCAGACCTCTTAGCGGAGGTAACGCAAATATTATACATCTGTGCTATTTTTGGAGGCAAAAGAACTAAGAATCAGACATAGCATTGTAATAGAAACCTTTTTCCGTTTTATTCCCCTCAAATTTTTCCAGTCTGTATGACCAAAAGTCAAAATTCTAAAATATCCTACCTTTATTTATTTATTTTTGTGCACAAGAGTCAAAATAATATGAAATTATGTACATATATATTTTTTTCTGAAACGGCGTTACCCAAAATAACAACAACAACAAAAAAAAAGCAAAATTTCGTTATCTTTCACGTTTTGAATTTCGGATTTTACAGGTCTACAGAACCCGAAATAAAGCCAAAATTGTAATCTTAATTTACAAAATGCAATTATTATTTCATTAGAATCTACAGGATTTGAATTATTTCCAAAATAATACAACTTTCATCTTTATTTTCCCTCTTTTCCATATAAGTTTTTCGTGTCTGGAAGAGCAAAATAACAAGTAACATGTAAAGATTTCAATTTTTCTTTCAGTCCACAGATCCAAAATAGTAAAATTTCCATTTTGTGTTCTTTAGACTTCGATTGTTTGATCTTTAGGGTTTGCGGGTACGAAATTGTAAAATTAATAAAGAGAACAGTATAATTTTTTTCATTTTATTTTTGATACACTGAAAAGATGATCAATGTCGAAATAGTGAGATTTTAGTTTATTTTTCTTATATCTCATCATTCTTTTAACCGACAGGCAACACTAGTACCTCAGCCCGAATATTAGTGTTGCCCGTCCGGAGTGGGAATAGGAGTCTGAATCGTTAAATTACCCGGAGTCGGAGTCGGCCATTTTCCCCACCGAATCCGCAGCCCTGAATGAAACTAAGAAATTTTCAGAAATGATCGATTATCAATCGCATAATGAACTCTACAAAACTAATTAAGCTAAAATCAATCCAATAAAAAATGTGTTTCAACTGTATAAAAAAGAAGTCATTTTTTTTATGATGTACTGGATAAGTCAAAATTTGCATTTATCTCAATATATTTTTCGACTCTGACAAACCACTGATTTGAAGTGAATCGAATATTATAATTCCTGTGAGATTTCAGCTCAGAAAACAACAGTTTTTCGCAGAGTGATCGTAGTACATGTTTTTGATCATATTAGTTTAGTGTATCTTAAACTCATTGAATATTCGCTATTATTGTCGATCTGTCAAAGAATGTTCCCATAAGCGCCAATTCGAAATATTTCGAAAAAATTCTGCATAGATTACTCATGCGAATTCTTATAATTAATAGCAAGTTTGATCATGATCTCTACGTTAAAACCTAAGCCTAAATTACCCTTTGCTTCCTCCCCATCTCCATGTTTTTGCATTCTTTTAATCAAAATACATATGTGTAGCATAATGTGTCGCGGACATAGGAGATGGAGATAAATTGGACACAGTTTTTGGGCATGGACTGACTCGAGCACATTCTGTTTTATATTCAAAATTTTATTTATTCATGTATAGAAAAAAACATCCTCCTTCAAAATTATGTTTTATATTCCATTTCAAATCATTTTAATGCTGTTTTGATCAGCTTGAAGGGAAGACCGAAATCGTGTTTTCCCATTCTAGTGATATTTTCAAATTCATGTCGGCGACTCATTAATACGGTGCCACTCAAGAGACTGAAGAATGAATTTGCTTTCAGTTCGATTTCCTTTTTTGACAGTAGGATAATTTTTATCTACTTTTTTATTTTATATTTTTTCATTTAGATATCTAACCGGAAAATAATATTTTCTAGTTTTAACCAACAAGCATCAGCTTGAAGTTTTTGCTTGAGTTTTTTTTTTTTTTTTTTTTTTTTTTTTTTTTTTTTTTTCTGTTCTATTGCATACAAGTATAAAAATCACATTATTTTGTAGCATGAACGCTGCCTATGCTAAGGCTCTGCTTTGCACATTTACGAAGTCACTTTCATTTGTAAGTAGATATAATTGCCATGTATTTTTATTTTAATGGAATGCAATCGAGCAGTGTTTCCCCTTTTTCAATAAAAGCATCGAATCTTTCAGATAATTGCGTCAAATTTTTAATTTAATCTGATTTTCAGTGATACATCACAACAGATTGTTATGCAAAGTAATCGACTATAGTTTAAGATATGCACATTTCATACGAATTTCAGAAACATTGTTCCATTCTTCAGAATATAAATGTTATTTTCAGTAAATTTTATTCATTTTTTCATAAAATTGCATAGCTGCAAACGATCCTTTTTTTATGTTAACACTATTTCTGAATCATAAGCTTTACCATATTTAATCGTAGAATTACAAAAAATTAATATTAACATTATAATTCGGCAAAGATTACTATTCGGAAAAAATGATAACTAAAAAGTTGTATGTTGACATCTAAGTATATGGTGCATTCTCACAATCTTTTGACTTTTATGTCCCTGATTAATAATTTTTATTTATTACATGTTCTTGTGTTTTCTTTATTTAATATTCAGGAAACATCCCATTGCATGATTGCGCAACAATATTAACGAGATAAATAAGTTTTGGACGATGTTGGGGGTCCAAACACCTGGAAAACTCCTACACCGTCCCGTGTCCCTAATGCTGATTTTTAAGTTTGGAGCTGTCTGAATAAAATTGTTTCAATAAAAATAATTCGATGTAATTTTTTTTCAGAAACTGGAACTATTGTTTTACAGAAATATGTAGCTAAAAATTAACCTGCACAGATTTTTAGTGTTGTTATTATTTTTTAAACTCTGTCGCTGGGTTTTAGATTCCTTACCATCCCTCTTCTAAAATTATACATAAAATCACTTCAGATGCAGCCGCAAAATTTTTTTAAAGTTTTTTACTCATGTAGAAGTATGCTAGAGAAATTATATCTAAAATTCTTTGGCAGGTAAAATACAATAGAATTTAAATCAGCATTTAAATATAAATTTCAAGCATCGTGGCTTTATTGGTAGTCTCACCGTCTCCAAGGTTTATTCCAGCACTTTTCGAGATTTTTTTTTTTTTTTTTTTAATCCAATGTAAATACCTTTTTCTAAAAATCAATGAACATTTTGACTACCACTTAGTCTTAACATGATCTGCCTAAAATAGTTGGTAATTTTCCTTGCCGTTCCATCCTTGCCGTCCCTTTTTTCCTATACCATCCTCTTTTTTTACCTTATCGTCCCTTCTTTAACACCCCTTTAAGATAATGTTACACCAAAATTTTGTACTAAAAACTTTACTTGTTATGATTTCTTATTTGAATCTCCTGTGGGTACTATGCAAATTCATTTTAAGTAAAAATTTAGGAGAAAATAAAAAGTTTTAGTGGTAAAATGGTAAGTAAAATTAAACTCTCAAGTTTAACTTAAACCTCAGTTAAATAAATTTTTTTTCGCTGCTGACCATTTTGTCTTTATTTTGAATCATTAAGGCATTTGTCTATCAGATTAAAATTTTATTTTAGCAAGTTTAATTTCGGCAGATTTTTATTCCCAAAAGTCAAAAGATTGTGAGAATGCCCCATATGCTATTAGATATATTTAATTTTTTTATTTTACCAAAGAAAAAAATGTTTAAATTTTATAAATAATTAAAAAATATAAGAGTGACAGGAGGGAAGAGGGAAGGGGAACGGTACAGTTGTTATTGCCAGTAACGAAGAATATTAAGGCTCCGGTAATTTTTGTTAGAAATTAAGCCCTGATTGTGTCTCTTATCGTTGCTCAGTGATAATTCCTGAAGCGTTAATTTCAGAGTAATACTTGAGACTTCATAAAGTGTATTCAAAATCATAAAGTGTATCATAAAGTGTATTCAAAGACTTCATATGAGTATTCATTTTTACAAACTTAGAAGCCATTTAAATCAAAATAGTTATTTTTGTGAAAGTTACGAAATGTAAGTACGTTGTTTCACCATAATATCGGAAACGATTTATTGTTATGCTACTTATTTTAGTAATTTTATTTTTAATATATATTATTTATCGAGTAAGCAGAGGGCTCGAGGTATTTCATTTTTAGAAAGTAAAACATTTATACCTGTCAAATTTCAACACTACCTATTTGAAATGAAACGAATCTATATATATATATATATATATGAAAAGTAGCCATATTTAGACCGCCGCTTTAATTGGACCACTGCAATTCTGCCGTTAATTATAGAAAGATATTCCATCTACTGCTGAAATCCTACTCATTAGAATGGCGTCATTTACGATTTGAAAAAGCATCCCCCATCCACGTGATGTTTTCACACAATTTTTAAAAAACCTAAAATTAGCTGTTGTGATCTTTTTTTCTGCTAAACGCAAGAGAATACTTTAAAACTAAGGTAACTTGTTATGTTTTCATATGCATATCTCAATTCATGTTTTTATTGCACATATTTTTCGCGCGGATTTATTTGCTTTTGTTTTTCCTTAGTCTTCAGATTATCTGTTTTCAAAAATGGGTTAGTTGCCTTAATTAAACCAATTTGAGTTGCTGTAATCGGACAGTATGCTTTCGACACTATTTTTTTAAAAATATTTTATAATATATTATTATCTCCAAGCAAGTTTTTGAATATATATATATATATATATATATATATATATATATATATTTATTTATTTTATATTTGCAATTCTTTTATACAGTTTAGTCCTATATAATAAACATTAAAAATATCTATTACATGTTTATGCAATAAATTTTGTTTGCAATTTCCTTTATTTTGCGCGTATTTGTATTTATTTTCTTTGAATTCCTTATTCCTACTGTGGGGAGGGTGATGAACTGTGTTAACATCTTCGCCATATAAAGTAAACACTGAAATGAAAAAAAAAAAAAAAACCGACGAAAACGAGGCACTAGAAGCACAAAAGGAATTGGAAAATTAAGTTTTAAAAAACAGGCGTAATTCAATTTGAAAGAAAATTATGGAAGGGAAGAACTACAGACATAATGTAAGGGAAACTTCTGTTGCAAAAAAGTCTAATGATTCAGTATCTAAAAAGGAAAATCTACGCACAGATGATTGATTTTGCCTTGTTTGTAAAAAAAATAAAATAGCAAAAATAATTCAGTGTTCAGATTGCCAAATATTGTTCCACTTTTTCAGCACTGGAATGAAAAATGGACAAAAGAAATTCATGTGTAAGACTTGTATCACTTCTTACATGATATGCATGCAACTTGAAATTTGTTTCATAATTTATAATCTAATTACTTATAACATTCATTTATATTTTGAATGCATTTTGATTTTAAAACAATTACCCTTTTTTCAGATTTTATTTCAATATATTTCATTCCTGTTGTTTTGTTTGATTGTTTCATTAATCGCGAAATTTGCTTTTAATAAAACTAGTTTTTAATTATAAAATTATTCCCTACTCATTAAAAGAGCCTGATATTGTTTAGTCCAATTTAAAAGACTGGGGGGTCCAACTTAGGCTGAATTCGGACCACTTTTGATCATTTTTTCAAATTAAAATAAAACTTAAGATTTGCAAAAAAAAATTGTTCTAAAAATTTATTTAGTTATTAGATGAATAGATTGATGAAGTGTAGACATATTTTGCAGGTATTTCAAAAATGAAGAGAGTTAAGTATAAAAATATATGTGAAGTGGTCCAAATATGGCTACTCTCCCCTTTATTATACCTGTATTAAACATTATTAACATGTATTTCTTATAAATGTTTAGAAAATTTATCATGAAAAAATAGCAAAAATAATAAAAATAATTCAAACATAAAAGATTTTTGTACGATAGCGAATATTATTTACAGATATATTTTTTAAGTATACAAAATAGTGTAAAATTTAGCTTATATTCGTCACTTTTTGGATTTGTTAATGAGTAATATTTGTAAATTTCTATAATATATTCGGAAATACCGTATAAAATTTCTATTACCTACAATAAATCAGGAAATCTTATCAAACAATATCTTTCTGCAGCAATAAAGAGCTATTATTAACAAGTCTTAAAATTGCTAACAAGACAAAATTAGTAACATAAATTTTAGGAAAAGAAAAGAAAAGAAAAATCCCAACATTAGGGCTACACTTGGAGGTTTTTCTTTTTAAATCAATTATCCAAAAAACATTAAAAGACGCACCCTAAAGCAGCTGTTAATTAGGATCCGTACTTTAATGAGGGGTAATCGCGAATCAATATATTGGCAGAATAAAGCTAAATTATGTGGATTGTTCATGAAAAGACATTAACAAGAATTCCAGGGATACTATTTTTATTTGAAAACATGGGAGTAAACTTTGTGAAGATTTAATGATTTTTTTTTTATTTATTTATTTATTTATTTATTTTTTATGAGTTTGAATAAATGTCGTTCATCGATATGTCAAGCTTAGATATATGGGACATTCTCACAATCTTTTAACTTTCATGTCCCTCAATAATAATTTTTTATTTAATACACTTTTTTGTGGTTTTTTTTATATATATATATACTTGGAAACATCCCACTGCATGATTGCACAAAAATTTTAACGAGATAAATAAGTTTTGGACGATGTTGGGGGTCCAAACACATGGAAAACTCATCTACCGTCCAATGTCCCTGATGCTGATTTTGAAGTTTGGAGATGTCTGGATAAAATTGTTTCAATAAAAATAATTCAATTTAATTTTTTTTTTCTGAAACTACAACTATTGTTTTATATAAATATGTAGCTAAACTTTATCCTGCACACATTTTAGGTAGCTTTCATTACAAAAAGCTACCTATTGCAGCCGTTCGGAGGAAAGCGATTTCAAAAAATTTTGGTATATTTTCATCGATCATGACCCCTCAGACCCCGAAACCACCCTCCGTTCAAAAGTATATATATATACATACATATATATATATATATATATATATATATATATATATATATCTGACCTTTGTCATACTGTAACTCTCGAATTCATGAACCGATTTGGATGTAATTCGGTATGTACATAGTAAATACCAATGTCTCGACCGAGTTCGTTGGCCAGCTTCATCCGCCATTTTGTTTCAAAATGGCGGCCATTTAGAATTTTTAAAAAAATTTTAAATTTGAAATGTGGTACCAAAGATTAGAAAAGTGAAAAATATTTTTTTCTTATGTATTTGACCTTGATACAAAGATTCGGGAGCAGTTCTTGTTTTGTCTATATCTTAAAAAATGGCTGAGTTATAGCATTTTGAATTTCTAGCGTGGCTGATATTTTGAAACGTCCTGATATTTGTCACGTGATAACAGGCGTATTTATGAATCGATTTGGATGTACCTTGGTGTGTACATAGTACATACAAATATCTCGACCGAGTTCGTTGGCCAGCTTCAACCGCCATCTTGTTTCAAAATGGCGGCCATTTAAAAATTTAAAAAAAATTAAAATTTAAAATGAGATACCAAAAAATTGGAAAATGAAAAATATTTTTTTTCGTATGTGTTTGACCTTAATACAAAGATTCCGGAACAGTTTCTGTTTCATCCATATCTAAAAAAATGGCTGAGTTATAGCATTTTGAATTTCTATTCTGGCTGACATTTTAAAACGACCTGATTTTTGTCACGCGATAACAAGCGTATTTATGAACCGATTTGGATGTTACTTGGTCTGTACATAGTACATACCAATGTCTCGATCGAGTTCGTTGACCAGCTTCATTCACCATCTTGTTTCAAAAGGGTTGCCATTAAAAAAATTAAATTTAAAATTTAAAATGAGGTATTAAAAAATTAGAAAATGAAAAAGATTTTTTTATGTGTTTAGCGTTGATACAAAGATTCCGGAGCAGATTTTGTTTCTGAAAATTTGTTCTTTTGTTTATATCTTAAAAAAATGGTTGGATTATAGCACTTTGAATTTCTAGTATGGCTAACATTTTGAAACGATCTTGTATTTGTCACGCGATAACACACGTATTCGCCTATTTCCATGTAAGAAGGCATGTGGATAGTATACATCAACATCTCAGCCAAATATAAGTTACTTTAAATAAAAGCAGCTTGGATAAAGCTGACTAATTTCGCGAAATTCTCATTCATAATGATTTAGTATTGATAAAAATTAGTATTGAATCTCCTATATTCGGTTTTCACTAAATTGAGCTTCTTGTGTTTGAATAATATAAGTTGGCATTTTTAAAATAAGGAATTTGAAAGCTACCTCTTCCTCCCGGCACTGGCCGGAAGGACTTTTTAGGGTTGATATTATTTTTTGAACTCTGTTCCTGGGCTTTAGAATTTTTAACAGACATCTTCTAAAATTATACAGAAAATCACTTCAGATGCAGCGACAGAATTTTTTTCAAGTTTTTGCTTATGCAGAAGTATGCTAGAGAAAGAATATCTAAAATTCTTTGACAGGAAATTTACTGCAGAATATAAATCAGCATTTAAATATCAATTTCAAGCACCGTGGCTTTATTGGTAGTCTTACCGTCCCCAAGGTTTATTCCTGCACTTTTCGAGGTAAATAATAAAAAAAAATTAATTTAATCCATTGTTAACAACAGTTTCGAAAAATCAATGAACATTGCGGCTATCACTTAGACTTAACATGATTTTCCTAAAAATAAGTGGTAATTTTCCTTACCGCTCCATCATTACCTTCTCTTTTTTTTTACCATTTCGTCCCTTTTTTTACCATTTTGTCCCCTGTTTTACCTTACCGTCCCTTCTTTAACACCTCTTTAAGACAACGTTATACAAAAATTCTGTATTAAAAGTACTACATTTGTATTATTTCTTATTTGAATGTCCTGTGGGTACTATGCAAATTCATTATAAGTGAAAATTTAGAAGAAAATAAAAAGTTATAGGGGTAAAATGGTAAGGAAAATTAAACTCGCAAGTTTAACCTAAACCTCAGTTAAATAAAAACTTTTTCGCTGCGGAACATTTTTTCTTTATCTTGAATCATTAAGGCATTTGTCTATCAGATTAAAATGTTATTTTAGCAAGTTTAATTTCGCCAGATTTTCTTCCCCAAAAGTCAAAAGATTGTGAGAATGGCCCATATCTATGTGAATAAAATACAGATGCAATTATTAAAAATATATGGAATGCTTTAAAATCTTGAGAATGAACTACATATTTTTACTAGAAACAAAAAGAAAAATATTATATATATACTAGGGGGCTCTGCCCCCTGCAAGCTACGCTCCCCAACCCCCGTTAAGACACTGCAAAATCTAAAAGCACGCTAATCTGATCGGTTTTAAAAAGATTAGAGAAGTTTGAATTATACTGAAAAAACCAGTAGCGATCTCCCTGTAAACGGGTTTACATTCAATTCCCTTTGATTGCAAAAATTTAAGGTAGAATCAGTTGCTGTTAAGACAGCCAATGGTTGTTTTCGTGTTTGGTTAAAGAAGATCAGTTAAACATTTGAAAAGAAGCTAAAATAAAATGAGTTAAGTAAACAGAGTCCTTGTCTCTCGGTATTTTTTAACAGCGTTATAAAACGATTGACATAATACAATTTACTACAATTACTAAAATTTGCTGCTTTAACCCCTTCAAGGGCGGTGGTTCATTTTTGGACCACTTAATTTTAATTCTTAAATGCCACATTAGCACCAGAATGTTGGGATAAAAATTTCCCTTTTATTAAGTAAGTGAACAAAAGCATTTTTGTATTTCGAAATGTGTTTGTAAATTCTGGTGCCATTCACTGATTTCAAGATTTTACGAATAGAAGTGCCTTGTCCGTGAAAGGGTTAAACGCATGTATTTATTATTTTAAAGTTTACTTTCCCTTTTAATATTCACGTGTAAATACAATTTTCAAGACATAATTTTCAATATTTTCCTGCTTTTAACACGTACTCATTTAGTAATTTTAAAGTTTTTTTTTTTTTTCTGTTTTTAATAGTCACGTGAAAATAAATTTTTAATTGTAAGGAAATCTTATCATTTGCGCTGTTTTTAGAATTGAAAACAACCTCTATAATAATAGCCTAAGCCATGTGACTATCATCAACAGCTCCAGGCGGATCCCTTCGCTTTTTATATTCCAGGCGCCATTTTGTTACTTTAATGTTAGCCAGCCACAGGTGTGATAAGTCGCCGAATATTATTCTATCGCTATTATTTCTTTTATATTATAATAGTCCAAGTCATGTAACTGCCATAAACAACGGGCTGATTCCTTCGCTTTTCAGAAGAAAGGTTCTATTTTGATTAAATAATAAAAAAAAAAATTTCGAATAAAACTACATAAAAGTTGCCATGATCACAAAGAATTCCTGGTACTTTTATATTAGCCGGGTGAAAATCTCGCCAATGGCTTTTTTTTAACTCGCCAGTTAGCATTTTTTTATTTTTCGAGTGGTAAATTAAAACGCTGCTACTTGGTTATCCCATCGACCAAAAATCTCTCGCCAAACTATAAGATTAAATGCCAATAATGTTTGATCGTAAATGTCACATTCACTTGACTTTAAGGAAGTTACACATGTTTACGCCATCAAGTGATTTTTATTTCGACTTTTTATTTGTATGTTAATTAATGTTATACTAAGTTATTTGTTCTTTTGTTATTTAAAATAAAAAAAAAATATATGTCAATTTGTATAATTTGGCTATTTATATAATTTGGCGAAATTGGTCGACGGGAGAAGTAATAACATTAAAACGTTGCTTTGAAGTGGAAATTAAATCTCACGATTTGTTGCATTGTCACATACGCTCCGGGTTTGGCGTGATATCTTTTTACGACAATTTGGCGAAAACCTCGTTTTCAAATACCTGTTACATATGTATTTTTAAATTGTTTTCTGTTATTTTTTAAATGAAATAACAATAAATAAATAAAAAAAATTAATAACTGTAGAACAAAACAATTTATAACATTTTGTCTAAAAAGGAGATGGCCAACCTTGTTAATCACAGATTTTGATTATTTTAATATATGCTGCAGGGTAGAGACCCCTTATTGTCAGGTTCAACGGATTTTATCCAACGCTTCTTAGTTCTTGAGAAACCGGGGGGTGAGGGTCTAATAAGAGTACACAACATAAATACTTACTTTGCAACAGAAATGATAGGTTGGTCATAGCTTAGTTGGTACAGCGTTTGCCAGTGGATCCGCAGGCCCGGGTTCGATACCTGAATGCGCTACATTTGTTTTTCTCATTTTTTGTTTTATAAATATACTTGTAATTATAATTAATAATCTCATTGTCAATTAAAATTTATAATATTGTATATCAATTATAATTTTAACCTATTTAATTTTTTACTTTTAACTAAATAGTTGTATAAAACATAAGAAAACTGTTAATTTTTTAAAAAATCACTTTTAATATGTATTTCATATATTCTTTATCGATGCAATGATATTGAGCAATTGTGTCAATTCGTGATTTTAAAGAAACATCATTTACACATTGCTTTAATAAAGGAAGTCAATGCGATAATACTATTATTCTGTTTTTAAAGTAACAAGCATAATTATATTAAAAATTAGCATCAGAATTAAATTACAACCGATTTTTTGTATATTAAAGATTTTTAAATTTGTAATACGTATGCTTGCGCTTTCAATTATTTTACTTTCACCTTTATCTTATTTCTGCTTTTATTTTTATTTTATTTGAATATTCTTTTATTTTGTCATGACTAGATGGCACCACAACAGATTTTGTCATGATTTTGGAATTTTTATCATTCAATAATAGAACCAATTTCTTTTTAAACCTCTATAACCCTCCGACTGTCTTGGAAAAGGGCAAAATTGTAATGTTGTTTTCTCTGTATTTTTTTTAAATGCTAAAAAAATGATTCTTTGAACATTTTATATAAAAAAAAATAATAATAATAACGAATATGAATGCAATCCTTGGAAGTATTAATCACTGTTCAATGTATTAAAAATACATTAAATCAATAGAATTATATTACTTTAAATATTGCTTGTATTGCAGTGAAACCTGGAGCTTAGTGAACGTATTTACACGGGCTTGTCAGTGAGGGGGTTAAAGGATGAGAAATAATAGTTTAAAAACAAAAAATGATAAATTTAAGTCTGTTAACATTATAATTAATGTGTGATATTAAAATTTGTAATTGAAATTATTAAATTATAATTACAAGTATATTTATAAAACAAAAAATGAGAAAAACAAATGTAACGCGTTTGGGTACCGTACCCGTGCCCGCAGATCAGCCAGTGAACGCCGTACCAACTGAACTACGACCAATCTATCATTGCGGATGCAATGTAAGTATTTAAGTTGTGTACTATTATTAGACCGAACGGTTTCTCAAGAACTAAGGAGCGTTGTATAAAATCCGTTGAACCTGACACTAAGGGGTCTATACCCTGCAACATATATTAAAATAATCAAATCTGTGATTAACAAGGTTGGCCTTCTCCTTATAAATAAAACTAAAATAAATTCAAATAAACATTTTTTAATAAATAAGCAACAATAGCCGGGTTACAATGTCAGGCAAAATAACGCCATTTTGGCGCCAATTACGTACCGCGTTGCGTATATTAAGAATGAAGTAAAAGCCATTTATTTTAAAGGTTTCAATTTTAAATGAAAGTTTTGTATTAAATAAAATGATAATGAAATACAAATTGAATTCTGAATAAAAGTAACGTGATGCATTTCTTAGCATACATTTAAGGGAGGCCAAAATCGTCGCCAAATTAATTTAAAATAACCTTTTCTAAAATATGACAAAAATATCTGTTATGATTAAAATTGGAGTTGCCATCATTAGAAAAAAAGTATTTAAAATTAGAAAAAAATTAATATTTCGAAAACTAATTCTAATTTTAAAATTCTAATACCAGTTTTGAGATCTGTGGATCAATACGGATTTTTGGTGTTAATTTCATCGCAAATTATTCCATGTTTTATGAGAAATCGCAGAAACATAATCAGCTGTTTAATCAGTCGATTCGTACTTCCGTTTCATAAATTCGTTTCATTAGGATTTTATATATACGAGTTGGAACCTGTCGAAATTCGACGAATTAAAATGTTTAAAATAGTCCTGTTAGATAGAATTTATAATAATCTTACAAAAATAATTACAATAAAAAAATTGTCGTGCATTGGTTTTCTAACTCTTAAAAAGAATAATGTTTTTAACCTAAAATTACCAAAATATTATTTCCAAAAACTTCAACTGCTTAAATTATTGAAAAATTAAACTTTATTGGAATACGTAACCAAGATGAGTAATTATGTGAAAGTTATCGATTGAGGCTCTTACGTTTGTTTTTACGGGAGGAAAAATCAGTAAAAACGATTTCGCTTTGTCACATCATAAAATGTCCCTCCATAAAATCTAAACTGTACATTATTTTCACATTCTCAAAATTTAGATACGTACTACTCAAATTCACAATTTAAAAGTATTTTAACGCGCAATACATTATTAATGAATGTAATTTCAAACTTAAAGTGACGTTTGTCCGATACAACTTTTCATGTGAACATTCGCATTAAATTTAAGTTCCAATCTCAGTACCCGCGAAAATTTACCATTGAAAAAAAACTGCCTTTAGTTGCCATAGTATTGGCCATTTCGCATTGGTCAAATATTTAGTTTTATCAAAGAAAAAAATCGTTTGTTTTAAATATGACATCAATTTACTCACAATCATTTTGCCGAGCGGCTCAAACTCAGTATTATCGTAATTTAAAAATATTAAAATATCTTCTTCAATCTTTTGATTTATGAAGAAGAATGCGTGTTTTTTTTAATGGCTGACGTAACTTTCTGTTCAAAAATTAGAAATAAGTTACTTTTATTTGCAATGTGAAAATGGCATCAATAACGATATAATCAATAAAAATAAATAAACCATGACTATTTTCCCTTTACTTTTAATAGAAATGGAGTACTTCAGTTGCCACAATTACAAAATTGGTACTAAAAACTATGAAAAAATTAATATCTCAAAAATAAATTGAGATAGAGCTTTCAAACAAATTTCATTTAAAAGAACATTTTTTTCCCTATTCGACGTTGTAAAAATTAAAACGGTGCGATATATAGAAGTTTAAAAAATTGCAGTAGCGAAAATTGCAAAACCGAAATTTCATTTCAAATTTCAAAGTGTTGCCATTCGCAGAATGACGTATGCGTTACGCACAGATATGTTTGTCCTTTATAATATAAATAGGGTAGATATATATTTACAGGGTGCATAGGGAAACTCCCCTTAACCTCAAAATACTTGAGAAAGGAGAGAGCTACAGCTATGTAAGTGAGGTAACGGTATAGTAAAGCGACTACGCCCGACATAATGCAAACGACAGAAGCGCCCCTAGTGGCGAAATTTGGAAGATAGCCATTGCAAATCGAAAACAAATAGAGATAGAGCAAAATTTCCAATTAGAAAGTTTTAATTATTTAATTAGCTAATGAATTTATATCATTTTATAATTTTTTCGAAAATCGTTAAGTTAAATTTGGTGAATTTAGAAATGTCACCGATTGTATGTGCCAAAGTAGTAAATCTTTTTTATTAAAATGCATTTATAAGTCTTCCTAGTTCGCTTTCCTCTTACTTACAGAGGTGCTCAATATCCCATTAAATTGATATAATAATACATGGAAAAACCTGACCCTGTTTATCATTTTTTTGAACAAATTTTTTTATGAATATTTATTTAATTACTTTCAGCATTCTGCGTAAATTTATTACATTTCGTTTATTTAGAAAATAAGTCTGGTGCGAAATTTATTATACCAGGGTAAAATTAATCCACATATGACGGAATATTAATTTAAGCTTGGAAACTTTCTATTTAGCACGTATATGCTTATTTTAATGATATTATTCCTTAAATAATTATTTGAAGAATTTAATATTTCTTGCAGTGGCTTGTGCAAACAAATTCATTTTTCAATGGAATGAGAGGAATTTGAAAATTTTATAAAGAATTTCGTGAAACCTGAAAACTAATTCACTGAGTGACACTCTATATATTGTCAGATACGAGCAACTATAACTACTCTCATATATTTATTAATAATGAACATATTTTAGAGCAACTGTTATGAAGTCGTTGCTACTACTCATGATTTCAACTTAAAAGATCTAAAAAAGCAGGTAGATATGACGCAATAACACACGAAATAAAACACATTTCTCGAATGAGAAATTGATTCAGTATTGCAACAAACATATATCCCAACAAAAAGTTTCCGGTTAAAAAAAAAAAAAAAAGCGCCAAGTTCTCCTTAATGTTTCGGCCAGAAAAAGTAGTGATACCTGAAGTTCGCACAAGGGCACAAGTTAAAAGCCAAACATCCCAAATCTTTCATTGAAAATGGCTTCCTGCGACTTGGCCATTAATGCCTTCTACAGCATTTCAATATTAATGATTGGAAATTTCGCATTTATGAATTATTTAAATATTAAAATTAATATTAGTATGCAAAGAGGCAAATTCACATAAAGACATTATAAGTAAAAGATTTCTGATAAATACCATCAATTTCAACAAACAATAGTTTTGATTACAGATCATTTAGTCCACATGTGGTTTAATTGCCATTTCGTACGGTCTAAAGCTAAAGTCATTAACGTAAAACCTAAGAAATAAAAGAAAATTTACTTCCTTCAAATCTCACAATATGTTACATTATATTTTATTGTATAATATTGAAATCGTGTGCATTGACGAAAGAGATTTTTTTCGTTTGAACATTTATTATAGTTTGTTTGCATACATTAAGAGGTATTCGATTTATAAACTGTTGAAAGCTGATACTAATTATGTTTTAGCAATTAGGGATATTACCTTCTGAATACAAGTATTTTGTTATATTTAACTTCTAAGCAATTAAATAGACTGAAGTGGTTTAAATACTTTTTTTAAATGTGTATTTTATGTCTGTACTTTGTGCCACAAAATGCCTAAAATAATCAAAAAGTGTAGTTGTCATGTAGCTCATTTGTACATACTTTAAAATTTGAAAAACCCTCTCGAAGGCATTAACGGCCAAGTCGCAGGAAGCCATTTTCATTGAAAGATTTGGGATGTTTGGCTTTTAACTTGTGCCCTTGTGCGAACTTCAGATATCACTACTTTTTCTGGCCGAAACATTAAGGAGAACTTGGCGCTTTTTTTTTTTTAACCGGAAACTTTTTGTTCGGATATCACTACTTTTTGTATGTTTTTTCTAGTTTTTTTCTAAGCTATATTAATATAAAAAAAACTTAAATTTCAGTACTTTTATGTTAGCCGGGAGCAAATCTCCTAATTAGCATTTAGTTTTTTCCCCAAAAGAAGTTTTCATTTTTCACATGTGTAAATTAGAAACAATGCTTTGATTTTCAAATAAAATATTTTGGTTTATATTATTATTTGTTATTTATTTATTTATTTCTATGTTGAATATTCTATTAAATAAAATGAGGGAAATGCACCTATTTTAAATGAGATGACTGAAAAGTTTATATTTTTAAATGAAATGAATGCAATATGAGCAATAGAGTTAGGAACAGTATTTGGCGATTTGCCATTTCGCGCCCGGCTAGCATAAAAATACCTAAATTTATTTTATTGAGCTTTATAAATTCATACTTTATTTCTTTTTATATTAAAGTACTAGCCGCCTCTAGCAAGCAGTATATACTCCATTAATTGCATATTAAACGTTGCATCATGTTACTGTAATTCATAATTTAATTTACTTGCCCATTCTTTCGAAAAGTCGGAAGCTTTTGATAGAGAAATAAAGAACTCTTTACGATCATGGAAGCACAACATATATTTTGTGTTGTTATGTATTTCATTCTTTCATGACAAATATCTCTTAACTCACTTATGCATGTTTCCTTATCAGTTACGATTCGTTCTCTAATGCGGAAATTTTTAATCCTATTGAGTAATCTTTTCTAATTGTATTTTATTACTGTATTTTAACTGATACGATTAGGTACAAGTGAAATTATTCTTATTAAATCTTTTGATAATATCTGCATTTAATAATAATATTGATAATATCTGCAACCATATTGATACTAATATCTTTTTGTTTCATGCTAACCTTTTCAATAGACTCGATTACGGAAGAATAGAAGGTCTACGGGCTCACTGTTATGATCCATTTGAAAATCTATCATTCTTCTAATCTAACCGTGTTGAAGAACTAGCCAATTTGCTATGGTTTTAAGTTTTTATCTAATTTTATTCCAAACCTGAAAACTAAAATGCGAGGAACCGGATTATAGAAGATTCCTTCTAACGGTACATCTCGATTACCAGGTTACATATTATAAAATTATAATAATCATAAGGAGAATTGTCAGTTTCGGTGCTTTAATAGTTTCCGTAAATTCTATTTATATAATACAGAAGTTTCAGCAAAGTAAAGCTTAACAACATAGTCACAGTAAGTATAATAACAGTACAATATATTAACAATAGCAGAGGTTTTGTGCAGTGACGAAACTACTGGCACTTTGGAAATATTCGTACGTTATATTATTTAACTATTCAGATGATATGCGGAAAAATATAAATAGATGGCTCACATTAATAATTAACTCAATGAAAAATAGCCACAAACGTCAAATACTCGCCAAGCTTGGCGACATTTAGCGAAGTGTCACCAAATTTGGTAATATATCATGTCAATTCTCAAATTTGGCGACAAAAAATGTTTTGTTTGTTCTGACGTCATAATGATGCATATGTATTATTTATTATACACATACCTATAATATGTATGATGCAAATGTATTACGTATTATATGCATATGTAAATATGTATGATGCATATGTATAAAGTCCTTTAACATTACTAAAACGCACTTAAAGGAATAGTGTTCCATAAGTAGTAGGGTTGAGTTGGGTTGGGTTGGGTTGATTTTTGACGGCCAATTATCTACACGAGGGATATAGGCCCGGGGGGAGTGCCCTCCGTGAGGGTCTTTCTAAGGGAAACTAATCCGTATTAACGCATGGAAGATCCACGGCTCGAAGAAAACCACGAAAACTCCGAACGATTAGGCCGACGTGCGCGATTGTATAAATAGTAGGGATATTTGCTAGATTGACCAGAGTGCTATTGAGATTAGAACTCCGACATTTATAATAGACCGCGAGGCGTTTGCACACACCACCACCTCATCGAGTTTACAGCTGAAATATTAGGATTAGTTAAAACTAGATTAGTACATTAAAATGCAACTGGTCTGTTAAGTCATATCTTGGTAGAAACAACCTGAAGACCTAATTTTAGTGGGTGACTGATAGGTTTACTATTGTATTTTCCTGCATCCAAAAGTATGGAAACATGGAGGAATGGGTGCAGGAAAACACAATGGAAAATCCACCAATTAATCGGTAAAATCGGGTCTGTAGGTGGTTTCCACAAAGATAGGACTTGGCAGACCAGTTACATTTTAATACGCTAATCGATTTTTAACTAGTCCTAAAATTTCAGCCGTCAATTCGATGAGGTGATGCTCTGTGCAAATGCCTCCCGGTCTTTAATAAAATTTGTTTTAAGGAAGTAAAAGATAGAAATATGGACAGATAAACTGAAATATTTGCCTTATTAAGATTTTTGTAAAAGCATATAAAATTTCATTCAGCTTGAAATCATGTAACACCTTTATAACTCAGGCTAATTTTCTGTAATCGAGTTTTGGCAACCAACATATCTGATCTATAACTATAATCTTTCTTTTACAGATTTAAAATTAACAATAAATTAACAGTAAGTAGGCTAATAATACAATATAATAACATTAGCAGCGGACTTCGGACACCGCATCTGTCGCACATCGTTAAAGACAGCTTTATTAGTTACACATTTCATTTAATTAAAAGCAGATTTTTAAAATTTCATATGAGAATTAGGATATTTTTCCACTATAGGGACCTTGGCGTTTTTTAAAAGTCTTGGCGCAATTCGGACTTCAGAAACTGAGATATGTTGCCAAATGATATAAACAACTATGAAAACAAACCTGATGAACTCTTATGTTATTTATATATGTACTATTTATATACATATAAACATTTTATTTATACACGTATAAAATATTGTTTTTTATATACAAATTATTTATGTTGGTATATAAAAATAAATAAACGGGTTCCTTACATTAAATAAATTGTATACATATGGAAAAAATTGATTGTGTATATGACACAGTAGATAGGTTGCCAGAAAATACGTTATTATCAAATTTCTTTTCTCGTCAAGGCTATTTTCTGTATTTCGCCAAGGCTACTATATCGGAAACATACCGAATTGAGGTTATATTTTGTTAAATGTTTTATTGTTTTAATATCGTGAATATATCATAACCTATACTGATTAAAATTTTTAGGTATATTCATTTTTTTCTATTTAACAAACATCTTTGGAAAAGCATATATATAAAGTTTTATTCTGCTTGAAATTACGTGACCCCTTCAAACTCTGTAATCGA
Source organism: Maratus speciosus (assembly GCA_963932465.1). Lineage (NCBI taxonomy): Eukaryota > Metazoa > Arthropoda > Arachnida > Araneae > Salticidae > Maratus > Maratus speciosus. The sequence goes on from OZ010789.1 coordinate 491,056,948, forward strand.
GTATTGGCGACCAACATTGGCGCAATTGAATGTGAAGGAACTGTTTACGGCCAAATCAACACCCCCTGTTTTAAGGGTTTAGATGCGGAAATTCTATGTTTTCAGATTTTTCTGGTTAATTGTGCTACAAACCCGACTTACTTGTGAAATTTCATGATTCTACGACTTTTAGAAGTACCTTAGTTATTTGATGATGCGAAGTGAGTCAGTGACAAAAAAGCGCTTTTTCCGAATTTAATATTTCGAAAACTACTAAATACAGAAACATGAAATCGGGGAACCTTAGTTCAGTTTGATCATACGAACATGTGTATAAAAGAAAAAATTCTATATCTCTCCCTAAAACGACGTTATGAGCGGGTGAAAAGCATGCCAAAATGGTTCAGGAAAAGGTAGCTTACGGCTTGTGCGAACTTGGCGGACGCACTGCCGTGCTCCCAGATTTAATTAAAATATAAAAAAAAATAAAATATAAAATTAATTTCGGTACTTCTTTTTTAGTGTTCCACTAATGTATTTTCCACAAGATATAATCCTATGAGACGGCTAAAATTAAAAATAGAACACTTTTCCTATGTAACAAATTTAATTTTTGCACAGTAGCTATAGTCATTAAACAAAAAATACATAATATTTAAATTATATGTTAAATCACTTCAACGTATAAATCGTATCTTCCCAAAATTTTGTGATCTTCTTATAGAAGGTCCATTTCTTGGAGTTTCTTATTGCAGTTTTATTTATTTTTAAGTCTTACAAAAACAGATGAAATACATATAAATCAATTTTTGACAACAAAGTGCGTAATATTGCATCCATTAAAATATACTTTTAAAAGTGAAAGCTGATGTTTATGCTTCAGTGTTTGTAGTCTATGTAGGAAAACTGTGTGCTTAGTGTGTTAAAAAAATGGAATAAAAAAGTATTACAAGCCAAATTAAGATAACTGTACCAGTGGTGAACTATATACTAGTAGTGGACTATATACAATTTATCAACACTTAAATTTGAAATTAAGAAACTGGCTTTGAAAAATCATATAGGTTTTTGGAGTTGACGACACAACCCTCTAATATTTACGCATTTAACTACAGTGGTCTCAACTATTATTTTAGGCACCATATGTTTTCCAATCCATCAATATAACCGTGCGTTTATCTTATCGTAACTCTTGAAGTTTTAAATAAGTTTGTGTCAATGTTTTTTTTTTCTTCTGAATATGTTTATGCAATTATTTTTTACTTTTTGCTTTAATATGAATATAGATCAGATCGTATGTAGAATTTATTCGTTACGCTTATTTTTGAAATTTTGATCAACCGCGACATACCACCATAGCCGCTATAATGGACAGCACTGTCAGAAGAAAGGAAGGAATCATGGTGGGAAAGGACAGTGTGAGACAACTTGGGACTGTACTAAATCGAGAGAATCTACTGAAGATAACCGACCTGGGAGAAAATGTTTTAATGGATTTTTGAAGAGGAATCCGGTAATTCTGTTTATAGTAGCTCATAATTTAACTGGCGAATTGTAATAATGAAGAAATATCGTTAGAATGGTTCGACAGTCCTAAACTTACCTGCCAGAAAATTGTCATCACTTGATTAAAAAAAGAATCAAGCAGAGTCTTTTACGCCGCCGAGACAGCAATTTTTCAGGAGTGCAATATTTTCTCGCATTAATAGAGGACATAACGGTTATCATATTATATAATTGTAGAATAGTAATCTTCACCTTACTCAATTGTAGGAAAATAAACGCAAATAATAATTCAGAAATAAAGACTTCAAATTCTGGCAAAAATATACACCACGATAGTTGCGGCTTCTTGTCAGTTTATAGGCTTAGTATGCAGAAGAGGTATTTAGTGGTCTGTGACTGGACTGGGAAAGCCATGTTTAAGATTAGCACACAATGCTGAGATTTAAGGTCGATTTAAAGATTAGGACATATTGCAAAAAAGAAAAGGCTATATTTATAGAAATAGAATGCCTTCCTACAAAGTTTAATGTATTAAACATTCCAAGTTTTGATACGTTTGTTAATTCATTTTAAATGTATAAACTCAATAAAGTAAGAAGAAATATATTTTTGCAAGTAAAAAATATATTTCCATCTTGTAGGTTTTCTATTGGACATTTAATTGAAAACTTGGGCATTAAGAAGCAGTCAGCTATCTAATACTGGATATTGTGTGTGCGGCATTGACATTTTAACATCTCTGATTTGAAATTTGTTTAGGAGGAAAAAGTTTAAAGGAGAAATATTTGCAGCACTGTAATATTTATAAGCATTTAATATGAGGTATGGAATAGTACTTGATCATATCGCAATCATTAATTCTAAAAATCTGACAAAAAAAAAAAAAAAAAAAAAAAAAAAAAAAAAAAAAAAAAAAAGACGAACTATGGGTTCTAAATATCCACATAATTGTTCGATTCAACAAATAATATTCTACCTTAAAAATATCATTATTAGCATACGCATTAAGATATATTTGGTAAATTACAGACTGTCTTTATTCTGTGCATATTCTAATATTTACTGAAGAAAAACATCTCAAATCTGAACAAAATACTGCCCACGAACGCAAATTTATTTTCGTGTAAAACAATAGCATTTGGGAACGGCACCATTTATTTCCCGAAAAGTTCTAAGAAAAACTATTCCAGTTTTTTTTTTTTTTTTTTTTTTTTTTTTTTTTTTTTTTTTTTTTAAGTGATTTTACAATTTATTTAGGGGTAAAAATTAAAAAGTCTTTATCAAGAAAAGCTTGAAAAAGTATTTCTCATGTCATTTATTAAAAGCTTCATTAAAGTTGAAATAAAAATTAGAATGCGTAAAGAATATAGGCATACTTAAGTTTTTTTTAAATTTCATTAAAATTATAGATAAGTATTTTTAATTTCCAGCATATTTTATAGAATTTTTTAAACAGTTGCTTTAAATAATTCTACAAATTCTGTAATATCTGGTTGAACAGAAAATACGAAACCCATACACAGTGTTAAATTACAGTACTGGTATTTTATGCAAATATATATATGCATGTAATTATTTAAGGAGAAATTCTTCTTTATGGGCAGAATTATTTTTTTTTGTCTTGTATTTTGGTTACTCTCAAGTGTGTAGTTATTGTCCTAAATCAGATATTTCAATTCCTAACAGTATTTTCGCTCATGGACACACCGCTCGTTGAAGTTACACTATAAACTTATATTAATTTTAATTGCTAAAAGTTATAAACTTTAAAAACTTTAAAAACAGTACCATTAGTACCATTAGTCCCGTTTCAAAATTATTAGGATCTAAAAATAATATTTTTGTCTGTATTTTTTTTTTCTAAGCGTGCAGTTTAGAAATTTGGCCAATCATCATGAAGTTTTAATGTATTCTTAAGGGGGTCCCAGGACTCTAAAAATTGGAAAAAAAAAAGAAATAAAAAGACTATTTTAAGAATTTAACATCTTAAAATGTATATGATTTTTAAAAAATTATTGGAAATACACGAGAATGTACTTTCATTTGATGTATTTAAAAAATTGCAAGATGCAGAATTAGCCTTTATAGGAATCTCCAACCTGTCAGGCATTTTACGAAGAGAAAATTGGTATGACAGCTTACGCGCAGGATTACAAATAAAATTTTGCAACTAGAATGAAAATTTTAGTACCTACGTATACTTCAGATCGTATTAATTATCCTGAATCTAAATAAATTTGTATTTAAAGACTCTTTTATATTTTTAATACGAAGTCATAGTTACCTAATGCAAGCGTTTAAAAATTTCAACAGTATAATCGCATAAAAAAAAAAAAATTCTGGAACAATTATATGGAAAATTTAGGTTCAGTATATACAGATTGACATGAAACATATGTTTTGAAAATTTTATGAGACTATATGCAGAAGGTTTTGAGGTATCGTGCGCGTTATGCCCAAAAACATCATTTAGAGAAAATTGACTTTAAAATTTCAGAAACGCCACTTCTGTTATCGTGCGGATATAATTCTAAAAGCCATAAAATCTGTTATACTGGGAAGTTCAGGGAAACAGTTATATCAAAAGTTTCAGAAAATATATTAGTTTAATATAAAAAAAATCAAAAATTTCGAAAATTTTGAAGCTTTAAGAGTCTTGAGATCCCTTAAGTTACACAGCACTATTTTACATTTTTTAAAAATAAATATAGTATGGTGTACATATTTTGTACATGAACATATCAAAAACTTTCATGTATCATAGGTTACTGGGCATCAAAATAAGTAATCCCGATGACAATTAGATTTAAAACTAATATGGATTGCAGACCTCATGCATGGAACAATTCGGATAGATAATCCGGTATAATTTTCATTGATTAAAAATTTTTAGAGCTCGCAAAACGTTCAATAAAGTGAGAAAGAGAAATTTTTTTTTTTGTTCCTTTTGTCGAAAGTCAACTCTTAAAACTAAATGTTTGTATAAGCATTAGAAAATTTAATACCCTTTAATAATATAATTGTCAAATTTGTTTGAGATGCTTGTTTTGGAAGATAAACGGTCGTCCGATTGGAGGTACATGGCGCGCGCTCGGTCAGCAGTCTCTCAATAGATATTATTCATATATATATATATATATATATGCCCAAATTTGTATCATCTGTGACGTCTTTGTGGCTATATTCTCTTGGAAACAAACCATGCGTGCAGGTAATTTTTGTATATAATCATCTTGATGCAACAACTTGTATCAGGAAATGCATGACAATTGCAGTCGTCATATATTGAAATAAGTAATGGGGAATAATTAAGAGTGGGGAATTAATAAATTCATTGAGATAAATAAATTCAGCGTCTTAAGTACTTCTTGGAAGCAATGCATAGTCCTTCATGCATATTATTAAAAGAAAGATGTTTGTTTATATATGTATCGACTTGAATGTTTGTGGTGGTTAGCGAAATCTATCACATTTCGAGGTTTGCAAATTTAGATAAAAATGGACGAAGACAGGTACAAATGCACCTGGGTCTCCTTGTTTCCCTTTTCTTTTTTTATAGCCAAGATATTGATTTAAAATCTTCATTGAACGCCAATTAACGCAATTCCATTATTCCGACGATCGCTGCTGCGCAGTTTTTCAAGCACAGGCGTAGTATACGTTCCGTTTCTAATGTAGTTTGGAATCGCAATCGCAGGATACCCTTTGGTGTTACGGAAAAAAAAACGAGCGAAAGAAAAATATGATCCAGGTGTAACGGAATCTTTTGTTTAAAAAATAGTAATATTTACAATTTCAAAAAACATTTTTTCTTAATATAGATTTATTTGTATATATATATATATATATATACATATATTACACAAAAGAGAAATATATAATTGGCATTTCAATCAATGTAATGCAAAAAGTACGAAGGTGATATCTCTTTTCTTTATAACGAAAAAAAATCATAAAAACTACGTAAACTTTAGACCAAATAACTAGAGCCTCTCCTCATGAAATGCAAGTCGTGTGAGGTGTTGATACATCTGCGGTTTGTATGGATGCCACTTCTTAGTTCGCTGAATGCGCATGACATTACTTTTGCTTACTTATTCTCGTGTGCGTAAAGAGATGTCGGCATCCTTCTCGTGGACACCTAGCACGGCTGGGACCTATGTTGACTATCTTCATCTGTTGCTGTCTGCGGTTTTACAGATGTGCTTGCATCGACGATAGAACATGTAATTTTGCATTTCTTGATATGTTTCGCCATTCTGTTTGAGTTATCTGTGTTCTGTACGTCGCATCGTAGGTATGCGTTAAATGACGTGTGGTACCTACCAGCAGAATAATGAAACTGTGTTTTTCTTTCGCTTGTTACATCTCTCTTGAATCGGTTCACCTTCCTGAAAACAAAAATGAAATTAGTCACCGCTTTGAACCTTTATGTACCGGCGGTACTTTAAAGTACCGCCGGCGTTAAAATAGCGTGCTATAAAATTCATTTAATACATCGATTAGTTGTAATACAACTTAGAATGAGTTATAGATACTTTACTTTATATTGTTCCAAAAGCATTATTGGTTGCACAAAATAAAAATATTTTTAAAACTCAGGTTTCATTTTCATCTGCATCTTTCCAGCTTTCTTGACATTGGAAGATTGTAGGGGAAAAGTTCCAGTTCGGAACTAGTTCTATATTTATATTTGCACATTTCCTAATTATATAAAATAAAAAATAAAAAAGATTTTAAATAAAAGATCTGTATGGAATTACAAATATTGCACAAAAGCTCCATAAATTTAATTTAATTAATTAATTTTAAATGGCAAAATCCTTCTAAAATTTATTAAATAATTGTATAAATCTTCTAATGTAGCTTCAAAAATTCACGAAAAATGCTACAGAAGATAAATGCTCATGAATTCATAATTTGGGATATAAAGGGTTAACCGATCGTATGACGATTTATGACTCACCCTGTAGGTAATTATATATAGGTTTACTTTAACATAAAATATAAAATTGATTTTAGAAATGTCATTACAGAGTATTTTTTCATAATTGATTTAAAATTTTTATGCATTACTTATAAAAGGAATTAAAGTGCATTGCGTTCACGTCGACCTTTGGTTTGTTTTCAAGTAGAATTTCTTTGTCATATCGGTATAATCTCATCCGTGCATAACTCAAATGCTGATAATGTTACATGATTGCTAATACAGGAATGCAAGAAACAATATCTAAAACTCGTTTATACATTTTTTTGCTTTTTTAATTGCTTGTTTGTGAAAATTTCAGTTACTTAAAGTATCGGAATTTTAAACTCGGTTTTAAATAGTATAATAAATAAATTTGACTGTGCTATAAGTATAAATTTTGTATATGCTGTATTGTTCAAATTTTGACATTTTAACTAGTACCGTGTATATATGAATTTAGTTTAAATTATTTAAGACTTTTCTCTTACGTATGGATTTTAATGTATTAAAAAATCGGAAGCAAATAATGCATTTGTATAATATAATGTAAATCATAAAATTAATACAATAACTATTTATAATTATGCAGGTCTTTGATGAGAATTTTATTACATCTAAAAACAAAATTTAATTTTACTTCGTAATGATTATCATCAGGCTTGGGGATATTTTAGATCATTGGTAGTCTCATTACATTCGGTGCATATTCCAATATTTACCGGAGAAAAACATCTAAAATCAGAGCATTTTTTCCCTAGAAAAGCAAATGTCTTTTTGTGTAAAACAATAGCCTCTGGGAACGACACCATTTGTTTCCCGAGAAGTGTTAGAATAAAAAAAAAAAAAACTATTCTAGTTTTCCCTTTCTCTTAAATGATTACACAATTTATTTTTAGGAACAAAAGTTTTTATCAATATAAAACAGGGAAATTTATTCGTTATGTCATTTATAAAACAGATCATTAAAGCTTAAATTAAATTAGCTTTAATAAAAAAGATCTGAGACATTTTATTTTTAACGTTTCATTTATATTTAATAAAAAAGTATTTTAAAAAGAGCATTTTATGATAATTTAAAAACTGTTGCATTCATAAGATTGAACGAATTTGTCTGTAAATTCTTGACAACTAAAAAATGCGAAATCAATATACAGTGGTAAATTGTCTGTGGCACGTATAACTTATGCAAATATGCTCTAAAATTAGTTGTGGCGGTAAATAATTTTCAGAAAAAAATAAACATTACTTCCCAAAATTCCAAATAACAAGTATGTTTATTTATTTATTTATAAGTGCATTAGGTGCTCTTGTTACAAATTTTCGATAATTTTTAAATTAGCGTGCTTATATGGCTATATCTTTTCAGCTAGGAATTTTTTGTACCCTGTATAGGCTTACAAATAATTTAAAAAAACTGCACACAATAATATAATTGTATACTTGGATAAAGTCATATGAAACATTAACAGGCATTAACCGCTTTATGATAGCGTCGATAATACAGCAAACATTTACTTTGGTAAATATAATTGGTTTTTAATTCTTTTGAAGTATTGAATCTCAAGCTTGGTCTATTTTTTCTGCATGGTGCACCGCCGTTTACATAAAATAGTTTCGCAGTGTGAGAAATTTAGCTATCAGAAGAATTTTTCATAAGTTAATACTTTACAACGTAATGCTGGTAATAGAACAAGAAAAACTAAATGGATTTATATTATGTCTAAAATAATACAAAATATTTACTCGACATACTGAAGTTCACAGAATAAACGTCTTCCGAAATCGTACATTATTTTAGTCGTTGTAACTTCGATATTATTATTCGTACCATTGATTTAATCAAACTAGTAGTATAGTTCTTATTTTACATTGAAATAAGATAATGTTATCAGAAAAGAAGCCCGATATAAAAAAAACGGAATCAAACATCAGAAAAATCGTCTTCGTGAAAATTCTACATAAGCATTGTAAAAGTATTTCTTATACACAGGCAGCATCACTGGATGTCAAACCGAACAATTATTTATAATGAATTACATAGAAATCCTAATCCTGAAGATAAGCTCAATAATGTAAGATGTGTCCAAAGAAAACCGAGACTGCAGTAATATAGGATGATAATTTTAAATACAGAATATTTAACTTACAATAAGTGTGCAACATGTCACTCACAAATTATTACCATTGATATTCATGTAGTGAATCCAGCACATAGGAATAAGTTAGATAACTTTAGGGTAAAAAAGCCTCAGTTTCTTACGGATCCATTTTTCGAGGTGTTTTGTAATTCCGTGGAACATGTGAAAATGTTTATTTTTAAATGATTGTTTAAGCGGACATAAATATGGGGAGCACATGGGCAGCTTTAGAATATATTTGAGGACGTTCTATTGAAATATTTTTAGTATTTCGGGGGTCTTTTTGGCCATATAAGGCGTAGCATCATCTTTGAACCATATAATATACCATTCCTGACCGTCCCTCTGAGATTGCTGTGCTGTTCGTACTTTTTGCGCCTTCATCATAATAAAATGGCTATTTGCTCTTTGCTCTGACCTGGCAAAATTCATCATGAAACAACTTTTCACAACTGGGAAAGCTGAAGAAAAAGCTGTTTGCTAGTACTGGAAATTGAGAAAAATACCTCGCTTTGTATTTAATGATATGTTTATACACTTCGATTAGATATAAAGCTTTTACAGTAAATCTATTCTTTTGATTATTGCGAATCAAAATGTTGGCAGATTGATGACCGTAATCGTAAATTTTCAGTGTTACGTAAGTCTTATTGCTTGGTCACAACTAGATAACTAAATGATAGCAAATATTCCATATCTATATAAGCATTAAGACGCATGAAAGTAATAAAAAATGTGTTTCAAAATTATGATTGTTCTATAAATGAAATCTCCGTTCTGCATTACTTATTCATATATCTAATACCGGGTATCCTAAAAATGATTGATGGATTTTAAAATTCAATAACTCACAAACGGTGATAAATATTTTAAAAAATCTTGCAGGAGGGTTGTGTATGATGTCAGAATATTTTTTACTATGATTCTTGATTTTAGTTCGAATTTTAAGCAATAGATGGCGCTGAGAGCAATAGGTGATCAGTCCAGATCCGATTGTTGGGTACTTCGGGATCCTTTCAATGCAATTTAATCTCCTTTTATCGCATGGAAGAACAGCGAGACCGAAGAATCGAACCTGGATTTAGCGGTTATTGCTTTCAACGCCATCTATCGATGCCATTCATAACTAAAACGGAGAATAGCAGCATAAAACACCCTGACATCTTACATAACACTCCTGCAAGAAATTTTTAATATCTGTCACCGTTTGCAAGTTTTTGAATTTTAAAATCTATCAGTCATTTTTGGGACACCCGGTATGTCCGCTTAATAAATAAAGAATTTTAATAAACTGCCTCACTCAATATAAAAAAGAATATTTGAGAATCAACACTTTGTGAGACTATTTTCGAGCGCAAGAACCACTCATTTTATAAATTTTAAAGCCAAAATAATGTACTACCCCTAAAAGAAAATTTTCAGTAAATCATTACGCATTGTCGATAATCTCATTTATCATTCACCTTCTATTCAATGTAGGATTATGCAACCCTTTTTCATTTCCTGCATGTGGAAGAAATATAAACATACAACTTCTACATAACTTTAGATGTACAGTCGTGGAAAAAAAAAGTAAACACCCCCTACTAACTCCTCAACAAATTATCGTAGAAGAAAGTTACTGATACCGAACGATTGGAAATAAAGTCTACTTTTAAATGATGTATATAAAATTTCCTTAGGGGGCCACCTACATATTAAAACGAACCATAACTTTGTTTTTTTCAATAGCAGTACCCAATTCTGACAGCATAAATGAACTCTACATCCTTCAATTAGCCTAAAAACGAATTTTTATGCAATTCGTACCATAAGTTTCCGAGAAATTATTTATTTTAAAACGAGCGTATTTTAAGGGCTATATCCAAATTGAAGTTCCGTACTGGATTGTTAACCGAGAGAGCCGCTTCCTTGATCAAGGCACCTTAAGCGCCACTCAAGGAGTCAATGAAGCGTGTTAGATTACGGTACGGCAGAATAAATTTCAAAATGTCTACTCACTTCCATCATAGACGGCCCCTTAAACCATCATTTTGCCGTTTTTTAACCATAATTTGAAAACTACTTGGAAGGAAAATGTGAAATTTTTGAATTTCCATAAAGCAGGACTTAATAAATCTAAATCCATCAAAAAATTGTAGGTTGCAATTCATAATTTTTTCGAATATTAACTTCATAATTAATAATTCATATCATAAAATTATAAAAATTGCAAATTCAGCTTATTTATGTTTGGGTATATTAGTATTATTATCACAAAAAAATTAGCACATTAGGAGCATAATTTCGGGAGATATAAATAAAAATATGAAAATATAATTTAACATTAGAAGCACTCAATTTTGAATGTTTATAATTCAAAAACTTATCATTCAAATGACTTGAAATTGGGTGTCAAGGCATAGTTTGAACCGAAGATTTGAAATATCTCGTTAAAATTGGATATTGCCATTGAAAAAAAATGAAGTTTGGATTCGTTTTAATATGTAGTTGATCCCCTAAGAAAATTTTATATACATCATTTAAAAGTAAACATTATTTCCAATCGTTCGGTACCAGTCACTCTCTTCTATGACGATTTGTTGAGGAGTTAGTAGGGGGTGTTTACTTTTTTTTTCCACGACTGTACACTACTGCTTTAACACTATGCGAAATTCTTTGAGAAACAGGGAGAAAATTTTAATTAAATTTATAGAGAAAGTGTACTGCTGATTACTAACGCTTGATTCATTTAAAGACTTGTAAAGTTAAAATCACGATTGAAAAGTTTCATAAAATTAGAAACAGATTTGAGAACTGATATTTTATACTTAAACATTCTTTACACGCAAATTTGTAAAATTAAATAATATAAAATAAAATAAAATTTGTTGGTATATTACTTACAGAAATTTCTTAAAATATAAATATTTTGAAACTTAATTATCGTAAAGATTAAGACATTTGCCATTGTGGTGTATGATATTTATTTTACTAATAACCCGACTTTTGATGACTCGCCGGAATCTAAAGCCGAAATTCTTGTCTCTCCAAATGTATCTCTCGGAAAATATGACAACCAGTGACATTTTGAACAGATTGAGCAAATAGTTCCAAATTGAAGCCTCAAAGAATCTAAAATATGAAACAGTACCTTGCAGTAGGGCATTACATTATAGCAAAACTGGATTGTATGACTCTTATATTCTATTTATCACTCTTTGAAGTCTTTTAAATGCCCGGCAATACAGTTTTATTATCGCATGATTTATAATTTGCAAGAGATGACATCATGCAAGACATTTTAACGCATTCGTCTTTCAATTACAACTGACAAGTTGGCCATCGTAGTGGTACAGGTTATAATGAGAAAGGCATAGAATCATATAGCTCGTAATTTCAGCTCTTACCAATTATTGTTAATAATATAAATACCGGTGCTATTGTAAGACAAAAAAAAAATCTCGCACACTTTTTTTTTGACAATTAAAAATTCTGTTTTAAAAGTTTAATTTTCAATTCTCCATTATGTTTTTCAGTATTGTAAATTTTAATTGTACTAAACATTGTGTGAGTTTTATCCCAAAATATATTTTGCATTTAAGGATGTAACAAGATTATTAGAATACATAAAAATTTTTTGAATTAAAACAAAATAGAAAACATCAATCATTGAAGGATTTAAATATCTTTAGAACTGAAATTGTTTTCAATTGATATTTTGGAAAATTCAAATATGAATATTTATGATAAATCTGGGTAGAATGTCATAAAAGTATATTATATTTTCTCTTTGAAATCAAAATACCGTGAAAGAGACTGAAAATTAATTAAAGCTGTAGTGAAGTTTCCCTATAAAGATAAAAGTATTCCATTAATCTAAATTTTAGTTCGAAAATTTTGAAGACTACTCGAAACATTATTTATTTGCAGAAACTTCTAGGTTACTTTGTTTAAAGTTAAATTAATTTTGAAATAATGGCATAGGGTATTTATGTTACTTAAAAATTTACTTATTATTAAACCGTTTATGAATCAAAGGCTAGTATTTCGTCAAAAGCGATTGTCTTTTCAATTTCTTTCTTTAAAAAATATTGTTGTCATAGAAATCTACTGTCACGAATTACACTTTAGTATATATTGATATATGTACATAAGAATTAACAGAGCAGCTTTTATTTTTCAATTATTTTTACTTATTTATCTTCTAAATAATACAAAGCTTTGAAAATTTGATGTTTTGGTTGTTTCGGTTAACTCGGGAAAGTGTACTTGAATGCAACAATAAAAATTATTATTTAAAAACAACGTTTAAACACACGATAAAACAAATTGATTTGATCATACGTATACGTTTCGTGTGTACTAGGACTCACATCCCCAGTGTAAAAAACTTTAAAAAATTTAATTTTGACTCAGCTACCATTATCAAGAAATGCATTACTCCTCTGGATTTAGACTTTTTTGTGGCTCTTCATATCCATAAATTTAAAGACTCCTTGGTTAATGATTTATCTAGAACACCATACATCTCAACTTTCTGGGTGGATTTGTTGTGTCACGACACTTCACTTCCGCATTAATTTCATTGGCTGTTAGAACTTGATAGTCTTTTGGTATTTTGTTTTGACATTTGGGTTTTCACCGTTCATGTAGTTGGGGGGATATTGTTTTTAAAGTTTTTTACACTGAGGATGTGAGTCCTAGTACTCACGAAACGTATACGTATGATCAAATCAACTTAATTTATTGTGTGTTTAAACGTTGTTTTTAAATAATTTATATTTCCACACAAGTTCTGTATTTACAATAAGAATTATTGCTGTAAGTTTTCGAAAATTGCCAAACAAAGGATTTCTAAATCTACCCTATATATATAAAATCCTAATGAACCGAATTGAAACGAATTTATGTAACGATTCCATGAAACGACTGATTAAACAACAGATTACGTTTCACGGCGATTTCTCCTAAAATATGGAATAATTTGCGATGAAATTAACACCAAAAATCCGTATTGATCCACAGATCTCAAAACTGGTACTAGAATTTTAAAATTAGAATTAGTTTTTGAAATATTATTTTTTTTCTAATTTTAAATACTTTTTTTCTAATGATGGCAACTCAAATTTTAATCATAACAGATATTTTTTGTCATATTTTAGAAAAGGTTATTTTAAATTAATTTGGCGACGATTTTAGCCTTCCTTAAATGTATGCTAAGAAATGCATCATGTTACTTTTATTCAGAATTCAATTTGTATTTCATTATCATTTTATTTAATACAAAACTTTCATTTAAAATTGAAACTTTAAAATAAATGGCTTTTATTTCATTCTTTTTTTAAACGAAACGAAAAGAAAAATATTAGACACAGATGTCATATACACAACGAGGTACCTAATTGGCGCCAAAATGGCGTTATTTAACCCGGCTATTGTTGCTTATTTATTAATAAATGTTTATTTGAATTTATTTTCTTTTTATTTACAAAAAATGTTATAAATTGTTTTGTTCTATAGTTATTAATTATTTTTTTTTATTTATTGTTATTTCATTTTAAAAATAACAGAAAATAATTTAAAAATATATATGTAACAGGTATTTGAAAACGAGGTTTCCGCCAAATTGTCGTAAAAAAAAAAAAAAAAAAATCACGCCAAACCCGGTGCGTATGTGGCAATGCAACAAATCATGAGATTTAATTTCCACTTCAGAGCAACGTTTTAATGTTACTACTTCTCCCGTCGACCAATTTCGCCAAATTATATAAATAGTCAAATTATACAAATTGACATATTTTTTTATTTTAAATAACAAAAGAACAAATAAATTAGTATAACATTAATAAAAATACAAATAAAACGTCGAAATAGAAATCACTTGATGGCGTGAACATGTCTAACTTGCTTAAAGTCAAGTGAATGTGACATTTACGATCAAACATTATCTTATAGTTTGGAGACAGATTTTTGGTCGATGAAATAACTAAGTAGCACCGTTTTAATTTACCACTCGAAAAATAAAAAAAATGCTAACTGGCGAGTTTAAAAAAAAAAGCTATTGGCGAGATTTTCACCCGGCTAACATAAAAGTATCAGGAAGTGTTTGTGATCATGGCAACTTTTATGTAGTTTTATTCGAAAAAATAATTTTGATTCTTTAATCGAAATGGAAACCTTTCTTATGAAAAGCGAAGGAATCAGCCCGTTGTTTATGGCAGTTATATGACTTGGACTATTATAATATAAACGAAATAATGGGGATAGAATAATATTCGGCGATTTATCACACCTGTGGCTGGCTAACATTAAAGTACCAAAATGGCCGCCTGGAATATAAAAAGCGAAGGGATACACCTGGAGCTTTTGAGGATAGTCACATGATTTAGGCTATTATTATATAGATTGTTTTCAATTTTAAAAACAGCGCAAAGAATAATATTTCCTAAAGATTAAAAATTTATTTTCACGTGACTATTAAAAACAGAAAAAATAAAACTTTAAAATTACTATTAAATGAGTACGTGTTAAAAGCAGGAAAGTATTGAAAATTATGTCTTGAAAATTGTATTTACACTTGAATATTAAAAGGGAAAGGAACCTTTAAAATAATAAATACATTAATATGCGTTTAACCCTTTCACGGACAAGGCACTTCTATTCGTAAAATCTTGAAGTCAGTGAATGGCACCAGAATTCACAAACAAAATTCGAAACACAAAAATCCTTTTGTTCACTTACTTAAATCATCCCAAGAAATCATCCCATGAAATTTTCATCCCAATATTCTGATGCTAATGTGGCATTTAAGAATTAAAATTAAGTGGTCCAAAAATGAACCACTGCCACTGAAGGTGTTAAAGCAACAAATTTTAGTAATTGTATTATGTCAATCGTTTTATAACGCTGTTAAAATATACCGAGAGACAAAGACTCTGTTTACTTAATTCATTTTATTTTAGCTCCTTTTCAAATGTTTAACTGATCTTCTTTAACCAAACACGAAAACAATCATTGGATGTCTTAACAGCAACTGATTCTACCTTAATTTTTTGCAATCAAAGGGAATTGAATGGAAACCCTTTTACAGGGAGATCGCTACAATTTTTTTCAGTATAATTCAATCTTCTCTAATCTTTTTAAAACCGATCAAATTAGCCTGCTTTTAGATTCTACAGTATCTGAACGGGGGGTTGGCGAGCGTAGCTTGTAGGGGGCAGAGCCCCTAGTCTATTATATTAATTACAAATCATGAAAAATGACACTAATAATATTTACAAGCCATCGTAAATACATAGTTAAAGAAATGTAAATGTGTAATGCGTCAAAACAACACAGACAAATATTGAATATTATAGAAATCATTTGGTTATAACACCAAGCGTTGATAAAATATTAATATCTTCCTTAGAAACTCTAAAAGATATTAACCAGATGAGTCTAAACTTTCTTATAAAGGATTTTTTCAAGACTTAGGAAGCTGAAATGACACGGAAAACGGAATGTGATATGGAACTGGACAGTTAATTTGCATGAAATATTTTTTGTATCTAAATATTTAAAAATTAATATAAAAATTCTAATTTAGTTGAACAGTTCACTAAGAAATTATGTAATTTACTTTTCATTAATTTAATAATGCATAATGCACAGTTTTCAAAATTTATCCCTTAACTTTTTTGAAACTACATTTTGGATTGTCAATTGATTACAAAGTCCTTTGAGAACACTCTCGGAAATACGAAGAGCAGTCAACATTATACCTAATTCTCAAAGCACTAATTTTCAATCACAGTAATGATATAAATACCTTACTCAAACTTTTCAAATGTTATAAAGGTTACATTGATCTAACCAGAGAATCAGACAAATGTCAAAAACAATTTTTAAATACTGTAGAGCAGTAGTTGTTGAACAATTTGGTTCTGGTACAAATAAATCGAGAGAAATTTAATTTTGATTCTCGGACAGGAATTATGAGCTTTTTTTTTTGCTTTGAATCGCGAATAAAAATTATTTCTCGAGCATTGGGATTGCCATCGTCAAATCGATCGATTAAACAAACCTATAAATAATGAAATTGATTATTTTGGGCGCAAAACACATTTTTTTTTTATTTACAGCTTTCACAGCTTTAACCCATTCGATGCCAACCACGAGTATACTCGTGGTTTTAATTTTTTGATTACTTTGTCACCGCTATTTTAGAATTTAAAAAATTGCCTTATTTATTGGCAGATATTTCGCTGTATTAGTATAGCGAAATTTACCTTTCTGAATTCCTGGTGGCAAATGACTTTCAACAAGAAATTTTAAAATTCTTACTTTATAGTTTTGGCAGTAAACGTATTAATGAGTTTCATGCATCTGAAATTCCTGTTCAGCGACGAATCTGATTGATTTTTGGTTATTTTATTTCTTTTTCGCTGTGTAACAGTCGTACGTTTTATAAATAACGGTTACTTATCTATAATTTTTATTTATCTTGACCAAAGGAAAACGGTTTACAATGAACGTATAATAAAGTTTTATATGTCTTTTAATTCGTTATACAATCAGTTATCAAAATACAATTGCTATATAAGTGTAATTAGAAATTTGAAAAAGAAAATGTTCGATTTTCATCATCAGAAATTAATGGGTCAAGGTTCCCCACATATGGGATTGTTGACCCACTATATGAGAGGCTTGACCCACTTTGTTTTATATTGAATTATTTGGGATGATAAATAAAATCAGTTTAAAAAAGCAAAATAACTTTATGCTACATCCTTTAATTATTATACAGGGTGATCTTTTTTAAAGTGACAGTGTTTGGAGCGCCCTGTAGCGCGATCTAATAGCCGAAATGGCACCAAACTTGGTATTTAGACTAATCAAGACATGGGAAAAAGGATTCCGTGAAAAAAAATTAGTTCCAAAAATCGCCGGTAGGGTATTTTGTGGCGTTGCTGTAGCTTACAATAACGAGAATTAGCATAAAACACAGGTATCAAAGAAAAATGCAAATGTTGTGCGATGACAGCGCCAGTAATAGGGGCTATAAAAGCAAGTAGTGAGACAGCTCCGACAAATAATCTCAGCTGAAGTAAACGAGCTCCAGTGGACATGCCTCTCATGTTACCGGAACGTGTGTTACTGGTGAAGCTGTATTATATGAATCAATGTCCGCAGCTCTTCGGGAATTTCAAACCAGAAAAAAATTACGAAAGAGGTCTTTATCGCTGAATGGTCTTAAGAAATGATTAAGAAGTTCAAGGAAACGGGTCACTGACTATTCGCGATGGGAGAAGACGTAAACAAGTATAAGAAGATGTAATAACTGATGTGGCAACTGCAATTGTCAAAGTATCGCAGGGAACCGTTGCTGGTACTTGCAGCACCCGGGGTGTAGTTCGACAATTGGACATGAATTATTCCACGGTATGGAGAGTTTTTCGGCACGTTATTGGATTTTACCCCTATAAAATCAGCCGCTTGCACGAAATGAAACCAAGTGATTATGATAAGCGAGTGAGATTCGCTCTATCGTTTCTTTCCAGGGTAGAAATTGATTATGCTTTCTCATGGCACATTCTGTGGAGAGATGAGTGCCATTTTTATCTCAATAGGTCCGTAAACACACAAAATAGCCGAATTTGGCTTCTGAGCAGCCCCACACTGTGCATGAGATCCCATTAAATTCCCCAAAAGTCACTGTTTGGTGTGGTTTCACAGCCGAATTCGTAATTGGGCCATTCTTTTTTGAGACCATCACTCCGACAGGACCCGAAACGTGCACCATAAATGCAGAAAGGTACCACGAAATGCTGCAAACGTTTGTTATTTCACAATATCAGCAAAGAAACCGTCTCCAACAGACAATGGTTATGCAGGATGGTGCTCCGCCACACATTAGTAATAAGGTAAAGCAGCTGTTGCGCCAAAACGTCACTGATGATAGAGTCATAAGTCGGAGTTTTCCAGTTGCATGGACGCCTTTTCCCCAGACCTCACGCCGTGCGATTTTTGGCTCTGGGGTTATTTGAAATCTCAAGTTTATGTTGGTGGAGTATCAAATTTGTCTATTCTAAAGGAAAACATAACAAAGACAGTGCGGAATATTCCTCGTGATGCGTTACGTACGGCTGTGGCGAACGTTGTGCACAGAATGCACGGTGTTATTTCTGAGAACGATGGTCACATTGAAGGTGGTCTAATTCCTCACCGGGGAAGTTAATGTAGTAAATAAACATTAATAATTTAACTGTACGATTGTATGTGTTATTAGTTTTCTTTCCTCACATTTTATACATTACAAAGCGCCACAAAATGCCCTAGCGGCGACTTTTGGAACTAATCTTTTTTTCACGGAATCATTTTTCCCATGTCTTGATTAGTATAAATACTAAGTTTGGTGCCATTTCGGCTATTAGATCGCGCTACAGGGCGCTCCAAACAATGTCACTTTAAAAAAGATTACCCTGTATATATATATATTTGAAAATATGATGCTTAAACAAACCTGTTTAGACGCAATCGAAGTCAGAGGAGAAAAATTGTGTTTTAAGAAGGCTTTTGTCTGAGCAGGTAAAATTGTACAGCAAAGAAAATTAAACTTTAAAATTTAAAACATCATTCCGCTAGAGACAGGTTCCGTTTTCATGGGGTTTCGTGCATTATTATATCCGAATTTAGTAGCCATTGTCCTTTTTTTGTCTCCTTGTCCTACTTTTTATTACATTCGACCCGACAACTCTAGTTGTCACATAGTTTGGCTTCATCTCACTCTATTCATCATGCTGAAATTTGTCTACATATCTTTCTACAGTTTTTTGATGAATGCTATGTTCTTTTGCAGCCTCATGTGTACTTAACTTATCATTAACATCTTTTAACACTTTCAGGAGCAGAGTACTTTCAGTACTAAAACGTTGAAATAAATGACTTGCGCCAGAATATACGAACAAATTTATTTGGAAATAAGAAAAATGCTATATTCCACATACTTATTGAACGGAAAAGATTTTATTAAAATTCTGGTGCCATTGTGGCGTTTGGGAATTAAAATTAAGTGGTTTCATAAACATACCACGGCCCCTGAAACGGTTACGATAGCTGCCTTCATATTTTCTAGTCTTTTCCACTGTTTCTATTTGCCTATTTTAAGTAATATTTAAATAGAAAAAGTTCCTGTCAACTGTTCCATTTAAATTTCATTAAATTTTTTCGTGCAGTGGATACTATAGCAATTTTTTACATATTTTTTTAATCAGTTTTAAATGTTTTCTTTTCCATCATCCCATTTTACTGTAGCTTTGCACAATAAATTTAGAATCATTTTTGTATATAACCATTAATCTTTCATTATGCACAGTGTATAATAAAAAGATTTGCAAAACCCTTTAAACCCTTAACGGTCGCATTAAATTACGGTTTAAAATTCAGACTGTTTATTGCTACCACATTTTTGAAAAAGAAATATTCCGCTTATTTAATGACAAGTAAAATGAAAAAATAATAAAGACAATTGCACTATTTTATGAAACTGTTGGGAATCAAACAATCTGAAAAAAAAGGCACAGCCCGTCAGTATCACGGAAGCGGGAAATAAGGGGTTAATTTGAGTTTTAAACAGTAGAAGCTCCTCCCTGTTCTGAAAGTCTTTTGTAAATTGGTGTTCTAGATAGGTTTCCAAAGTTTATGCATCAGTAAATATCTTACAATGTACAAATTTAATATAAAATGTCTTACAATCTAAACAAATATGGACAACATGATATAAATACATTTTCTGTAAGGTAGAAGCAACGCTCTTAGTCAATGATGTTTTCGGAATGAAAACGAGAAATCTGGTCTCCCATAATGAATATGTTAAGGGATCCTTGACATCTGATCAACCCTCCCTCACATTGACTGGGTCAAGCCTCCCCATATAGCCCTTTTGTAGTGAATAGCACATTGTTATATTAAGACTAACGTACTGTATAATCTTTATGCCTAGAATGAAAACTCGATATTTCTGCGTTACTTGAAACCTACTTACTTAAATTTCTATGATATATTTTATCTAAAAAACGCTCACAAAATATTTCTAAAAAATCAACTTTTAGGTTGAAAACGCCTCACAATTGATTTTTTTTACTCCTATTTCGATTATATGTATGAAACAGAGACTGTTGTTTGGGAATTCCAGTAGGTTTGGTTGACACCTATTGATAAAATTCTGAAATTCTTTTAAATATGAAAACTGATGGGTGGGTTAAGCTTCCCGTATGGTCAACCCTCCCAAGTCTCCCCTAATACTTTCTGTTTAAACAATATTACCAGGTTATGGAAGATTGAATGATATAATCACTATACAGGCGGCTATCTGCTGTAATCATTTTGACATGCTTATTCGTTGGAACAGGCAATTTTTCGATTAAAATAGCCTCATCCATTTCTGTCGTAGAAAATTACGGCTGTTTTCGGGATTGATAAGTCAGATCATTTACACGTTTGAATGAAAATCAGCTTGTATAAAATTTTTAGGTTTAAAATGTCGCTATCTTTCATATTTTATAAAGACGCTGTGGACAACATTAATTCTTTATAGGCATTGAAGGTGTTGCACAAACCATCAACTCATCGAGTTGACGGATTAATTCATTCCAGGATTAATTTAAACTCGATTCCATATTAAAATTCAACTGGTCTGCTAAAGCACACTATGATGGAAAACACATATTAACCTGATTTCAATAGTTTATTGATAAGTTTACCATTGGGTTTACCTTCTTCATTGCTTCCATACCTTTGGGTGCAAGAAAACACAATGATAAACCCACCGATGAACCACTGAAATCGTGACCCCACCAATATGATATCTTAGACCATTTGTATTTTAATATGCTAAACATTTTCTATCTAATTATGGAATTTCAGCCACCAACTCGATGAGGTGACAGTCTGTGCAATCGCCTCCCGGTGTATTAGGTCGCGATCGTAGACATGATAGCGAGGGTCGCGAATTCTGGAATTTCAGCCACCAATTCGATGAGGTGATAGTCTGTGCAGTCGACTCCCGGTGTATTAGGTCGCGATCGTAGACATGATATCGAGGGTTGCGAATACTGGAATTTCACCCAGCAATTCGATGAAGTGATAGTATGAGCAATCGCCTCCCGGTATTAGGTCGCGACCGTCCACATGATATCGAAAGTCGGGATTAGGTTCGAGGTTAAAAACTCCGTCGGCTTGGGAATATATTTGTGAAATACGGTATTGAAAATCATGGTGTTTTGAAAATTTACACTTTTATGTTTTGTTCGAGTTTTAGTGACTTTCAAGAACAGATAGAGCCTATTCATGAATCACTTTCTCTATTTTAATAAACTGTAATGCATATTTTCATGTTATTTTTACAATGTATACTGCATATATTAATTAATTAAAATATCCGAATTTTCTAATATATAATGAAGGGAACGAATATTTTTTTCCAACTGGATTAAATCATATTCGAGGATGGAGTAGCACAATTGACGTTTATTCCAACAGAGCGAAAAATGTCCAGACCAGGTTTCGAACCTGGATACTTGGCGTGCCGTGCCAATGCCTTACCTGTTAGGCTATCCGGACGATAACTGGCTGATATAATTCACTCTTATTTGTTGGACTTGGCTGCGAACTGCAGCGCTAGTTTCATTCACCCGAGCTATAACTATAGCATTTACTTTGCATGCAAACTATAGCAACACACTTTCACCATGTAAATGCTATAGTTATAGCTCGGATGAATGAAACTAGCGCTGCAGTTCGCAGCTAAGTCCAACAAATAACAGTGAATTATGTCAGCCAGTTATCGTCCGGATAGCCTAACATGTAAGGCATTGGCACGAACCTCAAGTATCCAGGTTCGATTCCTGGTCTGGACATTTTTCGCTCTGTTGGAATAAACGTCAACTATGCTACTCCATCCTGGAATATGATTTCATCCAGTTGGAAAAAATATTCGTTAACTTCATTATGACCTAATACATGGTATACGTGAGTTTCCGTGTTAAAACACACTTTCATCATGTAAATGCTATAGTTATAGCTCGGATGAAGGAAACTAGCGCTGCAGCTCGCAGCCAAGTCCAATAAATAAGAGTGAATTATGTCAGCCAGTTATCGTCCTGATAGCCTAACAGGTAAGGCATTGGCACGGCACGCCAAGTATCCAGGTTCGATTCCTGGTCTGGACATCTTTCGCTCTGTTGGAATAAACGTCAACTGTGCTACCCTATCCTCGAATATTTCTAATTTATATTTATTGAATAGTAATTCGGACAAAATAAATCAAAAATATTTTGTTCTTACATATACATATATTTACAAGTGATGTAATATATAAACAACTTTGCAAGCCGTACTATTTTTATATCATGTGACGTCTCATTAAAATTTTCAAGAATGAAAATTATTTGAAATATATCGTTTTAACGACGCTAACGAGAAAGACAGGCTACCGCGGTGTGTCCGATTCTTCTTTTTTTACAGACCGCTGGATTCACGTGATGCTCTTTTCGCACACCTTCATTGGTGCATTCGAGCATCACGTGACTCCAGCGGTCTGTAAAAAAAGAAGAATCGGAGCCACCGCGGTAGCCTGTCTTTTTCGTTAGCCTCGTCGTTTTAATATATGACGTAATTTTCGGTATTAAATGCATTCCTAATGTAATAATTTATTTATTATAAAAAATTTTCGTTTGTAAGATTTACGAGTAAATATATTATTTAATTTAAAATGTTTGGAATTGAGCTTTTTAAATATCACGTAATATTCAACATTAAACGTTTTCATGCATAATAATTTAATTATTTTAGGCTCTTAAACTATGACGATATTTAATATTCGGGCATTTCTTTCTCTTGATTCTCTGCAGCATTTTACATATGACGTAATTATCATCTTTAAATGCGTTTCGAGTGTCAAATTTTGTTATTTTAAAGTTTACGTACTTTGTTAACATTTACGCGTAAATATTTTAACGCATTTTTCCCTATTTCCTGCTTTCAGCACGTGACCACTTAATTTTTATTTTAAAACTTCCTTTACGTTTTTTATCATTTCGTTTTTCACTTTTAATCTGAAAATTAAAATAAACAAATATAATTAAGTTTTTTTTTTTTTTTAATTTTTCTGGAAATTATAATTTAATCATAATATTGTTTCACTATCGATTGATATAAAATATAATTTCAAGTTGAAAATAGCGTAAAAGAAGATATGTAATAATCCCTATAGTTTTTCTCTTTTCTCCCGTTTTTTCAGAAAAAATGGAGCAATTTTGTTGCCATCATTAATCAAATGTCATTCAAATTAGAAAAAAAAATAATATCTCGAAAACTAATGCAAATTTTTAAATTCTAACACCAGTTTTGACATCTGTAAATAAATAAGTATTGTTAATTTTACCTCCAGACCATTCATATTTTAGACGTGAAACACAATCAGTCGTTTAATCAGTAGTTTTATAAAATCGGTTCATAAATTAGTTTCATTAGGAATTTATATATATAGGGTAAAAATTGCTGTGAAACACAATCAGTCGTTAAATTAGTCGTTCCGTAAAATCGTTTCATAAAATCGTTTTATTAGTTGTTTATATATATAGGGTAGATATTCTTTTATATCCGGTGTTTTTTACTCATTTTTGTAGCGCACATACCAAAAAGTCCTTCCGGCCAGTGCCGGGAGGAAGAGGTAGCTTTCATATTCCTTATTTTTAAAAAGCCAACTTATATTATTCAAACACACGAAGCTCAATTAAGTGGAAACCGAATGTAGGAGATTCAATACTAATTTTTACCAATACTAAATCATTATGAATGAGAATTTCGCGAAACTAGTCAGCTTTATCCAAGCTGCTTTTATATAAAGTAACTTATATTTGGCTGCCAAATTCGGCGATTTCTTAAAGTGCCTGCCATTTTAAGACAACACGGTAGATGAGGCTAACCAGTGAACTTGGTCGAGACCTTAGTAATTGCTGTGCACATGCTCACTCATATCGGAATCGGTTGATATATACGAGTGCTGTCGCAGGCAAAAAATCAGATTTTTCAAAATGTCACCCACTTTAGAAATTGAAACTGCTATATCTGAGCCATTTTTTAAGATAAAGACAAACCAAGAATCCTCCTGAATCCTTATATCAAGGTCAAATACTTAAGAAAGAAACCTTTTTCAATTTCTATTTTTTTTGCACATCACTTTAAATATATATATTTTTTATTTAATGGCCGCCATTTTGAAACAAGATGGCTGATGAAGATGGCCAGCGAACTTGGTCGAGATATTGATGTATACTATCCACATGCCTTCTTCCATCGAAATAGGTGAATAAGTGTGGTATCGCGTGACAAATTACAAGATCGTTTCAAAGTGTTAGCCATGATAGAAATTCAAAGTGCTATAATTCAACCATTTTTTAAGATATAAACAAAAGAACTAATTTTCAGAAACAAAAACTGCTCCAGAATCTTTGTATCAAGGCCAAACACATAAAAAAAAATCTTTTCCATTTTCCAATTTTTTAATACCTCATTTTAAATTTTAAATTACATTTTTTTTAAAAAATGGCAACCCTTTTGAAACAAGATGGCGAATGAAGCTGGCCAACGAACTCGGTCGAGACATTGTTATGTACTATGTACAGACCAAGTTACATTCAAATCGGTTCATAAATACGCCTGTTATCGCGTGACAAAAATCAGGTCGTTTTAAAATGTCAGTCACAATAGAAATTCAAAATGTTATAACTCAGCCATTTTTTTAGAAGTAGACGAAACAAAACCTGTTCCGGAATCTTTGTATTAAGGTCAAACACATACAAAAAAAATCTTTTTCATTTTCCAATTTTTTGGTATCTCATTTTAAATTTATTTTTTTTTTAATTTTTTTAAATGGCCACCATTTTGAAACAAGATGGCGAATGAAGCTGGTCAACGAACTCGGTTGAGTTATTTGTATGTACTATGCACACACCAAGGTACATCCAAATCGGTTCATAAATACGTCTGTTATCACGTGGCAAAAATCAGGACGTTTCAAAATGTCAGCCACGCTAGAAATTCAAAATGCTATAACTCAGCCATTTTTTAAGATATAGACGAAACAAAAACTGCTCCCGAATCTTTTTATCAAGGTCAAACACATAAGAAAAAAATATTTTTTCAATTTTTAATTTTTTGCTACCACATTTCAAATTTAAATTTTTCTAAAAAATTTAAATGGCCGCCATTTTTAAACAAGATGGCGGATGAAGCTGGCCAACGAACTCGTTCGAGACATTGGTCTGTACTATGTATAAACGAAGTTACATCCAAATCGGTTCATAAATACGCCTTTTATCGCGTGACAAATTTCAGGACGTTTCAAAATGTCAGCTTCGCTAGAAATTCAAAATGCTATAACTCAGCTATCTTTTAAGATATAGACGAAACAAAAACTACTACGGAGTCTTTGTATAAAGGTCAAATACATAAGAAAAAAATATTTTTCCATTTTCAATTTTTTGGTACCACATTTCAAATTTTAAATTTTTTTAAATTTTTTAAATGGCCGCCATTTTGAAACAAAATGGCAGATGAAGCTGGCCAACGAACTCGGTCGAGACATTGGTGTGTACTATGTACACACCGAATTACATCCAAATCGGTTCATAAATACGAGAGTTACAGTGTGACATAGATCAGATATATATATATATATTGATATATATATATATATATATATATATATATAAATTTTGAACGGAGGGTGGTTTCGGGGTCTGGGGGTCATGATCGATGAAAATATACCAAAATTTTTTGAAATCGCTTTCCTCCGAACGGCTGCAATAGGTAGCTTTTAGGTAGCTTTCTTTACAAAAAAGCTACCTATTGCAGCCGTTCGGAGGAAAGCGATTTCAAAAAATTTTGGTATATTTTCATCGATCATGACCCCCAGACCCCGAAACCACCCTCCGTTCAAAATTGATATATATATATATATATATATATATATATATATATATCTGACATATGTCACACTGTAACTCCCGTAATTATGAACCGATTTCGATGTAATTCGGTGTGTACATAGTACATACCAATGTCTCGACCGAATTCGTTGGCCAGCTTCATCCGCCGTTTTGTTTCAAAATGGCGGCCTTTTAAAATTTTTAAAAAAATTTAAAACTTGAAATGTGGTACCAAAAAATTAAAAATGGAAAAATATTTTTTTCTTATGTATTTGACCTTTATACAAAGATTCCGGAGCAGTTTTTGTTTCGTCTATATCTTAAAAAATGGCTGAGTTATAGCATTTTGAATTTCTAGCCTGGCTAACATTTTGAAACGTCCTGAATTTTGTCACGCGATAAAAGGCGTATTTATGAACCGATTTGGATGTAATTCGGTGTGTACATAGTACATACCAATCTCTCGACCGAGTTCGTTGGCCAGCTTCATCCGCCATTTTGTTTCAAAATGGCGGTCATTTAAATTTTTTTTTAATTTTAAAATTTGAAATGTGGTACCAAAAAATTGAAAATGGAAAAATATTTTTTTCTTATGTATTTGACCTTTATACAAAGATTTCGGAGCAGTTTTTGTTTCGTCTATATCTTAAAAAATGGCTGAGTTATAGCATTTTGAATTTCTAGCGTGGCTGACATTTTGAAACGTCCTGAATGTTGTCACGCGATAAAAGGCGTATTTATGAACCGATTTGGATGTAACTTCGTTTATACATAGTACATACGAATGTCTCGACCGGGTTCGTTGGCCAGCTTCACCCGCCATCTTGTTTAAAAATGGCGGCCATTTAAATTTTTAAGAAAAATTTAAATTTAAAATGTGGTACCAAAAATTGAAAATTGAAAAAATATTTTCTTCTTATGTGTTTGACCTTGATAAAAAGATTCGGGAGCAGTTTTTGTTTCGTCTATATCTTAAGAAATGGCTGAGTTATAGCATTTTGAATTTCTAGCGTGGCTGACATTTTGAAACGTCCTGATTTTTCTCACGTAATAACAGGCGTATTTATGAACCGACTTGGATGTACCTTGGTGTGTACATAGTACATACAAATATCTCGACCGAGTTCGTTGGCCAGCTTCATCCGCCATCTTGTTTCAAAATGGCGGCCATTTAAAAAATTAAAAAATAAAATAAATTAAATGAGATACCAAAAAATTGGAAAATGGAAAAGATTTTTTTTTTGTATGTGTTTGACCTTAATACAAAGATTCCGGAACAGTTTTTCTTTCGTCTATATCTATAAAAAAAATGGCTGAGTAATAGCATTTTGAATTTCTCTTGTGGCTGACATTTTAAAACGACCTGATTTTTGTCACGTGATAACAGGCGTATTTATGAACCTATTTGGATGTAACTTGGTCTGTACATAGTACATACCAATGTCTCGACCGAGTTCGTTGGCCAGCTTCATTCGCCATCTTGTTTCAAAAGGGTTGCCATTTAAAAAAAATTAAATTTATAATTCAAAATGAGGTATTAAAATATTGGAAAATGAAAAAGATTTTTTTTATGTGTTTGGCCTTGATACAAAGATTCCGGAGCAGTTTTTGTTTCTGAAAATTTGTTCTTTTGTTGATATCTTAAAAAATGGTTTATTTATAGCACTTTGAATTTCTAGCATGGATGACATTTTGAAACGATCTAATATTTGTCACGTGATAACACGCTTATTTATTAACCTATTTCGATGTAAGAAGGCATGTGGATAGTATACATCAACACTTCGACCAAGTTCGCTGGCCAGATTCATCAGCCATCTTGTTTCAAAATGGTGGCCATTAAATTAAAAAATATATATATATTTAAAGTGAGGTGCAAAAAAATTAGAAATTGAAAAAGGTTTCTTTCTTAAGTATTTGATCTTGATATAAGGATTCAGGAGCATTTTCTGTTTGTCTTTACCTTAAAAAATGGCTCAGATATAGCAGTTTCAATTTCTATTGTGGGTGACATTTTGAAAAATCTGATTTTTTGCATGCGACAGCACTCCTATATATTAACCGATTCCGATGTGAGTGAGCATGTGCACAGCAATTACTAAGGTCTCGACCAAGTTCACTGCTTAGCCTCATCCACCATGTTGTCTTAAAATGACAGGCACTTTAAGAAATTGCCGAATTTGGCAGCCAAATATAAGTTACTTTAAATAAAAGCAGCTTGGATAAAGCTGACTAATTTCGCGAAATTCTCATTCATTATATTGATAAAAATTCGTATTGAATCTCCTATATTCGGTTTCCACTAAATTGAGCTTCGTGTGTTTGCATGATATAAGTTGGCTATTTTTAAATAAGGATTATGAAAGCTACCTCTTCCTCCCGGCACTGGCCGGAAGGACTTTTTGTAAAGAAAGCTACCTAAAATATTATTATTCTAAAGGTTTAAAAAAAAAACTCATACAACTTTAGATTCAAATTCAGTGAGTTTTTTTTAATAACAATAATTATTTTTTTAAAGTGAAGAAAAGACGCCCAATCTCAAAGATCGGGGTAAACCTTTTTGTTAAACTTGTATCAGTTTGTCATTGTCTTATGTAATGCAATGCATTAAAATCTACTTTTATAGTTTTCTGCCTTAAACTCTGCAGTGTGCGTTTGAAACAATAAAATTCAGCCGTATTTTTGTTATTTTTAATGGTATAATTCGATTCGTTTACAGAATATTACGATTTTCGAACGATTCTTCGGAGGAAATTGTATTCAAGAACGAAGGTAACACTATTATTTGAAAAAGAATTATAAAATTATATTTTACAGCATCAAGACTTGACTTAAATTTAAAAGAAAGTATTTCCTGTATATTTTATTGAATTCATGTCAAGAAGAATCGATTGTTTTGGAAGATGTTCTGGATATTCTATATAAATACTTAAAATGTAATTTCTATAATAATGAGCAATATATTTGTAATCAATAAAATTTGTAAAAGCTTTCATGTTGATTTATGTGAATTTTTTAAGCAAAGACATGAAGTGTTGCGAAATAAAACTATATTTTTGACCTTATATTTTACTCATTTTTAATTATATTAGAAAATTGCATCACGTGCATCTAATGTATGCAAATTATATATTATTTTATATATTACAACAAACTTAGATTAATACAATTTTATGTTTATTTTAAAAAACACTGAATTAAATTTGTCTTCAAAATTCAATACAGGACGCATACCAAGTTGTGGACGAAGCGTTATATATATATTTATATATCATATTATATATCATATATTATTAACAAATAATATATATAAATATAAAATAAATATATATAACAATATATATATATACTAGAAAGGTAGATATAAAGATACATTTAGGTATAAAGGATACGGAAATTTAGATATAAAGATACATACAACTCACGTGCAAGAATACGAGTTTTCTCGCTTGTTCCGCAGTGATAGATGAAAATAACACATTTTAAGAACGAAACACATTTATGAAAAACTGTGTACAGTAGAAGACCACTAATCTGCACAGTTTGGTTCCAAGTGTTATGCAGACTTGAGGATTTTTGCGGTCATGTAGATTCAATCTTTGTTTACAATTTTTAAATTCATATATTGGACAATTTAGATTGTTGAGCCTTAAAAATAAATAAATAACACACTTGGAGTAAGGTTAAAAACTATTAAATTATCGTATACGATTTCATGAAATGGTATTATATGGTATTATATGTGTGTGCTTCACGATCTTGGTTACGACGTTGGCGAAATTGGCTGCAACTTGTCATAATCCTAATAGTGTGAGCCGCTATAACAAAAAAGTAACCAGTTTTTAGTAAAATTTCTGATATAAAATAGCTTTCAAAAACTTGTGTAAAATTGCAGGTCGTTCTCGTGTTATGTCAGTCCTAGGAATAATATTTCTACCACTGAAGATTTTCCATGTATATATGGAATTTAGAAAAGCATCTCCAAAAGAAAGGTCTTGAAATGACATTGTAATTCCTCTAACTTCAAAGTTTAGTCGGGACCTGATGTTGAGTACTGAAATCTAATAAATACAGTTATTTTGAACATTACAACAGGATTAAACAGTTAAACTTATTTAACTTAAACCCGCTGTTACTTTCCGATGTTATTTTTTAGTATTAAGAAAGAAAATTATTTAAAATTTTCAAATCATGCATTTATGATTTTTTTCCGTCTTTAATAACTAAATAATGAAAAAATAGGCTTTTGTTCTGAGTTCATAAATATGACAATAAAATAATGTAACTAAGAGACATTGCAAAATTAAATCTTTGTGATTACAAACCATAAACAAACGATACCGCCACCATTTTACCTACTATGACGTCATTAGAATATTGCCCATTGATTGTTGGACAACTTACTTTGTGAATGATTACCTCAAAGATTTAATATTTTTGACGTTTCACGATGAATGAATCACTTGTGTTTGTTTAGGTTTATGGAATGAGATATTAAGCTGTGAAACTAATTTCAATTGAAGTTATCCAAGGATATATGTATTTTTAATCGAAACTAAAAACAATGCTTTGACCTCGAAATAAAAAGTTTTAGTTTGTATAATTTGTTATTTCTGTTAATTATTTATTTAAGTACTTTTCCATTATAGCGCATTTTTAAAAAAAGCTTGGCGCGATTCGGGCATCAGAAAGTGAGATATGTTGCGAAAATATATAAACAGCTATGAAAACAAATCTAATGAATTTTTATATTTGTTTATATATGCACTTATATGCATAAAAAATAGTTTCTAAATATATATAATTTTTTTATATATATACAAATTACGGCACAGATTTCAGATATGAACCGGGATATCTAACTGGCGCCAAAATGGTGTTATTTTGCCTGCTATGGTAACCCGGCTATTGTTTTTTATTTATTAATAAATTGTTTATTTACTTTATTTTCTGTTTTTTAATTATATAAACTGCTTTGTTCTATAGTTATTATTCAAACTTTTATTTATTTATAGTTATTTCCTTTTCAAAATGATAGCAAATAATTGAAAAATATATAAGTAACTGGTATTCGAAAGCGAGATTTTTGCCAAATTGGCGTCATAGAAAAATCACGCCAACCCCCATGCGTATATGACATCTGTGCAAAAATTACTTCTGTTTCTTTATAAAAATGGGTAAATAGCTTTTTTTATATTAAATTGTCGGCATAGATGTCATATACGCCCATATTGGCGCGATTTTTTTTTTGACGCCGATGTCATATACGCACCGGGTACTTAACCGGCGCCAAAGTGTCGTTATTTTGCTTGTAATGGTAACCCGAATGTTGATTATGCTGTTGATTTTTTCGCCAAATTGGGGTCGGAAAAAAATCGCGCCAATATGGGGCGTATATGACATCTGTGCCAAGTTGTATACATATGGAAAAAATTGCTTGTGAGTATGAAGCAGTGAATAGGTTGCCAGAAAATACGTTGGCAAACTTATTTCTCGCCAAGAAACTTTTCTCCGATGTATTGTACATAAGCAATGATTGCTAGAAATGCATTTTTAATTGTGATATGCGCTTTTATGTTTCACTATATTTATGCATACTATACTGGGTGTATAAATGCAACAGTTCATATGCAGGGCAACACAAAAGAATTCGTAAGGGTTACTGAGTATGAGAGTTAATTGCTTAAAGGTGGTTTTTAAAGGAGTTATGCATTTTTACGCTGAACTGCATTTAGTTTCCCAAGAAATGTTTGTTGAATATAGATAAAATGATACACATGGTCACGCAAAGAATTGGATACATAACCGTCTATGGATGATAATATCTGGAAATGTGATTTCAGTAGTTTTCAGATTAGTTTAAATTAAATTTTAGCTAAATAGTGGCATGTAATAACGGTACTATTGGCTGTGGACGGTAACTGCTGAAATCAATTTAAAAAAATTTTTATGCGTTTTCTAAAGTGTTTGCATAGTTATCTTGGTACTTCTTAGTTATCTCGTCGACCAAATTACTGTCGCCAAATTGTAAGATTAATTGCCAACAATGGTTGCCATTAATTAATTAATTAAATGCCAATAATGGCCAATAAAACCATTTATTCGGCGTTTTATTTGTATTTTTATTAATGTTTTACTATTTATTTGGCGATTTATATAATTTGGCGAAATTGGTCGACGGGATATCTAAGAAGTAACGTTATCTTATTTACCTTATTTCCCTAAATAACGAAGTTTTGTTAAAGCATTCAGGATGTGTTGGAAAGTGTTTCATATTCTATGCTTAACGCATGATTTTTCTTTCTTCTTTAGTCTTATTTTGCATTTATTTTATTCTTAATTTTTTAGTCTTATACTGCTTTATAGAAACTTTGGCACAGTTGTCATATACGTTATCATATATTGGCGCGATTTTTTTCCGACGCCAATTTGGCGAAAACATCAACAGCATAAACAACAACATCCGGATTACCATATCAAGCAAAATTACGATCTTTGGCGCCAGTTAAGTACCCGTTGTGTATATGACATTGGCGTCGGAAAAAAATCGCGCCAATATGGGGTGTATATGACATCTGTGCCGAAACTTTAATATTTAATGTTTAAACTCCTCGCTCTACTCCCCTTGCATATAGTACAAACTATAACACGGATAGCGCAAAATAATAGACAGTTTGGTACTTTTCCACTGTAGGGGCTTTGGCATTTTTTTAAAACAGCTTGGTGTAATTTGGGCATCAGAAAGTGAGATTTGGATACTTTTCCGTTATGCAGACACCATTGTCGCCAAGCGTAATAGTTGGCGCAAAATCGTGAATTGAAGCATTTGAAAAATAAAAGAAAAAGCATTGTGATACTAAAGTGAGCATTTAAAAAATATAACATTCGAAAATTCCAGACTTTTACGAACTATTTCATCAAATCACAAACATATACTTAAAATAAGTGAACAAATAACTGCTATAAAATAAAGCAATAAAATAAAACTCATATTAAACTGCTGGCATAAAATTACAAATATCTTTTAGCATTTTGAAATAATTGTCGCATTAGCATACATTTTGGCATGGTGTTCGTATAACGGAAAAATATCGAGATTTGTTATCGAATCATATAAACAGCTATGAAAACAAATTTGATGAGCGTTTTTGTTTGTTTTATATGTATATTATTGATGTTTTTATGTACAAATTACATCTGTTTCTGCATAAAATTAGAGAAACGGCTTTTTTATGTTAAATAAATCGTATAAATATCGAAAAAATGCGTGTGTATATAAAATGAAACAGTGAATAGGTTCTCGGAAAATATGTTACAAAATTTCCTTTTTCGCCAAGGCACCTATACTGGAAAAGTACCTAAAGCAATTTAAAATCGCGCAGTTAGGAGCTCACACAGTACAGCGTCGTCTATTGACGGTTATTTTATTAGTAGTATCGTGAGGAAGATGTAAAGATATACTTTAAATTCTCACCCATAGATTTTGAAAAAATATCTTAAAAGAGCGGAGTTTAAATTAAATTTTGGTGACCTCCTTTATGAAAGATTAATGGTTTTAAATGGGAATTTCGCCAAATGAGCCAGCTATCGCCAAGTTGGCCAACATTTGGCGCTACTGTGGTAACCCTGCATTAATATTTTTCAACAATTACTCATTTCAATGAGGCGGTACTACCAGAATAGTGAGGGACACACAGAGACTTGGATTTTATATAAATATATATATATATATATATATGTTTTTACACAGGTATTACTTACTAAACATATACTACATAAACTGATGCAAAACAAATATAGGGTAAACAAGATAAAATGAATAAAATTGAACTCTTTTTTTTTTAAATATATTAAAGTGGGGACAGATGCCGCAGTTTTTCTTTTCTTCTTGTAAAATGTACAATAAAGCAAAAAACAACAAACTAACTACCAGAAATCATTGATCAAACCCTTTAGAATAAAATTTCTATGTCAAATAAGTTAAAACCCTCTTAATAAAGCAGGCATAATAATTTTCTCACAGGTCCTTTTTTAACATCATTTTTTATGTGCTGGATAAGACGCCGCATGGGCTCCAGATGCTGCATGGAGAAAAATGCTAGGCTGTTAATTTTTTTCAAGCAAATCACATTTTTATTTTCTCAAACTACTTAAAGCGAAAATAAATAACAGTAAGATTACAAAAATTATATATATCACTAAATTGTGAAAAGTTTAACGAAAACGCAAAAGTGTAATCTCTATAAACAAAACTTAAGACAAAAAGTGAAAATGAAAAGAAAATCATTTGAATTTACATGAATTGACAGCATAATTACTGGAAACAATAGACAGCATAATTCCAAAAAAACATATAAATCGCTGGTTTACATCCAGCTTAACATTGCAGTTTGCTCTTAATGTAAGTATTAGTTATATTCTATTTAGGCCCTAGCCTGTTTATTTTTGCCCTTTCTTCTCATTCTCTGATTTTGTATTTCCATTTGCCTCCAATCACACCACACTACGCGTTGCAAAAGTAAAGTAAGCGTTTTTCATGCAGCTATCGATTGAATTTGATGCACTGAATACCGTCCGCTTTAGACTTTGCTCCATGATAAGACTGCAGCCATTCAACATATGCAGTGTCATCAAATTCCAATCCAGTTCTGCCATCAGAATCCATAAGAGGAACAATTTACCCATTGTCGGAACATGACTCATATTTTAGTTTTTTTCTCAAGTAAATGGTTTTCAAGTTGATCTTACTCTTCCTTTTTTTCACATTTTACTTCCGCCAAGTTGTCGTTCTTTGACGCTTTCTAGTTTCTTTGGTTTTTCATTTCCTTCTTCTTTTTTTATTGTTTATAAACTCTGTGCTTATAATATTTGCATCCTTTTACTTTCTCTTACTTGGCTGTATAGTTGTTTTGACCATTGGGGTAGGAGATATTTTGTTTAACAGTTTAGATGGTGAGAATTGTAAACGGCCTACATTTTCCTTATTCACACATGGTAAACCAACATTGTTGCTGAGAATATTTTGATAAGTAGCAGAATGCGCTAATATGCATTCATTTAAATGTAAGTTCTACTTAAATCGCAGTGATGAATTTATTGAACCGAAAAATAAAAATATATTTTGCGGCATCTGTCCCTCAACCTCGGTGCGTCATCTGTCCCATAGTGACGTGTTAGATGCTGCGTCGCCATTTTGTGTCATGTGAGCTACGCGGGAGTAAGGCAAGCACATGTCTCAATTCTACGAGGATCTATTCTATAGTTGCACTCGATTTTGGGACGAAATCTCTATTTATTTTTCTTAAAATATGCAATAAAACTACATTAGAAAAAGTTTAGCAACTTACCACGAGGTTCGAGCCATAAAAACTGGCCTAAATATGTAAATACTGACAATTAAGCGTTGGAAATGCATACAACACATCACACAGCACAGAGGAAGAATACGAAATACTAAAATCGATCTAGGGAACGTTAGTGTCGCCTACACAATCTCCGCGGCATCTGTCCGACCGCGGCGTCTGTCCCCACTTTACTATAAATAACTCCAAAAATGAAAGATCATATTTTACGGCCTAATATCAAATATTCAAGTTCAGGCATTAGTGTTTTACTATGAAATATGCATAGTGTATATATTTAATGCAATAATTTATATTTAGAATAATAACAGACTTTATCGCTTTATTTATAGCTGATATAAATTATAAATTAAATTTTGTTGAGATATTTCAACACATCTATACTAATAAAACAACAGATCGCTCTGTGCGTGTGTGCATGTGTCTCTGTCTGTCGGCGATGACTAGCAAAATCTGCGGTACGTACGAAGTTTAAACTTTTTTGAGAATAGCTCAATGTTTCTCCTGACGTACATGGTTCTCAGAATTTCAAAATTCTAATTAACAGCTGAGTTATTAATTAGCAACCGTGACTCACTCCCATTAAAAAGGTAGCTATTTCATATCCAGTCATGAACACTCATGCACAGTACGCATCCCTATGAAATTGAATGTAAATTTTGGATAATTTCACAAGTTTTCTTGGACCGTTCGGTAAAGCGTCAGTCTGCCAAAGTGAAGGTCCCTGGTTCGATACTCGGTAGTACTAAAGATAAAATTTTCTGTTTATAAATAAAAGGAATTTTATTTTTTTTCTGAAATTTTATGTGTTTCATTTATATGCAAGCTCATTTTTATATATAAGAAATCTTCTGAAAAGATTGCGTAAAGTTCTTATAACAATAACAGTAACTATGTATATATTAAGTTTTTAAACACTTTTATTTGTGTTCGAAGAAATTAAAAATGACTTGAAAAATTTAAAATACAATTTTTTTAAAAATCTATTAGAAAAATTATTTATGAATTAATACCTCAAGGATATTGGAAAAAATGGCCCCATCATTTTTCGAAAATCGTAATTTTTAAGAACTCAAAAAAATTAAATATTTAAGTCTAGAAATATAGCACTTTTATATATAATATTAATACTCGAATAAAAAACTTAATGTTTAGTGCTGCCATCTTTTATGGTAAAATGAAACTAATTGTAACTTTTCCAGGAGTTTTTGAAATTTTACTATGGATTTTTTTTTTTGAAATTTTTGAATTTTATGTCCTTTTTCAGGGACGCCGCGCCGGAAAGTGTTTTAAAGTGTTTTTCATCACGGACCCGGGTATCGACGGGCTTATCAGCTAGTTTGAGAAATTGTTTTAGCTATATATATATATCTTATAAATATATAAAATGAATAAAATTGAACTATTTTTTTAAATAAGTAACTCTAAGTATGTCAAATCATGTTTTATCGCCTAATATCAAATATTCAAGTTTAGGCATTACTATTTTATTATGAAATATGCATCGTGTATATATTTAATGCAACTGAATTATTTAGAACAATAACAGACTTTATCGCTTTATTTATGACTGATATAAATTAAATTTGGTTGAGATATTTCAACACATTTGAGAATAAAGGATTCGTCAGGTTTTTACCTCTAATCTCTTAAAATCCGTTTATTACGTAACATGAGTGAAGGATCTTTCGCTATTTCATATATCGATTTCAGTGATTCATGCACAGTTTTTATATACCACATTCTGAGATTAAAGTTCTAAGAATGGTACTTCAGTAGCAGAAAAAATAATTTAAAAACATTGAATGGGCATAGGTATTTCCAAACATAATGTTTCATTTTATATCAATGATATGCGATTCTAATGAAATATTTGAAAATAAAAGCAGTAAAATGCTGCTAAGAATACAGAATTAATGAAAGTTTAAAATAGCCGCACAGAAAATAGGGCGCTATGCTATATAAACGGTTAATGGACCTAGGTATTTCCAAGCATAGCCGTGCAGAAAATAGGGAACTATGATATACAGGGTGTTTCTAAACTCATGGTACATACGCTAGGGGGTGATAGAACACATCAAGACGAGTAATAGTGAATAGGAAACCAAGGGTCCCAAACGTCTTCCGAAGGAGATAGGCGGCTTTAAAGTTTAGGCACCAAAATTTCAAATGATTATAAAAAACGGAAAAATTGGTCGATTCGTTTGCGGTTTTCACTAAAACTATTCTTTATGTCAGTATTTTCTTGAAAATAAATTTTAAAGATACAGTTCAAAAAATGCCGATAGAGGGCGCTTTAGACTTTGGAGTAACCAACAACTATTTTTTACCGTTATTTTTTGTATATCACTACATGCTTTCAAAAGATTAGACTTAAACTTAAATTTTGAGCTCAAAATCTGAATCGTTGGGAGTGGTTAAGTAGCGCAAACTGAACTGTTTTCAATAGTTAAAATTTCAAATGATTATAAAAAAAAAAAAAAAAAAAAACGGAAAAACTGGTCGATTCGTTTGCGGTTTTTACTAAATCTATTCCTTATGTCAGTATTTTCTTGAAAATCAATTTTAAAGATACACTTCAAAAAATGACGATAGAGGGCGCTTTAGATTTTGGAGTAACCAACAACTATTTTTTACCGTTATTTTTTGTATCATATTACATGCTTTCAAAAGCTTAGACTTAAACATAAATTTTGAGCTCAAAATCTGAATCGTTGGGAGTGGTTAAGTAGCGCAAACTGAACTGTTTTCAGTAGTTAAAATTTCAAATGATTATTAAAAAAAAAAACGGAAAAACTGGTCGATTCGTTTGCGGTTTTCACTAAATCTATTCTTTAAGTCAGTATTTTCTTGAAAATCAATTTTAAAGATACATTTCAAAAAATGCCGATAGAGGGCGCTTTAGATTTTGGAGTAACCAACAACTATTTTTTACCGTTATTTTTTGTATCATATTACATGCTTTCAAAAGCTTAGACTTAAACTTAAATTTTGAGCTCAAAATTTGAATCGTTTTGACTGGTTAAGTAGCACAAACTGAACTGTGTTTAGTTGTTATAATTTCTAATTATTATAAAAAAACGGAAAAATTGGGCGTATCGTTTGCGGTTTTAACTAAAACTATTCTTTATGTCAGTATTTTCTTGAAAATAAATTTTAAGGATAAAGTTTAAAAAATACCGATAGAGGGCACTTTAGACTTTGGAGTAACGAACAACTATTTTTTACCGTTATTTTTGGTATCTCATTACTTGCTTTCAAAAGCTTAGACTTAAATTTTGAGCTCAAAATCTGAATCGGTGGGAACAAACTGAACTGTGTTCATGAGTTGAAATTTGAATCCCCCTCCTGAACACAGTTCGGTTTGCGCTACTTAACCAAAATAACGGTAAAAAATAGTTTTTCGTTACTCCAAAGTCTAAAGCGCCCTCTATCGGTATTTTTTTAAACTTTATCTTTAAAATTTATTTTCAAAACAATACTGACATAAAGAATAGTTTTAGTGAAAACCGCAAACGAATCGACCAATTTTTCCGTTTTTTATAATCGTTTGAAATTTTAACTCCTGAACACAGTTCAGTTTGCGCTGCTTAACCACTCCCAACGATTCAGATTTTGAGCTCAAAATTTAAGTTTAAGTCAAAGCTTTTGAAATCATGTAATGAGATACAAAAAATAACGGTAAAAAATAGTTGTTGGTTACTCCAAAGTCTAAAGCGTCTCTATCGGCATTTTTTGACCTGCATCTTTAACATTTATTTTCAAGAAAATACTGACATAAAGAATAGTTTTAGAGAAAACCGCAAACGAATCGACCAATTTTTCCGTTTTTTATAATCATTTGAAATTTTGGTGCCTAAACTTTAAAGGCGCCTATCTCCTTCGGAAGACGTTTGGGACCCTTGGTTTCCTATTCACTATTACTCCTCTTGATGTTCTATTACCCCCTAGCGTATGTACCATGAGTTTAGAAACACCCGGTATATATATATATATATATATATATATATATATATATATATATATATGATCGTCGATATATATAGATACATCGATCATGACCCCCAGACATATATATATATGTCTGGGGGTCATGATCGATGAAAATATACCAAAATTTTTTGAAATCGCTTTCCTCCGAACGGCTGCAATAGGTAGCCTTTTGTAATGAAAGCTACCTAATAGCCGTACAGAAAATAGGGAACTATGCAATATAAGATAGCTCATTTAACAATGCTTATCTCGATATTTAAAAAAACAAATTAGATGTAGAAAAATTGTAAATAGATGGCTAAAATTTAAGTAAAACACTGTAAGGCATCAATGTCAATAGATACTGGATGAATAACAGTTTTTACTGATGAAGTCGGACGAACAGAATAAATGAGTCTTTTGAAGTGTAATTTATTTATTCTTGTTCCTTATTTCTATAAAAAAATGGGGCATAGCTCAGTGTAAATTACCTTCTACAAGTAGCTAGGATTTCTCTCTTCAAATGCAATTAACCCCTTGAGTAGCGGTGGGATATATTACATCCCACCTAAGATTAATGGAGACTTGCACCAGAAAATTTTTATAAAATTTTGCTTTTCTATCTTTGGTGGGAAAAAGTCGTAAAATTGCTCATTCCTATTTTGCGATAAAATTTTAGGAAGATTCCTTTGTGAATTTAACATTTCAGAAACACAATTAATTGCCCCTGAGATGGTTAATGTAACGTAATTTATTTTAGTTTATGAATTGGAATTGCATACAAGTTATATGATTCAATTTACCTAAATTACAGTATGTATCAATATTTTGTATTTCCGTAAATGTATGAAAATCCAATATGTATGTATATCATTATGCTGTATAATTCCCGTTGATGTACGATAAAAGAATTTAATATTTTGAAAAATGATTGGCTTATCTTTGAATAGCTTTTGGAATTAACAGAAATGCAGTTCAATGCATTCCCTGTATCTTTCAGAATTCTCAGAATATTTTCATAATTGGTCAAATGAAATGAGTATCTTACATAACATTGAGTTTTCTATAACTTTAGTTAACACTGTTAAGAAGTTCTGAATATTATATAAAAAGTGGAAATTTCAAAAATATCTTTTATACTATTCATAAACATACGTTTTATATTTACGTAAATGCATACAAATGCTTGTAAAATCTACGAATAAATTATCCCAGCTTATTATAACAGAGAGTAAGCACAAATATTTCAGTGCTATTAGACTCAGTCGTAGTTTTAAGTGGTCAACCAGGTTCAAGTCATGTATGTTAAGTACAGCAACGATCAGGCCTAAAAACTGAAAATGGAACACACATTAATCAGCGGGCAACCACAGTATGTTCAAACTTTGAGAAAGGTTCGCACGGTCACTCTCCTCAACGGAAAAAAAACCCGATTTAATTAAATAGTGGAAGAAATAATGAATTACTTATTAGATGATTGAACCTTATTCTGATACACAAAGCAAACAGATCTGAATATACACAACGAAACGATTGACGCACCGGCCAACAGTGTTCGACAAAAATAATGTACGGCAAACTAACTATAGCAAACAAATTGCGAAATTTTCGCTCTCTCAATCTTCTTTATGCCGTTGGAAGTTGGACGCTCTTATAATTTAAAACACTTACATTTAGGACTACATACATTAGGATATTAATATTGTTTTTCATTTTGTTTTATTTTCTTTCAGAGAGATATAAAACATAACATTACCTATATCAGGTATCATGTAGAAATTAGTTTAAAAAATTAAAGTCCCAATTTTCTGTTGAAGGGGTAGTTTTAAAACACTTTGCGAAATCTACAAAAAGTACTGTATGAATTGTCCATAAACAGTATTAAAAAGAGGGGCACATTGTACAGCATTGGACTAAAAGACTGGTTTTGGATTGTTCTAATTAGTAGATCAAAATCGCCGCCAAAGAGGAAAATTTTTTAAATGCACATTTTTTTCAGTTCAATATAAAATAACAAAGATTCTAATTAAAAATTATTATAAATATATTAAAAAAGAAAAAATAAATTAAAAAATGTATCTGAAGCTCTTTTACATTGGGAACAGTCTTCTTTTATATTGTAACCAAATTTGCAGATATCTACACAACATACGCTAGATGTTCCTAGTTGTCGCATACATATCTTTCTTTTATTAATGAAGATGATTTTGGTTCCCTACTTGCAACCATAATTCTATATTAAAATTACTTGAAGGTATCATGAATGTAAATTCTGAATGTATAACCTTTCATTAGATATCGGTTGTGGATTTCTGTAAATTGTTAAAAATTTTAATTTAAAATTAATAAAAAGTACAATGAAGTGCATTTCAAAATAGTCTAAAAAAGAATAATAATAATAAAACTTAACTAAAATCCTAAATTTGAAGTATAAGATTTTCTGGATGAAATCACCTAACTGTTGAAGGGTGGGTAGATGCGTATCCTTATCATTGCTAACATAAATGTTTTTAAAATGAAATGCCAATTAATTTTATGGTTTATTTAGCATCCAGGTTTCTTTTCTATACACAAAGCGATGACAAAGAAGTTGTATTATCGTGTTTGCTGTCTCGTTCAAAACATTTTTGGATAACATTCTTCTTACAGAATCCGAAAAATTAAATTACTCTTTCTCTAAGATAAATTTAAATAGGTTTTTGAGCGTTAAGACACTGTAAGTCACCCTGCTATGTCTTTTAACAATTATTACAGTTCGATGATCATGAGAGATGTACAATAACTCAAACAACTAATACATATTGTCTCATGCGAATTATGTGTCGCATGTTAATTTTCAGCCCAAATTCTACAATCACCAGTGATAGCATTGTGTGTAGTGCGCAGAGGCAAAATTAATATTCTTAAATACATTTCGATCGCTAAATCTCCTGCGATTTGAACTTGTACAATAATTTTCTGCTATTTTATCATATCCGTGCTGCAATGATGCCCATTTGGTAAATGTACTCCACTTGCACTCTGATTTATTTTTTCTCTTAACGATAAAACAAGAACTCTTTCCTACTGTCGCTACTCTTATTTTAAAACACTAACAGTTCTAAATAGCAGTTAATCCCGTTCTTTACAATTTAACCTTAAAATTTTCAAAATATATTTTTATTTTTAAATGTATTGTATTTACATTTCACAAATCTAAATAACAAAAAAGAAAAAAAAAATCGCAAATTGTTACCTTTCTATGAATGATACAGTAGTAGCAATATATAGGGAAAATTTTGTTGTTCCTACCAGAAATCTTAATTAGTAATCTTCGTGATCCTTTTATTTAACATGTGCTATAGAAAGGTACGATGAAGATACTATTATCAAAATAGTGGTAGGAACAACTTTCCCTATATAATGCGACCCCTGGCGATATATTTAAAAAGCCGGCAATTAAGAATTCAGTATTCTTTAAGTTGCCTAAAACAAGTGCCAGTGTAAAATAACATTTGCTCCTACGTTATATTTAATTATACGAAATAGATAAAATAGATAACAGTTAATAACGAGGATAATGATTTTATAAATACAAGGAATTTCTTTATTTTCAAATTATTTTTTTTTCTTTATTTGCACATTTTAAAAATTAATGAAAAACATCATTAATATTTCCTGTTATTTTTTTGTGTGATTTTTTAAAAAAAATTAAGTAAATATACTTAGTAATTCACTTACACTATTTATACTCTATACTTATAAATTTGTAATTCACTACTTTAATAAACTCCTGTTACATATAAACAGGATTTCACAGGTAAATGCACCCTGTAACTATATTATAAGTACGGTAAAAAAAAAAAACTACAAGAAAATATTAACGATTGTTTTACAAAAATAATGTTTTTAAATGTTTGTCTATTAAAATGTATTACAAAACTTTTAATATATGATTTTATTTTCAATAATTAGTAAAGCTGAATAAAAATACGTAAACATTTCAAATGTTTTGTATAAATGATATAAAAACTATAAAAAACATATTCATTTAAAATACGCCTAAGAATAATATTCCGAAAAATTGCTGTTGAACACACTTGTGAGAATGTTTTCTGTTATTAATATTTTCAAATAATATGCATTGTCTCATCATAAAATTTCTCTACTTGTGTAAATGTACATATATTAGCAAGTGTAATCTTTCATCACTCTTATCATTATAACACTGTTTAACTTTATCTTAATAGTAAAGAAAATTAACAACAAGTACCTCATTAAATATAAACAACGATAGGGATAAATAGCTACAACTACATTATTCCAGTAATTTACTATACTGAAGAATACAGAGACGGGTTTGGTTATTCTGCTCCGACAGCATTCTTGTTTACAAATAAAAGTTATTAAATTTAAAGACTTAACAAGCGTTCAAAGCCAGCCATGCATTTATCTTTTAAAGTGAAAATATCATAAAAATGCAAACTATTGCTGTTGTTTAAAAATTTTAAGAGAGTTTAAACGCTTTATAAGATTCATCGTATTTTATAAAATGAAACATATATTTCAGAGAATAACATATCAAAAGAAGCACACATTTAACATATTATTAATAATTCATATACAGAGAACCCCCCTCCCTCTACTCACACAAGCAGACGTATGTATAAATCTATAATAATAAAAAATAATCGATCTATGTGTCTGTTTACGATATCAAGGAAAATCTACTGCACGTAGAAATCTGAAAATGTGGTTGATGGCAGTCCAAGGTTGGACCCGAT
Organism: Maratus speciosus; assembly: GCA_963932465.1. Lineage (NCBI taxonomy): Eukaryota > Metazoa > Arthropoda > Arachnida > Araneae > Salticidae > Maratus > Maratus speciosus. Next base: position 491,101,591 of record OZ010789.1, read on the forward strand.
CCACCGCATGTGCAGATTTTTCATTTTTTTTAATAATTAGCTAGTTATTAGTTATAAACAGAAATTAAAAACCCTCATCAAAAGACCAGCCGTTACATAATAAAGTAGATGACATTTTCGGCACAGGTCAGTTGACGCCTCCGGAAACGATCTTTTTTTCTGCGCTAAAATTATCTAAATATCCGTATTTTGACACTATCTTTTAACACCTTATCGCTCAATCGAATTTACACGATTTATCAAAATTTCAAAATCTGCAAGTGAGTAGAAGTTTTTAAAAAATACAATCCGAGATATTTTCGATGAAAAAACGAAAACGAGGCTGTGTCTGCCGAGCGAAGCAGTGTGGCTCCGTTCAACAGACTTCTTCATTTCTGAGAATAGTGAATTCTGAAAATTCCTCGCAGAAGCACTTTGGAGCACGTCCTTAGAATTCCTTGTTTTAATGCGCAAGCATAGCAAGCTTTAACTTTTTTTCAGATTTTTTTAAATAGCAATTGTTGGGTTCCCTATTAATTTACAAAAAAAAAAAAAAAAAAAAAAAAAAAAGCGAATGTTTTTCTTTGACGTTCCAGCTTTAAACATTATCATTTATTTCAAAAGTATTTTCATTTACTATTTCAAAAAGATTATTTTCTGAAAGTTTGATTTCATATTCCTATCAATGAGTAAAGACATAAAACTTATTAGTAGCATGATAACAATAAGAAAAATAAAAGGTATTTACAAATCACTTTCGTCAGCAACAAAGAAGACGTGGTACAATTTTGAAGGAAAGAATAATACTCGAATTGAATTTTAATAATGGGAATCAAATTTAAAAAATCAAAAAAACCCGAGGCAGATTAAAAAGCGAACTAATTAATTATTTCTCATCAATGTTAAACTATTTTTTAAATTACTTACCTATTTTTTTATTCACTTGTATTGATCACTTTTAAGTTGTGTTTAACCCTAGAACTACCGGAAATTTTACTCAAGTTTTATAAAAACATTCTACACCAGAATTTTTACTTAAAACTATTTAATTTGTTTGTTTAACTTATTATTGTCTGATTTATACATTTAGTTTGTTTTGAAGAAATTTCTGGTTTGAATAAATATTTTGAATGTACATGTCGGGTCCAATGGACCCGTCTAGTAGACGGAAGGTTAATTATTAGTTCCTATCTATAAACACTGTTTTGATGAGGCCTATAGATGTCTATGATGGTTAGGGTTACAGTAAATCTAGAGATACCACCTACACACCTTCCAGGTTGTGTAATATTTAAACGGGGCTTCTGACTTTAAAATAGTCATTAAAACATCGTCTTCATTTTGAAAGATCTATACAATGATATGCCACTCAATATGGTGCGTAATTTTTTTTTTTCGTGTCTACCGCCATTTTGTATTTTAAGGCCGCCATTTTGAATTTATAAAAACAAAACACAAACCCAGCAAAGCCTATAACCATCGGACAATTAAGACGAATTGATAGAGACCTCATTAATTAAAATCCTACCTGCCGTTGGGATGTTTCGAGGGTATAAAGAAAGCCACTTACCCAGATCCACGTGAAACACATAACCCTTCTTGGCAGTCGGGTAAAAAAGAATCAGAATGTAAAACCAAATTACAAGAAAGTACTATATAATGCATAATTAACAAAGAAAAAAACGAAAAAATAATTAGATAAATATAAAAAGCAAATTTGAAACATAAATAAAATAAAATAATATAAACCACCAAAATGGTGCTGATTAAATTTAAATAAATTTATATATAATTTTAGAAACTTCTTTAAAAAAATTCACACGCCTTTAACTTTTTTCATCTTTAATTTTGTAAACTGTTTTAAAATTTTCAACAAAATTTTCCAAAGTGATTTATAGAGATTTATAGAATTTATCCGTGCCCAATTCTTTTTTGTTTCGTGTTTTTCCCAGAGTTGAATGCTCATGAAAAATATTTCATCATGAACTGCGGTTCCAGCGACAAGTGACAAGTAGTAGGCTGGGTATAATCCAGGGAGCACAATTGGCGCGTAATGTCGAAGAGCCTGCTTCATTCGCGGGCTTGGACAATTTTTCACACTGTTGACAATAAAACATTTAAGCAAATTGAATAAAATACAGCAATTTCAAATTAAAATTAAAATTAAAGCTATTATAAAAAGAGATTACAAATAAATTATACATATAGATAAAATATGTATCAAGTTATAGGGATCTTAGAGGAATCGCATTTTTAATTAACTACAACATCATGATTAAGAGCTATATATAGCTAAATTATCCATAAAGTCAAATTTAGACGTGCTGTTTTATTAACTATAGCGTTACTATTTGAAAAATTAAAACTCTGTCCTGAATCTGAAATGTGCTTAACATTACAAGATTTAGAAAATTCTTGTTTCGAGACATAATAGGTGTGTTCATTTAAACATGTTTTAAAAATTCTTTTAGATTGACTTACATAAATAAATGTCAAATATTACAAAGCAAAATAGAGATTCCCCTTTTGCGAAGATTAGAAACCGTAGACTTAAAGTAGAAAGAGCTCAGCTTATTAACAGTTTCTTAACTTTTTAACTTTAAACGAAAAACAAAAAACAAAACAAAGTGAACTTTAAACGTTTCAGAATAAAGAGATAAAATGAACGTTTTAAAAGTATAGTTAATTTAACCCATTGAGCGTGTCATTAGATTATAAAAATGTACCTTAAAAAGGCCTTGAACAGGAAAAAAGAACTTGTTCTAAAATGTAGAAGGGGTTGGGTGATTTTTTGCTTCAAAAGTGCTAAGGGATTTTTTTCTTTCCCCTTCTTTCTGTCAATGAATGATTGAGGGAGCTGTCCAGCGTCTATAATGAGACGTGAATGGGCGTTTAAAACTAGTTGACTAATAGCTTTCGAAATAGCTTTGTCTGGTTAATCCCGGACAACATCTGAAAGTATGTAAAGAAATAGTGTTTAGATGAACAGGTCTGTGTTCCGTGTTGTTATGTTTAGTATATAGCATACCATGGTGCTCGCTTTTAGATAGTGTTATTGATGCTATCTCAATTTCAATTAATGCTAATAGTATTTAATTTTTCTTTTATAAATAATAATAATAATAACGATAATTTCCATTAAACAAGTTAGTGTAACATCTGCTTTCTTTGCTTTTCTGTGATATAAATCTGAGATAGCTGATATTTTTACATTACCCTGATGAATATACCAGTTGAAAATATATTAAAGTATCCCAACTCCCCCCCCCCCACGCCCACCCCCAAAAATGTGATTTGTTATATAGCATTTCAAATGTGCATTCAAAATAAATGGAAAAATTCTTCTTCTAAATGATAATCCTTCTAACGTATTTTTTTTTGGAGCAATAATAAAACTGAAACAAATTTTAATAAGATATTCAAAATGTGCAAATTGTTGTTTAAAAAAATAAATAAATAAAATACAAACTGACAACCTTTTTTACACCCATACTTAAAAAAGAAAAAAAATCCAGCTTTTTCAATCTTATAATTTCGCTTTTAGATAACAAATTTGAATTTTTATTAATTCCTATATTTTTACTCATAAATGTAAAACATGAAAAGAAAAACATTTATTGATGTAATCAAAGTGGCAGTAATTATTTAAATCTTGTCTTCCGTCTCAGCAATTTTTACTATATATCTTTAGGCAATTGTTTGAGTACAGTAAAAAGAAACATGTTAAAGCGTTTCTTTCTTTAAAGTACAATATTTCTTACACTTAAATCATGTTTAGAGATGGTAAGAATATATTACTTAAGTATTAGAGAATTAATTAATCAGTATCACTGCGCGGTACCACTGTATTAGAATAAAACCGGTCAATACGAGATCTCTAGGTACGAAAACAAATTCTGTTTTAGACAGGTTTTACTAATTGTAATTGTGTAATATTTCGTATTTCAAAACATAAAATTTTCCGTTTAAGGCAGGATTATGTCATATATAAATTCCATTTTTAAATGTTTTATTATAATTAATTAATGATCATAGTATTGCATCATTAATGAACTATAGGTGTAATACTTGTACATATGTATAGTATTAATGATTAAATGCAGGTTTTAATTTTAACAATGAAACCTTTTAAGACGGAATGACAAGGCGCAATATAACAATTTTGAATTAGAAATTTTCCAACGAACTTTGGATTTCTTTTTTAGGCACGGTTCCGCTTAATACAGGTATTCCTATGTATCAATAGGTAAATGGAGAGCCTGCATAGTAATATCGTTTTACGCCTTAGCTTTCTTTCTGTACGAACGTACTCAAAGAAGCTAAATTCGATACGACTAATAGACGATGCGGTTCTAAACTCGAAACAACTAATTTGAATACTATTTTAAGGGTTTCGTTTTTCTTTTAAAGCTATCTAAAGTGAAAAAAGTTCCGGTATTTGTAAACCAATATGACAATAAGTAAATAAATACATACAGTAAATATTGTTTATTTTAAAATAATTGAATTACTTATTATTTCAAATGCTAAAACATGTAAATTAAAACTTCAAAATCAATAAAAATACGTTTATTTCAACTTTTTAATTGAATTAATTAAAGAAAAGAAAAAAAAACTACACACAAATGAATCGAATTGAAAAAAAAAATACTGTATTTTATAAATCTTATTGCTCAACATATTTAATTAAAAGAAACTTCGCATTTTTTACAACAAATTACAAATAAAAAATTCAGAATAACAAAACAACAAAAATTCAAAACTTTAACCACGGACTTAACACAACTTTCCAACTGAACAAGAGTCGGGCCCTGTTAATTTGCAAAGTCTCTACCCACCCACCCCCATCCTCTCTGTACTAACCTGCGATACAATTTTCAGGTTTATTGAAGAATATTATTACGGGCTCTGGCAACGCCGGGTAGGGCAGCTATTACAAAATAAATGTGCTTTTTTGCAAGTTCCATAGTAATAAAAGAGCCTTTTTTTTCGGGTGCCATTTATCTTCTTTCCACCACCTAGGAGAAATAATTACATCCAAAATTTTCCGATAACAGGAATTATTTTCCATACCTAATTTATTTTCCTATACAAAATGAAAAAAATACAATCTTCGAATGTCTGTGAAGACAAATACACCCCCCTCCCTTCCCCCTTACTTTATCTCCCATAAAACCTCCAGCGTCCATCGGTCATAAAGAGAGAAAAAGGATTTAAAATTTACAACAATAAGTTCGCAACTCCGAGAGACAGAAGATGAATATTCTTAGACTAGATGGAATCTAAGTGCTATTTTTAATAATTTTGGGATGCATTCATGTATTTTTCCTTATATTTAGTACAGTAAGATTCAGTATTATATTTTCTAATTCTTTGGAGAAATTGAAAAAGAATATCTGTAAAAAGAAACAAGAGCTAAAGATCATGCGTCTAGCATAAATTAACACTTTCAAATACATTCAGGATATTGAAACAAAACTTTACAGCTTTTTACGGAGAAAGGTGATGTCTAAATAAATAAATTAGAAAACGCATAATGCATTTGAAAACCCAATTTCTGCAATTGCCATCAGTAGTCGAAAAAAATCTAATTTTTTTTGTGCAGCCCCGTATATGCTCTATAACTTTGTATGTATGCTACATAGTATGGAAGAATTTAGTTCAGCATGAAAATTCCCATTCAGCAATTTCTATCAGTAAACGGGAATGTTTTTGAGATAGTTTAGCCCTGTATATGATCGCTAGAATTTATAAACACCATGTAATATGAAAAAAATAATAATAATCAAATTTAAAAACGCGTACTTAACAAACTTATAGCAATTATTGTTCATATGCCAAATTTGTTTGTGTGTCCCTGAAAATGAAATGTAAATTCTTTGCACACCATATTCTACATTAATCCCCTTGTAGTGTACAACACCTCAGTGATGTATATAAATTTCTATATGCTTAAAATAGTGTAATATCATTAAACTACACCACACATGATTTTTCCCATTCACCGTAATGTGACGGCATTATTTTGAGTGTCCCTGTAAACGAATCGTACATGCTACACACTTCATTTTCAATACTAAACATGCCGAAGTAAGCACAAATAACGTATATCAATTTCATGACAATTGTACTATATTTATACAAGTTAGAGCACGGACAGGAGGAAAGACAGACAAACCGAATTTCAACTATTGCAAACAACTATTATTATTTCAACTTTTACAAACCGCTTTTCAACTATGTTGGAAAAAGTATAAAAAAATCAACTGTCACATTTTATCACTTTTTATAATTTATCCTTTTTTTTAAGTTTTAGGATTTGGATGAAACCAGTTTTCATTTTCCTTCTCAAGATATTTTTAATTTTTGCATTTAATTTTTAAACATATCGTATTATCTTTGCGTATTTATAGGTATGGAAACTCTGAAAACTTTCTTCAGTATAAAAAATAAAGTTCATAAAAATAAGAACGAAACATCATATTTCAAGAATAGATTGTGAAACACTTTCCAACACATCTATCAATAAAACTGTAATGAAACTTTACCGTTAAATAAGGTGCAGCAAGATATTTGTGTAAACAGTTTGGAAAACATGTAGCACATTTAAAAATTCAGTTTTAGCAATTACCTTCTATAATAATTAAAAAAAGTAGTCTATACTTTGCAGCACTTTTTACGACCTATAACAAGCAAACTATTTAGCATTCTAAAATTTGTTTGATTTAGAAAATTTACTTCTAACAAGAAAAGAATGCTCTCGAATTTTTTTGCACGGCCCTGTATTATTATCTAATAGTTTTTGTACACAACACATATTATGCTCAAATTTAATTCAAATAAAAATGAATAACGCAACTTAAATTGCACTTCCAGCAATTACGAACCCAAACGGCAATTTATCTTGTTGGTTTGAGTCCCTATATATGAATTTATTTATGTTCCACAAACTTCTATTGGTATACAAATATAGTTCAGCGAGAAAATGCATCACACAATTAAAACTATTCCCTAAGCCCTTCACTTCCACGGTCAGTAATACTTATATTTTTTTTGTGTGTGTGTAGCCCTATATACGATCAATAGAATACCACACTTTTCTGAGAGAAACCTATAGTACAGTTCAGTAATACATACAAATTTCATTAAATTCGAAATGGTGCGTGGTAGAAAAATTACGGTATAAAGGTCAACTGTAAAAAAGACACCGTTAAAAAATAATTATTATAAATACCTCATTGATCTTAAAATTTAGATATATTAGTTATTGAGGTACATATATATTCATTTATAGAAAACCGATTGTGTGTTTCGAGTAAGGCACGGGCTAAGCATCTGTATCTGTTCTTTCAATTCGCTACTTCGATAGTTTATGTATAAGAATAGCGAGTTTTATATATTTTTGGAAACTCTGACGAAGGGTAGTCTTTGGGGTGAGAAGGAAAAGAGGGGGGGGGGGACATAAAAAAACTTTATATACAGAGATTTTAAAGGGGTTGAAATAAACAAATTTTGTCTAACAAATGAAATTTTTATCACCTTGATCTTTACCATGTAGGAGAGGGCAGAGTTAAAGGGGTCGGGGGGGAGGGGGGGGTACAGAAAGTATGAGTAAAAATTTCAGTATTTAGCTCAAGGAAACAAACTTTAGCCAATATACTGCATAAATAAAAATGTTTTACAAAGATCTTTTAAAATAAAATTTTTGTATACATTATTTGGATGCAAAAAAAAAAAAAAAAAAAAAGAATAAAATTGCCCATCCAACAATAAAAACTTTGGCAATTCACGAATTCATTTATAAATGTAAAAGCATGAAAAATGCAGGTTTGAACGCTCTTGCTACATTAGTTTTTACAGGGTTATTCAAAGATATTCGTTCTTTTTCAATTTGCTCACGGTCCCTTAAGGGGTTTCGGGAAAAAATCGTCGCAGAAATATATGACCTATATTATACTGTTTACACACCTGCAGTTTCAGGTTGATTCTTCTTGTATTTTTCTAGATATTTAATAAAACATCAAAAATCGCAAGTGATCGGTCACCTTTGACCATATAGTGTATGTAACTTTAATAACTAATAGATCTCAATTTTAGGTTCATTTAAGTATTTATAATAATTATTATTTTTACCACTGAATTTTTTACTATTGACCTTTTTACCTAAATTCGGCATGATCGTCATTAAAAATGAAATAATATATAGCATGTGCAGTTCACTTACAGGGCCATTCAAAAGCATTCCGTTACATTACGGCCAATGAGAAAAATCGTTCCAAGTGCAGCCCTAAAACGTGCTTTCTGTAGAATAGGAAATGCAAAGAATTTATTATTCATTTACAGAGTCACACAAAAGAATTCCGTTATATAATGATCTACGGGAAAAATCATTTGCAGTATATTTTAATATAGATACTCTATTATTTTAGTGCTGCACTTAAAACGATTTTTTTCCATTGGCCGTAATGTAACGGAATGCTTTTGAATGCTCCTGTAAGTGAACTGTACATGCTACATATTTCATTATCAATGGCGATGGTGCCATAGTAAATGTCAATAACATACAAAATTACAGGGCAATCGAATTATATTTACGCAAGTTAGAGCACTCACAGACAAACGAAAGTCATAAACCCTTTTCAACTATGTTGGAAAATGCAAAATAAATAAATAAATATAATAGAGACTCCTCATAATTTACAGTTACAAATTGTCATTAGTGTGTGACTTAATCGGAGAAAAACTTTCTTGATTTCAAAATAATCGGAGATAACAGGCGTAAAAAAATATCACGAATTTGATTAAGTAGATCATTAAAAGTGATTATTTAAAAGTATTTTGGTAGAATAACTAAATTCTTCTATAAGCACGCTTGCGGAATGGGGCAGAAGTTGATAACATACAGAAAATGTGCAACAAAGTTTTTATTATTAAAAATAACCACAAGTTTATTAATAATCCTTAGGCTACAATAAGGACAACTCTTCGGCTATCAGTTTTCATTTTGAGGGGGGGGGGGGGGGAGTTTTTCTAAGATTTCTGCTATGATGTTTGCTGTGATGTCAGAAAAGATTTTTTTTAAATGATATCTTACTTTATTTTTATATCAACAGTCTTTTATGTTACATTGTGCAATATTCATGATTTACTAATTATTGATTAATACTAATTTTAAAAGAAATGGTTTAAAACGTAAACTTTTCTTTCTATAAACTTTTCATAATCCTTTTATTAAATAAGCGACAAAGAGAAACATATGTAACAAGTAACCGCTATTTGGAATTTTACTATTCCTGTGAACTGTTTTCTTTACAAATCTTCTTTACAAGGGAAGGGGTGGGGCTGTCAATAATAGTTTTCTCAAAACTTCACACACAAGTAGTATTTCGATGTCATTCACATGTTGCAAGAGTTCGGACTAGAACACAATGTGAGATATTTACTCTCTTTCAAACTTACTTCAAAGAAAATTCATAGCAACTATAAGCTTTTTTCTCGCTACACCTCTGGTTCTTCTATGTGAAACACAACTGTGTGAATCAATAAGATATAGGACTTTTTAATATGGCAGTTTTAATGTAAGAGTCGCTATATTGGGGTTCGTTATATTAAGAAAACAAAAATTAATACACAACTTTCTTTATTTACAAAGCGGGCACCGCCAGTGATATAAACATAAGAATGGTTTTTGGATTAGAACTTTTTTCATATTAAGCCAAGTATTTACTATAATATTGCTAAAGGTCGAACTATATATTGCTTATAAATATATTAATGCACGGTACATGTATCAAGTTATTCAAAAATATAAATAAGTCGAATATAATGAAAATCATATATATAAATATGTGTAAAAACACCTTTTTATATATTTTTTAATGCAAGTAAAAACACGGAAGAGTAACTTTAAGATTATCTGTCTTCAATGCATATGAATGCATTACCCATCTTAAAATGATTATTAATTTTTACTTTGTTTAATCATATAGGTGAGATGATAGGCTATATCTCCCAACCTCAGAAGTACTGTGTGAACATCATTTTATTGATAGAAATAATCCTTTAATGGCAAACCTCTTTGTATGTAAACTGCCATATAAACAAAAGGAAAATCGAGATAAGAACAGCAAAAAAAAAAAAAAAAAAAAAGAAAAGAAAAAGCATATGATATGTTTGTAGAGATTTTGAAATATAGCCTTCAAGGGAGAATTATCATTAACTTTGTCTCATATAATTAAAGAAGGTTTACAAATTGCAACATAAAATTACTTTATTTTTGCTCTAAAATATTAAAAAAGCATTGCAGATTACTGCGAGCAATTGGACTTAATAAACCCGTCTACGATATTTAATTGCTTTGCATTTTGATCTCTACCAACAATTAAGAGGCTACTTCCCTCACGCGAAAGTACCCGTTCGCTAATATTTATTCCATGGAAGAATTTTTTTAAGATACCTCGTTTATATTTCGATATTTGTAAACGAATCTTTTGCATTGGCTAATTGAGATCGATATATACAAAGACCGTTTTTCTTTTTTCCGATTTTGTTTATATATATATATATATATATTTGGGGGGGAGGGGATACTTTTACTTCTGGAACCGGTTTCGAAAGTAAAAGTATCCCCCCCCCCCTCCAAAAAAAACCTGCAAAGAAAATAGAAGAAGTTAAAAACGTCCTTTGTACAAATCGACCTCAGCTACTCAAATAAAAAAAATCGTTTAAAAATACTGAAATGCAAGCGAGCTATCTTTAAAAAATTCTTCCATAGGAATAATATTAATCAATGCGTGTTTTCGCCAGTGATGTAGCCCCTTAAGGTTAAGGGGCTACTTCACTCACGATTAACTTTTGAACGAAGCGATCAACTGAATGTTTCTAAAAAGAAGCAATATGTGGATTTTTTTTTCTTTTTCACATCAAATGAATTCTATAACATACTTAAGTCTCCTATAAATATTGAAGATTATTTAAATTTAGTTAATCAATTTTATTGGGGTTCAGTGAAAATACTGATGAATATACCCTGTTAAAGCACAAAAGGAAAGTGGTAAAGATAGTTGAACATGCGTTTGAATTAATTGAGCAAAAACTTTATTTCTTTTTACATGAAACTTTTTCATGATTCCTTTTTATTTCTTTTTCCAAGACTGTGAATGTCAAATAATGTCTGTGAATAAATAAAAGTACTATTTCTCTTCTTATCTTCTACATTTAAACATCCAAATACATTTTTTTTTAACACGAAGTATTTTTCTTCGGTTTATATTTGAATAAACAATATCTGAAATTTATTTCTCCTGTTTAATAGTTAAAATTGTAAATCTCTGTTTTTTTTTCTTTATCGCATGTTCATATATTTGACATTTTACACTCTTTATATATTTAATTAAAAATCCAGAATTCTTATTATTGATAAGAAAATAATTAAATTTCTTCATTTAATTAGATAATTCTAAAAAGTTAAACGAAGGATTCATCTATATATAATAATTTTTATATTATGTACTCTGAATCAATGAACAGTCTTGAATCTACCTATAATGAAAACCTGTCTACATCGAGGCTTTTTCTGGTCCCTTCAGTGTCATTATAGACAGGTTTCACGGTATTAGTTTTAAAATTATGCTAGAATTTGAATAAAATTTGAGCAACAATAATAAATAAAAATATTATTTTTAATGTGTTATGTTAGATAAGATATTTGAAATTTTTATTATTATTACACAACAAAAGTGGTGTAAGTAAAGAAAAAAAAGTTTAATTATTTAGTAATATAGTTAAATGAAAAAATGACATACATTTATGAAAAAAAGGAAAGAAAAGAACGTGTATATTCATTAAAAGAGCAAAATAAATAAATATTACATAATAAATGATGAACATGCGAAATAAATAAATATTATTTGGCAAAGGATCTGATATAATAATAATTATAGTAATGAATTAGAATCTTATTGATAGAAATAATAAAATACAATAAGTAAACGACGATATTCTATAAAGTTGCTTAGTATTTGTTTCGAAATACAATGCCATTCTTAAGCATTTACAGAAAGCGAAGTTCTCTAAAGGCATTCGACTTAAAATACGGTAATCCAGTTGACAAATAGTCTGCCTAACGCCTATTGTGTGTGTGGAAAGAGGGAGTGATTGATAAACGCCTTCTTTAACTCCCAGTCTCGAGAAGTGGAGGGAAAGCACAAACGCGCAAACGCGTTCATAACCACCTACAAGTAGAATATTTTGACCGCCTATACGCGCTTATGACCACTTACAAGTACAAAAGTCTGACCGCCTATATGCGTTCATGACCACTTTCAAGTACAAAAAAGTGGCCGCGTATAGGCGTTCGTGACCACGAAAGGGTTAAAACATGAAGGAGGATACAAACGCAAAACAATCAAATTATCATGTTTGCTTTTGGAAGATTTAAAAATAGTAAAATAGATTTAAGGAAAAGTCTAATAATTATTTTTACAGATTTGCCAATAACGGAAGTTTTGACAACTTTTTTGATAGCAATATATTTATTGTAAATTATCAAAAAATATTTGTTCGCTTGGTACACATAAGTGTAAAAGTTACACATTTTCAAAGTAACTGAGTTGGTCTGTAAAGTGTGTAGTGGGAATATCAATAGGATATTAAACTACACTGTAAAAAAATACAAAAAGAAAAACACTGTAGATTTGCCAGAACAAACTCAACCACAGTGAATGTCCTGTATCTTTCTTTGGTTTCCTGACTATATTAACATGGAAAATACAGTAGTTGCGTAAAATTAACTGCATGATGTGCTGGCAATTTGGACGCATTTCTTTACAGCACAAACTGCTGTCGTCCAAATTGCCAGCACATTGTGCTGTTAATTTTACGCAACTATTGTATTTTCCATGTTAATATAGTCAAGAAACCAAAGAAAGATACAGCACATTCACTGTGATCGAGTTTGTGCGCGAGATGAACAGTACTTTGTACTGTAAAAATGTCGTTTTTTTTTTACAGAATAAGGCAAAACAATCGTTAACATATCGCATCCAATATTTAAAATATAACATATTCAAGATTCTTTTCTTCAAAATAATCAAAATAAATGTGACATAAAAGTGGTAATATGGAGTTTCCGATGACTAAGTCATCAGAGTGTTGGTAATTCCTTAGTAATTGCTTAAAGTATTAAGGGGTCTGTGGACTCTTAAAGTTGAAAGCAATAAAAAAAAGACCATTTTAAACATTTATTATCTTAAATGTATTTGATTTTAAGACACAATTTTAATTCTGATGAAAGCTATAAGTATGTTCTTCCATTTCATTTATTTAAAAAATTTCAAGATGCAAAATTAGCATTTGCAGGGGGCTCCAACTCGTTAGACATTTGATAAGCAGAAATCGACATAACAGATTACGCGCAGGATTAAAAAATAAATTTTGAAACTAGAGTAAAACTTTTGGTGGCTACTTATACTTCAGATTATAATAATTACCCAGAACGTAAATAAACTTGTATTTAAAGTATTTTTATACTTCTAATACAAAGTTGTATTTAGCTAATGAAAAATTTTGAAGATGTTACCAGCATAACCACCTAAAAAATATTTTTTTAAATAATAAAAAGGAAGTTTTAAACAGACTGACATGAAATATATGCTTTAAAAATGTTATGAAATAATATTCAGAAGTTTATGAGATATCGTGCGCGTTATGCTCAAAAACGTAATTTGGAGAAAATTGGCTTCAAAGTTTCAGAAACGCCGCCACTTCAGCAATTCAGCGGGTATAATTCTAAAAGCCTTTACTTCTGTTCTAATGGAAATTTCACGGAAACATATCAAAATGCTCAGAGTATAACATCTAAAAAAAATAAATTTTCGAATATTTTAAAGCTTTAAGAGTCTTGAGACCCCTAATATTAACTATTTCAAATATACAAGGTTATCAAAAAGGTGGCCCTGATTTCAAATTAAAACTGCTAAGGCCTTAATAAAGATAAAACATTTATTGTTTCAGCGTTAAATTGGAAAAATCTGTGAGTTTTCTATTAACAATATGAAGATGACTTCAATATGAGCTCTGTCATCTAAGCTGTAGTAAATCTCCTTCCGGGTGTGCTTAAATACTTTATACTCTGATGTTACTTTAAAGTACAATTAAAATAACTTGTTATAAAATTAATTTAATATATCGATTAGTAGTAGTACAGTTTAGAATGAGTTATAATTCCTTTACTTTATCTTGTTCCAAAAGAATCATTGGATTCACAAAACAATAATATTTTAAAGATGATGATTTCTTTTTCATTTTCATTTTTTCAAATTTCTTGACGATGAAAGATTGCGTGAGGGGAAAATTTCAGTTTTAAAATATTCCTATATTTCTATTGTAAGAGAATTATATTCGTAAATGTCCTAATTTTACAAATTATTAAAAAAGTATTCTAAACAAAAGATTTGGGTGTATTTTTAACTATTGCACAAAATATCTTTAAATACAAATCTAATTAGTTAATTTTAACCGGTAAACTCCTTCTAAAATTTATTAAAGGACTATCCAGATCTTCTAATGTGTGTAGTTTTAAAACAATCACAAAAAATGCAGAAGATGAAATTTTCATGAATTCATAATTTGGAACATAAAGGACTAAACTCGTTAAACAAAGGTTTTGTTTGTAGATGGATCTTCTCCATACGTACGACAGAAATGACCACTTTCTCCTGTAGACTCATCATGATTGCTGTGAGCTGACTGATGAGTGAAATGGCACTGCTTCACAAAGTGCCTTCGACGTATGCGAGCAGTAACTTCAAGTTCAACGCAATCACCAATACCAAAACTCCTAACATGTTTGAGAATTTCATTTTGTTTTCATGCAGATTGATTGCATGTATTCCATGCAATTTATTTCTAAAATTAGGGAAACCTTTTTCGATGTCTGTATAGTGTATATATGTATGTATTTTGAGAATCGTTTATCGCATCGCCACGGCCTCTTTGTTTTGTCATAGTCTTCGAAGATATAATTTCCCGTTTTAATGGACTTGTGATAGGTTTATTAGTTCCTTGTAGCAAAAGGAGGATTGGCAATGCTTTTCTTGCTTTGTTAAAAGAGTCATAACTCTCCTTCTAATTGATCGATTTCGATGACTTTTTTTTAACAAATTTCTTTATTTAATTAGAAGAAAGGAATAACAGGAATGACATTAAAAAAATTAGTATTGAGTTTTTTCTGAGGAACATTTTGTCAATATTGAATGTGTAAAATATCTAAATATCATTAAATTAATCGGCAATCAATATAACAGCGGTACCTTAGTTCGTCAAGAAATATTTTTATTAAAAAAATATTTAAAATAATACTGATGCTGGCATCGCTTCCAAAATTAGACAAGAGCGTGCATAGCATTCTCGGGTGTACAATCCCGAATGCACACAGACCATCAACTGCAGGTTCGTTTGGATATATTTTCGTTTAAAAATTAAAACAAAATTTTAGAAATTCGAGTGTTTGACCTGCCGAAATTCATGGGGACACTAACACTAGATTCATTTAAAGAAGTTTTTTCCGTTTAAAACCATAAAACATACGAATTCGAGGTTCATTTAGAAAAACAGACAGGCATAGTTCACTAGATTGTGCGTCACCAAAGCAAGTGGAGTACTTAACACAAGGCTCGTTCGAAAGATCTTCATTTTAGAATATAAAATAAAATGCCTTATGTGTTAGTTTGAAAAAACAGACCGGGGGGTGTAGCTCCATTACTAAATCCCTCCCGGAGAAAAATGTATGAGATAAAAACTTGTTTTAGGAATTTAAGGTCATTAGTCCAGGCCTGTACAATGCCCAGCGGCTCGGCATAAAAAGAACTAAACACTAAATATATTTATATAATTATAAATTATTTTGAAGTTAAATTTGTGCGTGTGTATTATTGAGTGTGTATTTCTAAAAATCATTTTTTTTTAATTTGTCTGTGTGAACTTGACATATATTACGGACAAAAAACAATTAAAATTGACCAAGATAAGAAAATCGTATATTATTTTCATGCAAATAATTCAAAATAATCAAAACCTGCTTAGAATTTATATATTTAATAGAAGTAAAATTCGCTAAATTGTTATGTTTATCTTCTATAATCAGAATTCATACAAACGCTTATCCATATCAATAACACTATAAACAACAACGACATTATTTAATTTTTAAATTAATTGCCTATATGTATGTAACTTTTAAAAAGTCCTTCCACCCAGTGATGAGAGGAAGAGGTAACTATAATATTCCTTATTTTTAAAATGTTAGCTTATACACACAAAGCTCAAATTAGTGGAATCCGATTATAGATGATTTAAACTATTTTTTATCAATACAGAATATGAATGAGAATTTCACGAAATTAGTCAGCTTTATGCAAGCTGGTTTTATTTAAAGTTATTTATATTTGGTCGCCAAATTCGGCGTTACCTCGAAGTGTCCGCCATTTTAAAACATCATGATGTGTAAAGCTAAACAATAAACTTGGGTGAGACCTTAGTAATTCCTATTCACATGCTCATTCACTTCGAAATGTGTTGATGTATACGAGTGCTGTCGCAGGCAAAAATATCAGATTCTTCAAAATATCACCCACATTAGAAATTCAAACTCCTATATCTCAGTCATTTTTTAAGATAAAGACAAAACAAAAAATGCTCCGGAATTCCTGTATCAAGTTCAAACACTTAAGAAAGAAACCCTTTTCAATTTATAATTTTTTTGTACCTGATTTTATTTTATTTATTTTTTATTTATTTATTTATTTATTTTTTTTTTTTTTTTGTATTTTAAATGGCCGCCATTTTGAAATAAGATGGCGGGTGAAGATGGCAGTAGGTAGCTTTTTGTAATGAAAGCTACATAAAAGAAGAAATTAAGTGAAAACGACTGAAATAATTGTAATTATCACCTTATTGGTCATGCAATGTTTGCCCCCAGACGCCTGCTCTTGTTCTCAACAGGACAGTTGATATTCATTGGGATAAAAGCACGACAGGTTAAAGCATAAATTGGGGAAATGGTGTCGCATGCATTTCACGATGTTGTAAAGTTTATTATCGATAATTAACAACTCCTTGTTATTGATCTGCAGTAATTATTTATGCATAAAATATTACGTTAATAAAAAATATCTAAATAAAATAGAAGCATTTGAATCATTATCTTGCAGGATATCAATAATTTCAATAAATGATAAAAATTATAAGCGAATTGTTTTCTGTGACATTTACTTTTAGAATATTATAAGTTAAGAATAAATTAAAAATATGTATTTTTACTTTTCTTTTATGTGCATACCTCTGTTTTATGAAGTGGGGAGTACATTATCAAATATATGTTACATTGATATGATAAAAAATTAGTTAAAATATTATGTCAAGTAAAGGTGATTTATGTAACTTAAATATAAATGTAGCTTAATTTTTATCATTACATTTTTTCTTTGTGTTCTCGGTTTAGATCCAGTTACTTTTATTATTTACATTTTAACCTATTTTCCATACATTTAATCTTTTGAAATATTGAATCTTTATCGTCCATGACCGTTATCTTTCTCAGTAACAAAATGAAATATAAATTGTTATATTTTCATATTCAATGCATCTATGATAAGGAAAACTATATGTTTGTATGTATTTATTTATTTGTTTACTTCTTCCTTAAAGGTAATATCTTTTGTGTTTATTTGGAACATTCACAGGGACAAAACTTTGGGGTATTTTCTTTTATTCACAGATAAATAACACTGAGAAAGCTTTTCTAAAGCTTGCAAAATTATGTTTGTCACGATTTTTAGTTGTGAAAAGTTGGAAAAATGAAAGCTTTTTTGTGAATGAAAGAATACTAAACCAGTTATAGACATTTCTCCTTATATTGAATAGATTTTTTTATTTAAAGACTGTCGTTAAATTATTTATATTAGTTCTTAAATGATTAAATAAACTACTGAATATTTATCAGAAATTCTGAGGTGTATTTTAACAAGTTTTCATCTGATTTTCGTCACATTAATTGAAGCTACAAATTGTCATTCTAAGTTATCTTTATAAAAAATGCGTTTCTATAAAAAACAACGTCATTAGAAATGTTTTTTATAAGTATTGATTGCATAACACAAATAATGCAATACAAAAATCTGTTTCTAGTGAACACTATTTAAGTCCTCCTACCGAAATATGTCCTGGTATCGGCATACTAGATATAATGTAGGATTGAGAAGCAAAGGCCTTTATAAGTTACTTTAAACTTACTACATCACAATAAATTAGAAAAAAAATGGAAACATTTGTTGAGTAAAATATGCCAATAATAACTGATCAAAAATAAATTTTTGAATATACTGTAATTTTTTTAATTTTTATTAAAAAACTTTCTGCTTGCTTCTCTGAAAAGATGTAACTAATACTGTAAAATGATGTAAATGATATATATACTATACATATCGTTCACCCGCGAGAAAAGTGACACATCTCGACAAAAGTAAATTGCATCGGATAGGCAAAAGAAGTTTCACATTTTTTTTAAGTAACATAAAACGATAATACTTAAGTCTGCTTGCACTTGTAAAAGTGTGCAAAAAATGGGTAAAGCCTTTGAGAATCAAAATATAAAAGATATAGGGCGGATTTAGGAAATTTATGACCCCCACCCTGATAAATGTGGCCCCTTTTGAGTTGTGATACTTTTATTGTTGCACAATTTGTAAAATTCCAGTCACCTTTTGAAATAGTAGGTGCAAAAATGTGGATTTGTTTTTGTAATCACAATGATTTAACTTTTATAAATATCAATTATAATAATATGTTTGATAAATATAAAAAACATTAGTTTGCATCAAAGTAAGGATCATTCACAGATTCATAACAAGGTTTCTAGGAAATTAAATTAAAAGAAAAAGCATATTTCAAAACTTTTTTATAATTATCAATGAACTATAAATTTTACAATTGTAGGTCAGCGAAATAAAATTGTAATTACTACAAAATAAATATATTAGAACTGATTATTTTACTAATAAAGCGCATAGTTGTAATTACGTCACCAAAATATTTTTCGGAACAATTGAAAAATAAAAGAAGTAGGTAAGTTAATTTTCATACTTCAAAATCAAAAGTAATAACTTTTTACTAGTTCAAAATATTTCTATATATTTATAATTTACATTATTATAAAAATAAACTTTTCTTAGAAAAAAAAATACAATAATTATTTGTTGTTGTTTTGTAATAATTCAAGAACAAACATGTTTTTTTTTTTTTTCAGCTTTCAGGGTTATTATTTCCGAAAGCATGAGTAAATTACTACGTTTGTTTTATAGCTTCTTCAAACTTTTGAAAAAGAAAAATAATTATTCAAATCAAAAATATCACAGATAATTATCACATATTTTTAAAAAACACTTAATTTAAAATGAAAAACTAGATAAGTGGTTTTATTTTTTTTTCTTATTGTTTTTACAATAAATTTTGCAGCATTTTATAGAACTTTCTCAAACTAGAAGTTTATTTTTAAAAGATCTGTATGCATGCAACACCAATCTATCCACGTTGTGAATTTTAATAATGTAGAACAAAGGATGGAGAATCTTATAGTTATTCTATTAATTTGCAGTGCTTTAACAGCATGCATAAATAATTAAATAATATTTTTATTTATATTTTGTCTATCGCTGTTATCACAATAAAAGTTTATTCCAAATTTTCATCGTCAACACGAGAAGCAATATCTTGAAAATACATCCACAAATAAATATCTATTTTATTTCCTTGGCGTTGATCGTCACGTTCATTCCAAAAATTACATTCGACAACATCATTACCTAGCTGACAAATTGTAAAGTTGTAACTATTAATCAATGGCCTAATTATTGATCTATACAATATATTAATCACCAACAGAGCGATATTTCGCCAAATAAGGACATATTATTATGTTTTTTTTTACTTAGGCAATAATTTTTTTTAATTGTTCGAGTACGAGGATATGGAAACCTTTTTGTGAGATGTGTCGTTTTTCTTGTGTCATCCTGCGCATTTTCTTTAATGGAAAAGTGACACGTAGTGTAATATAGATGTTTTCCGTATAACTACACGAATAATATTTTGCCTGTAGCAAGACAAAACTATCACACACCTATTTATTGAATAATACACAAAATGAATTTTTGCGAGATGTGTCACATTTCTTGCGGGTGATCGATCTATACATATAATTGAAATTTTTACAATGCAATTAAAACTGCAATTTTTTTCTCAAAAAAGTGTAGTATCGCGTGTTGATATTAAACTCATCTGTAAAAATTCTACTATTTTAATTACTTGAAATGCTATTTAAATCTGAGAATGCCAGTGTTCTCAACATAAATCAATGTACAGGTTTAAGGGTAATTGTCCACGTGGTATTAGCGCAAAAATGTGAACCATATTAATTGAAACACACATTAACTTAGAAAATGTACAATACTTCTACAGACAACTTTCTTAAAATTAAATATACTGAAATAAATGATATAAATTGTACTAAAGTGACTGTTAATAAAGTGTTGTTACAAGTAAGTAAGTAATAAAAATGTTTTTAATCTATATAAACTCCCATTAACATTAGCATATGGACGAATTTAATATTTGACAGTCAAGAAGCATTAAATATGTGATTTTACGTCTGTAATATTGCTGCTCTGTTCAACACATTTATATGTCGACATCAAAGAAAAGCAAATTATGACTTGTATCGTCTTCCTGTATCGTCTTCGGGATATTTGTTTAACTTTTATGTTAAAGTTCTGTTACTCGAAATTTACAGATATATATTTGTTTCATAAAATGGTCAAAATAGTATCCGCGTTGCCAAAAAAATTCTCGAATTCTTCACTAATGCAGAGAACTCAGTAAAAATCTACATGGGCTTACCTTTTCATATCCAACTTCTAATTTTAATGCTAATGATTGTTGAAAGTATTATTTTTCGATTTTTTTTTTAATTTTCGGATATTTTGATTGTATTTTAAGCATTAATTGTAATCAGCAGAATCTACTGTAAAACTGTTTTAAAACTTTTCATTTTTAGCCAGTTTTGATAGTAGTTTTGTAACAAAGTAGGTGAAAAGTAATATTCCTTAACAGTCGAAAGATATGCGTACAGCCGGAAAGAAAACAATTAATTACGAGCATATTTTCCATATATTTAAAATTATAAGATATATTTGTAAACAACTAAAGAAACAAAATCACTTTATTCACATTCTAATAGTTCATAATAAAATCTTACATTAAAGATCCGAAATTTTATAAACTATAAACTACTATTTACTTTTAAATTCTGTAATAAAACTTCACCTATACTGAGTTTTCTGAGTTTCAACCCAAAAATATTTCAAATATTTATTCCAGCGTAAAAATATGTATATTTATTTAATATTATGAAATTTCAGTTAAAATGAAATTTTGTGAAAAATATCTTTCAAAACTGAGTTGAAATTCCAAAGGGACAGTGTATTTATAATCCAAAAGAACTGCTAAAACACAAAAAGAATTAAATCCACTCCCAAAAATTTGAACGGGAAACAGTATTTTTTTATATTAAAAAATATTACACAAAAGTGGCATATAAAAGTATGGTCCTTTTTTATATACTCATAACTTTTAACTTAATTTTTTTGTACAGAATCAGGTTTCGTTATTTCCCTTTTTTTAAGAAAACTAGTTGGATGCGCCAATCCCAAAAATTTCTTCTATCTCATCATACAGCACGATCGTGCTGTATAGTAGAGCTCAGCCGCATCTTTTACGTTTTGAAACATGATGAAAAGACAACAACTCAATTACAATCCAAACCAAAAAAACATTCAGTGATGAATAATGGCTTTTTGGAAAGGTCTTAATTTAGCGATGTGCCTTTCGATGGTAGGGTAAAAAAATATCCAATATTAAGGGAATGGCACCCATTTAAACTTTTCATAGCGTTCCATAATTTAACAATATAGAAATATATCCTTCAATCTTTCTTTCCTGTTGCCAAATCCTAAACAGCGGCACAATAATTTTAAAAAATGATAACACGCGTATTTTGTTTTATATAAAAATTAGATTTTCTCGCTATATTTTTACATTTTTCAAATCGACGTCATTCTAATCAGAAAATGAAAATATTTCCTATATATATGTAAAAAATTTAACTAAACACGTGTTAAAATGACGCAGTATCTTCATTTCAATGTTTTTAATGTTTAAAAATCTATTTTAATACAGGAGTTTTAATTAAAAAAAAACAATTTAGGAAAAGATAATAATAAAAAAAAATCGTTTGCTAGGTATGACGTAAATTTCTGTTTAACTGACATAACTTTTTAATGATGTTTTATTCTGAAAAGAGACTCCTGATATTCTGAAATTAATCATTATTACTATTAAACTGCAGATCAGGAGCCTCAACGTCATCTTTGCAAGTCATTGTTTTTTAACACTCATTGCGTAATATTCAACTTCCTACAAATCGCTTTTTAAAGTTTTCAAATTACATAAATATTTATAAGTATACAAGATACTTCGTAAAGTTTCAGAAATTAAAAGTGTTAAACAATTGGTTATACATTGACGTTCTGAAATTCTGATGAACTACTTATTCTGGTAACTTTTTAAATCAAAAATTGCATTTCTTCAGGGCGGCTCTGCCCCCCCCCCCTGAACACCAGTAGTCTGTTTAAATTTACATTCGTAACTTTTTTTGATTGTGCGGATGGTTGTAGTATATCTTAGCTTTTTTACGCTGTGATTTATAAGGATAAGCATAAGTTTTTTTATATAAATTAATAAAATTTAAATTTAAAATAAAATATTCGTGTTAACCGTACACAGACAATAAATCTTGAAGTGACGCCAAAAATGTAACCCTAAAATCCGCTACATTCGGCACAACACAACGACGTGCTTAAAAAAAAACGAATAATATTTTTAGTAATACAGTTTTTAATTCATAATACAATGAAATACTATCTTAGAATTCTTATTGCTTTAATATAAGCATATCATTTTCATTTTACAGAAAAAATGCACGGATGAAGTCAAAGCATTCGGTCCCTGTTCCACGTGCTTGTTTTGTTTGGACCGAATGAGGGCATTTAAATCTGAGCGATAACGCACATCGTATTGCAAACTGTTTTTACGGCATACTGCATCACCATCTATCTCTTTCCTCTGTGAATAATAGTTAATTTTTTTTTTCCCCAAGATCTTTTTATTCCAGCATCTTTGTTTTCGATAAATGGCGTATTTTTCACCTGCTATGCGTACTTACTCAAAACTTTTCATCTTGTTATATTAAGAAACACTCGAGAGTTTTCTTTTTATTTCCAATGTGCCGCCATATTAAATTTTCTATTCTTAATTTTATTTTTCATTTTCCTATTTCACGACAAAACATTTCAATTGAAAATTGTTTAAAAGAAAATATTACTCCGGGTTTTGATTTTCTTGGCAACAATTAAAAAAATATTGGTAAATGTTATGGAAAAATGTTACGTTATTCTCTATGAGCATAATGAACTTTTGTATTTTTAAGCAAAATATTTGAATAAAATAAATAAAATAAATGAAGTATTGTCTATTTTTATTTCTGGGCTAAAATCCATCTATATGCAAAGATACAAATGCATTAATTCATCCGTTTTGACGTTGGCTTTACTCAAACATTATACACGCAATTATACTAATATTATTAGTGCCAAATACGTTGCTAGGCAACAGATGAAAGAAAAGGAAAAAAAATGAAATATGCATTATGTCAAATTGATAAAACAAAATCCTTTATATTATTGGAAAACATGCATAAAATTCCCCCCAATATTATAAACCTAATTTTTAAAAATCTCGCAAATATATTGACAAAATTTCAAACTAATTGCAATAATTTAATAATCTTATTTAAAAATTTGTCCATCAAAAATTTACCATTTAAATCTATTTTTAGTATGAGCCATTTCTTTCAACAAATGAAAATCTGAAAATCGTCTGACTTGCCATAGCAAAGCATTATAGTGCAAAATAAAATGTTTCATATTTCCCGAACGAATAAACCAAATTTAACCAACCAGAATCTATACAGCTAAGTCCGGGTACCTCACCAACATGCCCAGTGAATTTCAAGCCGATCGGATGCTTTTTGCGTCAGTTATCGCGGAACAGACAGACAGACTAACAGACTGACTAACAGAAACCAAAACTTTTCGTTTCTCCACAGTAAGCCTTCACTGACGTTTCGGCAATTATGATCCATAAAAAGAAAGATTTATTTTTAAATCATACAAAAGAAATTTGCGGTAAATGCTAGTTCATTTGGTTTTATTTATTGCATCTCCCTGCGTATTGTCAAGGAAATCGCATACTCCTATTGCACGCGCCAAAGAAAACACGCATTTTAATTTAAAAAGCTGAAACACTTTAGTATAATTATGTCATTATAACGCCAAATGAAACTCAATTTCGCGAGTTAAAAATAAATTAATATTGTTGGACCGAAAGTAATAATCTAAGACAGGGACGGCGAACCTATGGCACGCGTGCCATAAGTGGCACGCTGCAGATTATTTTTGGCACGGCATAGATTTAAGTTATACATCAAAATATAGTAGAATTTCTCAAAATGCATTAATTAATATAGATGTTGCCTGTGTCACATGAATCCGATTACTTCGGTTGGTTGTGATTGTCACACAGATTGAAGAAATTGAAATATAACTTAATTTATCCGAATCAAGCTCAGAAAATTTTGAGAATTAGAAGATAATCGCTAAACAAAAATTAAAAGTGTAATAAGCAAAAATGCTGATTTTAAAAATTATAACAACTTGGAATTCAATTCCAGACACTAAAAGCTATAGTTTCTGGCGCTTGCTATTTTGACAATTTTTTTCTGCAAGATATTCTTTTCGTAAAAAAAAAAAAAAAAAAAAAAAAAAAAAAAAAAAAAAATTCTATCGCAAAAATTCTATGCATTCAATCGAAAAATAACTAAGTACAAGGCGAATATAAATTATTTGGTATTTAAGATGAGACAACAGAAATAATATTTTTTAAATAAATTTCTACAGTATAACATCAAATATCACCTGTATTTTTTTAATGCTAAAAACAAAATTTTAAGTAGTTTTGATTCATTATTATTTGATCCATTATTATTTTTTTATTGTTGGCACGTCATGATCACGTAAAGTATATTTTTGGGAAAATTTGGCACGTGGACATGAAAAGCTTCGCCATCCCTGGTCTAAGAGCTAGCAACGTTTTCGTCCCTTGATTTTAGCAAGGCTCATTTTTCAATATACTCTTCCGTTTTATGGTGTAGTATGTATGCGAACGTCCTGGCTGGCGGCAGACGTTACGTTTACCTGCAGGAGAAGGGGTTATGCAGATGAAAAAAATTCAAAATTACGTCATTTTAGCAAGGCTCGTGTTTCTATATGCTCTTCCATTTTATGGTGTAGTACGTATGCGGACGGTCTGGCTTTCGGGAGACGTTGCGTTTACCGGCAGGAGAAGGGGTTATGCAGATGAAAAAAATTCTAAATTTCGTCATTTTAGCAAGGCTCGTGTTTCTATATGCTCTTCCATTTTATGGTGTAGTACGTATGCGGGTGGTCTGGCTTTCGGGAGACGTTAAGTTTACCTGCAGGAGAAGGGGTTATGCAGATGAAAAATATTCAAAATTACGTCATTTTAGCAAGGCTCGTGTTTCTATATGCTCTTCCATTTTATGGTGTAGTACGTATGCGGACGGTCTGGCTTTCGGGAGACGTTGCGTTTACCGGCAGGAGAAGGGGTTATGCAGGTGAAAAAACTTCAAAAGTTCGTCATTTTAGCAAAGCTCATTTTTCTACATGCTCTTCCTTTTTATGGTGTAGTATGTATGCGGTGCGGTCTGGCTGGCGGGAGACGTTGCGTTTACCTGCGGGAGAAGGGGTTATGCAGGTTAAAAAACTTCAAAATTATGTCATGGAACACATCTGACCTTCCTTGTACCTTTCAAGGCCAAGGTTGAGAAAGTTTGTATGAAGGAATGTCTTTAGCTTGTTCGCTAGAAAAGTAGAAATATGGCTTTTGGGATTACCTAATCCCGCACGTGTACAAGCGTTGCATTTCGATATGTTCATTCGTTACGGGATAACACACACTAAAATAATTTTACAGAAAGAGGAAAATAAAATCTGCCTTCATATGTTGGTGAAAGTGTATTAAATGTAATTACTGTAAATTTTATAAAATAAGTCATGTTTTAAGAGGTAAAACAAATCGTTGCATATTTTCTAAGGAAAAAAAAAACACACGCTTTTCACAGAAACTGTTATAAAATCGGAAAATAAGTATGAAACGTTTGATATTTCCCTAAAAAGAAGTAGTACTGATGCATTTTACAATATAGAGTAGTAGACCTTTTTTTAAAACGCATTTAGCCAAAAATATAATGGGAGACAAAATGAGGTGAGATTTACCCCACGCGTGTGTTAACGCTACAAAAAGAGGTGCATGCGCTTACGGTTCAGTAAATTATGCCCTAAATGACGCCCGGTAACATTCGCCAATTGTCTGTAGGCTCAATTATATAATTTATCCGTACCAAATACACCAATTGTCAATAGACTCGTTTACGTAATTTTTCTCTTTAATTAATGCAAACTTATAAAGGACACCTACTTTCCAATTTTCCTGATTTTTTGATCAATGTTTATAAATATGTTACTCATTATCGTGATATTTTAGTTTGACCTCCGAAATATTATTATAAATATCCAATATTAGTAATATTTCTGATATTACTTACAGGTGTATTGTATAATATTTTCAATCTCTTTTGATCATTTTTCTGCATTCAGTCGTTTTCAGACTTTTTTAAATTTTAAATTCCCATTAAGTTCCAAAGACAGAAATTTTCCCTTTTTATAGTTTTTTCGCAGTTTTAATTCATTTCTTATGACTGTTTCTTACCCTAGCTTTTTGTGTGTTTGAGGGGTTGGCCTAGGATACTGCATAGTTCCTTACACCAAAGGAGCGTAGGTACATAGCAGAAAAATTCAAGAGATCACACTATGTATAAAACTTAGTCTAAGGAATAGTCTGGCGGCCAGTCCTGAGTAAAGTACAGGTCAATATCCCAATATGGGGTTTAGCAATAAGTATGGGGTCATCAGAGCTCTTGAAATACACTGGTGAACCAATGCTTCTGTTAGTTTTTGATTGGGACAATTGGTCGGGCCGGTTAATTGGGATCATTGGTTGGTTAATTGGAGCGGTTGTTTGGTAAGTTGAAGTTGGTTGATTAAGTTCCTGAAAGGATCTGAAAAACATGTCAAATGATATAAAAAACTGGTGGTACCAGAAAGAAAAGTAAAGCTCGATCTAAAAAAGTTACAGTAAAAAATTGTCAAATAGTTTCAGTTTAAAAAAGTAAGTAGTGCGTAGAAAAGTAATGGAATCAGATTATCTGTAAAGCTCATGAAATTACCCATTTTTTTCTTGATAGCTGAAAATGTGGACTGAGCTTTACTGATGCCTTATATTAAAAATCATATTATCCACTCAAAATGAGTACTGGGTATAGTAAACAGAATGTGCAGTTATGTGCAAAAAAATTTCTCTCAGGCAAAGAATTGTGGACATGATTGCATCAAGTCAAGGTAAACTCCACAAAGCTGAAAGAATGTAAACCATGAAGTAATATTTTAAGTATAACCTTAATATAGTCAAGTTGTTGAGGAATTGTTTGTTGTTATTAACATTTCTGACATAACACATGTAGCGTAATAATTTTTATTTCATGTAATTACTGTGAAAAGGGAGCCTTATGTTAATGGACTTAAGCCAGACAAGTAGTTAGCATATGGTTGAATCGTACATGCTTAGGGTTTTGGACTTATTTTGGACTTTGATCTTCCTGGCTTATAAGTGACCCCTGGAATGGAATTTGGTCCATACTTCGTACTGAACGATCTCTCCTGTTCTCGATACCTCTCATGTTCTCGCTCGTTTCCGAATCAACTTCTAACCTATTCTTATGAGTCCAAATTTTTAAACTGGTTATGAATGATTGAAATTCAGAAGGAGTTAAAAATGCCTTTACTTCCCCGATTGATTTTAAGGCACCAGTAAAGCTCAGTCCACATTTTCAGCTATCCACAAAAATTTGGGTAATTTCATGAGCTTTACAGATAATCTGATTCCATTACTTTTCTACGAACTACTTACTTTTTTAAACTGAAACTATTTGACAATTTTTTACTGTAACTTTTTTAGATCGAGTTTTACTTTTCTCTGTGGTTCCACCAGTTTTTTGTATCATATATTTTAATATTTCAAAAAGTAGTTACAGATGTTAATACTGCAATGTTATTAGTTCAATACTATACCAACTTTGATTTTAACCTTAAATTTCTGATTCAGTCAAATAATCGGAGTAAAAAATGAGATAATCTCGGTCAGGATATTTATTACAACCAATAGTTTTTTCTTTATTCTGTTGATCCTTTGGCGTTTTGTGAATAGCCAGTTTTACAGGAAGCGAGTTCCCGTCACTGCACGAGCGTGAGATGGACAACAGACCTACGAGAAACCGAGAAATTTATACAAAAATTGCTATCACAGGCCGTCTTCCGACGGATTATTTCCAAATTGAAGGAGGACCTGCTTTCCATAGTCAAAAACATACACAAAAAATTGCTTTAATTCAATGCATACCTTTATACAATTTTCGATGGTACAACAATGAAAACTGCACAAAAATTGCTATTACAGCACCCCCTTCTGGCAGATTTTTTTTTTCAAATTCAGGGAGAACCTTCTTACCATAGCCAAAAACATATACCAAAAATTTGGTTCAATTCTATGCATAACTTCGTAAGCTTTTCGATGATACAATAATGAAAATGGCACAGATATCGCAATTATAGCGCACTCTTCCGGCAATTTGTTTTTCAAATTCAGGGACGACCTGCTGCTTATAGCCTAGAACATACACAAAAATTTGGTTCAATTCTATGCATAACTTCATACACTTTTCGATGGTACTATATTGGAAATGACACAAAAATTACTACTACAGCGCCCCCTTCCGACGGAATATTTTTAAATTGAATGGGGACTTGCTTGCCACAGCCAAAAACCTATACAAAAAAGTTGGTTAAATTCTAACCATAACTTCATACACTTTTCGATGGTGCAATGACGATACACGGACCGACAGACATTTTGTATAGGCATGTGTTTTGGGATCGCTTACCCCTAAAACGTGCAAATTCGTCGAAAAGCAGAAGTAAAAAAAATTCGATTACAATACTTTCTTCTATTAAGGATAGCAGGAAGAAAAAACTGATGAGGAGAAAACACAGTTTTGAAATTAATATTTGCATATTTTCATGAAGAAAACACTTAAGATCAAGAAATTTTATATGACATCGCAAAAAAGCATTTACTTATGACTTTTTTTTTCCCTTTTAAAGTTATTTAATATATCATATTTTTACAATCATAATTTTTACATATATTATATATCATGAAAGGTTAATAAATCATACTTCAGTCTTTTTAATCAAAATTCAAAAGTTATAAATCGAGTTTACAACAGAATTATTAATATTTAAAAATGGTATATTTAATATATTTTTTAAGCATCTATAATATAATTTAATGTAATCATTCCTTTAAATGTCATACATTATGATTTGAGATTGTTTGAGTTTGAACTATTATATTGATGAATAATGAGATGAAACGTAAATATATGTATATATATATATATATATATATATAATAATAATAAAAATTTTCGCTCTTTTATCTTAATTAAACTATTCCAAATTATTATAATATCTACCTTTTTTACTTAGCTTTAATACTATCTTAAATATCATTTATCTTTTTTCCATGCTTTAAATGCGTATTCTTTTATTATTCCAAAACCTTAAATCCATTCGTCTAATCTTATAAAACGCATTAAATTACTTTTTCCTTTTATTCTGAAAATAAATTCTTTTAGTTTCGAATGTTTTTAATAACATTGTTCTCTCGTGTTCGATTTCCCATAATTCCGTGCCAGTCTCCCGCCAACATTGTTTGCGTAATAATTTTGACGCCGAGGTTAAATAGTTCGCATCGACGACACACGTGCTTCCCCCCTTCGCCCCGAGCTAAGTCCTATCGTATTCTGCATCTCATCGCATCCTTCCGGCTACTTTTACGTGATTTGCTCTTGCACTTGTACTGTATTCTTACGCGTGCACTGTTTGCAAGTATATAACCTATTGCATGGGCTAGGAGAGATAGATTTTTACGATTTTTGAGTTTCATAAATATGTCACGTCACCTGGAGATCTTTTTTCCTGAATCTTCGTCATGCTGTTCTAATACGTAACATCTAGTGGTTTACCTTTTACGATGACCGAACATGGATAACTTATGGCTAAAGGAGTTTGGTGAACTTTATGATCATCTAATAAATGTTTTATGAATCTAAGGACTTCGATTGTTATTTTTCGGAAAACCTTCCAATGGACGGAAGCCTGACCTTCCACTCTTAATCATGATTTTACGACTGCAAAAACTTTGATTTCTTCATTGAGTTACATAATGAGTGTATGCTGTTGCTAAAGACCGACAAGTTTATCTCTTGCTAGTGAAAACGTATCATATATATGTATATATATATGTATATATATATGTATATATATATATATATAGTATGAGTCATACACAAACATAAACAATGCCACCGAAGAATATTTGTGAGAGAAAACGGATGTACAGAGAAACATACACACACACCAGTCTCAGATATAAATCTTTCACAAGTATGTTGATAGACATTATAAATAGCATTTAAGGTTTTTATAGTACATGTTTGTATATCCATATTTTGTTTGATTTAGTTACGTTATTTTAATTTTACCTAATTTTTCTTTACATTTTCATTAGTATAAATGCATATCAGAATTACAAAT
Source organism: Maratus speciosus (assembly GCA_963932465.1). Lineage (NCBI taxonomy): Eukaryota > Metazoa > Arthropoda > Arachnida > Araneae > Salticidae > Maratus > Maratus speciosus. The sequence goes on from OZ010789.1 coordinate 491,132,589, forward strand.
ATGCATATGTGCCTTGAGTTAAAAAAGCTTGCGGGCACTTAAAAGTTTCATGCCTAAACAAAGGATATCGACATTGAAATCTGGACGAATACGTTATATCTAAGCATTAGTGTTAAATTGAAGAAAAAGAGTTTATTTTTGCACAATTCATAAATTTTTAAGTAGGCAACACATAATCATGAAAATCCGAAGATAATAACTCGGGGAATCTTCTTTTTCTTGATCTAACAAAATAAAATTTAAAAGTTGTTCTTTTTTTTAATGTCAAACTTATAGTTTGAAAAACTTTCTGCTTTCAATTTTAAACTAATCAATAGACAAATGTGTAAGTGAAAGATTCTGCTTTTTAATGGATCAATTGTTTTCAGATTTTTTCTCAAGAGGGATAGTTAAATTCGATACATACTTATAAATAAAAGAGTTCTTGAAATTACTTCAGGAGAAACATAAAGGGAAAAACTAAGTATTGAAAACAAATAAACTAAAATAACTCATAATTGTGGCTTTGAAACTTCAGAAGAAACAATGACGAAGAAGAATCAAGTAAAATAAATAAAAAAAATATTTTCGATAATAATGTATATATGTAAATTTAAATTTTCATTATTTGTATAGTTGTAAATTATTCGAACGCTTAATTTAATTCTCTTAAAAACATCTTACAAACATTTTACAAAAAACACTCCCGAAATTTTACTTAGCGAAGAAAATCTATATTATAAAGCCAAAACATGTCAGTGAATAACGATTAATTCATAATTGTCGTACCAACACCTGACCAATAGATTTCGCTTTCAGTGATATTTTAGGTAGCTTTCATTACAAAAAGCTACCTATTGCAGCCGTTCGGAGGAAAGCGATTTCAAAAAATTTTGGTATATTTTCATCGATCATGACCCCCAGACCCCGAAACCACCCTCCGTTCAAAATTGATACATATATATATATATATATATATATATATATATATATATATATATATATATATATATATATATATGACCTTTGTCACACTGTAACTCTCGTATTTATGAACCGATTTCGATGTAATTCGGTGTGTACATAGTACATATCAATGTCTCGACCGAGTTCGCTGGCCAGCTTCACCAACCGTTTTGTTTAAATGGCGGCCATTTAAATTTTTTTTTAATTAAAAATTTGAAAGGTGGTACCAAAAAATTGAAAATGGAAAAATATTTTTTTCTTATGTATTTGACCTTTATATAAAGATTCCGGAGCAGTTTTTGTTTCGTCTATATCTTAAAAAAAATGGCTGAGTTATAGCATTTTGAATTTCGAGCGTGGCTTACATTTTGAAACGTCCTGAATTTTGTCACGCGATAAAAAGCGTATTTATGAACCGATTTGGATGTAACTTCGTTTATACATAGTACATACCAATGTCTCGACCGAGTTCGTTGTCCAGCTTCATCCACCATCTTGTTTAAAAATGGCGTCCATTTAAATTTTTAAGAAAAAATTAAATTTGAAATGTGGTACCAAAAAATTGAAAATTGGAAAAATGTTTTTTTCTTATGTGTTTGATCTTAATCAAAAGATTCGGGAGCAGTTTTTGTTTCGTCTATATCTTTAAAAATGGCTGAGTTATAGCATTTTGAATTTCTAGCGTGGCTGACATTTTGAAACGTCCTGATTTTTGTCACGTGATAACAGGCGTATTTATGAGCCTATTTCGATGTACCTTTGTGTGTACATAGTACATACAAATATCTGGACCGAGTTCGTTGGACAGCTTCATCCGTCATCTTGTTTCAAAATGGCGGCAATTTAAAAAATTTAAAAAAATTAAAATTTAAAATGAGATACCAAAAAATTGGAAAATTAAAAAGATTTTTTTTGTATGTGTTTGACCTTAATACAAAGATTCCGAAACAGTTTTTGATTTGTCTATATCTAAAAAATGGCTGAGTTATAGCATTTTGAATTTCTATTGTGGCTGACATTTTAAAACGACCTGATATTTGTCACGCGATAACAGGCTTATTTATGAACCGATTTGGATGTAACTTGGTCTGTACATAATACATACCAATGTCTCGATCGAGTTCGTTGGCCAGCTTCATTCGCCATCTTGTTTCAAAAGGGTTGCCATTTAAAAAAAATTAAATTTAAAATGAGATACAAAAAAATTATAAATTGAAAAATATTTTTTCTTATGTGTTTAGTTTGATACAAAGATTCCGGAAAATCTTTTGTTTTGTCTATATCTTTAAAAAATGGCTGAGTTATAGCACTTTGAATTTCTAGCGTGGCTGATATTTTGAAACGATCTGATTTTTGTCACGCGATAATACGCGTTTTTAAGAACCGATTTGCATGTGACAAGGCATGTGCATAGTACATAGGAATGTCTCGACCGGGTTCGTTTGCTAACTTCATCCGCCAACTTGTTTCAAAATGGCGGCCATTTAAAAATTAAAAAAAAAATAATTTAAAATGAGGTATTAAAAAATTGGAAAATGAAAAATATTTTTTTTTTATGTGTTTGGCCTTGATACAAAGATTCCGGAGCAGTTTTTGTTTTTGAAAATTTATTCTTTTGTCTATATCTTAAAAAATGGTTGAATTATAGCACTTTGAATTTCTATCATGGCTAACATTTTGAAACGATCTTGTATTTGTCACGCGATAACACACGTATTCACCTATTTCGATGTAAGAAGGCATGTGGATAGTATACATCAATATCTCGACGAAGTTCACTGGCCAGCTTCATCAGCCATCTTGTTTCAAAATGCCGGCCATTAAATTAAAAAAAAATTATATTTAAAGTGAGGTGCAAAAAAATTAGAAATTGAAAAAGGTTTCTTTCTTAAGTATTTGACCTTGATATAAAGATTCAGGAGCATTTTTTGTTTGTCTATATCTTAAAAAATGGCTCAGATATAGCAGTTTCAATTTCTAATGTGAGTGACATTTTGAAAAATCTAATTTTTTGCCTGCGACAGCACTCGTATATATCAACCGATTCCGATGTGAGTGAGCATGTGCACAGCAATTACTAAGGTCTCGACCAAGTTCACTGGTTAGCCTCATCCACCATGTTGTCTCAAAATGGCTGGCACTTTATGAAATCGCCGAATTTTGCAGCCAAATATAAGTTACTTTAAAGAAAAGCATCTTGGATAAAGCTGACTAATTGCGCGAAATTCTCATTCATTATATTGATAAAAATTAGTATTGAATCTACTATATTCGGTTTCCACTAAATTGAGCTTCCTGTGTTTGAATAATATAAGTTGGCTTTTTAAAAATAAGGAATATGAAAGCTACTTTTTCCTCCCGGCACTGGCCGGAAGGACTTTTTTTCTTTTGAACATGGTGCAATTTCAGTTCTTACAGAGAAGAATGAGGTGGAGGGGAGTTACATCAAATGAAACTTGTTTGAAAGCAGTACCTCAATTTACTCAATTATAAAGATTTAAAAACTATTTTCTAGCATTATTTTTACATCAATATCTCGTGCACTTCAATTACGAAAGATTTATCCATTTGACATTTGAACAGTATAAAAAATTCAGAATTTTTTTCCGGCTAATATTGCATAACTAAATTAAGTCTTCATCCATAAAAAATGAAATAATAAAGATAAAATATTAATTACGTTTAAAACACTTTCACAGGTATTTAATCGAATTACGCCCATAAACAACCGAAATTATCAGAATTATAAATAATGCTGTAAATAACGATATATTTGGCAATTTCATCATCTATTAACACCTGGTATGTGGCAAAACGAAAGTATCGCTTTTAATATATTTAAAAAAATATTAGGTACATACGTATTCTTTTTCATATAAAAATGCTTTTTGATTTTATTAGTAGTAAATCTAAAAGTATATATTAAATGTAAAATAAAACCATTAGCATTTTCAATGTGAAAAAAAACTGCTTTAAGTTGTGCTCTGTGGTGAAACTGTATCAAAATGACATACCACATGTTTCTTAATAATGCCGCTAGAGGACAACTCTTAACTAAATACAGTTACGTTGTGGAATCTATCAACAACGGTAAGCATTTAAAGGTGAAGTTTTCAAGTTTGCATTTTGCATTTTTTTACGAAGAAACTGTTTACATCTTCGTCAGAAATTTCTTGTACTAATTCACGTCTGTTTCCTTTCAGTGATGAGATAACTGAAGTATGAGGTGAGGGCTTATTTATTTTTAGATTATTTTCTGTATATGCAAAAATTTATGAATGCATGTGATCTCGATACTGCCTCTGTATATACGCTATAGTGATAGTAGGTAAAATGACATTCCGGTTTTTGAAAAATGGAATCTATCCCAAGAACCCAGACGTCTTTTCCGATCATGTTTTCTGTGTTACAGTTGTGACAGAAAGTCCACTGGAAACAAAGAAAAGCAACGACAGCAACACAAGTTCTGTAGATAACAGCCAATCTATACCTAATCGGTCAATTTTCCCAGTTTGAATATCATCTCTTTCAACTGCAGCATCTACAGCATCTCTTTCTGATACTCGAAGACGTATGTATAATTTTAACAGGCAGCATCTTCATGTTAATCATCATCATTTACCAGACCACTGTATTTGCCGCCACTTCACTGTGCAACACATGTTAGATCATACTCTAAAAAGAAGGAAGTATGAAAGACCTCTAATCTGACAAGCAATCCTAATATTGCTGAAGCAAAGGCAAAAGCTGCTGTAAAACATAATTCGCAATCAAGACGTGCAGCTCTATACGCTCAAAAAAAATTTCATGTTGTCAGATCCAATAATGACTACAAAGACATGGATCTTTCTGCAGATGACGGTGATGAAACATGTTTTATTGCAATGATTTATTCAGTCACATAAAACCGAACGAAAAGTAAATAAATAGTTTTAAATGTTCAAAGTGGTCACAGAGTGAATGTGACTGTGTTTCTTGGTGGGGAAAAATGTATTTGTGATGTAAGGAAGTACAATTAATAGAAACTTATGCATGTGTCATTTTATGACACAACTGGTAGATAAAATGACATAGTGCAGCATTTCACATAAATCGTATTTAAGACTTTGTGACTTTATTTGTTACATTTAAAAAGCATCATTGCATTTTGTATGCTTTTAGAAGTTAGTTGGTAAAAAATGAAATTCGAGATAGCATTTGTGTGAATAAAAGCATTTATTTCTTTCCTTAGGGTTGTCATTTAAGACATTTTCCCATACTTGTATTCACATATGCGCACTTCCTCGGGAATCCCGTGTTGAAACTACTAATTTTAGTAAAATTAAAATAGAAAAAAAACATTTTTCTGAACTGAAACCTAAAATATACATAGTAAGTAAAGTCATTATAAATGCTTTGAAATATACGAACATTGTAAAAAATTTAATCCTGTTGTCAAACACAATAATTTTAAATAGAGAAATTCTTGATTAATTTTCATTTACAGTTTCCAGACATCGAGTTTTTTTCCCTATTGTGAGCTAGTCAAGCAAAAATAACCAGCTGAAGAAACCATATTACTTTCAGAGTGCTGTAGAAATGGGCAAATTGATGCAACACAATTTATCGTATCTATGTACTTTTATAATTTTATTTTAACACTAGCTGTCAGGCTGAGCGTTGTTCGAGAGTTAAATAAACCTCATTTTTATGATTTTATAGCTTTTATACGATTGAGTATGAATTTATATTTTTAAAAGAAAAATCGCGAAAAAATATTTTTATTTAGTGGTAAAAGCGATAGTAAGAAGAAATGTTCTTCTTTTTTCACGTTGAGTCTTTTCATAGTACAAAAAAAAAAAAATAGTTCTTACCGTGTCCCTTTAATATTTTTATCACTATTAAATATGATGGTTTTGCAGCCCGTGTAAACATTTCGTGCAAAAATATTCATATTTATTCGTAAAATATATATGTTTAATCGTTTTTTTAGGGTTTCGTTCATCTGACGAAACCCTATTCGTCTCGCTCCTCTGTCTGTCTGTCTGTCTGTCTGTCCGTCACAGAGCCCGTTCTCAGAAACTACACATGTTGGAGATTTGAAATTTTGCTTATAGATGACCACCACACATCATACGACAAATCATAAAATTTTGAAAAAGTCGTACATTTAACCCTTTGGGCTCCCACATGTGTATTTTAAACAATTCTTTCTAAGTGAGTCCCTAATTAGGTTGCAGGCATGAAATTTTGCGTACTTATAGATGGACACCTCAGATCAAACGACAAATCATAAAATTTTGAAAAAGTCATTCATTTAACCCTTTGGGCTCCCACATGTGTATTTAAAACAATTCTTTCTATGTGAGCTCTAATTAGGTTGGAGGCGTGAAATTTTGCGTACTTATAAATGGACACCTGAGATCAAACAACAAATCATAAAATTTTGAAAAAGTCATACATTTAACTCTGTGGGCTCCCACATGTGTATTTTAAACAATTCTTTCTATGTGAACCTCTAATTAGATTGGAGGTGTGAAATTTTGCATACTTATAGCTGAATACCTCACATCAAACGACAAATCATAAAATTTTGAAAAAGTCGTACATTTAACCCTTTGGGCTCCCACATGTGTATTTTAATCAATTCTTTCTATGTGAGCCTCTAATTAGATTGGAGGTGTGAAATTTTGCATACTTATAGCTGAACACCTCACATCAAACGACAAACTATAAAATTTTGAAAAAGTCGTACATTTAACCCTTTGGGCTCCCACATGTGTATTTTAAACAATTCTTTCTAAGTGAACCCTAATTAGGTTGGAGGAGTGAAATATTGCATACCTATAGCTGAATACCTCACATCAAATGACAAATCATAAAATTTTCAAAAAAGTTGTATATTTAACTCTTTAGGCTAGCACATGTGTATTCTAAACAATTCTTTTTAAGTGAGCCCCTAATTAGGTTGCAGGCATGAAATTTTGCGTACTTATAGATGGACACATCAGATCAAACGACAAATCATAAAATTTTGAAAAAGTCTTACATTTAACCCTTTGGGCTCCCACATGTGTATTTTAAACAATTCTTTCTAAGTGAACCCTAATTAGGTTGGAGGAGTGAAATTTTGTATACTTATAGCTGAATACCTCACATCAAACGACAAATCGTAAAATTTTGAAAAAGTCGTACATTTAACCCTTTCGGCACCCCCATGTGTATTTCAAACAATTCTTTCTATGTGAGTCTCTAATTAGGTTGGAGGCGTGGAATTTTACAAACTTATAGCTGAACACTTCACATCAAACGACAAACTATAAAATTTTGAAAAAGTCGTACATTTAACCCTTTGGGCACCCACATATGTATTTTAAACAATTCTTTCTAAGTGAGCTCCTAATTAGGTTGGAGGCGTGAAATTTTGCATACATATAGCTGAGCACCTCGCATCAAACGACAACTCATAAAATTTTCAAAAAGTCGTACATTTAAGCTTTTGGCTTCCTACATGTGTATTTTAAACAATTCTTTCTAAGTGACACTCTATTTAGGTTGGAGGCGTGAAATTTTGCATACTAGCTGAACATCATCATGCGACAAATCATAAAAATTTGAAAAAGTCGTACATTTAACCCTTTGGGCTCCCACATGAGTGTTTTAAGCAATTCTTTCTAACTGAGCCCCTTATTAAATTGGAGATTTGAAATTTTGCATGCTTATTATAGCAGAACACCTGAGGCCAGGCGACAAATTATAAAATCTTGAAAAAGTCTTACGTTTAACCCTTTGAGCTACCACATATGTATTTTAAGCAATTCTTTCTAAGAGAGTCCCTAATTAAGTTGGAGACATGAATTTTTGCATACGTATAGCTGAATACCTCAGACCACACGACAAATCATAAAATTTTCAAAAAGTCTTATATTATTTACACCTCCGTGCTCTAACGTATATTTTAAGCAATATTTCTAACCTCCGCCCTTTTCACCCGGGGAGCGCTTTTCCAACTTTTGCCGACACCCCTTTGACCATTCTTTCATATTATGCACCATAGCCTTACATATTTTAGTTCCACTTTTTACCGCCAGGGGCGCCTACTTATCTCGGGTGCTATAGGCCCAATCCATTCGACTAATATATATACGGATAGTATGTAAAACGGAGTTTCGTTCGGATAGAGATTATTTTAGAATAGAGTGCGCCCCTGGTTGCGAAATGTGGAACTAACAGATTTTTCAAAAGGATAAAGTGTTTTGAAAAGAATATTAAACGAAACCCTCTGTGCGATCTGTGATCACACTTACCCACTTGTTTTATTTTGATTTTGCGTCGATCCGTTAACAAAACAACAAAAAAAATTGTTATCGTCTTCATCTCACAAATTTTAATCGGTTATATTTATCTTACGAACACTTCGAAAAATGTCGTGGGCATCCGGTCTGCCGATTTAGACTAAAAATATTTGAATAAAAATACGGACGTATTAGTTAAATTTAGCATTTTAGCGTAAAATTAGAAAAAAATAGTCTCTGGGAGATGCAAAGTGACTTGTAGTTGCGAATATTTTCAAAGAGGTGAAATTCCTATATTTAAAAACCGAATACACCGACAAAAAGATCAATGTACCACCTTTAAATATCTATTTTTGTGAATACGTACCTCTGCAATTGAGCTCTAAGGAATCATTTTCTAAAAGAAGACTGCGATCTGATTGTGGATCTTGTGATGAAAACGTACGAAGATTAAGAATATGGTGTCTCTCTTTCCGTATCTTAAACGGAACGATCGATGGGCGTTAAAATAAATGGCACAAAACCAGGCATATATATATCATCCGTCCTTTACATGTATAAAGCAGGTTCTGGGCATGCACAAATGCGCCTTCACTCATTCGCAAAATAAGGTCGCTTTTTTGATGATTTTTTAATTAATATCACAGTTAATTATGAAAAAAGTAAAAATCTGAATCTGAGGTGCGCCAGAACCTGTCTTGGACTACCCTCATCTGCATTTTCAGACTTGTACGGGGGTAGATTTCCCTAGCCATTTCAAACAGACACGAACATACACATACACCGAGAGAAACAGAGACTGGGAGATTGTTACTTTTATTAGTATAGATTTGTATAATAAATACACTAAACGATGTTGCAGTATTTTAAATACTAGTAATAAAATATGAATATTACTTTTCCAAATGAGAAAATAAGCATTCTAAAAGAGCAATAATCTGTTAAGTAACTAAGATGTATGTAATTACATTGAACAATATGTTTCATATATTTCTAATTTTTTTAAAATAAATATTTATTTCTTAGGCTGTGCATCTGTTAAAAATAATGTAATGAATTATTATAGAGTATATTATCAGTAAAATATGAAAAAAAAAATTATGATTTATTCATTTGATATTTTTCTTCCTCAATCTACTCTCGGTGTTTAGCTACGCCTTCTTCAAAATATATTTGTTCAGCGCACTGTTGAAACTTGTTAAGGAAAGAGTGACAATAACGGTTTTCTCCTCAAAACTATCCCTGGGAAATTATTGCCAACATTTCCCAAAGGGATTTACATAATAATCAATAGTTCCTTTGAAAAGAACCTCAAGTTATCGGAAATAGATAAAAACAGCTGGGACATACAAAATAAATAAAATGAAAAGCAGAATTACTTTTTATTTTGTTTTTTGACATTATAGTTTTTAAATATTTCGATTTTAAGATTCTCCTAGCTTTAAAAATTCAGCAGTTGTCAAACATTTCAAGAGTGCAGGAAATTTAGAAATAGAAAGAATAAGATTGTCATAAAAGACTAGTGAATGTTAAAATTCATCTTAATAATGTGATATAAATTACATAAATAATTCAATAATTAAAAGAGGATTAAACATTTAAAAAGATGTTAAAAATCAAGAAATTTCAGGTAATATTAAGCCATGATCATGATTTTAAAATTTTAACAGTTATTATGAACACTAGTTAAACAAGACCAGAGATTCAGAACAGCATGTTTTCTTACAAAATGTATGTCTGTCCATATGCGTGTATGTATGTCATTCTAGTCTCATCAAAAGGGTATGAAGTTATGCATAGAATTATATCAAGTTCTATATATGTAATTTTGACTATGTTCAGCAGGTCCAAGTTAAGTTTCGGTATATTCCATGAGTTGCTGTTTTGTGAATAAATCATGGGAAACTAGCGTTCATAAGAACTATTTAATTTTATAATCCTGATGATGGCTTAGTATTAGCTGAAAGTACTCTAATTTTAGTAATTTTAATTGTTTAATCATATTTTAAGTATTGAATTATTTATGTAATTTTATAATAATATTATTATAAAATATTTGACGAGGATTGCAGCTTTGATTCTTTAAAAATATAATAATAAAAATAATATAATAAATTACAAAATTGCACTCAACATATTTTTGTTTAAACGCAAGATAACAAATTTAACGTTAGGATTTTAAATTAGTGCCTTTATTAAGGTTATTTCTACAAAATTAAACGTAAATAGTATTTTTTTTTTGTTCTGAAATAATCAATGTCACTTTTAAATGAAATCCGCAAATCCTGTTAAACGTTCCTTAAACTTGCTGGTAGATATCGAATATTATTTAACAATTATTTACAAATTATACTGCACCTACTACAAATTAACTTTTACGGATATTGCCAAACATGAAGTTGTACGTACTCGAATAGTGCCATCTGACAGTTCGTCCCTTGAAACTTGAACTTTGACGTTAAAAATTGTACCGATTTAATCTACTTTAAAAAATACGTTAAACTAACAAAACCTTCACTATCGACTGACGATCTCACAACGCTGGCGAGTTTGGGAGGTTCGATTAAAGGTATCAGCTGTTATAAGATCCTTTGTCATACTCACTCAGTAGGGCGGTATACATTTATAACGTTATAAAATTTTTGGCAATTTTAGACACCCCATCCCATTCCCCTCCTTAAGATATCATACGTTATCATTCATCGACCCCCCACCACCACCACCACCACCACTACCACCACCACCACTACCACCACCACCACTCCCGCCTGCCTAATGATATCGACATTAATGTCTAAAAATTCTTTGTATTGTTGCATTTTTTTTCTTTTGTTTGCAGTGATATACAGATATGGTTATATATTTATTATTTGTATACTTTTATGATTAAAAAGAAGAGAAGTCAATAATATACATAATTTTATATTAAATAAACTTAAAAAAGAAATAGTTACTATTATTTTTGCTACTTAATGCATTCAGCAGTGATAATGCCTTCTAGCACTTGTCACATCAAGGGGAAGGGGGGGGGGAGAAAGCAGAACTTTTGATCAACAAAACAGGTGCACAGCGTTCTTTCTCTTTTCTTTACTGGTAAATACAAGCATCATTTCAAACATACTTCGCACCTGGTATCTCGAACAGTGGATTAGATATACGTACACGGTTGACAAATGATTGTAATTGCAAATGTTGAGGTATTCCGTATTTTGGAATTAATTATAATCAGTTAATAATTTGAATAATAACTTTGTATATTTGTAAAAACATATAACAGACTAAAAAAGATTGCAGACATTTTTGGTGTAAAGAACAAGTAACAAATAAAGAGAAAAAAAATTGTTGGATCAAAAATGATAACGATATCAAAAGACAACCCCCTCCCCCTAGAAATATCTTACGATACCATGCGCCAGACCCCCTCCCCCCTAAAGTGATAACGTTAGATATTCACAGCCCTAGAAAAATGAGTAAAATTAGTCAAGCAGCTGCTAAAGTTTGTGGGCCGGAACAGACGGCATGTTGCATCAGATCAACTTTGGCATCTCGAGGAATAATGGCGACATTTGAAAGCAAGTCACACTGCAAAATTCATTTACATTAAATACATCTTCATTTTAGCCCCACCAGTGGCTGAGAGGTTCTGCTCTCGAAGCTGGTAGACGGGAGGTGCTGGGTTCGAACCCAATCGCGCCCGTCGTCCCAATCGTTTCGGAGTTTTCCTGGTTTTCTTCGAAACCTTGGATTTCCAAGATTAAATACGGGTTAGGTTCCCTTAGAAAGACCCCCACGAATTGCAACCCCTCCCCCCTTAGGGCCTATATCCCTCGTGTTGATAAGTGGCCGTTATAAACACAAACAACCATCTCCATTTTAAGCTTATTTAACCCGTTTCGGCTAAACATCTCTGTATTTCAGTTAATAAAATACTTCGTTCATTTTATATTATTTTTGATATTCGTTGTGAAAGAACGTCTGTCTTTTGCTGGCATGTAGAAAAACAGCAATCCATGAAGTGGTGATCAAGAAATATGAGATATTACCATTTTTATTTATTTGACTATTACAAATATTTATGAAAATTACTATACATTTGTAATATATTAACAGATATAAAGTAAATTATTTAATTCTAGACATATATTATAGTAATTACAAAAATTTGAAAAAACGAAAAATTGAAATGTTTGCCAGTTTTTTAAAAACTGTGATCCCTTTGCGGCAGTAAAAGATATGATTTCACTCTAATGAACTTTTAGCGGGACACTTCTAATATATTCGTGTGGATGTTGCGTTCTATTAGAAATTGTTCTGGTATGTTTGTATAATTTACAAAAAAAAAAAAATTGTAAAAACCATGTATTTTGTGATTTTTTGAACTTTGAGCGCCTTGCGGCGGTAAAATATATTGACTGATTGGTATCATAATTTAAAAATTTATTTTTTTATTACAAAAGGCAAGTTTCCGCGGTATTACGTTTCGATTATAAATATTTCGGGGTTTTTCGATCCACCCTACTATCTAATCTCATTGTTTTTCGGCAAACTTTCCGTTTTAAGCAGTTGTTTCCTTTAACAGGGAAAACATCAAGAAAAGGAAGCGGGTTATTGCTTTCTTACTCCATCGGGAACTTAATAGTGTTACCAACTTGCTTAATTTCGTCAAAAAATATTTCTAACGACTGCTTTCCATCTTTACAGAATACAAAAATGTCATCGATTATAAAGTGGGTTCAGGAAAATGCTTCTTTAAAATATGTACTTCTAACGGACGTAAATTGAATTCCAAGCGACCAAAGACCCCCATGAAGGGCACCCCCTCTTTTAGGGCCTAAATCCCTCGTGTTGATAATTGGCCGTCATAAACACAACCAACCTAAATAAATATTTTCACAAAAAATATTTTATATTTATTTTAGTTTATTAAAAAGTTCCCCTTTAAATTCAATTTTATCTGGACAAGAATAATGGTACTATCATTTCATACTTATTGATGTAATTTGACTTTTTGCATAGTAAGTATAATTACTTATATTTAAGTATTAATGCTTTTGAAACTGCTTGTTTCCATTATTGTGAAATGTGCACGTATAAGAAGAAATTGCTTGTCAGATCGCAGTAACATTTAAAACCAAAGTCTTTTGCTTTATGTCCAGAAAGTTTTGCAATAGTTCATTTATTTTGTTTTTTAATTACCTTATATACTCCAATAAAAGTATAGAAGACAGTTCAGCAGGAACAATTTTTCGTAATTTTTTTAAATATATTTTTTAATCTCCAGAATTTAAGTAAAAAATCAAAAAAAGTTTACGTTAATTTATAGAGTTAGTGCACAATATCCAATTTAATAGCATTCTTTTAAAAATAATAAGAAGCATAGAGTTAAAATAAAGTTGGTTAAAACAAGAAACAACATATATTAAATTATCTACAAAAATCAAAGATGTATCATTTTATACCTTTTATGAGCGAAACTCAACATTAGCATGATATTTTGTTTTATTTTTCTATTTACGTGCAAAACAGTTTCGATTGAAGTTTCATCTATACTTATATAAACGTTTACAATTTAAAAATCTTTTCGTCGAAAGAAAAATAATGGTAATTTAACTGCTATTTGCAATGTCACAGTTCTCAAATCATTCCAATTTCAAACTCGAATGTATGTACTTTTTTTAATACTGATTGATGCAATTTATATTTTTCTTAGAAAAAGAAACTTTTTGTATAATTTAGCTTTTTTTTTTCCTTTTTTGGCATACCGAAAATAGGTTACAAGAAATCGGATGCCAATTCCAAGGATAATTTTGTAAAAAGAAAAAAGTCACTTGCTATTGTATGACACTGTTTTGAAATTATTTTATTTTTCAGTTGCGACGTTACCTCACATACTGTCAACAAATGTTTTTTAAAAGAAAATACTTCAGCAAGAACTACTTTTTATAGAATTTTATAAAAAGATTTTTAAAACCCCATAAGTTAAATAAAAATTCATAAACGATACCGGATATTTATACAATAACAAAAGGCTTTTAAGTTTAGTATAATCAAAAAAACAAAAAAAAAAGCTAACGAGTAAAAAGAATTGGTGTGTAAAACATGAAAATACATATCTCAAATTGAATAGAAATTTCGTGTAATTTTACTCCTTATTTTTTTAAAACTTTTCAAAAATATCGAGTTAAAATAAAGTTGATTAAAATAAATGTAGTAAATTATCCAAATGTAGTAAAGTATTCACAAAAATCACATATATTACAAATTTGTTATTTATTTGAAGGGGAAAAAGCATTCATGTCTAATTTAATGTCAGTACCTTATTTTGATTATCGTCCTTTTTAAGCTCAAAACATTTTCCTTTGGATATTTCCTTTTTTTTTTTTTTCATATAAAAGTTCCACATAAAATTCTTTTAATCTGAGAAGAAAATAGTGGTAAACTGTTAGTGGTTTAACTGTTCTTAGAAATGTCGCAGTTCTCAAATCATTTACCATCCAAACTGAAATGTATCTACTAATTTCGTATTCATTGAAGAAATTCGTCTTTGTCTTAGAACAAGTACCACAGATATTTTGAATGTTTTTTGCTTTATTGTTCTTTACATTGCTTGTTTGTCATAAAGTACCTGTACAAGAAGAAACAGGTTGCTTATTCCGAGTATTATTTTGTAAAGGAAATACGTCATTTCCTGTTGTATCAGAACGCTTTGGATGTCTTTTTATTTATTTATAATTAAAACAGATTTTTGTTAAAATAATTTTTGTTCTCTTAAGTTAAATAAAAATTCATAAAAATACGTCATACATTTACTACAAATTATTGACGTTTAATAGTATGTTTTGAAACTAAAAAAAAAGGAAGTTATCGAGTTAAAGGAACATTCCGTACAACATGCAAATAAATGTTACGAAATATTTACAAATTTCTCAGATTTTTACGACATATTGTTTTTAAACTAATGACAGATATCGATTTAAAAATAGTTGATTAAAACAAGCAACGAGGTGCATTAAATTATTTACAAAAGTCACATTTGTTTAAAATTTTATAGCCTATTAGGAGAGAAAAAAAAAAGCTTTCCTGTCTATATCAATATTAGAATGATATTTTGTTACACTTTCTTTTTAAGAGAAAAATAGTTTTCGCTGGCGTTGGATCTTTATTGATATAAAATATTCTGCTTTAAAAATCTTTTTGTCTGAAGAAAAAAAGTGGTAATCTAAATGTTCTTGGAAATGTCACAGTTCTCAAATCATTCCCCATCCGAGTTCGAATAAGTACTTATTTCATACTTATTGAGGCAATTTGTTGGTTTCTTAGAAAAAGTAGCTTTTAGTATTTTTCATTATTATATGTTTTCATAAAAAGCATACATAACAAGTAACTGGTTGCCTACTTTAAGTAAGTAAAAAGGGAAACATCACAACTGTATCATAAAGTCTGGAAATTCTTTATATTTATTTATTTATAAGTTTTGAAATCGAATAAATAACTTTCAACAACTGTTTTAGCGCCACTACTGTATCATAAAGTTTTGAAATTCATCATATTTATTTATTTTTTAAGTTGTGAAATCGTATAATTTACTTTCAACAAATGCTAATTTTTTAAGAAAATGCTTTAAGAAAAAAACATCAAAAATACGTAAATTACCATAAGCTTATGTACTGAAACTAAAAAAAAAAGGTATCGAGTAAAAAGAAAAGTTGAATAAAGAATAAAACTAAATGCTGTACATTATTTACAAAATTACCATAATTTTATGCCCCATTAAAAGTGAAAAACAGTATTTATATCTAAGTCATTTATTGTACGATCCGTTTTCTATTGTGAGTAAAAATATATTTTTGTACTACTATCTTTATTGAGCTGAAAAGTTTTAATTTATTTTTTTTTTTATTCTCTACAGAAAACTAATGGCAACTTAACTGTTTTTGAAAAAAGTCATGATTCGTAAACCATTTTCCATTCAAATTTCAATGTATATAATTTTATTGTACTTATTGATGTAATTTTTCATTTTCTTAGAAATTTCTTATGTTTACGCATTATAGTTTTCAAATCTCTTATTTGTGATAATATGCATATATAACAAAAAACTGATTTGCAATTTCAAGAATCAGTTTTTAAAACGAAAAAAAGCTCTCTTTTGTATGACAATGTTTCTTGAAATTTTTCATGAATATATGTATAATTTGTGAATTTCCTTATTTATAGTGAACAAGTACAGTTTATAAAATAATATATTTCTGCATGGAGAGTTTTGCACAGACATTTATTTTTTCAGATGTTTAGGGTTAAATTAAACATAATTAGCGTACGAAAAATAAAACATGTTTTACAATTTTTATATCATTTCTCTTAAAAAGAATTTCTATTCACATGTCATACAATTCTAGCGAACCACCACTGATTTTACAGAACAAGTTTTTATGCTCATCATTAAATTGAATGATTTCACGTACGCGTATATTTTTATGCAGCGTTATAATCAATGGAGGACAGTAAACAAGAAATTTATGTTATTTTTGAATTTTCTCTAAAGCAAAATTTTATTGAAACAGTAGTAGTAGGGTTTGAAATGTAGTAAAATGTGGCTCCAGCTCGATAGACGTGCCAAGTTTGATATTTTTGTTGTATTCTGAAGGTTTTGACATGTAGATTCCAAATACCTTAGGTGCCATTTTTTATACACATTTTTGGGGGTGATTTTCAAGATGGCGTCCAAGATGGCTGCCATTTACTGACTTCTTCAATATTTGAGGCATATTATTGACCAGTATGTCAATTTATATGTTTTCAAGGTCAAGAAATACAAATATATAATAAAATTAAGAGTAAATTGAGTTTTTCAAGTATTTTAAACGATAAGATGCAAATAAAGCACAAAAATATGAAAGACATTAGATAAACTAGCGTTTTATTAACCAGTTAATACACAACCAAAATATTTAAATGAAATAACATAAATTATTGAAGATATTGGACAAAATTATTAAATATGCATTTATATGTATATACAGTACTGGGATGTTATATATCCTCTTCTGAATTACTGCTATCGCTGTGATGATATTGATAGACTTTTGTATTGTTGCAGTCACTGCATTTCCAAAGGGCGGTATAAATCAGAGAATTCTTTAAGCAAGAACATTTCTCAACTGTACATGTTCTTTTACACTCATATTTCACAAGTTCAATAACTCCTTTGGGCGCAGGTAACTCCAGGCATTTGACTGGAGAAATTACTCCTTCGCCATTTTTCCCAACCATTGCCAATAAGTGGGGGTATTGTAGGTCAAGGATTTCTGTAGCCCTTTCCAATGGTGCAAATTAAGTTGGATCTTAGAATATGTTGCTTCAGCGCTCCAAGGGCTGAAAAGGTGCCATCTAAACTCTGAAATCCTACAAAAATTACTACTTTTCAAATAAGCCAAGTTGGGGAATTTTTCAAACGACAGATTGGATAATGAATGAACCTTAGGTTCCCCAAGTTCTTTAAAAGCTGTTATAATATCATCATCACACTGAAGATTGATATACACTTTTATCCACTTCTGTTTTGAAATGTCTACAAATTTACCTCCCCAGTCTCCACCAGTATATGAATGTAAATCTAATAAACCTTTGCTTTTATGAGCACATATTGCTCGACGTCTTTCATTAATATTAATTTCTCTATATTTGTTACCCGACCAGTAACAAAATTGATTTCACTGTTTAGTAGATGACTTGAAACCAAGTCAATCAGCAATATGTAAATGGCAGTATTTTGCGAAAACACACCAATCTCATAATTATCATGATGGATTCACTATATCAAGTATATAAAGAGGTATAATGGTGTCTGCTTCTTCATGTGTATGATCACAAAATTCTGAATTAAAAACATTTGCGTTGTTACTGTATACGTTGCTGCCAAAAACGACAACAATTTTCTTCTCACTAGCAGCAAAAACCTGTAGTAATTTATTCCCGAGATATTCAGTCAGCTGTGTTTTTGTTTCATTATGTGAAAGAAAGGTCTTTAATGAAACCATCGTTATGTTGGTACTATTTGTAATAGTAAATGTAATAAGGTCTGTCGCCCCCAATCTTTTCTTACGAGTTTGTTCCTTCAATGCTCAAGGTATGAATGCTCAAGGTATTGGTCAAATATTATTCTCCCTTCAATGTATCCGCTTGTCATTTTCATAATGATCTCGGTAAAAGCATTTGCGAAGTCTTTACAAGTTTTCATGGCAGGTGTTTTTTTTACTGATTCTACGATTGTCATTCCATCTATAATACAAACTTTTTATATTGGAGAAGTAATCGAGGATTCTAATGATTCAAGTATGGGTGATCGATTATATTATTCTATCTCTGAAATAAATGAACTTTTGTCAGATGGAATATGAAGATATTCATCAGAAAAAAATAATGATTTTGGTATTACAGAAAACTCGTAGTTCCCAATTGCATCTTTTAGATTTGTAGACATTTAAGGTCTTGATTCCATAACAACAAGAAAACGAGCAAGAAGGTTCCTCTAAGTCTATCTAAATCTTGTAAGTCTATCTCTTGCAAATTCTTCGAATTCCAATTGGCTTTTTTGGTCACGATTCAGAATATCATCCTTCGCAGATTCTGGAACATTCATAGTGGATGAAATATTCATTAGTGTGGTATTATCTTGGAAAGGGTTTCCTCCAAAATGATCCCGAAAAAAAAAAGTCTGCAAATGGCAGCCATCTTGGACGCCATCTTGAAAATAACCTCAAAAATGTGAAAGAAAAAAAATGGCACCTAAGATATTTGGAATCTACATGTCAAAAGCTACAAAATAAAAATAAAATATCAAACTTGGCACAAAAATCGAGCTGGAAAACATGTCAGACCTTACTATAGGGGCAATTGAAATAAACAACATGAAAAGAGCCAATTCTATAAATGAATGAAGAGCTCGATGTATGCTAAAGGTATTTCGCGGGAGGTGATAGCCATAAAAATTGGTATGTATGTGGGAGGCACTCTATTTTAACCAATTTCTACACGTCGGTAAAGACAAAATTTCATGACTCATGCATTCTCACCAAAACTTAGTTGTCGTAAAACTTATACGTCGAACCCTCCATGAACGAAGGATTATGACCGTACGATAACGAAAATTTTCGCAAAAAGGAAATTATTTTTAAAATTGAGTCCATTATTTACGGTTGAATACTTTCATTTCCACGGCAATGCTGAAATATTTTGAATTTTAATTAAGAGAAATATTGATAGTTTTGCGACATATTTCATATACATATATTTTTAATATGAACTTCATACACACATTTAATTGTATTTCTTTTTAATCAGCATAAGCTATATATGCTTTAAAATTAATATATTATATGATTCCATGTGTTTATAATTCCTTTGGTGTAAAAAATGGAATGTAAAATATTTCCTATAAATACGTATTATCTGCGAATGCTCAATGCAAAAAAAAAAAAAAAAAAAAAAAAGGTAAATTAAACTTATTATATTTGAAATCCGATTAGTCAAAAATATATTTTTCGAAATGTTTGAACAGGAAGAATACTACTTGAAGACTTTTGTTTTATTCTTTATAATATTTTAAATTTCACTGTTAGTTAATTATAAAGTAATTATAAGTCAAACTTGTGAACAGAAAATTAGTTTAACATTTTAAATCTAAACAGTCTAAAACGTTTCTTTCTATAACCACGAAGAACATTTTGTTTCGTAGGTAGGTCATTAAGTAAAACACAAAAATGTTGTGTGAATATCTGGTTTTGTTTTTCACCACTGCAATATTGGTCATCATTCACGTTTAAATTTTCCCTAGAAATTTAAGATAGTCACCTCAAACACAATTTTTGTATAAACATATTTGTAGCAATAGAAAATGTTTAGTAAACCCTTTTTTTACGTTTGTGCGTATTTTCTTACAATTTCAGGAGAACAGAGAACTAAAAGATCTTCTTAAAACCACCAAAAACTTTTAAATGCGCTAGACTTTTCGAAATATCTGAGTCTTTCTTCGTCAGGGACAAAGAAGACGAGCTTCTACTATGAAATCAGTAGCAATACTTAAACGAGAGATAAGGGAAAGAAAACAAGCTGAAGAAACAGCCAATAGGAAAGTAGAAATCAACTGCCAATAGGAAAGTAGAAGACAACAGCCAATCACAGATGAGTATAATCAAAACAAAAGAACACAGAGTAGAAAAGGAGTAAGGAAGCAAATTGAAAAAAAAATACATAAAAATAAAATATAATTAAATTAAAATAGGTAATAATAAAATGAAATATATATATATATTAGAATATGGTAACACCTGAAATTAAAAAAATAAATGAATAAATAAACGATAAAAACAGACTAATATTAATAAATACAAAAAGTAAACTATGTAGTAGTACTGAAAATATTTTTTCAAACTGCAGAGAGCATTGTGGAACAGGATTTATCATTAACAATAACTTCACGATTAAGATAAATAGCACAATTTTCCAGAAAGTCCAATTCAGAGATACTATTGGCGTTAAAGATAATTTTTGCATTTTAAAAATTAAAACTATGGCCCGAATCCAAAGAATGCTTGGTAATAGAAGATTAAGAAATTTCTTCATTAGTTACATAACGAGATTGTTCTTTTAAACGGATTTCGAGATTTTTTTAGTTTGACCAAAATAAGATAAATCACAGCCGTTACAAAGAGCATTATAAATTCCCCATTTGCGAAGATCAGGAACAGGAGATTTACTGTAGGGGAATTTGAATTTCTTGACAGGTTTAAAGATAATGTTAAAATTGAAACGTCTTAAAATGTTAGCTAGTTTGAATCATAAAGAATGATAAAAGGTGGGGGACAACCAAATTATAAGCTTTGCTTTTGACAGATTTGGAAAGAGTAGATTTATTAGGCGGATTGGGAGAGTAGATTTTAATGAAATTAATGATTGAAATAATGAATTTATTTGTTTGTATGTAGCTACAAATAGTAAATGAATTTTAGTTTTGTACATTCTGAGCAAAACACAAAAATCTATATATTTTAAATGACATAACTTTATAATCAATGAATTTTAAAATAACAGAAAATATTGAAAATTAATTAAATTATGAAAAGATGAAATGACGAGATAATAAGTCACTTTATTAATAATAATTTAGAGTAGTATAGTAAGCTTTTTAAAAATAAATTAAACGACAATATAATTCAAAGACGATAAAAAACTATTCAATTTTGATTGCGTTAAATGTTACAGTAGGGTAGACCGGGGCACATTTACGCGATTTTTTTTCAATGAATTTTCTAATTTTTTATGTTTAATCTTAGGAAAATTTAGACATTGTGGTTTTATAAAGAAGTTAATAAAGTCAAAATTTGCGTATTCAGTTGTTGCCCTATTTGTGTTTTTATCCGCAAAAACATTTTTTGTTTGGTTCAAGTCTTTTTCGTAAACTTATCCCGGGAACGGGGCAAGTTTACGCATCAAGTGGGGCAAGTTTACACATATTATAAGTGGTAACAAGGAGTAAGTGAAATAAATATTTAATCAAATTGAAATGTGTTATTTATAACTTAAAACACTGATTCAAAAAAAAAATAATAATAAAGCGAGTTCATTAATATATATATGGCCATTTTCCCCTCCGTTCTGACCAGAAAATCAGAGTTCTAACTTTTTACGACTGCTCTTTCATCTTCACCTAACACTTCAATTATAATGGCTGTTTCATAATAATAGAAGTCATCAGTCCATCAGAAGGAAATGAAGTAACGGAAACGCCGGGGGCGACACTAACTTCTGAAAAAGCAGAATTCCTGTTCTCTAGTATTTTTTTTTAACTGTTCAGTTTCTGATTAATTAATTTTAAATCAAAATTCAATTTAAGTATAAATATACCCTATATATAAAAAATCCTAATAAACGAATTTATGAAACAGATATTATGAAACGACTGAAATGTAATGAAATTATGAAACGATTCTATGAAACGACTGTTTAAACAACTGATTATGTTTCACGGCGATTTCTCCTAAAATATAGAACATTTTTCGATGAAATTAACACCAAAAATCCGTATTGATCCGCAGATCTCAAAACTGGTGTTTGAATTTTTAAATTGGAATTTTCGAAATATTAATTTTTTTCTAATTTTATGTACTTTTCTCTAATGATGGCAGCTCAAATTTTAATCATAACATATATTTTTTTTTCATATTGTAGAAAAGGTTATTATTTTAAACTAATTTGGCGACCAGTTTGGCCTCCCTTAAATGTATGCTAAGAAATGTATCATGTTACTTTTATTCATAATTCAATTTGTATTTCATTATCATTTTATTTAATACTAGCAAACCCCGCAGCTTTGCTCGCGTAATAGTTGAAATATGCCAAGTGATATTTGCATGACTATTTTTTGTTAGAAGAACACTTTTTGAAATAATTGAAAAATTACAAATTATGCCACAGTTTGAGAAAACTTCATTATAAAAGTACAATAGACAGAAATGAGATTTTAATTAATAAGAAGAACTAAAACTAATTCCAATTAAATGATAATTTAGAAAGTATTATACTTTGAGACATTTATGGTCATTTCATATGCTCATTTCAGTATTCTTTTGAAGTTTTGAATTTTTTAGAAACCATCTTAACACATTTACATCTTAAAATTAACCATCATTCCAAGCTTCTTGTC
This sequence comes from Maratus speciosus, assembly GCA_963932465.1. Taxonomy (NCBI): domain Eukaryota; kingdom Metazoa; phylum Arthropoda; class Arachnida; order Araneae; family Salticidae; genus Maratus; species Maratus speciosus. The sequence continues at coordinate 491,155,512 of OZ010789.1, forward strand.
TAAAAGTCTACCACCTCTCTGGTATAAGGGGCACCAATATAAAATGCCGAAACATAGTTTAAGTAGAATGTCTCGAAAAATGTTGAAGCAGAGACTGTCACCATTAATTTGACAACATTAACCTTGAAATCGGTTGGTATTTCCTAATATTATATAGAAAACGGAATTTAGATGTTTTTAAAGGCTTTCTTGTTGTTCCTGCCAATCAGGTGGTAGTGACACCGGAATAAAATATAGCCCGTATAGGATCAGGGACTATCGCTCTTGATTCGCAACCAATAACTTCTATAATCGGTTTATTATTTCCTGAGATTCCATAGAATTCGTAATTTAGGAATTTTTTAGAATGCTTTTCGCTCTTTCCCTTCGCTTTATCCATTTTCAATTTCGAATTTATTTTCGGCTGTTCTTAGAGGACATTTATATTTTATAAGTAACTACCGTGCTATATTTAAAGTTTCTAGTCTCTTCTGTACCGCAGAAATCGCAATTTAGGAAGTTTTTCGCTCCTGCAACCCTCGACATAAAATATATCATATGTTTGAGCAGGTTCTATTACCATCAATTTGCAACCATTATCTTTGAAATCGGTTTCGTATTTCATACGATTGCATAAAAATCATAATTTAGAACGCTTTTCACTCACTTCATTCTTTTAAATTTGGAATTTTCTTTCGACAATTCTTAGAAAGCATTTGCATCTTTGAAGTAATTGCCATTCAAATTTAAAATGTTAGACCCCCTCAGTAACACAAAAACGCAATTCAGAAGATTTTTTGCTAATGTATTGAATTAATGATTGAACTGAATACTGTACTAGTGGAAATTGAAGGCATGGTCAATTCTCGACCTATAACCTATTTCTCGCCAGAAGGTCCAGACCCCGTACCATTAACCCCTGCTCACTTCTTAATTGGGAGAAGAATATCTTCTCTGCCACCAGTTCGGCTTCACCTTGACTGGAATATCTCTTCCAGGAAAGAGTTAATTAGATCTTACAACTATCGTGAAAAATTAATGCGCTCGTTTTGGTCTAGATGGAAAGGGGAATATTTATTAAATTTGAGGTCAGCTCATTTAAGCTCGAACAAAACTAATTTTCCTCAGTTTAAATTAAATGACATTGTACTAATCAAAGATGATAGATTACCCAGAAATTTCTGGAGTCTAGGGAAAATTATTGAATTATTTCCTGGAAGAGACGGCAAGGTGAGGTCATGTAAAGTCAAAACTGAGAAATGTATTCTCAAAAGACCCATTCTATTGATTTATCCTCTTGAACTTGGAACTGATTGTGACTCTAAAAATTAACTCATATATTAATCTTATTTTTTCTTCTTATTTAGTTTGAATTTGATTGTAACGTGTTTAAATACCCTGAAGTATGTATAACATTTCGTATTTTATATTTGTATTTGTATTAATTTCATTATTTTATATTTGTATTAATATCATACATTTTAAATATTTGTGATGAGCACCCATATGTTCATGGGTGGGCAGTGTTGCGAAATCGCATCTGTTTTGCATTGGAAAAAAAAAAGAGCCGAGATCATGTGACTCGGTTGTGTGGCGCCAGAGCGCACGAAAAAACTATCAGATTGATACTAGAATTCTTTTAGATAAGTATTAAAACTTGAATTGTGTTCGAACGAAGAAAAAATGTTTCCTCGTTTAAGTAAAGTAAACTCGAAAAGCTTGGTCGAGAAAAATATGTTTCTCGGAATTAAACATGAACAAGTGTGATTGTACAGTAGTAATGCTTGAATATGTTTTTTCGAAACGATCAGAATATATATGTTCTTGGCTGGGATATGTATTTATCATAATCTCGGAATTTATAATGTTATTCAAATATTAATTGTTCTAAATGTGCTGACTGTTGTGATGTGGTGCTGTCAAATAAAAAATAGAGAGACACTCAAGTTTATTTACTGTCAAGAATTAGATTAAGCGAAATATGTTTTTTTCTCGAAACCATTTTATTGCTTCGAATGATGTTTCAAGATAGTTTTGAAAAGAATAATTTTTCATTGTCACTATCATTTTGACATCATTTTTTTAAATCGGTTTGGTGCTTCCGGAAATTGCGTAAAAATTGCCATTTAGACCGTTTTTTAGAACGCTTTTCGCGCATTTTCACTTCTTTTTAATTTCGATTTTTTAAAGAAATGTCCTTAGAGATCATTAGTGTCTTATAAGTAATTACCATTCCAAATTTCATGTTTCTATGCTCTTCAGTAACACAAAAATCGCATTTTTAGAACGTGTTTTGCTCCTCCACCCCATTTGGCCAGTGGCACGGACATAAAATATAGCTAATATGTTCTAAGTTGGACTAACACCATCATTTTGATACCATTACTTTTGGAATCGGTTCGGTAGATCCAGAGCTTACCTCCTACAAATAAACAATTTTTACCTCTTTATAATATTAAGTATAGACAAAAATTTTCATTTATAACTGAAACATTTAAAATAAATGGCTTTCACTTCTTTCTTTTTTTTAAATGAAACAAAAGGAAAAGTATTAGGCACAGATGTCATAGACGCAACTCTGTAAAGAATTGGTGCCAAAATGGCCTTTTTTTGCCTGACATGGTAACCCGGATATTGTTGCTTATTTAACTATAAATGTTTATTTGAATTTATTTTCTTTTTATTTAAAAAAAATGTTATAAGTTGTTTTGTACTATAGTTATTAATTAATCTTTTTTTTATCTATTGTTATTTCATTTTAAAAATAACAGAAAACAATTTAAAAATACATATGTAACTGGTGTTCGAAAACGAGGCTTTCGCTAATTTGTCGTAAAAAGAAATGCACGCCTAGCCCGGTGTGTATATGACAATACAAGAAATCATGACATTTAATTGCAGCTTCAAAGCAATGTTTTAATGGTACTACTTCTCCCGTCGACCAATTTCGCCAAATTATACAAATTGACATAATTTTTTATTTTAAATAACGAAAGAACAAATAAATTAGTATAACATTAATAAAAATACAAATAAAACGTCAAAATAAAAATCACTTGATGGCGTAAACACGTGTAACTTGCTTAAAGTCAAGTGAATGTGACATTTACGATCAACCATTATTGGCATTTAATCTTATACTTTGGCGATTGATTTTAAATATAACAGGCAATAGATTATGAATCAAACACAAAAACAACCATTGGATGTCATAACAGCAAATGATTCTGCCTTAAATATTTGCAATCAAATGTAATTGAATGGAAACCCATTTACACGGAGTTCACTACAGATTTTTTCAGTATAATTCAATCTTCTCTAATATTTTAAAAAGCGATCAGATTAGCGTGCTTTTAGATTCTGCAATGTCTGAACGGTGGTTGGCGAGCGTAGCTTGCGGGGTATAGAACCCCCTAGTATTGCTTATAAAATTATAGAAAATTTACCCTCAAAAATCAGTAAAATAAAAAGAAATAGAAACAAAAAAAAATGTTTGTAGAATAGCCAATATTATCTACATATATTTTTAAGTATACAAATGTAAAATATAGCTTATATTCGTCAATTTTTTCATAAGTAATATTTATGTATTTCTATACTATATTCAGATCTGTAGTTCGGAATTTCTATGATTTATAATAAATCAGCAAATCTTATTCAACAATATAACTTTGCAGTTAGTTATAATGTGCTATCATTAAGAAATCTTAAAATTACTAAAGGAGAAAATTACTAACATAAATTTTAAGAAAAGGAAAGAAGATTAAAATCCCGACACTAGGGCTACACTTGAAGCGTTTTCTTTCGAAATCTACTATCCTAAAAACATTAAAAGACGCAACGTAAAGCAACTGTTAATTAGGATCCGTACTTTAATGAGGGTTAATGGCGAATCAATATATTGGCAGAAAACAGCTAAATTATGTGAATTGTTCATGAAAAGACTTTAACAAGAATTCCAGGGATGTTTTTATGAGAAAACATGCGATTAAACTTGCTAAAGATTTGAAGATTTTTTTTATTATTATGTGTTTGTATAAATTTTTTGTTCAATATTTCGAACTTACTAACATTTTACATTTCTGTGTGAATTAAATATTGTTGTAACCATTAAAAATGTACTAAATCTTTTAAAATCATGAAAATGAACTGCATTGTTTTTATTGGGAACAATATACAGTGTGTCCACGTATAACCTGACAGACCTTTATTTTCGTAAATGTTGGTCCTAGATGCATACTTCAAATTACAAAATTGGTTTAAATAAGGTCTAGAATTATTTTTAAAGCGATCTGGGTCAAGAAACACACTTATTAAAAAATTGCGAAATTAAAATTTTTATACGGTCCCCGAGCTCTATAGATATATTTAGTAAAATTTTTCTGTTACACTGACAACTATGGCAAAAAAAAAAAAAAAAAATCCCGTTATTCTACGATTAAAATTGACCAAGTAATAGCTGATTAAAGTTGGCGCATATTTTTTGCTGCAAATTACGGGTCATTCCCAAAATTAGTAGAAATATAATTTCGTCAGATATATAAAAAAAAAGGGTTCAGAGTAATATTAACATTGCAATATAAATCTTTTTAATCATTCCGACATATTAATGCAAATTATACAATTTGTGATAAACATATAAGAAGAAAGAAAACCAGAATTTTTGTTAAATAAAATGATGAAAATTAACAGCCTCAATTTTTTACAAAATGATACATATTTAAAAATGTTATTAGATTACACTAGACTGCAAATTTGGTTTATGTCATGTTTTTTAGCATTTTATAACTGATTCTTACATATTCTGTAACACTGAATCCGAAATTGTATTTTATATTTTACCATCACGTAAACATCTTTTGCAAATAGTGAATTTTAATAAACTATTAAATTTAAAAAACCAAAAAACCCGACTGATTAAAAAGCGAACTAATTAATTATTTCTCCCCAATGTGAAACTACATTTTTTTTTTCAATTCCTACTAGTAGCTCACAATCTCGCTGTATATATCTTGTTCAAATTTTCAATCGTTAATAAAATACTTGTTATTCATCCAATCAAGTTCAAATAAATTATTTAAAACTTGTAATGGATGACACTTGATGTTAATCCAGTTTTTTTCAAATATTAATTCATTAATTAAATTTAATTAATTAATTTTCAATAATTGAGAGAGCAATCGAGAGAGGTTCTTGATCAAGGCATTTTAAGCGCCACTCAACAGGAAAGAATAACGGGAGAAAAAAAAGTTATCTTATTGACTTAAGTAGGAATTGGCTTAAAATATTTTTTTTATATTACTTGTTTATATTACTTACCTATTTTTTTACTATCGCATTTTTTATTATTGCATTTTTTATTATTGCATATAAACACTGTTTTGATGAGGTCTATAGATATCTATGATGGTTAGTGTTGCAGTAAAGCTAGAGATCCACAATACATGCGCAACTTCCAGGTTGTATAATATTTTAACGGAGCTTCTGACTGTAAAATAGTCAATGAAACATCGTCTTCATTTTCAAAGACCTATCCAATGATAGGTCATGATGACTCAATAGGGTGCGTAATTTGTTTTTCGTCTCTACCACCATTTTAAATTTTACGGCCGCCATTTTGAATTTATAAAAACAAAACCTAGCCTATAACCATCGGACCGTTAAGACGAATTGGTAGAGACCTCATTCATTAAAATCCACCCAGCCGTTCGGATGTTTCGAGGGTATAAAGAAATCCACATATGCAGATACGCGTGAAACACATAACCCTTCTTTTCAGTCGGGTAAAAAAAAAGAAAAAGCGAAAATTTTATGCTATAAAATAGATGGATTTTAGCTTTACAAAATTGATTTTTATGTATTTTTTAGCGCTGAATCCGAAAAGCACCATCATTTTAAACCATCATGTAAAGGATTTTTCTCAAATCGCAAATTTCAAAGTTAAAAATGATCCACCCTCCCCTCCCAACCTCATAGGATCCCTAGGCTGTTTAGCTGTAAGGAATCCAGTATAAACAAAAAAATAGAATAAATTATTGAATTAAATAAAATTAAACTGAATAAAAAATGTCTTACATCTATTTTATAGTATCAGATTTTTCGCTATTTTTTAACCTTGAAATTTAGGATTTGCGAAATATCCTGACATGGTGGTTAACTGTGAAGGTGATTTTTTTATTCAGTGTTAAAAAATACATAAAACGTAATTATAAAATTTAAAAAAGCATAACCATCGCAGGTTTATGTTATCTAATCTAAAACTCTTTCTTAAACTTGTTGACGGTGATCTATCCGAAAGTTTTTGTGTTATACTCTAATATAAGTATGTATAAGAGGGTAAGCGTTGAAAATCATAATAATATTACATTGTTATCGGATTTCAGTCAATATGTAAATTTTAACTTTGATCGGACATTTTAAAGTGAGTTAAAGTTCAAGTACAAATTTTAAACTGGAAAGACGATCATGGCAAGTTAAATAAAACCTTAAGAAAATAACATATTTTTTGTAAAATAAATCATAGCCTCAAATCCTTACAAAATAAATCTAAAATATAACTAATAAAGGTTAATTCAACCGTAATAGTTGTACGATTTCTCTCAAAGCGCAGATACCTTGAAATAAGTTTAAGTACTTTAAATACGACCCTTGAATTCATGGCAGAAATCTTCTGTTTTGAGATAAATAAAAGTGGTACAAGTTGTGCATTTCAAAGTTTCATAACTCAGTCAATTTTAATGTTAGATGAATGGGACTTTTTTTGTCTTACTTGTTAGTGTCACAGTAAATTTTTAGTAAATATCACTTATAGGACAGGGGGGACCATATAAAAATTTAAATTTCGTAACTTTTTAATAAATGTTTTTCTTGACCCATATCGCTTTTAAAATAATTCTGTACCTTATTTAAACCATTTTTATAATTGAAAGTATGCATCTAGGACAAACGGTTTCGAAAATAAAGGTCGGTCCGGTTATACGTGGACACACTGTATATATATAATGTATATATGCTTATAATGATGAATAAACAAATAAATAAATAAACTGTTATTTACCAAAAGTATTTGCAAAAATAAATATTGTCTGCAAGCGTTAGTATTTTTCTTAAATATTGGTGAACGGTAGTAACAAAAAAAAATTCTGTATCAATTTGTAATTTAAGTACATTTTCTTACATACCGTTTGGCCTCTGCCAACTAGAAACTGCTCCATAAAGCACGTTTTGATAAGGAAAATCAATCAATTTATTTATAACAGGTCACCGGGAATTAGAATTAGTAGTTGATCGGGAGGATTTAAAGCAGACGATAAGAAATAAACTAATTTTTGAATACAATCAAACTGATTGGTAAACCTTTCATACGAATTGAATATTTAAAACTGAGCGAAAAAAACGCCTAAGCCGGGAATGGAACCTAGATCCTTGGCTTACGGGGAAAACGCTTTACCGTTTAAGCTACCTGGGCTGACATCTTGCGAGACACTAGGGTTTTATTCCCGGCTGGGGCATTGTCTCTCTCAGTTGGAAATATTCAATTCGTATGATAAGAAATAAGCTTACTTTAAGAATGACTGACTAGGGATGTTTCTCAATTTCAAATCGGAATTTCGTCCAAAAAGCTGTTACCATGGGAATCAAGGAAATGTATTCAATTTTTCGATCGAATGCCACTGATGTAGACTTATTGGCCGATGTATTTGTATCATTTATTGATTTCTCCAGGTCTCTACCTAGGCAGAAAATACACTATTTGTGGTAAAAGAAAATAGTTGACGTATTACAGAGATTACAGAGAAGACAGTTTATGCTTGGTGTAAAAAGTAACTTCACGGATGTTAGTGCAATTCTGAGTAAAAATGGCTGAAGCATGAGTTTTTCCAACAACAGGTACACGCAATGAAAGGGGGAGTTTCGCAGTTGTCACAGGTCTAATTTAAAGCATGCCTGTTTAACTGATCGAAAGACGGGATCATTGTCTCTAATTAAAGCTCTTTTAATGGCATACCGACGCATGTCATAGAAGGTGGGCGAGTAGAATTGGATATAGGCCAACTTAAGATGTAATTTTATTATGCTTTTTCTAGTGGTCATGTCGACATCTCCACAAACACTGGTGGATTTTTAAATATTCCACTATTCTGTTTGCTTCTGTTTATACTTGTATTGTTGAAAGAAAAAAACGTCTAAGAGTTGAAGATATTTTGTCGTGCACGGCATGAGAAAAACAGGCTCTGCATTCGATACAAATATCTCAATGCATAAACGTAGATTCTTTTGGCCACTCCAACTATCCAGCACCATGATTTTTCCCTGATCACAAGTCGATTCTTTTAGTTTATCGAAGTATGTTGTTGTACTTTGTTTCGAGATCTTTTCTAACATGTAGTATGTATTAAACAAATTTGAGAATGGTATTCGTTGCAAATTTTCGTAAATTTGGGACCAAATTCCCCCTGACATCCCTGTGTTACAATTAATAAAATTTTCATAATTTTTCCAGTTGCGTTAATACATATTTGCGCGGTAAAGGAATGAGTCGCTTTGTTTTCACTGCACCCACGTCTTTAGATCCCTTCATAATGAGAGTTCTGTTAGATAAAATTTCCTATTGAAAGCCACTTTGATCAATGTTCAGGACATTGGACGGTGGGCATGCTGCTCAATCATATTTTTTCACGTTTCCCCGAAATTCGTCGATCATAGGTTGCAAAGACACTTCTGGAAACAAATCTCATTTTGTTATGGTTTGTGTCACATTTCGGCTTGTTATTTTATGTGTCTGTTTGAAATTTTTGATGAAGTGTGACTTGCTGTGAATCAGGGAATTCCAAACTTCAATAATTTGTTAATGGCCCTCTTTTGAGGTCCCTGTCATGAACGGTGGCTTTTAACTGTCTTCGATGATGAGAAAATTGCGACCAACCGTGTTTGGAAACTAATTGCATTTTCTCTGCATGTTACCACCTTTTCTTATGTATTGTTACCACCGTTGAATCATCTTGTGGTCTTTTACCTCCCTACTTTATGTTACACAGATTTAGTTTATTTTTCTTCCCCTTCTGATACTTTCTACTGCCTTCACCATTGTTTCGACGGATACTCATTCACTTAGTGTTCGCTTTTTTCATAGTTTCTTCATATTTTAATGTGGGATCAGTATCTTTTTCCAAATTTCTTATCTGTTCATTATAATAGATTCTGCTCTCTTACAGAATATCAAGCTACAGAAAAGTTCGGTTTCGATTATCCCCTTTACTGTCTTGAATAGGCACTGACTAATGGCCTTCTCTTCAGTTATTGTCTCCTTTTCCTCGGATTCCCAAAATATTCTAGCAGTTTCAAACTAAGTAGCTTTGAAATCTTTGCTTTGTCGGCGATAGCATTACACCTAAAGACTCACCAACGACATCTTCACAACTGGGTCTGATTTCGCATGTCAGAGGTGTTTGTGCCATCTTCCTGAACCATCGCGCCAAGAACGCGAGCCACATATACTGCTGAAATTCTCCATGTTTGAGCGCCTCGCGAATTGCCCCCATAGGCCCTTTCAGTGTCCTCTTTTCATCCCATAGGATCCGGCAAGTTAGTTTCTGATGTTTGCTAAAACATACGCCAAGTCAGTGCAATCCCATTAGTTGTAAATGATTGTGAAACTTTGCTTGCAATCTTCTCTTTCTTACTAGAGGGAACATGAAACTTTCACAAACATTAGATTACATAACTGAACTGTATGCTGTCTTGTCCACCAGCCAGAGTGTCTTTTCTGCATAGCTAACGTTCTGGAGAAATCAATAAATGGCAAAAATACATCGACCTGTAACTCCTCACCAGTTGCATTCGAACGGGTAGTTGTATACATTTCCATGATCCCCATTGTGAAAGCTTTACAACGACACCACTATCGACAAAATCCCGATCTGGAAGTTGGAGGCCTTCCCTAGTGAGAGGCGAATTTGTTTTAAAAAATTATTATTAAACCTTACTCTCTAAATTCTTATTAAAGTGATCGCACTATACGTTCTGTACAAACTAATAAATTCACTTCAGAAGATAACATTACTATAAACGGAATCCCATGGATTCAGATGGCTTTTTTCAAAGAGGAAACTTGACTTTTTTAACATATTAGTGAAACTAGTTAGCGCTCAAAACTTTCTAGGCTACTAGACTAAATTTATAGGAAAATATCTAAATACTCTGCCCCAAGTAATTCTACTACTAAATTATGCCACGAAAATTTAACTATTAATAAACGATATCAATAGAAAAATATATACTAAGCTCATTCAGTAATACTTGAATTTGTTAAAACATAAAGAAAGCAGTCTTCGCTCGCTACGCTGGTCGATTTCCCTAAAAGAATCTTGAATCAAATGAAATATATCTAGCAAAGATGAAATTTAAAGAAAAAACATTTTTTAACATGTATTCAGATATTCCTAATCGTCGTCTTATTCGTATAATCTTACATTATGCAGCGAGAAGTCGATATTAGTGACATAATCTGATTGGTGACATTTCTGAAATCACTAAAGTACTCTATTTAACTATTTTTTTTTTGTAGGTTTGCTATCTTGAACTTCCCGCTTCTACCTAAAATTTCTGCAGAGATATGGTGAAATGTGCTATAATTTTCGACCGCCCCTTTAACCCCTTACCGGTGGGAGGATTTCTAAAATTGCTAAAATATGTGTTGAATTATATTTTAATATATTTGTTATCCTGATTTTCTTGCTCCTATTTAAATCTCAGATATGGCGAAATGACAAAAAATTGCGACTACCCCATTAAATCCCCTTAGCTAGGAATTTCTAAAATCGATAAAATAACTAGTCTGGTTTTCAACTAGTTAATTTCATTTAATATTTCAGGAGTTTTTAATTTACATAATTGCCCAACTAATTTGTAGACACCCTGATTAATTATAAGCCCTATAGGGGACAGTTATTTATGTAAAGCGCTTCTCAAGATAATTATGAAACAAATTGCTTCTAAGCCTCAAATACGAATATTATTAGTTTATTATTACTAATACTTATAACGTTATTAGTCTCTGTAAAAAAATAAATATATTTTTTAGCAATTCATAAAAATACTAATTAGTGTTTATAATATACAATTTAATAGCTAATTTTATATAAATGTAGACAAAACATATAATTATGCATGTTATACTATTCCAAATATTATGCATATTCCCATATTTAGTACGTTTACATTTTATCAAATAAAACAAAAAAAAAATAGAGTCAGTTTTTTAGTATTTTTTAGTTCATTTTGCAATTATTTAAAGTGATTTTACCAACAAATTTTAGAAAACGGAATGTCCGGCAAAAATGCGTTAAATTAAATAAAAACAGACGGCATTAATTTAAATCAGTTTCTGGCAACAGAGTGCGCAATGTTGCACACATATAAAAATAAATTCAAAATTAAAAGCTAATCTTTATACTAAAAAAAAAAAAAAATAACACCCAAATTAAGATAACTGTACCAGTGATGGAGTATATACGAGTAGTGGACTATATACCAATAATCAACAGTTTTAAATTTGAAATTCAGAAATGGGTTTTGAAAAAACATAGTCTTCTAGAAGTTGACGATACAACCCTCTAATATATTCGCCTTCAACTACAGTGGTCTCAACCATTATTTTAGGCACCATATGTTTTCGAATCCATACATTCAACAGGGCGTTCATCTTATCGTGATTCTTGTAGTTTGGAATACGTTAAGTTAATGCTTGTTTATATTTTGTAATTTTTTTTTCTTCTGAATACGTTTAAGAACTTATTTGTTAACGTTTTGCTTTAATGTTAATATAGATCGTACATTAGAATTTATTTGTTGTTTTCATTTTTTGAAATTGAGTCCAACAGGGAAATATCATCATACTTACTGATGAACAGCCATGTAAAAAAAAAAATGGAATCCTGGTGGGAAAGGACAACGTAGCTAACCGTGTGAGACACCTTGAAACAGCACTAAATCGGTAAAGATTATTTTGTAGATTATCGACCTAAAAGGAAATGCTTTAATGGATTTTTGACTAAGGAATCCCATACATGTGTCTCCAGTAGCTCATAATTTTACTGGTAAATTCTTTTAATGAAGAAATGTTGTTGTAATGGTTCGAGAGTCTTCAAAATACCTGTCTGAAAATAGTCAACTCTCGATGCAAAGAAGTATCAAGCAAAGTGTTTTACCCAGAGAGACAGCAATTTTTCAGTAGCCAAATATTTTCTAGCTTGATTAGAGTACAAAACGGTTAACATATTTTATTATTTCCGAACAGTAATCTTCGACTTAATCAATAGTAGCAAAAAAATGTGAAAACCATATTTAAGAAATAAAGTCTACAAATTTTGGCAAAAATCTACAGTACGATAGTTAGGACTTCTTGTCAGTGTATAAGATAAGTATGCAGAAGGAGTATTCAGTGGTCTGTGACATGTCTCGACCTTTTTAAGATTAATAGACGAAGCTGGGATTGAAGTCGATTTAAGCAATCGGGCATATTTTTTGAAATAGTATTCAACAATGCCTTCCTACAAATTTTAACTTATTAACCATTACAGTTTATGATACGTTTGTTAAAAGCTTTTAATTGTATAAACTGAATAAATTAAGAAGAAATATATTTTTGCTCGGAAAATATATAATTGCAGTGGTTATATCTGCTATTGGACATTGAATTCAAATTTGGCCACTAACCCATTTATACCTGAATTTTTGTTTTCTCAAATTTGTTAGTAAAATCACTTCAAAATGTTGCAAAATGAACTGGAAAAATACTAAATAAAATTATGCTAAAATAATTTTATATTTGTTTCATAAAATTTACACGCACTAAATATGGAAATATCCATATGTGGAAAAATGTATAATTATAAGTTTTGTCTAAATTTATATAAATAAAGCTTTTAAATTGTATATTATATCCTATAATTAGTAATTTTACGAACTATTAATATATATATATATATATATATATATATATATTTACAGAGACTAATAACATTATAAATATTACTATTAATAAATTAAGAATAGTCGTATTTAAGGCTAAAAACAATTTAGTTCCAAATCATCTTGAAAAGGACTTTACATGGATATCTGCCCCCTAAATGGCTAATAGAAATATGTGCCTATTTGCGCTTAGGCTCTATATTTTGTACGTTACAAATAAAAAATAGACTTGAACATATAATTCTGCAATTAAAAAAATAATTATTTCAAAGAAGTCTACAAGATCAGATTATGACTTATTTATTTTGATCCTTGATACAAAAAATATAAATAAACTTACTTCTTACATTTCGCTATCTTGAAAAATGAAAAATCTATAAATACCAAGAAAAAGGTTTTTTTCTCTAAAAAGGCTCATTTATGCAAATAAATAACAAACTTATGCTGTCATCTCTCGGTAATAGATAAAGACATTTATAGACAATTACTTCATGCAATTTTCGTGTTGTAAAGAAGGCGAATTTTCTTTAAAATTATTAAAGTACGAAACGTCCCACAAATGGGATGCTAAGCATAAATGGGTTAAGGAACAGACAGCTATCTAATGCTGGATATTGTGTGAGCAGTACTATCATTTTAACCTCTTTGATTTGAAATTTATTCAGCAGAAAATTTTTAAAGCAGAAGTACTTGCAGTACACCGATGTTTATAAACATGTAATATGAGATTTCGGATACTTGATGTTTTCGCAATCATTAATTCTAAAAACACGACACTAAAATTAGACGAAATATGTTTTCTAAATATTCACGTAATTGCTCAATTTAACAAATAATACTCTACCATAAAAATTTAATTTTTAGCATGTGCATTGGGATATATTTGGTAAATTATAGTCTGTTTATATTCTGTGCTTATTCCATTATTTACTGAAGAAATCTCAATTCTGAACAAATTTCTTTCCACAAAGCAAATTTATTTTCATGTAAAACAATAGCCTTTCAGAACAACACCATTTATTCCCAGAAAAGTTGTAAGATAAAGAAAAACTATTCCAGTTTTTTTTTTTCATTCTCTTAAGTGAAATCACAATTTATTTAGGAGAAAAAAATTAAAAAGTCATTATCAGTATAAAGCTTCAAAAAGTATTTCTCATGTCAAACACTTAATTCAAAATGAAATGAAAATTAGACTGCATAGAAAATATAGAGGTGCGAGGGATATTTTTCCATTTCATTAAAATTTTGAGTAAACATTTTTTTATTTAAAGGGCATTTTATTGCATGTTTAAAACTATTTCGAATTCTGTGATATCTATATAGATAAACAGAAAATGTGATATCCAAACACAATATTAAATTGTAGCCCGAGTAACTTACGCAAACGTATTTATGCATATAATTATTTCAGGGGAATTTCTACTTGTTTAAAACATATATTTCTTTGCATATTTTTGCATTTTTTCATCCCTCAAGAGTGTAATTGTTGCACTAAAGCGGTTTTATGATATGTCAATTCCTTACAGTAAGTTTCACTCATTGGCTATGACTGCGCCCGTTGAAGTAACGCTATTTTAAAATTATAAACCTTATTTTTCTCGAAAGCGTGTTCTTCAAATTTGGCGGACATTTTCCACAAGAACTAATGGACTGATTTCCTTTTTTAATTAATCAAAATAAAGCTAATAGTTTTTGCTTGACTTATACCACAGAAAAGAATAATTTTCACTGATTAACTAATTTTAGAGCTAGCGAAACGTTTAAAAAATGCTAAAAGGGGAAATTTTCAGGTCAAATGACCGGCTTTTTTTTTTTTTTTTTTTGTCAAAAATCAACTTTTAAAACTAAAGGTTTCGTACATGCATTGGAGAATTTTATGTTCTTTATAATAAGTTATCCAAAATTGTTTCGCATTTTTGTGACAAAAAAAGAAGAGTCCTCGATCCATAACGCCCATTCGAAGTTGTACAAGACCTATTATTCTTTTTTTTTTTTACACAAAAAATAAATATGTAATTGGTATATCAAAATGTCTAATGCAAAAAGCCCGAATGTGATGTGTCTTTTACTGTAACAAAAACAAAATTTGTAAAAATTATGTAAATTTAGACGAAAGAAGTAGAACATCTCCTCAACCGAATTTTATTGAAGAAGTATGTATTATGTACAGTCGTGGAAAAAAAAGTAAACACACCCTACTAACTGCTCAACAAATTATCGTAGAAAAAAGTTATTGGTACCGGACGATTGGAAATAAAGGCTACTATTAAATGATGTATATAAAATCCGCATAGGGGACAATCTACATATTAAAAAGAACCCAAATTTTATATATTTTTTTAACGGCAATACCCAATATTAACAAGATATTTCAAATCTTCGGTTTAAACTATGCCCAGACACCAAATTTCAAATCATTTTAATGATAAGTTTTTGAATTATAAACATTCAAAGTTTAGTGCTTCTAATGTTAAATTACATTTTCATATCTTTATTAATATCTCTTGAAAGTATAATCCGAATGTGCTAATTTTTTGTGTACTAATAGTACTAAAATACCCAAACCTAAATACGTTGAATTTGCAATTTGTATAATTTTACGATATGAATTATTAAATTAATATTCGAAAAAAATATGAATTGAGTTCTAACATTTTTTTATTCATTCAGATTTATTAAGTCCTGCTTTATGGAATTCCAAAATTTCACATTTTTCTTCAAAGTAGTTTTGAAAATACGCTTAAAAAATGGCCAAAATGATGTTTTAAGGGTCCGTGTATGATAGAAGTAACTAGATATTTTGAAATTTCTTACACTGTCCTGTAATCCAGCAGTCTTAAATGACTGCTTGAGTTTCGCTTAAGATGCCTCGTTTAAGAAAGGGTCTCTCTCGGTCAACAATCGTATACCTAATTTCCATTTGGATACAGCCCCTAAAATACGCACGTTTTAAAATAATTAATTTCTCGGAAACTTATCGTACGAATTGCATAAAAGTTTATTTTTAGGCTAATTGAAAGGTGTAGAATTCATTTATGCTCACATAAATGTGCACTGCTATTGAAAAAACAAAGTTATTGTTCGTTTTAAAGTGTATATAAGCTCTTGAAAGTATACTCCTAATGTGCTAATTTTTTGTGTACTAATAGTACTAAAATACGATGTATATAAGCAAATTTTATATACATCGTCTAAAAGTAGGCTTTATTACCAATCGTGTTGTACCAGTTATAACTGGTTAACTTTCCTAAAAAGAAAGTTAGGGAAAAAAAGTGTGGATGAAAGTTAGCTTCCTTCTACGATAAATTTTTGCAGAATTAGTAAGGGTATATACTTTTTTTTTCCGCTGACTGTAACTATTTTTTTTATCTACAGGGTGTCCATCATTAAACGACTCTACTTTAAAGTTGTCTACAGACAAAACTATTGTTGATAAAGTTGTGAAATTGTGTGAAAGATGTAACAAAGGAATGGAAATTTGTTTAGGCTAAAAAAATTGTAAATAAAAGTAATTCAAAATTTCACCACCAGAGGTAGTTTTTTAATAAATTACACATTTAGCATTACGATAGTTTAAAAATTTTACTTATTAACTTAACCTTACTCTACAGACAGCTTTTCACGACATTTTCCTAGCTTTTCCCTGAACATACTGCGGTCAACTGTGGAACATGCTATCTTACGTTTCCAGATGGTATCTGAAAAGGATGAAATTCATGCAGAACATGTTTGGTTATAACAAATTTTGTTTAAACATCGTAAATGTATGCTTAATGTGTAATTCGTTAAAAAAAAACGGCCTCTTAATTTTTTTTTTTTTTCGCTCACACGAATTCCCATACTTTTATTATGTCCTCCAAAAAATTTCACAACATTCTGATCAACAGTTTCGTCTGTAGACAATTTTAAAATAGTGTCGATTAATTATGAACATCCTGTAAATAAAATTTCTAAACTATCTTAATGCTAAATATGTAATTTATTAAAAATCGCCCTCTGATGGCGAAATTTTAATCTGTTTTATTTATATTTTTTTTAGCTTAAACAAATTCCCATCCCTTTATTATGCTTTTACCAAAGTTTCACAACATTATAAGCAATAGTTTTGCCAGTAGGCAACTTTAAAGTACGGTCGCTTAATTATGGACACCCGGTATGTACAGTCGTGGAAAAAAAAGTAAACACCCCTACTAACTCCTCAACAAATTATCGTAGAAGATGTTTACTGGTACCGAACGATTGAAAATAAAGTCTACTTTTAAATGATGTATATAAAATTTTCTTAGGGGGCTATATACATATTAAAACGAACCATAACTTTGTTTTTTTCAATTGCAGTACACAATTCTGACAGCATAATTGAACTCTACATCTTTCAATTAGCCTAAAAACAAATTTTTATGCAATTCGTGCCATAAGTTTCCTAGAAATTAGTTATTTTAAAACGAGCGTATTTTAAGGGCTGTATCCAAATTGAAGTTCCGTACTAGATTGTTAACCGAGAGATCCGCCTTCTTGATCAAGGCACCTTAAGCGTTACTCAAGGAGTCAATGAAGCCTGTTAGATTACCGGACAACAGATTAAATTTCGAAATATCTACGCACTTCTATCATAGACGGCCCCTTAAACCATCATTTTGCCGTTTTTTAAGCATAATTTGAAAACTACTTGGAAGAAACATGTGAAATTTTGGATTTACATAAAGCTGGACTTAATAAATCTAAATCCATCAAAAAATTTGTAGGTTGCAATACATAATTTTTTTCGAATATTAATTTCATAGTTCATAATTCATATCATAAAATTATGAAAATTGCAAATCCAGCATATTTATGTTTGGGTATATTAGTATTATTGCTACAAAAAAAATTAGCACATTAGGAGCTTAATTTCAGGAGATATAAATAAAAATATGAAAATGTAATTTAACATTAGAAGCACTCAATTTTGAATGTTTATAATTCAAAAACTTATCAATCAAATGACTTGAAATTCGGTATCTAGGCATAGTTTGAACCGAAAATTTGAAATATCTTGTTAAAATTGAGTATTCCTATTAAAAAAATGAAGTTTGTATTCGTTTTAATATGTAGATGGCCCCCTAAAGAAATTTTATATGCATCATTTAATAGTAGACTTTATTTCCTGTCGTTCGGTACCAGTCACGTTTGTCTACGATAATTTGTTGAGGAGTTAGCAGGGGGTGTTTACTTTTTTTTTTCCACGACTGTACATGGATACCTGTTGGAAGAATGTTTCAATTTTCATGCTTCTTCCTTTGCTGGAACGGTTTGGACAACAGATGGCCAACCGATTTCAATATTAATTCGATAAAACTAGGATATTTGTCTGTTCCTTTACCTGACTTTTGTTTTCTTTTGTTTTAGGTTCTATGCGTCAACTTCCGCAAAATTTGACGAATCATTACGAAGTTTTAATATATTCTTAAATTATACAGCTCTACTTTACTTTTTTTAATAATCCAAATATGGGGCAACATTTTTTGTACAGGGACATATTAATAAGTTTAATAGATTATCATCTACTGGACACCAAAGTAAATGATCTCGAGAACAAAGAGATTTAAACCTAACGTGGATTGCAGTCCTGCATCATGTCGGGTAATCCGATAAAGTTTCGATTAATTAAATATTTTTTAGGGCTCGCAAAACGTTAAAAAATGCCGCAAGGGAAAATTTTCTATTAAAATGATTTACCTTTCTGTCGAAAATCAACTTTTAAAACTAAATGTTTTTCATAAGCATTGGAGAATTTAATGCCCTTTAATAATATAATGATTAAATTTGTTTGTTGTGTTGGAAGAAAAACGGTTGTCCGACTGCGGGTACATGGCGCGCGCTCGGTCAGCAGTCGCTAAGTAGATATTATCCATATATATTTATATGTATATTACACAAAAAGTCTATATATAATTGGCATATCAATAAATATAATGTAAAAACAATTAAATTTAAAAAATCAAAAAACCCGACTGCGTAAAAAGCGAACTTATTAATTATTTCTCATCAATATGAAACTTTTTTTTTCCAATTCCTACTATTAGTTCACACTCTCGCAATGTATATCTTGTTCAAATTTTCAACTGTTCATGAAATACTTATTATTCATCCAATCTACCTCAAATGATTTTTTTAACTTGTAGTGGATGACGCTTGATGTTAAACCATTTTTTTCATATATTAATTTATTAATTAAATTAAATTAATTTATTTTCAATAATCGAGAGAGCTATCTTCTTGTTCAAGGTATTTTAAGACCGAGAGAGCCCTCTTTTTGATCAAGGCATTTTAAACCGTGAGAACTCGCTAGTGAGAATGCCCAATTGCTTTTCTTTTACTTTACATCCATATAATATCAACTTTTTTTGGTTGGCTTAGTACTTTTATTCACAAAAGAGGTAAAATAATTGAAATAACATTTTGAAATTTTAATTAAAATAAAAAATGGTTTAAATAAGAGTCTTAGAAAAAGTGCGCCTGTGAGAGAAAATCTCATGCAGCCAGTTCTCCCGGGTTAAGCGCACACAAGAGGTAAGAAGAATAGGAGAAAAAAAATTCTCTTATTGACCTAAGTAGGAATTGACTTTTTTTTTATATATTACTTGTTTATATTATTATCGTTAATAAAATACTTATTATTCATCCAATCAAGCTCAAATGATTTTTTTAACTTGTAGTGGATGACACTTGATGTTAATCCAGTTTTTTTCAAATATTAATTCATTAATTAAATTAAATAAATTAGTTTTCAATAACCGAGAGAGCCCTCTTCTTGATCAAGGCATTTTAAGGCACCCAGGAGGAAAGAAGAATGGGAGAAAAAAATTTCTCTTATTGACCTAAGTAGGAATTGACTTAAAATATATATATATATATTTATTTATTACTTGTTTATATTACTTACCTATTTTTTTATTTACTTGTATTGATGACTTTTAAGTTGTGTTTAATTGTTAGTTCCTATCTATAAACACTGTTTTGATGAGGTCTATAGATTTCTCTGATGGTTAGAGTTGCAGTAAATCTAGAGATCCTACATACACAACTTCCAGGTTGTATAATATTTTAACGGAGATTCTGATTGTAAACTAGTCAATGAAACATCGTCTTCATTTTGAAAGACCTATCCAATGATATGCCACTCAATAGGGTGCGTAATTTTTTTTTTTTTGTTGTCTCTACCGCCATTGTGTATTTTACAGCCGCCATTTTGAATTTATAAAAACAAAACATAGCCTATAACCATTGGGCCATTAAGACGAATTGATAGAGACATCATTCATTAAAATCCATCCAGCCGTTTGGATGTTTCGGGGGTATAAAAAAATCCACTTACACAGATACGCGTGAAACACATAATCCTTCTCTTCAGTCGGGTAAAACTTACGAAGGTGATATCTCTTTCCTTTATAACCGAAAAAAAATCTTAGAAATTACGTAAACTTTAGACATAATAAGTAGAACATCTCCTCATGATATGCAAGTACTATGTTTCTGAAAATAAAGCGTAATACATAAGTGTAAATACAAAATGTGAAAGCGGTGTTTAATATAAGCCATATAAGGTGGTGATTCATCTGCGGTTTGTATGGATGCCACTTCTTAGTTCGTTGATTGCGCATGGCATTACTTTTGCTTATTCTCATTTGTGGAGAGACACGTTGGGTTCCTTCTCGTGGACTCCTAGCCATCACTGCTAGGACATATGTTGACGACTTCATCGGTTTTACAGATGTGCTTGCATCGTCTGTTGAACATGTAATTTTGCATTTCTTGATAAGTTTTACCATTCTGTTTGAGTTATCTGTGTTCTGTACGTCTCTACGTAGGTATGCGTTACATGACGGGTGATACCTACCAGCAGAATAATGAAAATGTGTTTTATTATAGTGCAATTATAGTGAAACATAAAAGCGCATATCATAATTAAAAATGCTTTTCCAGCAGTCACTGTACAGTACTTCTGATGCAATATAGTATCTGAAATATTTTGTGTGTCCCTGTAAATGCTTTGAACTTCATATTATACATGAAATAACTTATAGTAATCCTCAGAGACGCAATCAATTTCATTATACATGAAATAGTTTATCATAATTAAAATACGACGTAAACAATTCCCACCCCCTACATTATTATGTAACGGAATTCTATTGTGTGGCCCTGTAAATGAACAATAACTATTCTTTGCACTACATATTCTACATAATACATATTTTAGTGCACCTCATAAATGTATATCAATTTTCTTATGTTTGGATGTGTGTAACATCATTAAAAATCATTTGAAACGATTTTTTCCCATTGACCGTAAAGTAACAGAATACTTTTGACTGTCCCTGTAAATGAACTGAACATGCTACAAACTTCATTTGAAATAGGAGACGTGCTGTGGTAAACGACAATAACATACAAAAATTTCAGGGCAATACGAGTATATTTACGTGAGTTAGTATCCTGTAGATGATTGCATGTACTTTTAGACTTTAACATAAAATATAAAATTGATATTAGAAAGTAATTACCGAGTACTGTTCATAAATGCTTTGAAATTATGATAAATTACAATAGGGGATTGAAGTACATAGGGTTCAAGTCGAATTTGGTTTTTAACAGAATTTTCTTTCTTAGATCGATATAATATTAACCGTTCATGACTCCAATGCAGACAATGTTGCACGACTGTTAGACCAGGAATGCAAGAAACAATATCTTGAAGTCGGTTATATTGTTTTGTTAATGACATCTTTGTGACAATAAGTTACTTTATGGATAAGAAATTCAAAAAATAGTTTTAAATAGTCTAATAAATAAATTTATTTTTGCTATGTCTATAATTTTAATGTATGTTATATTATTCAAATTTTGATAATTTAAATATTACGGCGTTTATATGCATTTAATTTGAATTATTGCCATTTCTCTACGTATGGACGTTAAAGTTCTAAGAAACAGGAAGCAAAGTATGCATTTCTGTAATGTAATCTAAATCATAAGATTGGTGTAATAACTATTGTATAATTTTGCAGATCTTTGACGAGAAATCTTTTACATCTAAAAGCAAAATGTAATCTAACTTTGTAATAATTATCATCAGGCTTTGGGATATTTTAGAACAATGACAGTCTGATTACATTCTGTGCATATTCCAATATTTACCGGAGAAAAACGTCTGCAATCAGAACATTTTATCCTACAAACGCAAACATCTTTTCGTGTAAAAGAATAGCCTCTGGGAACGTCACTATTTGTTTCCCGAGAAGTACTAGTATAAAGAAAACTATTCTAGCTTTTTTTTCTTTCACTTAAGGGGGTCCGGGACACAAAAATCTTCAAATTTTCATTTTTTTTTTTTTTTTTAATTGGATTAAAAATTTATCTGCCGTTTTCTGCTTAAAATGATGTTTAATTCATGTTTCTATCTTAATTAGAACAGGAAATATTAATATTTTCGTTTTGGTTTGTTTTCAAAATCTGCCTTTCAAGCTATGGTTGTCAAGGAAACGAGTTCTTGTGAAATTGCGTTTTTCTTCATGATAGGTTTTTTCACCATTTCCCATATTTAAATTCTTATAACTCGAGAACCGTTAAAGATACAGGGTTGAAACTCGGAACATATCTTTTTCAATTATTTTACTTTACTTTTGAGCCAGCATATTTGAAAAAATTATTCACTTTTGAAAATATGATTATTTTTAAAAGTTGCACCACTTTTTTTGTAATTTTTTCGTTAAGTATTTTTTTTTTTTAATTAATATTTTTTTAAATGCTGGCACTAAATTAAAATTTACATATTTCTGTTTATTTAAATGAAAAAAAAATTGAAATTCTATAAATAATATTTCGAGTTATAACGATTTTAAACTACCCCCCTTTTTTAACAAATTTTAAAATTTAAATTTTTTTAAAAAAAATTATGAGAAATGTTATCATGCGATTTTGTTTACAAATAATATGGCTAACCATCACAAAAAATTTCAAAATTTTAACTCAATAAATAATTTTTTTTTTGAAAATGTGAACCCCCTTAAATGATTACACAATTTATTTTTGAGAACAAAAGTCATTATCAATACAAATCGTGGAACTTTATTTTTTATCAAACAGTTCATTAAATTGGAAATCAAAACAGATATGATACAATTTATTTGTATAGTTTCATTATCATTTTAAAGAAAAATATATGAAGAAAAGCATTTTATGATAGTAGAAAAACTTCCATACATAAAATCTTAGCAACAAGAAAATGCTAAATCACTATACAGTGTTAAATTGTCTGTGATACGTATAACTTATGCAAATATGCTCTAAAATTAGTTGTGGTGGTAAAATTTTTTTAGAAAAATATAAACATAGCTTCAAAAAATGTCGAATAACAAGTATCCTAAGTTTGATATTAGCGTGTAACCACTTTATGAAAACTTCCATAACGAAACAAACATTTAATTTAATAATTGTAATTCGTTTTTATGTCAGTTCATTCAGAAGTTTGAGTTGTTTTTTCTACAGCGCATATTCAAAATATTAGAATAATTAAGAAAAAATAATAAGAGAAAAATATTTTTCATTTATTTATTTTTGTTACTAAGTAAATGCAATTAAATTTCTTATAAATTAAATCTGGAATGTCTAGATAAGATTTTAACATTTACAAAATATAAAATACAGTATAATAAATTAGGTATACAGCTTTCTGAAACATATAAAAATATTAGAATAAAACTTAGATGTGTTCAAAATATTTCAATATTTTATTTTACGCAAAAATATTACCTTATGAATATGAAGTAAATGGTAGTTAATATTTTGTCGCATCCTCTTTTGCTTTCATAACAGCGTACAATCGATCTTGCATATTATATAAAGGTGTTTACACGCATTTCTATCCATATTAGCTCAAATAGACTTTATACGTGCCACTAACTCAGTTTTACTTGAAGGAGGATTTTCTTGGAGTTTTTTCTTCACTATACACCATACGTTTTCGTTGGGATTAAGGTCTGGTGAGTTTGGTGGCCAAGGAAGTACCTTAATGTTGCGTTGGCGGAACCAATTCTTAGTCAACACCGAGGTATGCGTTGATGCTAAATCTTGTTGAAAGATGACATCATCTTCAAATAAATCTTCTGATGATGGAATCGTGTAATATTCCAAAATTTCATGATCTATCTGAGAGTTAACCTTTTCGTAGACGATGCATAACTTTCCAGGTGCTTCTGTACTCTAGCAACTCCAAACCATGACACTAGCAGTGAATTTTACGGAACGTTTAAAGCATTCTTTATCAAATGCTTCTTAGATAAATCGCTCTTCTTTGATTGCGTTAAAGGGCATTCTGGTATAACTGGCAAGAAACTGGCCGATCAACTGGCGAGGTCGGTAGTCGATGATTTTATTTTACCACTAACATTTCTTCCATTAACACAATCAACATTGAAATCAGAACTCAAAAAACAAATGCTACACCGATGGCAACAACGTTGGTCCACAGTGCAGGTGGGTCAATACATAAGTGACTTCATACCTGAGGTCTCACAAAACATTTCCATAAGTAACAGATACCTGTATCTCTTTCTCACTAATCATTGATTCTTCCAACAACACTTATATACCATAAATAAACGAGACTTGCCTCGTTGCGTTTGTGGATCCTTATCAACATCGTTACACTATATTATAGATTGCACATTAACGTCCCACTATCACGTAAAAAAAAGCCACAGCAGATGACACTGCCTGACTGGCTAACTTATCTGCTCGACCGTACAGTTCACCTGCAACGTATAGCGAATTGTATGAAATTTTTAGAAGACAACGGAATTTATATTTACCAATCCCCTCCCTTTCAGAGCTAGTTGAAAAATTCACTGTTTTCAGCTCTCATTTCAGACAGGAGCCCTTGTTTTGTACATAATGTAAAGATTTGTCTTATTTTCTTTGGTTTCTTTTATTTTGTAATTTAGTATTTTCATTATATTTATCAGCATATGCATTTCACTTAACGTTTTTCAGCTCTAATATTCAAAAAATATGTCTTGTAATTGTTCCTCCATGTATACAACGTAGTGCAGTTGCTGTCAATGTATGTACTGATGACACTTGTTGTGAGTTTCAGAGTCAAAAACAGCAAACTGAATTTATTTTTATGTATGTTATTAACTGTTTTAAAAATACTGTAAAGACTACTCATTGTTAATGTATCTTACCATATGCAGTGGATTTGAGTCTCCCCCCCCCCCCCCCGGGATTGCACTTATACTCTAAAGCGAAAGCTGGGTTCTCGGGGCGGTCATCCCTGTCATCTCTGCTTCATTCTGCAAACACGAATACCTTGATTACCATATGACACACAAAACATACTTTCATCACTAGATAATATATTTTTCCAATCTTCTTCGCTTCATAAACGATTTGATTTACACCAGTTAAATTTTTTACGCTTTTGCTTTGCAGTCGGGAGAGTTTTTATTTCGGTACACGGGATTCAACCTTAAATTTATGGAGACGTCTTAATGTTGTCGATGTAGAAACTTCAACTCTTTCTTCTTTCCATTTTCAGTGCAAAAATTGCACTCTTTTAAAACGGTTTTTCTTAACTATACGCTTCAGTTTCCTGTCACCTCTAGCAGATGTTTTTGGTTTTCGGCCGCCATTTCGGCGATTATTTTGAAATTTTCCATTTTTTTTAATATTGTACTAGTATTTTTCTAACGCTTGATTGGAAACACTATAAATAATTCCCTATAATGCTTTTTA
Source organism: Maratus speciosus (assembly GCA_963932465.1). Lineage (NCBI taxonomy): Eukaryota > Metazoa > Arthropoda > Arachnida > Araneae > Salticidae > Maratus > Maratus speciosus. Next base: position 491,181,240 of record OZ010789.1, read on the forward strand.
CATCCCGATACAAATCATCCATACGAACTTTAATAGATTCAGGAATATCACTCTCACTACCCATTTTAAGACGAAAAACAAGCAAACTGCAAAAGGAATTTTGATTTTAAATAAAATCGTCTGCATTTAATCCATAATGCCACCAGTTATGAATTGGCGATAATTAAAGGAGAATTAATGTGAAATATTCTAATATTTAGAACCACTTGAATAAATATTCTAATATTTTGACTTTTCAAAGTAATTTTTTCTAATTAATCTTCTCAAAAATTATATTAATTTTAAGATAATAAATAAGTTTAATCAACAATAAATTCTTAATAAAAATATCATTTACATATTTCTATTAAAAGACATTAAATTACCAAACGATATTTTCAATTTGTAAAAAAAATAATTATTCTAATATTTTGAATATGATTTGTATATGGTGCACTTACAAAATGATTTGAAATATTTTTGCTGTGCGAGAAGTATGTCTATCAGAAAAACCTTTCATAAGTTTTTGACATTTATAATAGTTTTCAACTGAATCCTGATGATGTAAAATAGTCCAGGCAATAGAGACTGTATAGGGGCTCTACTTAGCAAAATTCATGGTAGTTCTGGAAAAAGGGTTACTATATGTTTTATGTTTTTTGGGTCGCTGAATCCGAATTTTTAACTTCCCACCAAAATTTCCCCCTGCAACTCCCCCCCCCCCCCCCACACACACACCAAATTTTGGTAAAATGCCCACCAAAAAAGGTTTTTTATTAAAAAAAATTCAATTTTTTTATTGTTTTAGGGAAAATGTATCTAGAAATTCAGAAAGTAGACAAAATTTGCAACAAATTAGATATATGACATTATGACTTAGGATGAAGGGGAAGGGAGATCTGCTACGGAACATGCGCGCGGTGCTGCGTGAACTAAGTTGCGCAATTCCACTTAACCACTCACACGTTTACATTCGCCCTCCAATCTCCCCTCCGAACTTTCTCTATAAGGTTTACTTTAAGTTTTTTGTGTCGCTGAATACGAATTTTTAACTTCCCCCCAAAATCCCCCCCTCAAATAGTTGTTTTTAACTTAAATTTCTTATTGTTTTAGGGAAAAAGCATTACGAAATTCAGAAACTAGACAAAATTTGCAACAAATAGGATAGATGACAATATGACGTAGGATGAACGGAGAGGGTGATGGCTGCCTCTGAACATGCACTGCGGTGCTACGTGCACTAAGTTATGAAGTCCAGGCAATGGGATTTTATCTGGAAAAATTAATACTAGTTCTGGATTTCGACTCGCTTTATCTTCTTTGGGTCGCTGAATCCGAATTTGTAACTTCCCACCAAAATTTCACCCGGCAACCCCCCAAAAAATTGATTTTTTGAAAAAATTTGGTTTTTGAGAAAAGCGCGCGGGGAATGTTCCGAGGCAGCACCCTCTCTCCCCGTTTATCCTACGTCATAATGTCATATGTCCTATTTTTTGCAAATTTTGTCTAGTTTCTGAATTTCGTAATGCTTTTCCCCTAAAACATTAAGAAATTTAAGTTAATAACAACTATTTTGTGGGGTTTTCTGGGGGGGGGGGGGTGGAATTTTGGGGGTAAGTTAAAAATTCGGATTCAGCGACCCAAAAATCTTAAAGTAAACCTTATAAGGAAAGTTCGGAGGGGAGATGGGAGGGCGAATATAAACGTGTGAGTGTTTAAGTGGAATTGCGCAACTTAATCCACGCAGCACCGCGCGCATGTTCCGAGGCAGATCTCCCTATCCCTTTCATCCCAAGTCATAATGTCATATATTTAATTTGCTGTAAATTTTGCCTACTTTCTGAATTTCTAGGTACTTTTCCACTAAAACAATATATATATATATTTTAAATAAGAACCTTTTTTTTTTGGGGGGGGGGGGGCTTTTTACCAAAATTTGGTGGGGTTGCGGGGAAATTTTGGTGGGAAGTTACAAATTCGGATTCAGCGACCCATAAAACATAAAGTAAGCCAATTTCCAGAACTACCATCAATTTTGTTCGGTAAAATTCCCTATTGCCTTGACTAAAAATACCGAATTAAATGGATGTAGATTGTTTCTAAAATAATACGAAGTCTTTACTTGAAGTACTGCAATTCGCACAATAAATTTCTTCCGAAATAGAACATATTTTAATAGTTGTAACTTCGATATTATTATTCTTACCATCTATTAAATTAAATCAGTAGTATAATTTCTATTTTACATTGATATAAGATAATATTATCAGATAAAAGACCGTTAGAAAAAAATTGGAACCAGATACTAGAAAATGCGTCTTCCTGAAAATTCTACATCTGCTTTGTAAAGGTTTTTGTTATACATAGACAGTATCTCTGAATGTCAAATTGAACAGTTATGCATAATGAGTAAGATAGAAATCTTAATCCTGAGGATAAGCCCAAATATGAACAAAGAAAACTGAGACTACGGCATTAACGAATGCAGTATTTTAAATTCAGAATATTTAAATTCCAACTACTGTGCAACATGTCACCCAAACATTAATACCATTGATATTGATGCAGTGATTCCAGTGCATAGGAAGGAGATGGATAGCTTTTGTATGGACATTCTCAGTTTCTTAAGGATTCATTTTTCGAGGTGTTCTGTAATTCTATGCAAAAGTGAAATGTTTATTTTTCAGTGATTGTTTATGCTATAAAGGGACAAGAATCTGAGGATCACATGGACAGCTATCAGAGTTTTAAACTGTATGTTTGAGGATTTTTCATTGAAATGCTTTTAGCAATTCGGTAATCTTCTTTGTCATACATCGCCTGAGTGATCATTGGAAAGCAATACCTTTCCCCTCTGCACGTGCTCTGCTGCTCGTCTTTTTCGTGCTTTTATCACAACAAAATTGGATAAACGCTTATTGCGCTAATCTGGACAAATTCACCATAAAACCTGCCGTGTAATATAACTTTTCATTATTGGGAAAGCTGAAGAAGAAGTCATATGCCGCAATTGGCAATTAAAAAATGTACCGCGCCATTTATCGACAGATATAATTACCTACTTCGATTAGATATAACGCTCTTACAGTAAAACCCTTTTTTAGGTAGATTTCGTAAGAAATACTACCTATTGCAGTCGTGGTGCGACTTTTGAAAAATTCCTTCATAACTTTTCATTATATGAACCCAGGAACCCAAAACCACCCCCACCTAAAAAGTTTATATATATATGTATGTATGTACTAAATTTTGTCCGCACGTTAAAAGTCGCAATTATGCACGGATCGTCTCCAAACTCGTCAACAACTTTAAGACGGCTAATATCTCGGCGGGGATTGAACATGGGCAAAATCGGCCTAAGGGAATGGAAATGAGGAGGGTTAAAAATTTTGAATACCGTCTTAACAAGATTCTGATAAAACCAGCACTTACACAACAATGACAGGAAAAAATAAATATTTTTCGTTATAGCAGTTGCCAACAATTAAAAAAAAAACAATAAAATTCTCCCCACAAAAATTACTTTTCTATTGAGAGATTTTCACGTGAAAAAATAAATTAAATAAATAGTTTGACAAATTGAAAACAAATAGAATATTACGTCATAAGTTTTCTAGAGCAAGATGTCAGCATGAAGACTCAAAATGAAATAAATAGTTTGATGAATTAAAGAAAAAGAAAAAAAAATATTACGTCATATTGGAAATATAATGGACCTCAGCAGATGAATATGTAACGCCATGTGAGTTTGAAGAAATATATTAAAACATGATAAAAACCCCACTATGAAAATATTAACATATTTTAACACTTTGAGGTTCACTGAATTTGTTTTAGCCATTTTTAAACCTATTCCATATGCATGCGTGTGTGTGTGTGTATATTAGAATTTTTACAAAATGTTTAGCTCCCTAGAGCTCATTCTTAGTGAAGGAACAGGGTTTATCTCTAATCTTGATTTAAGTTTTGTTGGTGAATTTAGTACTTAACTTCGAAATCTACCTCCGCCTGTAGGCCCGAGCCGGCAGGGATTTTTTATTATGGCGCATTATAGAGTGGGCAAATGCATTTTCCTCATTTCTTACGCCGTATTCGCTGGTCTCAAGTAGAGAACTAGATAATAAGACATATTTTTAAAAAAAATCAGCAGTAAGACGCATGAAAGTAATAAAAATTGACTTTCATAATTATGATTGTACTTTTAATGAACTCGCAATTTTGCATTATTTTCCAATAAATCTAAAATTTTCATTTAAAAAATAAAGAATTTTAATAAACATTTGCACTCTACATAATAAAAAGAAGATATGAAAATCCACACATTATGAAACGTTTCTGGAGAGCAATAACCTTCTATTAAGTATAGGATTATCCAGCTTCTTTCCACTGACTATAAATGGAAGATATATAAATATACGACTTGTGCATAATTTTGCATGCATACTACTGTGTTAACACAATGTAAAATTCTTCGTGAAACAGAAAGAAATTTTTTATTTTAAATTTATAGAAATAGACTGTTGTTGATTACTGAAGCTTGATTAATTTAACAACATGTTCAATTAAAATCACAATTAAAAAATTCACAAAATTTAAAAAAAGACTTTTTAAAAAGGGCATTTTACACTTAAACATTCTGTAAGACCAAATTTATTCAAATTAATAGTAAAAATTATTATTAAACTATTAAAATTTCTTCCCACATTCAATTTTTTATCATATTTCTTCATATATTGATCTGATTGTTTAAATTATCTGTACAATAGAGAAAAGTTACGCAGTTACTGCATTTAGCACTCACACACACACACACACGGAAAGACAGCACTGAAAATTGAAAATAGAAAAAGACTGCTTTGTACACTCCTGTAAAAGTATTTTTCTTTCGTACTCTAATTAGTTTTTTAAGCGTGTAGACAAATGTTTAATATCAAAACTGTTATTAAAAGTTTTATATGAATTCTCAAAATAGAAGTCATTAACTGCAACATCCAAACGCATCCAAGTTGCATTTTTCTAAAACAGAAACGATATTAACGATGGTAGTTTTATTTTCAGCGAAATATTCAGCGCACAAGAATCAATATACACTCATGCTTGTGAAAATTACAATCACCATGAAGGAATTACGCGATTGAGTAGGAAATTTCAGAGAATGCAAAATATAGTGTTTTATGCAAATGATTCCAACTTCACAGTCACTACACATGCGTGGACTGAGCAGCGCCCATTAGACTGCTGCTGAAACCGTATAAACAGAGGGCTGTATCGAGACGTTGTGAATTGTCTATGATTATTTACTAATGGGTAAATGTTAGGTTAGACATAACTGTACCTCTTCGACAAAAGAAGGCGGCATTTCAACAACTGACAGAGTTTGAAAGGGGCAAAATCATCGACCTTCGTGTAGAAGGATTTTCCTATCGTGCAATACAGCTAGTGTGCAGCGTAATAGCTGCAGATTGATGCGAGTTTGGCAGCAGTGGACCGACGAGGATCGGACAACTCTGAAATGTTAGAATTGATCCCGAACGGTGACATCAGCGGGTGATGACGGACACAGGGTGAGCAAGCGCTGACGTATCGTGCAGCTTCATCAAGGCAGTTGACAGCACATTGGTAAACAACAACATATGTATCCCTGTCTGCATCGTAAATTCTTCGGCGTCTGTCGCACCATGGACTGCGTGCAAGACCTACTTTAACAGGATCCCCCTCTCGCAAAACCATGTACGTCTGCGACTGCAATGTGCTCATGAACATATAGAGTGGTATGCAGATGGGCACACGATTGGGCCTCAGAACCATTTCTGAAGCAAAGTTGACAGGTAACCACTTTCTTTCGTGGAACTTTGTGAGAGGAAAAGCATTTGGGAAAGATTCGTGTTTTGATAGTGCATTGCATTCGAGTTATATATAGTTTTGAACATTATTGTTTGCATTTTCTGTTTTGGGTTCAGGCGGTACAACTGACAACGCGTTAATCTTTTCTGATATTTCTTTGAGTTGCTGTTCAAAATTATTTTCTGTTTTGTTTACGGAGGGCAATAAATGCAAAAATTTTTCATTATGCAGAATCTCATGTAATGACCTGAGATCATGCACCTGTGATCTTTCAACAGCAGCACGATAATCATTGATAACCTCTTCTTATAATTTAATTCTTTTGTCTGCTGGCACAGCCTCTAAAAATTTTATTAATTTAATTGTGTTGCGAGCATTTTCATCACCAATATCAGCATGAACTGTTGCGTCTAACATATATAATCGATGTGCCAATTTTTTATAGTTTCTGCTGGCATGAGTGATAAACTAGATAGTTCAACACTTGTAACACATTTACCAGGAGGTGAGAAAAAGCAGCGAATTCTTTTTCAAGTGAATCTAAATCATTAATTTTTTGAAGTTCCGTATTTTGTACTAAGAATTTTTGAGCTGACCTTACTAATTTGCCTTTAAGTACAGCAATTGTAGTTTGAGGACTGTACTTGTTAATTTTAGCAACTTACCTAATCTGATCGAAAAGAAATTTAAGTAAATCATCAAATTGGATTATATTGATGTGGATTTGTTTAGCGGACATGGTCAAAGCTTAATGTAAATATATTCGTTACTCAAAATTGTTATTGGGGTTCTGCATAAGACACAAATATGAAACACAAATATAACGTAGGTAAAATGCAAAGCAAATAAAATAATCAAACAAAACAGTATAATTATCGCATTAAAAAAATATGTAACAGCTAACTTAAAAAAAAAATAAAGTACTGAGTGATCCAAAAGTCAGGACGAACTTTAAAAATGAATAATTCGAAAACGGAACAAGATAAAAAGATATGGTTTGCACCAAACACATGGAAAAGAAACCGTGTTTTGTGTGGCAACGAAAAAATAGTTATGTAGGCGACCAACAGATGGTGCTGTAATGTTTTGTTGCACCAAAAGATGATTTACATATGAAAAAATATTGACAGCTTACAATTCAGCTTAATTACAGTTAATTAGTACTAAAGTAAATGTTCAATGTGCTGTCCATCATTCAGAAGTACAGCTGTGAGACGAGGCACCACACCGTTTACAGCATTTAGTATCATTTCTTGCATTATGGCGGATGGCATCTTTCAGTGCTGCTAATGATGCCGGTTGGTCGTGGTACACATTTGACTTCAAGAATGCCCGCAGTCAAAAGTCACAAGGTATCAGATCTGGAGGTCTTGGAGGCCATGTGTGATTAAAGTAGTGACTGATAATGCGATCTTCCCCAAATACTGAGCATATCATGCGTTGCACAAGCAGAGCAATATGAGGTGTTGCTCCATCTTGTATAAAGTTGACTGTTTGGAGTGCCTCTCGCGCTTACAGTTCAGGAATAATGTTCTGTAACAGTGCTACATATCGCTGACCAGTGACAGAAACTGTTTTGAAACCCATCTGTGAGACTTCCTCGAAAAAAAATGGACCAATTATGAAATGAACAGTGAAGCCACTCCAGACTGTCACTTTAGGCTGTTGCAAAGGTACCTCAACAAATGCATGTGGCTTTTCTGTGGTCAATACTCGACAATTGTGGGTATTAACAGCAACAGATAGCGTTTACTCTGTCCAAAACACAGTGTGAAGCCAGTCGTGTTACTATTCCATCTTATTGAATACCAAATTCGCAAAATCTCGGCGAGAGTCGATGTCAGGAGGTTTCAGTTCTTTGTTATGTTTCAATTTGTAGGGATGCCGTTGCAAAGTTATTCACAGTACTCAACAGACACTTCTGTACGATACTCCTGTGTGCATATAAACTTCTTGAGCACTGCACTCTCCATGTGCAGTAACCGCCGACATGGATTGCACCGTCTGCTCCAGCAGCTGCTGTTGAGGGACGTTCACTTCTTTGACGTAACGCCAAAGAATTGGAGCTTCAAATTTCTTCATCATTTTGTTCAATGCAGAAGACGTTACTAGTCCTTTGTTATCTCGCATACGCTTCATGTAGCGACGCTTCATGTAGCGATATGCTCGCAATGCCCCAATGGCACTTTCTGAATTCTTATAATACAGTTTAACTAAGAGGGCTTTATCAATTATGGACAGCATTTCGATGCATACAACCTTCGACTACCATTACCTGCTGCAGTTGCTTCTTTTTATATCGTTTGTTGCTTTGCATAATCCTACATCAGAAATCCGACAGCTACATCTGTTGGTCGCCAACAAAACTATTTTTTTTCGTTGTCACCCCCCCCCCCCCCCGCTTTCATTTCCATCCGTTTGGTGGAAACCGTATCTTTGTATTTTGATTCGTTTTCGAATTATTCATTTTTAAAGTTCGTCCTGACTTTTGGATCACCCGGTACTTATATGAACCTTTTATAAAAGAGAGTAAAAAAATATCTCTATCAGAGATAAAATTATGTAATTTTAAAATTTCAAAGGAAAAGAATAACTTATTTTTTCCTTCTCAATAGAGGAAAGAAACAAAATTGCTATAGATCCTCTCTTTTTTTTTTTTTAACTGATAGAAACTGAAAGTCTTTAAAATCAAAAACAATTTAGGAGCACGAAAGTGAAAAGTAAATACTTATTGTAACCTTTTGTACCGAATAGTAAAAGTGCAAAGATGATTCTCATTAAACTTTAAAAATTGCACATTTAAAATTTCATTTTGAGTAGAAGGGGGGGGGGGGGATTTGGCTTAAAACAGTAACAGGAAAAATAAATACGATGCAATGAAATGGGAGAAAATAATATATATAAATATCTTATAATAAAGTACGCAAGAATAAATCACAAAAATAGTAAAACTGTAATATCATTGTGTTTTCGTATCCTAAAATTATTTACCAAAAACACAATAATATTAGTATATTAAATTCCATAGCTTAAATGTGTATTTTGTAAATAAATCAAATACTTCTGAGTACTTTATGAGTATGAAAGCAGAAAATGGAATGTCACAACGCTGGTAGCTTTAAATAATATTTCCAATATTTATTGTAAATTTATAAAAAGGGAGGGGGAAAGAAAATCCGCTTTCACACTCTAAAATGTGTAATTTATGTTATAGTGCACTGTTTTTTTAAGCGCTTTAATTTTTTTGCATACATTTTTTGAACTTTTGTTTTCAAGCGCCCTCTTATCTATAATTATTATTTGTAGTCGAGAACACAACCAAAACACCTAGAATTTATGCAGAACTGCTTCGGAAATCATTTGAATAAATCCCTGACTGGCATAGATATAGAGTGGAATGATTCTTTATTGATTCGTTCTTTGATTCACTTGTGAGATCGACGCATACATCAAAACAGATATGAAATTTTGCACGCATTGAGAGGAAAAAAAAATATCACCTTCTTTCACACATGAATTTGACGCACACTTTTTGAAGGTTTTTTTTACAAGGAACACTCCTTCACCAAAATCATATTTTCACACTGAATGCGTTTTCATAACCATGAACGTTTTCTGACCACAAAGTAATACTATTTTTGCGAAGTTTTGTGATTTTAAAACACACTAATTGCACACCATTTTTGATGGAATTTGTAGAATATTTACGTCTTTAAACAGTACACATACGCACAAAACACAGTCGGCACGAAGAAGCAAGAAAAATTTCGAAGAATCACTTTTTATGTGATTGACTTGAAAGCACAGTTTCATAGCATGGATGGGGTATCATCCTGCGTGATGCACTTTCCGGTGGGACAGCGAGCAGAAGCACAAGGGTTCGGGGTGATCATCCGAGCGAAAACGAAAGGCGCACTCTTTCCGGTGGAACTTGTTCTCGAGGATAACACAAGCGGTCATCCCTTCGGCGTAGGGCGTTCGTCTTAAAAATAGTCGGACATCAGATATCAACAGAACGAGTGGGGTGGGTGACAGCAGGCTTCCTGCTAGTGAGGAAAACTATGCAGAGAGGAACAAAGACAGTAAACGAGTACCTCTTCCAGACATCTTTTTTTGTACTGGAGATAAAATCCTGGTCACGGGACATAGATTTTATAAAGGAGATTGTTAAAAAAACTCCAATATGATATACGAATATGACTTTATTGTGTCATAACGAACACCGGGGAGAGGTACAAACAGGAGGCGAAAAACAGCGGCCTCTATTTAGTACAACATTCAGAGGCAAGGGCGAGAGAAGAAATAACGTAACTACGCAGCTAAAATTCACGTGCTTTGCGTGATACAATATCGCCAATATACAAGTATTTTGCGCCATGCGCAATTGAAAAACAAAAACATTGGCTGGTGAGGATTACCCAAATACAAGCGGTGACCTTATACATATTTGAATTGCGTAGGGATATCATATTTTGAGGTTACTAGATTCTTGTGGTATGGAAAATGAAAGACGGTAAAAACAGGAAAAAGAAGACACTGCACATCTGATATGATGCGTTATAAGTAATAACGGAAAATGTTCCGAATATAGACAAAGGCTGTAGAAATTAAAGAATCGTTAGGTGAAAGGCATGTGACTGGGATTATTGAGACAGATGTGAGTACGAAGTTCAGTCTGAAGTGCAAATTGCAGCTGTTAGAAAAAAAAAATGCAAGATTCTAATTCATATGAATTTAACGGTCTGGATTTTTGGGTGTAGTGCGAGAATAAATGTAATAAATAGATTGCAAGTTTAATACTTTTGATGATGCGCCAGACACATTACCAAATAAGGATAGCTGAGAAACTAAAATGTTTTTGTATTAACTGACAGCCGTAACGTTTTTTTTTTTCTCTACAGGCTAAATATATGTGTGAAAATATCTGAAAGTAGAATGGGAAAACTGAATTACTGGTTTTATTTGATTAAAGTAAATGAGTAATTAAAAATAGTTTTATTTAAATGTGAGGGGCTATTACTTCAAGCGATATAATTTTTAAATATTAGATTTAATTTAGGAACCGCACTGGTAGAAAATAGTACATTAAAATAAATAAAGTATTAAATTGGATTTTGAAGCGAATTAGAATGAAAACATATATAACATGATAATAGTTATAGCAAGAAGATATTTTATCTGACGAATCCCGCTTTAATTTGTGGCATCATGGTGGCCGCATACGTGTTACAGACTATGCCGGTGAATGCTACCCTCCGGAGTGCATCATCGAACATCATAGTGGACGAACAGCAGGTGTTATGTACTGAGATGCGATTACGCATCATAGACGATCACAACTACTACGAATTGTGGGTAATCTGAAGAGCAACAGGTACACCAGTGAAGGGCAGGATCCCGAAATCTTTCCTTTCCTTCAAGGCATTTCTGGAGCTATCATTCAACAGGATATTGCCTGTTCACATGTTGCAAAAAATGCTTAAAGACTTCTTGTCAGCAGAAAACATAGAGTTTCCTTCGTGGCCTGCGTATTCGCCAGATATGTCGCCATTGAGCATGTGGGGGATTTTATTGATCGGTATCTTGCTCGTAATCCTCCTTCTATAGCTTTTAGAGATGAACTTACCCATAGAAAGAATATAGATTGCTCTTACCCAAGGCAGACATTCAAAATCTATTTGACTCCTGGCCATGTCGTATAGCAGCACTTATTGCAGCTCGTGATGGTTACACCAAATACTGATTTCGGACACTTAATATTAATATTTTTTTGCTTTGAAAATATAATAATTTCTTTATCCAATATCAATCGTTTATGTATTAAATTTCATTTAATTCTGATACTTCCTTCATTGTGTTGCAATTTTCACAAACATGAGTGCAATATAAATATTCTTTGATGTAAAAAGAAAATATATATATATATATATAGATACATATGAAAGTTCTGACTTGGATGATAATCAACGTACAGCCCAAACTACCGAATCTAGAACCTTCACATTGGGACTCTACGAAAGCATTTTCTAAAATTCCACTCATAAGGGGAGTAAATAGGGAAACAAACTTCTAAATCTCCTTAAAAATAGGATGTTATAGTTATGTATCGAATGATAACATATTGTAATGCATTTTTGTATGCTGAATCCAAAAGTACCGAGTAAGTTTGAGAGTTACTTTACCGAGTAAAGAAAATCAAATAAAAAAACAGTGATACACATTTAAAAAAACAAAAATTACAAATTCTGATTTAAAAGCTAAATTTTATATTTCTATAGTATGTCTTTGAAAGTTACACATTTTATTTTTACTAAAAATTATAACATATTTGTTCGAAATGTATTTTCGTATTTAAGTATGCAACGCAGTTATTGGAACATATCATAAATTTTCTCAAACAAAATTATTGAAACGAAATTGAAAACATCACTTGTAGAAATATTTAAATTTCTTTAAAATTGAAAATATTTTCAATTTTTCTTTTCGAAAATTCAAATATGATTATTTATGAAAGTTTTGGTTAGAATATCATAAAATGATACTCCACACTTTCGCTTGAAAATTAGAATACAGTAAAAAAGAGTTTGGACAAATGCTGAAAATTAATTAAACTTGAAGTGAAGTTTTCCAATAAAGGTACAAGTATTCCATTAATCTAAGTTTAAATTTGGAAATTTTGAAGACTACTCGATACAATATTTATTTGCAGAAAGTTCTATACTACTTTGTTTAAATTTAAATAAAATAACTTTGAAATAATGGCATTAAGATTTTAAGTTATTCAAAAGATTACTTATTATTAAACCGTTCATGGGATTAAAGCTCGTTTTTCATCAAAAATGTTTGTCTTTGTATTTTCTTTCTTTTAAAAAAATATTATTGTCATAGAAATATATTTGTGACGAATTATAATGTAGTGCAAAATATTTTATATACGTAAAGTTAAGTGGAGCAGCTTTAGCTTTTCAATTCTTTTTACTTTTTTCTCCTCAAAATAATACAAATGTTTGAAATTTTAATATTTTTATTGTTTTGGTTAACTCACTAACGTGTACTACTGTGCAACAATAAGTGTTATAGCAATACGTTTTGTGAAAATTGACAAACAAATTATTTCTAAACCTATTATACTAAAAACGAATCGTGAAAAATGTCAGTAATATTTAGAAGCCATCGTAAATACAAAGCTAAAGAAATGTCAATGTGCAGTGCGTCAAAACAGAACAAGAAAGTATTGAAAATTATAGAAATCATCCGCATTAAAGGATCTCTAAGAATGGTTCCTAAAGAATTCAAAATTTAAATCGATGAAATGAACGGGAAACGTTCTAAGTTACCATTAACATGGAATTGTTAGGTATAGAAACTTTAAATATTTAATTATACTGCATTTTTCCTCCAAACATGCAATTGAAATGCAACGAAAAGACGAGCTATACACCTAGTATTGAATAAATTGCGTACATTTTGAATAAATGTCAGTATGAAACAGCGATTGCGTTACCTGAAAGTACCTTTCCACCAAAGCTTTTTTTCTATAGGATTTTCTCTTTCTCGCCAAGGTGCCTAACTGAAGGAAGTGTCGGCATAAATCTGACACGAAATTTTATTTTCAAATTCACTAACCACTTTATCATAAGGTCATTTTCTCAATTGTCATTAGCAGAACATATCTGGAACAGACTCGAACGACGCATTGTATGCATCTGTTCCTGTTGACGTGTTCGGGACTTTAGATCCCTTTTAGACTACAGAATTCCCTAAAATCTTATTCACAACCTCGTTGCATCCATGAAAAATAGATATTGAGCAGTATTAACAATTCGATGGAACCACACAAAAATCCTTCATTCTCTTTAAACAACAAAATATATTTTGTCATTTATAAGTACTGAAATTGTTGTGGAAAGTCTGTTTATATTCTCGACATCATTTCAAAAAGATAAAATTCCGATATTCGATATTTTAGTGTTTTATTTTATGTATTACATTTTATGTAATGCACGCTGCTAATTTTATATCCATGTATGGCTGTCATGCATGGTTCCCTTTCCCACTTTTTTAAACACTGTATATGTATTTATATATAGCATTTTTTAATTCTACCATTCAATTTTCTCATTTTCATTATTCGAATTTGTGGAAGTATAGGATAAATCAAAGATAGCATCTCATTTCCTTGTTAAAACTTATTATTAAATCTATGTTCTGAGCAATATTGGTCAGACTAATCCCTGAGAAATGTCTTGTTAAATACTTATTTTGTCATAAGTGCAGGGTTGCCACAGGCGACTATTTTTTAACTCTATTCCACACCACTTTTTCAAAACAAAGTTCTTTTACATACACTTTGACAACTTTTGAAAGAGAAATATACTACTTAAAGCATTTTTGAAGAAACAGTAGTTCGAAGAGTATATAAAAATATTTGCTGGTGGCAGCCCTGCAAGTGTGTAATGAATAATTGCAGTACTGCCTCTTATTGCTTAATAAATATGTATAATAAAGCATAAACATGTGGAAGTTATTATCAATATAAAAATTCTTCACACTCATAGAAATAAAATTTCTACTTTTTAGTACGCTTTATTTGATTAAAACTCGATGTTTTATGCAACAATTAAATCAATTATTTTGGAAGGCGTTCTGGATATTTTGTAAAAATATTTAAAATGTAATTCATTTTGTCATATACGTTCGAAATTCGCTAAACATCCCGGGTGTGTAATCCTTCGGTAAATATAGCACTCGCTTTTTTTTAAACACAGAATATTTAGTTTATTCACAAAACACAAAATGACATGATATGGCGACACAAATGATGATGAACTATTTACAATGAAAAAGTAGGTTTCACAAGATGCACAACCACCTTCATATTTCACTTCACAAGCTCCACTTCAACATATTATTCAATCACTCACAAACTCAAATTATAATAATTCCGTTTTTATTACAATCTTTTTGGTTTCTCATACGAAATAGCTGCGCACGCCCTTATGCCGGCTTACACAACACTTCTCCCTTCCACACTCTCAATAAACAGTGTTCCCCCTACCTCTCTCCGTGCACCCACGTATCACGTGTCAATAGTGCCAAAGGAAAATTCTCCAGACATCACACATTTAATAGTGAACAAAGTATTTGAAGTTATTAAAATTGTAAAATCTTTTTATATTGATTTGTGTGACATTTTTATTTAAAGACAGGAAGAGTTATGAAATAAAACTATATTTTATATATTATTTTATACTCATTTTTAATTATCATAGAAGAATGCATTACGTAAATCTAAACTATGTGTTTCATTTCGCACACATACCAGTAATATTAATATCCCGATGGAAATAAACCCATTCATATTGAGATTCAAATACAGTGAGTTTTTTAAATATCAATGCAGTATTTTTTTTAAGTGAGGTATGTGTATATTCTTCAAGAAAGACCTTTTAGCAGACTCAGTTGGCAGCACTACAGTAATCTGACACGAATAACAATTGAGTGCTTTTTAAATAGTCTTTTAGGTAATCCTAATTCACACTATTGTGTTTTTTCTTGCATATATGCATATTAATCATATATTTTTTTTTCTTTATTAGATAATTTTATTTGCTTCTGTATTTTGTATTTTCTGCGATACAGTATTCGTATTATTCCGTCTTTTGATGTCTGAATACACGTATTCTGTGAAATCTGAATCTGATTCTGTGCTATTAAAATATGAAAGATCAAGTTTAATAGCAATCATTTTGAGTCGCAAATCTTTATAATTTAAGTAATATAAATCTACATGCAATTCGAGAATCTTCAATTAGTTTTATGTGTATTCAACGATTTATCTTATCGATTCATACCGTTTCTTTCGGAGCAAGATATTGTACGCAAAAATGAAGGGACGTATTCGAAACCAAAGATACTGTTCAATTTCGAAGTATTCTGAATCTTGAAAATAAAAAATCTATATTCTCATTTTTATAACTTTACAGTATGTAAAGGCCTTTCTGTTTGAACAATATAAAATCCTTGAAAGTTTCACTTATAAGGGTTGGGTATGGTTTTTGCTAAATCTTTATAACATTATCAATGTCTCATGTACTGTATGGTATTAATAAGTACACTATATGGCCAAAGGTAACCGGTCACTTGCGATTTTAGACATTTTGTTAAATATCTAGAAAATTCATGAGGAATTAACCTGAAACTGCAGGTGTGCAAACAATATATTATAGATCATATATTTCCGGGAAGATGTTTTTCCAGAAACCCCATAGGGGACCGTCAACAAATTGAAAATGAACCAATATCATTTGCATAACCCTGTAAAAATTAATGTAGCAAAAGCGTTCGAGCTCGAGATTATTAATAAGTGGTTTATTGTAATATACTGTATTCATTTTTATGAGGATAGCATGTATATTCGTAGAGAAATTAAGGTTTTTATAAAAACAGTCCCAAATTTGGCCAAGTTTTTGCTTATAATTTGCAGAGTTCTTAATATGAAAAAAAAAAGTTAATTTCAGAAAATATGACAAACAACATTGTGCACAATACTCTGTAATCAGAATTAAAAATTAATAAAAATTGGATGAAAAATGAGCAGATTTACTAAAATATTTTTCACTGCACATGCGCGAATGCAATCAAAATATAATGTGCATAATGTATTAGCTAAGTATATAGAGCACTTTTTGTGAAAGTCTCAAAATCATAGCTTGAAAATTCTGAAAATTATCATCGACAGAATAAACTCAAAATCCATTGTTCCCAAAAGGAAGCAAAAAATGAGGGGTTGTATTCAAATATAGTAGTACGTGCCATATTGTGTACGCTGCCTTGGTACTAATCATTAGATATTTGATAAAACCCATCATAATTTTGGTCACGTCTAATAAGCCATGTACATATGGACTGAAAATAATGGATTTAACTGATACCAGAAACAATTACTTCTTCAATGGCTATATATATATTCTCTGATTGTATTACACTTTCAGAAAGATAAACTGTTAAAAAACAATACAGGCAATTGTGCAATTGTTTTCTTGTATTGCTGGCACAAACAGGAATATAACACCAAACAATTGGTTTTCATCATTTGAGCTTGTAAAAGTTTTGAAGGAAAAAAACTTAACCTTTGTTGGAACATTAAAAAAAAAAAAAAAAAAAAAAAAAAAAAAAAAAAAAAAAACAGAAATACCTAAAGATCTTCTTCCAAACAGAAGCAGAATATTCGGGAATTCAATTTTTGGCTTTTCGAAGGGTTTAACCTTGGTATGATATATTCCTAAAAAAAGGCAAAGCTGTATTACTAGTGTTGTCTATGCTCTCATCAATATCCCAAGATACAGACATCAATAAGCTCGAAATTATCGCTTTTTACTATAATACCAAATCTGGTGTTGAGTCTTGGATTAAAAATGTGTCATATATTGTACTGGTCAGAGAACCTAAAAGTGGCCAATGGCTATATTTTTTCGCCTTATGGATATAAGTGCAGTTAACGCATTTATTATTTACCAGGTCACACGAGACTATAGAAAAGAGTCAAGGCTACATTTTATAAAGAACCTTGCAAAGCGGCTTGCCAGTGAAGAGTTAGAAAATTGCGAATAAACTTGGTAAAGAAGAGAAAAAATTACAAGCAGATAGAAGTGGGAAATTACCTACTAGAAAATACTGTACCATTTGCCCCCAAAAATTGAAAAGGAAAACATCTACTCTATGCCATTATTGTAAACACCCAGTATGTGGACCCCAGCGGCATTTGAATGATGTAAAAAGCAAAAAATAAATACAAAAATATTCTTAACGTAATATTTTAAAATATTGCATTGTTCATTTTTGTTTCTTTAATTCTAACAGTTATTAACATTAGTATCATCACATGATATCTAAACGAAGTAAGTACTCATTAAAATGTTTTTTAGGTTTTTCTTGTATTATCTTTCCAACAATTAATATTATAACTTTTAACAGTTTTAATATAATTATTTCTAATATTTTGGTAATTACATGATTTCCAGACTATATTGCGTTTCCAAAATAAATTCTAATGGTATTTACAAAAGAGAAAGGAAAATAATAACATTGGAGTCATTTTGACTCTATGTTTCTGACCACGTAAGAAAATTCATGTCTCCAGTTACAGGTTAAATAAGGAAAAAATATATGTAGTTATTAAAAATTGTAAATTCTTTTCAAGTTTATTTGCATGAAATTTTCATTTAAAGACAGGAAGAGTTATGAAATGAACCTTTTTTCAGCTTATTTTATACACATTTTTAATTATCATTTTAGATTGCATTAAGTGAATCTAATTTAACACTTAGAAATAATTATATATTATTCAATATATTATAAGAATCATAAAAAGGTAATGATATGTTTATTTTGAAAATTACTAAATTAAAGTAACCTTCAAAATGCAATTGAAAACGGATATTTTTACTATATCTAGTTGATGCAGAAACGTACTAGTTAAAGATAATCTTAATTCCAATAATAACTATAAATTGTTTTATCTTGAATAACATGTAGCTTTTTTTATAAAATGGTATTAATATTGGAGTAACTAGTCTTGCCCGATTAGCCCCTTTTAATGAAAAGTAAAGTACCAATGTACAAGAGTTTTCGTATAACTTTTTTTATTCAAAGACAGAAATTGCGTGATTAAATAAAACAAAAAATACTATACCGAAATTAAGATAAGATGGCTAAGTTTGAAAGACAGGTATTACACAACGTCTACTGTATACACAGATATAGTAAAAACATTGAGTAAATAACTGACAGTGAATAAAATTAAACTCTCTTTTGGAAAAAAAGTAACTCTAAAAATTAAAGGTAATGTTTTATGGCCTAATATCAAATATTCATATTTAGACACTGCTCTTTTATTAAGCATTATGAATCGAATATATATTTAATGCAACTGAATAATTTAGAACAACGACAAGCTTTAGTGCTTTATTTATGGCTCATATAAATTAAATTTGAGTAAGATATTTCAACACATTTGAGATGAAAGCATTCGTCAGGTTTTATCTCTGATCTCTTTAAATCCGTTTATTACATCACATGAGGGAAGGATCGTGAGCTGAATATAATCGATTTTACCGAATTACTACACTGTTTTCATAAATCCAATTCTAAGATTAAATTTCAAATAATGGTATTTCAGTAGAAGAAAACAGAATTTATCAAGTTGGAAATTGCTCGTCAAACGTGGCAAATGAAGTGCCTTCGTACTATAACTAGTTTTATAAATATTTTTAGCACCGCATATTGTACTGACTGTGTATTTTAATGCACTTCATACGTACATTTCATTCAGTTCGAAAATCTGTAAAATCATTAAAATGCACTTGACGTAATTTTTTCCCATTGGTCTTATTTAACGGAAAATTTTTGACTACCCCTGTCATTGAACTATATATCCGATTTTCATAAAATTTGAAATGACTCCGCAAAATTTTGCAACAATTATATATTTAAAATTTCAGACCATCCGGAAGGTTGTAACATCATTAAAATGCACTTGCAATATTTTTTTTTCCATTGGCCGTAATGAAACGGAAAACGTTTGACTGTCCTTATCTTTAAATTATACATCCGATTTTTATAAATTTTGAAACAACTGGAGAAAATTCTTCAACAATTATACATTAATTTCAAACGATTCGGTACGGTAGTTTTTGTGCTGTTATATGAGGACGGGCTGAACGACGACTATAGGTGCTACGTATTTATATAATTACGAACGCACCTAAAAACGTTTAATTGGCATAGCTTTATTTAGTACAATGATATGCAATGCTATTGAAATCTTCTGAAATAAAGCATTAAGATGCTTCTAAGAATACACAATTAACGAAAGTTTTAAATAGTCATAAAAAAGAGACCTGTGTATTATAAAAAAGCTCATTTACCAACTGTCCAAAAATTTAAAGAAAATTGGATGTAGAAAAATTTAAATAAATCGTTAAAATTTTTGGTAAAATATTGTAAGACGACAAAGTCAGTAGATTTTTGATGAATGACAGTTATTATTGAAGAAGGTAGACAATTGAACAGAATAAACGAGTTATTTAAAATTGTAATTTATTTATTATTGTTTCTTTGTTCTACAAAAATGATACAGAACTTAGTGAACTATTCTAAAAAACATTCTAAAGTACCTATGTGATATTACTCTCCAAAAACGCGATTAATGTAACGCAAAGTTTTCTAGTTTATGAATTAAAATTGCATGCAAGTTATGTCACGCAATCTAAACAAATTATAAGTAATAATTATGCACATGTATTTTGTAATTTCTTAAATGTACCAAATTACAGTACGAATGTGTGTCATTCTACAATTAATGCCCACTGATGTATGATAAAAAAAATTTAATAAGAGCAGAAAAATGCGCCGCACATATATATTTTTTACAGTATAAAACAGGCACCACAGCAGCCAGTATTATGCCGTAAAATAAGCAGTAATATACCATTAATTATTAATATACGGTGTAACAAAATGACTGCCTTCCCTTATTTTTATAGCATATAGATGGCGCTGTTTCCTCTGTCGGCAAAATATCCTGAGATATTTTGCCAAACATGAAGTGAAGTGAATATATATAATTATGCTTGCGCGGGTTTAAGTAGAGTTTCGGCGTGTGTACGAAATGTACACCTAGAGAAGTTTTCATGTTATAACCGGGACTATGTGTGTTCCAGTCTTATTATGTGCTTTTCGCGAATTTGTATATATTTTGTGTGTCATTCTTATTAAAAATGACTGTTTAAGTTGTCGAAAGTGTTTATCATGACCAATATCGACACAACGGTATATTGCTGTTACTTTATGATATAATACTGGTAGCTAGGGTGTCAATATTACTCCGTAAAATCGAATACATATATATTAGGGTAGAGCGAAAAAAATTATTTTTAAAATAAAAAACGGGTAGGTGCCAAAAGTTGCCTTTATATTAGTACATCATCTGCGTGCAATATTACCGCTGAAAAAAAAAATTGCTTGAGTCTGCGCTTTTGGTCCAAAAGTCGAAATTTTGGGTAAAATTTGACATTTTTTCAAAAAAATTAAAAAATTCCTATAGAGCTGGCTATTATTTAATAGTGTTGTTTAAACCTTTATTATTAATGACTTAACATATTTAAACGATAAAACGATATGTTTGTTCTGTATAACGGGAGCAAAACTGACAACTTTTGGTAAAAACAGGCGTTTCCACTCTGTTGTGTCTTACAACTAATTTTTTGGAATACAGCTCTTACGTAGTTGCTTTCAAATCTACCAAGGAGGTATCACATGGGGGTAGCTGCATTTCATGACACAACAGTGCATAGCTTCACCACCCTTTTTATATGAGCACAATGTCTTATTTATATATTGAATTGTGATTTTTTTATCAAAGACTGGCATAAGTTTCCTATGTATCAACCTAATCCATGTCTTCTTTGTATCCACAGACGTTGGGTGATGCTGCTGTGACACTTCTTCACGTATATTTCTACTGCTTGCGTATGATAAGGAATGCAGAGTAATGCAGTGGAATTAATGGAATCTATTCAGCCCTCTAGTATCTTCACCAAAATTACATCCAGTTATTGCATAGTGATTGGGAGTTCGGTTCCTGCAACATTTTACAACATTTAGGTATTTAATCTTTGAGTATGCCATCATTTACTCTACCTCTTACATTTTCTATATTCTGATAAGCTTGTTGTTTAATGTGATGGCGATTGTCATCAACATTGCAATAAGAATTTGCTCTCGATGTGAAAAGCTACCATTGTCCTAAATACATTTTTTTAGTGTATTTGTTTTTTGCCATTTTCTTTGATGCTTAGTAGCCGAGTAATTTCCCATAAGTTTTTAGATTAATTTTTTAGATGTGGATTTTATTTTGCGTAAACCATCCTGCGGCATAAACCTGGATTACATACTTTGTGAGTGAACCAGACTCTGATGGTCAATCAGTGCTTATATAATGTTGAATAATTTTATGCGCCGTTGTGAGCCATCTTGCATAGGACAAGTTTCTTGGGTTCCTATTCGCTAGTTCTTCTGAGCAAAATCTTGATGAAATAACTTTGCAAATATCTATCAGGTATTTCTGGTATGTGCTGAGTACCCTTTTCTCGATTTCAGGAAATAATGTTTAAAAATTACTCTCTATGGCTTCAAAAATTGAAATTAGAAGGTAATAAGCACGTGGACAAAGATTTTCCTATTGGTCCGACACATCCCTGTGGATTAGAATCTAATTTTTACCAACGATCTTACCTAATAAATCATGCAGAGGAAATTCACTGGACTTGGAGGTGGCATATGATAAATTGTAATGGTTCATTCTAAACATGTCCCTCGCAGAATGGATGGCAACGACTAATAGAATTATCCGCCTTCAAACGAGCACTCACTGCTAATCAGTGTCTCTACGTTCACACAAAAAGTACTATGTTATCCAAGTTTGGCCCCAGAATAGTTTACAATCAAATGTGATTCACAGCTAAAGAAGGGATCTAAAAACTCATGGGAAATTGGTTACACAAAAACAACTCGGCTACTAAACAACACACAAAACGGAATAAAACAAATACTAAATAAAAGGTTATTTAGGACAATGGTTGCTTTGCATACGCAGACGAAATTCTTATTTCAATGCTCTCTGACGATTGCCATCACATTAAACAGCTAGCTGCTCAGCACATAATAGTTGAAAGATGAGAGTAAATGGCGGCATATGCAAATCTGAAATATCGACAATCAACTTTGAAGAGGATAATTATATAAATCTAATTCTTTGGAAAAGTGTTCTGGTAACAGAACCTCTAATCAATATGCATTTATCATGTGCAATCTTGGTGAAGATAATAGAAGGCTGAATAGATTACCTTAACCCCCTCACTGACAAGCCCGTGTTAATACGTTCACTAAGCTCCAGGTTTCACTGCAATACAAGCAATATTTAAAGTAATATAATTCTATTGATTTAATGTATTTTTAATACATTGAACAATGATTAATACTTCCAAGGATTGTATTCATATTTGTTATTAAGTTTTTTTATAAAATGCTCAATGAATCATTTTTTTTTTTAGCAGTTAAAACAAAATGCAGAGAAAACAACATTACAATTTTGCCCTTATCCAAGACAGTCGGAGGGTTAATATCATCCGCACTGCATTACACTGCTTGTCTTCTCTTACACAAGCAGTAGAGAAATACATAAAAGAGATCACAGCAGCAGCATTCAAAGTCTGTGGATCCAAAGAAGAGATGTGCCAGGTTGATACATAGAAAACTTATGCCAGTCTTTGATAAAAAATCATAATTCAATGTATAAATAAAACATTGAGTTCTGATGGTAGGGTGGTCGAGCTATGCACTGTTGTGACCTGAAATGCAGTCACCTCCACATGGTACCTCCTAGGTAGTTTTGAAAGCAGCTAGGTAAGAGCTGTATTCCAAACAACAATTAGTTGTATGGCACAACAGAGTGGAAACGCCTTTTTTTTCACCAAAAGTTGTCAGTTTCGTTCCAGTTATACAGAGCAAAGATATCGTTTTATCGTTTAAATATGTTAAGTCATCAATAATAAAAGTTTAAATAACACTTTTAAATAATAACTATCTCTATAGAATTTTTTTTTTAATTTTTGAAAAAATGCCAAATTTTACCCCAAATTTCGACTTTTGGGCCAAAAGCGCAGACACAAGCCATTTTTTTCAGCGGTAATATTGCACACAGATGATGTACTAGTATAAAGGCAACTTTTGGCACCTACACGTTTTTGATTTTAAAAAATTAATTTTTTTCGCTCCACCCTAATATATATCCTTATCTATATATATAAAAGAAAGTCTGGATTTTGTATTAATCAACGCGCAGCTAAAACTACTGAACCTAAAAATTTTAAAATTGGTGTAAAAATACTTCTTATGAGATAGAGTGCCGCTAAGAAAGGATTTTCTAAAATTCCACACCTAAGGGCGGTAAAATAGAGAATAAAAATTTAAAAAAATCCTTAAAAATCTGATTTTATAGTTATTTTTCAACTGATAACATATTTTAGTGTATTTTTGTATGCTGAATCGAATAGTACTAACCAAATTATTTTATGTCGAATAGTTCGTGAGATATTTCATATTTTTCTAATTTGGCGATGTCTTTGGCGCCAAAACCTCGAAATACCTAACATTACGAGTGATAATTCATCCATATTCATTTATATTATATATCCGTTACTGTAGCAACGGAAGAAATTCCAATTAATTTTTTTTTGTTAATTCTGTTGGTTAAAGAATTAAAACGGCTGTATGATTTTGAAAAAAAAAATACAAACGCCTTAAAAAAAACAATGATACTGATTTTATTTAAAATGCAAGAAAAATATTCACTGGGAAATTAACATTAAATATTTAAATGTGAAAGCAATGTTTGTACGACTTAAAAAAAAAAAAAAAAAAAAAAAAAAAAAAAAAAAAAAAACATTTTAAAAGAAGAAATTGGAACTGAAGTAATATTTGGCTATTTATCCTGGATAAGAAGAAAAAATGGCTACTTTTATGTCAACCGTGCACACATCTCGGCAATAGCATTTTTTAAATTGCTAATAGTGGTAGTTATATTTCGCGTATGTAAATTAAAAAAGTACTACTTGATTATCCCGTAGACTAATCTCGCCAAATTATACAAATTGACATTTTTTTTTTTTTTTTAAATAACGAAAGAACAAATAAATTAGTATAACATTAATAAAAAAACAAATAAAATGTCGAAATAAAAATCACTTCATAGCGTAACAAACACGTGTAACGTATTTAATGTCAGATAAATGTGACATTTACGATCAGACATTATTTGCATTTTATCTTATAGTTTGACGATAGTTTTTTTTTTTTTTTTTTTTTTTTTTTTTTTTTTTTTATCGACAATCAAGTAGTACCAGTAAAACAATTCTTTGTTTTGATTTATGGCATTATTTAATATTATTGTTTACCAAGCGGGCTCTCATGTCAAGCACACAGGTCGTATGTTTGTTATTCAATAAATAAATAAATAAATAAATATTGTTTACCTTTTCAGTTTTTAAAAATAAAATTAATGTAAGGCGTGTATTTTAAATTAGTGAAAAGCTTATATTTTAAATGAAACAATAAAATTAGAATATGGTTTGGGTACAACCATTGTTAATTTATAACCTGCACCCGGCTAACATAAAAGTATCCCAAAAGCCACATATTCACCTTTCTTTGGGTAATTGTTCATGGGATATTGGGTTAACCTTCCGTAATCGGATACCTCGCCAATCGGTGCATTAGCTATAATGTTGAAAGCATTGTTTACGTTTGAAGCGAAAACTTCATGATAAATTTTATTACAGAAAATCTATCATCAATATATACTGCACTTTTAACAATAGAATAGCCAGAAACTTTACTCAAGTTTTATAAAAAAGTATTTCACACCAGAATTTTTATTTAAAGCTGTTTAACTTATTGAATTAGCCTATTTGTGTGCTGCATACATTGAACATATAAAAAAAAAAATTGGTTTGAATCGACCATTATCAATTTGGCAGGGGTCAAAATGACCCCTAATGGCGGTTTTAGCATTAAAACGGAAATTTACATTTCATTCCGATTGTTTACATTATTTTGATAGGATATAGCACTATTAGTTAGATAATGTTTTTAAAAGTTTTTAGTTTATACGCATTGTTACGTATCCTATGTTCTTTAGTTATTCTATGTTGTTTAGTTTAGCTACAGGAAAAAGTAAAAAAAAGTTAACTTGATTATTATTTTTAGTTTCTTTAAAAAATTCTACGGAGCAGATATTAAGACAAGTGTCACTGTTACATAACCTTTCAGGAATGATTTAAATGTATAACATTTCATTATTATGTTGCTTTGTTATAGAGCTATTGAAAAAGTGATAAACACAGGTGAGCGCAATGATGAAAGTAGTTTTTAACATTTCATGATATGTTGCTTAGTTATAGAGCTATTGAAAAAGTGATAGAGACAGGTGAACGCAATTATGAAAGAAGTATATAACATTTCATTATATGTTGGTTACTTATAGAGCTATTGAAAAGTGATAGAGACAGGCGAACGCAATTATGAAAGATACATCTACTATAATTATGTAAAATGAACATTTGTATTTCCTTCCGGCCGTTTATAATTTGAATTAACCTGGATGTATTTTAATGAAACTTACACTTTTAGTTAGATAATTTTTTGTGGATGATTGGTATTTCTTGCATGTTTGGTACTTATCTGTAGCGAAGTTTTCTTCTGAGTTGCCTTTTCTGAAGCAAGAGCTTGACAAAAAATCGGATTACAGAAAATCGCATCGTCATCTACTATAAATATAAAACGCAAATTCACATTTCATACTGTTTGATTATAACTCAGTTCTAATAAACATATTTTTGTAGAATTTACTATGTTAGTTAGTAATTTGTTTTAGAAGTGTTTAAATGTAGAACACATGCTTTTACGTTGCGTAGTTATTGAGCTACAAGAGAAAATTCCAAAATTAGGTGAACAAGATTATGAAAGATTAACTTTTATTTAAAGTTATGCTGAATGTGTTTTCATTGGAAATGCAAAATTAGATAATATTTTAGGGATTGTTTCAATATTTAACATATTATTCTACATTTTTAGTTATGATGCTAACGGGAAAGTTCTTAGTGGTGTAATCGTAAAAAATAAGAGAATAAACATTATAGGCAGAGGGTATATGCTAGAGGGTTTATATGTTACATATATAGTGGGTATGCAGAGTTTCTAAAAAAATCCAGTAGGTATACGGCATATAACCTATACTATATCACTGTAAGCTCTATATTTACGTTAACGTGATTATGAAAAAGTAATTTAATTATCTACTACATGTAGAGAGGCATAATACAGAGAGGCATTTCGGTCCGACCACTTGTACCGTCAGTTCTTCTGAATGGATTTTAAGAAGAGTTGCAAAGTTAGATAAATTTCCAAGAAAGGTTTTAGTATATAACACATATCATTCTACGTTGCTTAGTTATAGAATTATGTGCAAAAATTCTTTAATCAGTGAACCCTATTATGGAAGATTAGCCTTTCAAAATGGTTCTACTGAGTTTATTTTGTCTGAATGAGTACTGTTTGTTAGATAGTTTTTCAAAAAAGCTTTTAGTATATAACACATATCGTTTTTCATTGCTTTGCTATAGAATTATAGGTGAACGTTCTATAATCAGGTGAACCCGATTATGAAATATTAGCCTTATTAAAAGGCTCTATAGGACGGATTTTGATGCGATTTGTATTTTTATATTTTTAGATGAGATTTTAATATAAAACATATTGTTCTACCGTTCTTTCTCATATTCTATTGCAAATGATGAACTAAAAAATTTGATCCTTAACAGTTCAAATATTGTCTGACACATTAGAAGATATAAAATCGTAATGGCGTTTATATTGTTTTCAACAATGCGGAAGAACATTGGAGGTAAATGTATATATTGCTATAAAACACGAGATCAAATAAACGGATATATTCCGTTTGATTAAAGGTTCGTTTGGAGAACTGACCAGCGTAGCGGGCGAAGGCTGCTAGTAATATTATAAATGTCAATGTGTGTCCGAATGTTTGAATGAAGACAGCGTCTAAACGGATGAATTAATGCTTTTGTATTTTTGGTTATAGATGGATTACAACCCGGAAATGAACATAGGCTATGTTTAATTTATTTTATTCAAATATTTTGCTTAATAATACAAACTTTCATTATTTTTCATACACAATGAATTGACATTTTTCTGATAAAATTTAACCATCTTCCTTTTTTTGTTGCCAAAAAATAAAAACCCAGAATAATAATCTAATTTCCAATTGAAAGACTAAAATGGAAATTTTCAAGTATTTTTAATAATACAAGGTGCATGGATTTTGAGTAAGTGTGGGAAGAAGGCGTTTATTTAAACGATAAGCGTTTTTAAGCGTTCATTCCAGGAAATTTAAATAACAGTTACTTTATTTTTAAAGAAATTTACATTTTCGTTCAAAGAACATAAATGTTTAATATGATTGCGTCATCAAAGTAACATTCAGTATAAATTTTTTTATTGGAGAATCGTTTGTAAATCGTAGTGTGGCAGCTGAATTTCAATTCTACATTTCTTTTAGCTTTTAAAGGGTAAAATATTTGTTGGCATTTTAAAAAGTAGCTCTTTTTAGTGCTCCTTTTTAGGAACAGATGTTATATATTCCAGCGGCCGCCATCTTGGATCTTCTCTTGGACACTCCTTTTCCGCCAAGTAGTAAATGTCGCCAAGCAATGCTTTATGCTCATGTTAGTCTTAGCGAAAATAAAATGTAAAACATCGCCAACAGAATTCGACAAGAAATCTCAAAACATCCAAGATGGCGGCCGCGGGAATATGCTGCATCTAAGCCCTTTTGGATAATAGTTTTTTGTGAAGTATGATAGATTGAGATAAATATGCCTTAGCTTTTAATACAATGTCTAACTGAATTTAAAATGTTATAAAAATTTAAAGAGAGGAATGTCATCAAAGCCAAATCAAATTTATCGATAAATTCACGTAATGCAAGAGCATTGAAAATATCAAAAATTAATGAAACTTTTCCTCAAGCAGAATTGCGTAGACATGAACAAGCCGATCGTCAGGTTAATCTTAGAGATGCTGATACAGCTGAAAAGTCCAAACTGCGTCACCATTATAACGCTGCTTATTTGGCTTCAAGGAGGGAATGTGGATCACCTGAACTGTCGCAACATAGGTTAAAAGAAGACACTGGTCGCAAGTAAATAAACAATTTATTAATAAATAAACAACAATAGCCGGCGTTACCATGTCAAGCAAAATAAGCTATTTTGGCGACAATTAGGTACCCCATTACGTATATGTCATCTGTGCCATTTTCTTATTACTTCATGGGTACAGGTATCATATTCGCCCCATAAAGGCGCGATTTTTTTCTGTCGCCAATATCATATAGGCAACAGGTACTTAACTTACGCCAAAGTGTCTTTATTTTGCTTCATGTGGTAACCCGGATTATGTTGTTTATGCTGTTGATGTTTTCGCCAAATTGGCAACCGAAAAAAATCGCGCCAATATGGGGCGAATAAGGCATCTGTACCACTTCATGATATAAACAGACATCCTGGTTCAGCGTATAAACCTGAGTTATGTCAATGTCCTTATAATAAAGAAATATCTTATACTAGCCGCCCTTGGCGACCAGTTTGGTTTCCTTAAAAATTATGTTTGGGAAAGCATGTTAAGCATTCTATAATGTTACTTTTATTCATAATTTAACATACTTGGACTCCCCTAACCCTCTCGCTGCGCAACCCAAGATTTCCTCGGGAAACGTAAAAGTAGCAAAATTTGTGCATTCCGAGATTTCCTCGGGGATTCAATTTTTCTATTGGCGACTATTTTTTAATTCAACTCGGACCACTTTTTATGTACAAAAAATTCCATATAGACATTAATAACATCTACATGAAAAATACACTGCAAAATTGATATTCTTAAAATAGTGGTGCTAAACTATAAAAATAGTCTCCAGTGACAGCTCTGATTTCGCCTTAGGCTATAAGAGGGTTAACTATAATTAATATAATCCCCTAAGCTAATATTAGTTTTTGCTGCATTAAAATATCTCAATTTGTTGATTTTCTCTAAGCAAGTAAAACCTATTGGTTTACAATGGAAGTCTATGGGAATTCGGCGAAATATTAGAGATATCGCTAAGTTGGCGTCACTTTTGGCGACAAACTTGGCGACAGAACAGGGTCCCCCCCTATGGTAACCCCCCTTATAGGTATGGGGCTGTATTAAATAACCAATAATAACCAATCAATAACCAATGTTCAATGACAAATGCGTTCAGTAACCAATGAGATGCGTTTTATTTGGGCGTTGCTATTAAACAATTAACAAATAACTACGATTTCTATGCCAGGTATGATAGCGTAATGTATAAATAGATTGTCTACTGTAAAATGTGATAAAGAATTGGTTTATTATATATGTTTTTAATTATCGGAAGGGGAAATGCTTTGCTTAATTAATTCATTTCTTCTTCTTTTTATGTTACGTGAACGACGTCACGGGTAACAGCTAGTCTATATATAACGAGACAAATTAATGGGTTAAGTCGAACAATCACGTCGTGCTTTTTACGACATATTACTGGATTAGTACCATATATTAATCAGCCATTGGTGAGGTTGCATAGCAGTCGTACCACTTAGTGAAAGCATCGCTATTGGAGGTGTCAACACTGTGGACATTTAGCAGCTGTGGACCGATGATGAGATTCGTAAAGTCCAATTAAACACCCATTTATTCATGATGAAAACAAGGCAGATTATGCCGCATGAGTGGTGAAAAAAGGCTTATGAAGAAATCTAGGGTTTTCCCAATAAGAACATAGAAACGTAGTCATCGGAAACTGTTCATTCCATCAGAACACACCAACATAAACAATTCCCACAGAATGAGAAATCAGAGCCCTCCTGCTTGAGCACGAACTAGTTATTCATGCGAAAAGGATGTTAAATAAAAATTTAATTTCTACGTGACTTAGGACACCAGGTAACAGATTAAGTGAACAATCAAACAGCACAAAAAATCCACTTCTGAGCTCATGCTCGAGCTATTTAATTGAATGCGCGGAGGAAATCCGATTAAAATGCAAACTTCAGGCTAACCAAACAAATTCATGAACGAGACTCGAAATGAATTTGCGATCCGTCACTCAACCAATAGAGAGCGATCGAGTAACGTCACAGAAAAGAATCCCGGGGCTGCTAATGGAAGGATTTTGATGTAAATAAGCTGACGCTCGCCCAGCTGGAGGGAAAATGAGATGAAATAAAATAAAAATGTAAAAATGGCTTTTATAAACATTCGAAAAATAAAGGAAGATTAAAAGAAGATGAGTTCAGAATTTTACAGTTTGGTAGACGATAAAAATTAATGAAGAGGTAAAAAGTTTAGATTAAGTTTTTGAATAAAACTACTATTAAGATACGCATTTTAAATTTAGTGAATTTAACTAGAAATAAATAATAGAGTATTATAAAAAAGGAAATAATGAATATGCCTGCAATTTAGAACAATTTAAATAAATAGTAAAGGTAAAATTTTTATATAACACACACACACACACATATGTATATATATATATATTTGGCAGGGTGGGGGCTTTATTTTGAATAGCTTTTGGAACGTAACAGAAATACGGTTCACTAGATTGCCTATGTCTTCTTAATTCTCACCATAATTCTCACGAATATTTTTATATTTTGCCAAATGCAGCTTACAATACTAAAACTCATTAAATAAACTGACTTCTTCAACTTACTTAAAGCACTTCCAACTTTTGACAGAAAATTTTTCTGTGTACACGCATGTGCAGTTTAAACTACATTTCTAAAACCATCTGTTCGTCAATGAAATTCGATTTATTTAAAATCATTTTTTATAGAGAGTCTTTTACATGATGTTAATTTTTTTCTAAATTGAGGGAATATTGTTAGGTAGTTCTGACTATTATAATAATAACGGAAACTTCAGAAGCAACATTTATGATATTCACAAATATATGTACGATGTTTATATAAATGCATACAAATAGCTGCAAACTCTTCAAATAAATTATCCCAGCTTATTATAACAGGGGATAACCACAAACATTTCTTTCATATTCAGCCCGAGAAGACTAATCAGGCTTTTTCTGTGGCCACCCCGGTTCAAGTCTTTTGTTGTAATTTAAGAAACGGTCCGGCTTAATGCGAGAAAATCGAACAGAGATAAACCGGCTGGGCATGTCTCATGTATCATGTAGAAATTTCACGATAAATATACAGAGATACCATTTTCTGTTGAAGGTAACATTTTAAAATACTTTGAGAAATATTTAAAAAAAATGCATTGATGAATCATAAGAATTTCCAATAAACATAATAAAAAACAAGATTAATAGGAACAATTTTCCATATTGGGCTTATTTGGACTTAATTTGGATTGGTTATATCTGTGGCTCAATTTCGGCACCGAAGTTCAAAAAATTTTTAAGGCTTAATTTTGTCCATTTGATACAAAATATCAAATGGTTCAAGTTAAAAAGTTATTCAAGTTAAAAAAAAGAAACTCTGAGGCTCAGTTATATAGAAAATAGTTTTATTCTATATTGGAACCGAATTTGCAGCCAGCAACATACGCTAGATTTTCCAAGATACGCAGACATACAAACATCTTTCTATTAGAGATATTGATGCTTTTGGTGCCTAAATGCAGTCATGATTCTGCATTTAAATTACCTAAAGCTTACATAAATACAGATTCTGTATGTATACAGTCGCTTGCAATTTCGATTGCTGATTTTTGTAAATTAGTAAAAATTTAAATTAAAAATTAATAAAAGTACAATGATGTGCATTTGAAAATAGTCTCAAATAGAAGAAGATTAAAATAACCTTATTAAAAATTACCTAATTTCGATCTATAAGGTTTCCTGGATGAAGTCACCTGACTGTTGTAGAGTGGGTAGATGAGTATCGTGGGTAGAAACAAATCTAATTTAAACTAGAAATTATTAGAATGCAATGCCGCTTTATTTAACACTCAGGTTTCGTTTCTATACGCAAAAGTATGACAAAGAAGTTCTATTGAAAGTTTGTTGTCTCGTTCAGAATAATTTTACATAAAATTCTTCTTACAGAATCTGTTAAATTAAATAACATTTCTTCCAAGATAAATTCAAAACGGCTATTGAGCATTAAGACACTTCGTAAGGTAATACGCTATATATTTTACAGATTATTAAAATGCAACGACATTCATGAAAGTTGTACATGTGCAGTGACTCAAACTACAAATAAAAAGTTTTTTCACAAGATCAAAATATCTCATGTTAATTATTTGTCCAAATGCAATTCTTCAATCCCAAATAATAACATTTTGTTTGGTGCGCAGAGGTTAAATTAAAATTATTAGTAAATTTGTGATTGCTAAATCCTGTGCGATTTGAACTTGTGGAAATATATTTTGTGATTTTATAATACCAGTGCTTCAAGAATGCGCATTTCGTAAAGGAACTGTTGTTGCGCTCTGATTTATTTATTTCTTTGTTAGAAAATAAAACAAGGACTAACTCCTAGCGTTGCTAGAATTACATGAAGCTACGAACAGTTCTAGGTAGCCGCTGATTCAATTATTTACAATTTAACCTTAAAATTAAAAAAATATATATTATTCTATTTTTAAATATATTGTGTTTACATGCCACATATGTAAATTACGAAAACCGATAATTTATATTCTTCTTTCAATGGTATAAGGTTTTGAAAAGCTGGCACTCAGAAATTATTTGGTTTTCTTAAGTTACCTAAAGCGATTTAAAGTTCTAAATAATTTTTGCATAAAATGTTTCATAAATTATACAAAATGCATAACTATTAATAACAATTATTACGATTAAGCAAAGTCAAGAAATTTTTCTTTATTTTCAAAGCATGCACAATTTAAATATAAATACAAAACTTCACTAATATTCCTGTTAAATTTTCTTGTGTAGGCTTTTTAAAAATGAAGTAAATACAATTACTTCTTCATATTAACAAACACAATTTTTTTTAAATGCCATTTCGATTCCATAGTTATAAATTTTTAATTTACTGTTTTTTTACTCCTGTTACATGTGAACAGGATAGTAACTGTACCTTGCAACTATATAATAAATATTCAAAGCAATAACAAATAAATATTAATGATTTCTTAAATAATAATTTTACAAACATAGTATTTTTAAACGTTTGTCTATTAAAATAGTATAGAATTCTTATATTATTATTTTATTTTCAATATTTAGTAAAACAGAATTAAAATCAGTGAAAATTTCGAATATTTTATATAAATGATGTAAAACCTATAAAAACATCCATATTAAATACGCATAACATTACTATTCCGAAGAACGCATTTGAGCACTCTTCAGAGAAACTACGTCTACAATTTAATATGGGCTGTATAATCATAAAATCTCTCTGCTTGTATAAATGTACATATATTAGCAAGTGTAATCTCTCATCACTTTCAGTATTACAACACTGTTTAACTTTCGCTTAATAGCAAAGAAAATTAATAACAAGTACCTCGTTAAATATCAGCCACGGTGGGGATAAATAGCTACGACGACATTATTCCAGTAATTTACTACACTGAAGAATGTAGAGAGGGATTGGTTATTCCGCTCAGATAATAGTCTTGTTTACGGATAAAAGTCATTAAATTTAATGACCTAACAAGTATTAAAAGAAAGACATGAATTTATCTTTTAAAGTGAAAATATCATAAAAATTGTGTTATTGTTGTTGTTTAAAATTTTTAACAGACTTTAAATGTTTTAAAAGATTTAATTTTCAGCATCTTTTATAAAGTGAAATACGTATTGTAGAGGTTAATATACCAAAAGAACACATATGTAATTTATTATTAATAGTTTACACACCGATGCTACTCCTCCCATACACATATATGTATATATAATATTACAAATATTGTATATACTATATAAATGAAATGAACTTCACTCAGCGTGTCTGTTTTGATCTTAAGGAAAATATTCTGCACGTAGATGTCTGAAATTTGGGCGAGGGTATTCCAATGTAGATCTTGATGTATCCGATGTAAAGATTTTTTATTTTCGTTAATTAGTCGTAATTAACCGAAATTAAAAGGCTCCGACGTTACAGAATAGAGAAGAGGGTACTTCCGGTGTATGTTACTTTGTACCTCCGGGAGACGCTCTTTATCCTGTGGTAAAATTAACTAAACGCAAACTTCACATTTGGGGATCCTTATCAATATCATTACACTATATTCTACATTGCACATTAACGTCCCACTATCACGTAAAAAAGCCACAAAAGATGACATTGCCTGACTGGCTAACTTACCTGCTTGACCGTCCAGTTCTCCTGCAACGTATGGCGGATTGTATGAAATTTTTAGAAGACAACGAATTTATATTTACCAATCCCCTCCCTTTCTGAGCTAGTTGAAAAACTCACTGTTTTCAGCTCCCATTACAAACAGGAGCCCCTGTTTTGTACATAATGTAAATATTTGTCTTTTCTCCTTTGGTTTGTTTTATTTAGTAATTTAGTATTTTCATTATATTTATCAGCATATGCATTTCGTTTAAAGTTTTTCATCTCTAATATTAAAAAAATATGTCTTGAAATTGTTTATGCATGTATACAACATAGTGGAATTGCTGTCAATGTATGTACTGATGACACTTGTTGTGAGTTTCAGAGTCAAAAACAGCAAACTGAATTTATTTTTATGTATGTTATTAACTGTTTTAAAAATACTGTAAAGACTACTCATCGTTAATGTATCTTACCACCATGCAGTGGATTTGAGTCCCCCCCCCCACCCCGGAATTGCACTTATACTCTAAAGCGAAAGCTGGGTTCCCGGGGCGGTCATCACTGTCATCCTTGTGATTTATTTTTCTTTTCTGTATAAAAGCGTCATTCAATGTATCAGAAAATAGCAAACATGTTTCTTTAAATTCAACTAAACGACTGTTTCTCACTTTTTCTTTTATGGAGTAAATTGTGTGGACATCGATGGTTTTTCAGTAATAGATGCCTTGCATGATTTAACAGAATACATTCTTGTATAATTTTTCCTACACATTGGGTGAACTATAAATTGACTATTATTTGCAATCATTTCTTGAAATGCTTTCCACTTATGGTCACTTCTTTGCAAGCATGCTGTCATAAGGGACTTCAGTCCCTTTCTTCCAATTTTCACACAATCATTCGAAACGCAGCTCTCATCACATACAAGAAAAACGTCTTCAAGCTACATATTCCGCTGTCAATCACAAATAAAGAAAGCGTCATTTTACACTCTAAAACTACTTAAAACTTTCTACAACACGCGTGGAAAATAATTATTCACTTTCTAAAAACTCACAAGGAATATTTTGTTCTGTAAATTAGCGTGATTTAATGCTAGTGAAATGCTCATCAATTGAAAATAAAAAAAAACTGAAAAGATACTTGCACGTGGTATATTTCGACATAAGGAAGGGGAGATAAAATATTGGGCAATGACTATTGCACAAGCGTGCGAAAGCGGTATACAGACAATTGAGCAGTCCAATCAGGAGACGTGGGGGGTCGAAAGTAGTCAAGTATTTGTTCTGCTTCTTGGGGGCGTTCTATATGATTATGTTTCGGCAATTTTGCAATAAGGTTTACTTTATTTTAATTTTTGACAGGCAAGGTTTGGTGCGGTAAAAACTTGTTTATAACACTTTTTGTAGAAAATTAAATTATCTACATTTTTGTATTTGAACTGTTTTTTCTATCTGCCATCGTCTATGAGATATTCACAGAAAACGAATTTTAAAGCTTATAAGTGTCCTCTGGAGCCGAAAGCTCACATCAGACCGATGGGGACTTTTAGTATTAAACTACATACCCTAAGAAACACCGGTAAAAAATCAAGTTTTGTTCAAATTTTTTCCCTCTACTTGTAAAAAAAGTTACTAAAATGACTGTACTAGTGGTAATTTAACTGTTCTTAGAAATGTCGCAGTTCTCAAATCATTCCCCATCCAAACTGAAATGTACCTACTAATTTCATATTTATTGAAGCAATTTGTCTTTTTCTTAGAAGAAGTAGCACTGATGTTTTAGCATTATTGTTCTTTAAATTGTTGATTTGTAATAACGTACGTGTGCACGAAGAAACAGGTTGCTTATTCCAAATATCATTTGTAAAAATAAATGCGTCATTTCGTATTCTATCGAAATGTTTTGAAATTCTTTTTATTGGTTTATTTATAATTTTAAAAATCGCCAAATTTATTTTCAACGAATGTTTTTAAGAGAAAATTCTTTAGCAAGAACTACTTAAAATAGATTTTTTTTTAAATGTTTATTAATACATAGAAGTTAAATAAAAAATCATAAAAAAAGTTATACAATTAGTGCAAAGTATTGACGTTTAATTGCTTTGTTTTGAAACTAAAAAAAAATGATAACGAGTAAAAATAATATTTACTGAAACATGTAACTAAATGCCACAGATTACTTACGAATTTCACAAATTTTTGCGACATATTGTTTTAAAACTAATGAAAGGTGTGTAGTATAAAAGAAAGTTAATTAAAACAAGCAACGGGATGCATTAAATTATTTACAAAAGTCACATATATTTAAGAGGACAGTTTACCTCAAAATTGATCAAAAAATCGATTTTAAAAAAGAATACTAAATGAAGTCTGAATGAATATTTTGAAAACTCTTTTTTACCCATTTGGCAATTATGCCGGGAGATATTGTTAAGATTTTTCATACACACAGCGCAATTATCCGCGCAAATTAAAAATTTAAATGGCTTGTTATACATGTACATATTTTCTTCACTTTCATGATTTAAAAATGCTAAGGATGATTTTGTATTTGAGATAGAGAATTATTTTGTTTTTGTTTTTAAATAAAATTATATGAAGATGTGTTAGATTTCACGCGTTTGATCGTTCGTTTTACTCTATATGTATCAGTAAAAAATTATAATAAATGTAATATTAGATGTACCTAAATATCCACGCGTAATCTTTTGTAATATATATTTGAAAATCTTAAGAAGAAATGGGAAAAACTATCAATATTTTAAAAAGTAGCAGGGATTTTTTTTAAATCAAAATTTTATTAATTTTTAAATTTTAATTAAATATGCAGTTAAATTTGTTTTTTTCAAATTGTACTTTTAGTTGAATATTAAAATTCAGTGAGTTCACCATTTGAACCCTACTTTTTTTAAAATAAGAAAAATTGTTGAAAAGGTAACCTTTCCCCTAAAACTTGTACAGCCTATTAGGATTTTTAAAAAAGGCTTTTAAGTCTAACAAGGGGGCCACCAGATAAGTTGCTCACCGATTTTCACGAATTTAAAGTATATTGTAGAGTATCCTAAATTATTCTGGTGAAAGGATTTCTTCAAATCTGCCTTAGTTTTGAGAAACGGGTGGGACAAAGTTCAGCGTACTTTTCAAATACTCACTAAATTGCAACTTTCGACATCTAATTCGTGTCATGACCGCAAGTTGATCATCCGCCAGCCGGAAGGCCCGAGTTCGATGCTCACTCCTGACTTTTTTTTTTTTTTAAATGAATTTCATACTTTTTGACACTTTACATATTTTAACAAAAGTTGTGAATTTCTACAGCTATGAAATTTTGATATTTGCCTAAAAATTCGATTAACGTTTATGATATTTCATGGAAACTTCAAAATTGTTTTCATTAATTTTTAAACTGTTGACTTAAATACAAATTAATCTGTGTTTAATTTGTGCAGAAAAATTAGTTTTCATAATATTATTATTATTTGTATATTTTTAGATTCTAAGTACAATTCTCAAATAATGCATAATATTTTATTTAAAAAAAATAACAAAATAAATATCTTTATAATATTTGATGTGTTTTAAATATATTAAAATAATGTAAAAAATGATTTAAATGATTTAAATATATAAAATGATAAATGATAAAATGCAAAAATGTTTATTATAACTGACATTGACATTTAAGTTTAGTAAATAATCGGGTGACATATATCGTAAACATATTTAAAATGGAATATTCATCCGGAAATTTTTCATGTATTTTCCATTACTTTTTACCTAGTACTTGTTTTCAAAAGAAGATAAAATATATCAATAAAAAATTTGTATCCATTCTAATATTATTAAAAAAGTCTATCTGATGATTTCTTAAAAAAAAAAAAAAAAAAAAAAAAAAAAAAGTTGCACAGACGTTTTTTACATTTCCAGCAGACAATTTTTGATTTATTATCCTTATAGAAAGGAAAAGCATTTTGAAATATAATTTGCCCAATTTTATTCCTCTAAAGATCAATACAGTTGAACATTTTACGTCAAAATTAATATTTATAATTTTCACGAAATTATAAATTTTTACTTTAAACCCACAATGTCATATATATACATATATATATGATGAACTATTTTTAAGCTTTATTTAAAATATAAACATATGCAAAGCTAAATAATAATTACAAAAAAATCTAGACATATAGTTTATCTATTTGTCAGTAAACCAGTAAACATTTTAATTTACAAATGAGATAAAATATAGATTTTCATGAAAAAATATCATAAACGTAATTGTATATTTTTTTAGGAAAAAAAAAATTCAAAGTTACAGCAATTCAGAACGATGCTTAAAAGTTGTAAAGTGTCAAAATATAAAATTATTGAAAAAGAATAAAAGAAAAAAAGTCAAAAGGTAGCAAAAACAAAAGCGTACATCAATGTTTTAGGAAAATATCAAAAATTCAAAGCTTTAGTAATTCATAACACCCGTTAAAATTTGTAAAGTGTGAAAAATAGGAAATTCCTTAAAAATAAAAAATAAAATAAAAAATCAGGAGGCAGTATCGTACTCGAGCCCTCGGGCTGGCGGACGAGCACTCTGCGATCACGACACGTGTTACTCGTTGGAAAATGCAAGTTAATGAGTATTTGAAACGTATGCTGAAAATTTCCCAATTTCTCAACATCTCAGGCTCACTTGAAGAAATCCTTTCATAAGAATAATTAGAGATAAGAACTCTTCAACATACCTTAAATACATTAAAATCGGTGAGCAGCATGTTTGGTAGTCCCCTTGTAATTCAGTAATACAAAGATATTTTAATTTACATCCTTTTAAAGAGCAATACAGTTTACGTAGGTGTTTCATCTTTATTGATATAAAATATTCCACTTTAAATTTTTTTTTGCCCGAAGAAAAATATTGATAATTTCACTGTTCTTTGGAATGTCACAGTTTTGAAATCATTCCCCATTCAATTTCGAATGTATGAACTTGCATCATACTTATTGAGGCAATATGTCTGTTTCTTAGTACTAGTAACTTTTTGTATTTTTTAGCATTATATGCTTTTAGAAAAGCATATACAACAAGTAACTGGTAGCAAATTTCAAGTATCATTTTGTAAAAAAGAAAACGTCACTATTGTATCACAACCTTTTGAAATTCTTTATAAGTTGTGAAATCGAATAAAATACTTCCATCAAATGTTTTTGAAAGAAGATGCTTTAGCAAAAATTATTTTTTTAGAATTTTATCAAAAGTGTTAATTAACTCTACAAGTTAAATGAAAAATCATCAAAAACACATCAAATTCATGCCATTACGTTTTGTACGCAATTGTTATATATTGAAGCTAAAAAAAATATCGAGTAAAAAGAACGTTGAACAAAAAATGCAACTAAATGTTGTACATTATTTACATAATTTACATCATTTTACGCCCCATTGAAAGTGAAAAAGAGCATTTATGTCTGAGTCAATTACAGTACGATTCATTTTCTGTTGTGGGTAGAAATGTATTTTTAAAGTACTAATTTTATTGACCTGAAAACTTTCAGTTTGAAATTTTCTTTTATTCTTTGAAGAAAAATAATGGCAACTTAACTTTTTTTGAAAATGTCATGGTTCCGAAATCACTCTCCATTCGAACTTAAATGCATATACTTTTTTTCATACTTATTGATGCAATTTGTCAGTTTCTTAGAGCATTTCTTACGTTTACGTATTATTGATTTTCAAGTCGCTTGTTTGTGATAATATGAATATATAACAAAAACTGATTTCCCATTTCAAGTGTCATTTTTAAAATGGAAAAAAAATCACTCTATTTTGTATTATAAAGTTTTTTGAAATTTGTATTATTTGTGAAATTGCCTTATTTATTGTGAACAATAATTTCTAATAGAATATATTTCTGGAAGGAGAAGTTTGCATAGAGATTTATTTTTTAGATGTTCAGGGTTAAATTAAACGTAATTTTCGTAAAAAAATATAATTCCAGGGAACCTGCAGTGATTTGGCAGAACACGTTTTAGGTTTGATGTTCATCATCATATTGAGCGATTTCATGTACGTGTATACACTGGTGTCCAAAATTTAGGACCAGTCACAGAATGGTAATTTTTAAGTAAGCGAACACTCAAAAGGAAATAATATAATTCGAATAATTACTATCCCTATAGCACAGCTAGTCCATATAGCATCTCATTCATGTGTCACAGTCACTACGGTGAAACAAAAAATAGAAAATTCCACACGTCTCCTTATGATTCTCAAATGGTCATTATATATTACTCCAATGGGACGTCAATGTGACTGATGCGTTGTGACGAGTCACCAGGTGACTTTACAATGTAGTTACATTGTGACTCTCATGTGACTGTCGCTTTTAGACTTAATTTCAAAGTCATCATGAACGTTACATTATGATAAGTCATCAAATAATATCACATTATAGTCACATGGTGACTATTCACAAAATAGCACAATCGTGACTTCACAGTAGTCTCTCTGTCACCTGAAAGTCATCACGTGACTTTAACGTGACATTATTTGGTAACTTATCACAATGCAGCGTTCACGATGACTTTGAAATTGAGTCTATAGATAACAGTCACATGAGAGTCACAATGTAACTACATTGCAAAGTCACATGGTGACTCGTCACAAACAGCAGTCACAGTGACGTCTCAGTAGAGTCACATATAGTGATCATTTGAGACACATAATGGGATGTATGGAATTTCCTATTTTTTTTGCTTCACCATAGTGACTGTGACACTTGCGACCATGTGTGACATGAATGAGATGTTATACTGACTAACTGTGCTGTAGAGATAGTAATTATTCGAATTATATTATTTCCTTTTGACTATTCGCGTACTTGAAAATTAGAATTTTGTGATTGGTCCTTAATTTTGGACACCAGTGTATTTTTAGAGATCTTTATAATCAAGGAGGGCTGAAAACAAGAAATTCATGATATTTTTACTTTTCTCTGAAAAAAAATCTTATCGAAAGAGTAGGAGCAACTGAAATAAATGATATGGAAGGAGTCAATTCTATAAATGGATGAAGAGCGCTATATATATTAAAGGCATTTCATAGAAGGAAAAAATATTTTACTAAAAATTTTTGAAAATCCTTTTCAAAGTATTTTATTAAATTATTTTTAATTTCATTTCTTTTAAGATAAAATGAAAATCTCTTCTTATTATTCTCAAATAGAGTTAGTTACGCAATTTTGGAAAGTTTCAACGATTTACCTAAAACAGATTTTTGAAAAGTGTGCCGAAGCATAAAAAAACCACTTTTTTTTCGAAAAGGAAAAAAATAAAATAAAATAAAAAAAATAAAAAAAAAATAAACTATATACACACCCACAATGCTTAAATATATTATTTTAAAACGAAAATTCGAAACAATTTATGTTCTATGTGTCCTTAAGTACTAAATGAAAGAAAAATAGAATAAAAATCTTTAAATGCACAATACGATTTCAGCAATTAAGAACTTATCTACTGAAAATATGTCATGTAATTTGGATGTTATATGTGTTCAAAATTTAAGATGGTCAAATAAAGTACGTCAAAAAATTTCTAAATGGGGGACGGACGCAGTGACGGCTGCGGTCTGTTGCATTTCTTTCCTCTATCTATAAAAGAAGAAAGTATTTTAATCGAAATTTTTTCGACTTTATGTTTTCAACCAAATTACACATTTTAGTAGTCATTTCACACAGTCATACGTTCTTCACAAAATGGTTGTGTCTGCGTGTGTCTGCGTGTCCTCTTCGTACCATCGAAAACCGTCTGAAGTTACGGGTAGAACTGAAATGAACTTCTTATATGTTTTTGACAATGGACCTCAAGTACTAATTGCAATTGGGATATTCCACTGGAAAGGGGCGCTGTGACAGCGAACTTTAGCGATTACCTCGATTTTTTTTAGTTTAAGTGAATAATTTATTTACAATTTTCGAAGAAATTTTATATTTAGAGGTAATATTAATAGGCCTTAATTTGTATAAATGTTTGGAGAAAATCTGGCTGAAGGTGGCGTTGTGATAGCGAATTATGTTCGATTGTAGGAACCGGTGCCTTAGCTGCTTAAAAAAATAAGACTGAGTCACCGTCCAATTTAAGTTTAATTTGCATATATGTAATAACAAAATATTTGTGTATTTTTAAGTGGATTTCGTAAGAAATACTACCTATTGCAGTCGTTACCATGATGCGACTTTTGTAAAATTTCTTCATAACTATTCATTATATGACCCCAGGAACCCAAAACCTCCCCCAATTAAAATATATGTTATATGATATAAATAAATAAATAAATATATATATATATGTGTTACATACATTATATATATAAATATATATATATATATATATATATATATATATATATATATATATATATATATATATATATATATATATATATATATATGTATGTATGTATGTATGTATGCACACGTACAGGGTTGTTACAATTAAAGTTCGCCTATTCAGAAGGCTCTACAGCCGGTTCCATGG
Organism: Maratus speciosus; assembly: GCA_963932465.1. NCBI lineage: Eukaryota > Metazoa > Arthropoda > Arachnida > Araneae > Salticidae > Maratus > Maratus speciosus. The sequence goes on from OZ010789.1 coordinate 491,224,591, forward strand.
CTCCAAACGAAACAAAATTTCACTAGTACGTAGTTGAAGAGATGCCCTCTGCGAAAATCGAAAAAAAAATGTTACATTTTTCGTCAGTAGATGGCGATGCGCCAATATTTAAGGCGATGTTTGCAGATTCATTATATCAATTTCAGGCAATCCAGAGGAAGCACACAAATTTAGAAGTTTCAACAAACTTCGAGGAACTGCGAATTGTTATAATTAAAGTTCCCCTAATCAGACTGCTCTAGAGCCTGGCCTATGACTCCAAACAATATAGAAAAATGAAAATAATTTCATGTGATGTAATCTGCATCAACAAAAATAAATACATGTCGCTTGGCAACGAGGAAATGACGAAGAATAACATTATGCATGCTCATTGAATCCTCCACCATTTTCAATAACAGATTCCATTCTCAGAATAGTGCTTTCTACAGCATTGCGTAGACTGTCCTGTGAGATTGAGCGAATATGAAGTCTAATACCGTTTTTCAGATCAGAGATTGTCTGACACATGTCTTTAGATACAGAATCTTTCAAAAATCCCCACAACCAAAATCGCATGGTGTTAGATTAGGTGGTCGGGGCGAAACTTTTTGAAAATAACGACTTATGATGCAGTCTTCTGTAAAATGCTTGTTAAGAAAGTCCGAACTGCTCTAGTAATTTACGGTTGTGCACCGTCTTGCATAAACACGATATCTGAAGGCAGCCTCTCGCTGTTGCAGATCAGGAATCAGAAAATTTGACAACATATTGAGATACCTTCTCCCATGTACGGAACATGTAATGTGTCCTGTGGATGTTAATTCCTCAAAAAAATATAGCCCTATCATAAACGTAGCTGTGAAACCGCACCTAACCGTCACTTTAGCTGCATGCAATAAAACTTCTTGGACAACATTAGGATTCTCTTTCGCCCAAATTCGACAGTTGTGTGTGTTCACTTGTCCATTTAAATAAAAATGAGCTTCATCAGCCCACAAAATAATCCAGGGCCAAAAATTGTCCACATTCATTCGTGCAAGAAACTGTAGTGAAAATGATAGCCGACTTTCGGGATCACACTGGTATTAGTTGTTGCACCCTCTGAATCTTGTATGGATAGTAGCTCAAAATTTGATGCATCACTTTCCTCACAGTGGAAATTGGCATATCGACTTCATTCGCAATAGCTGGCACACTTGCATTACCAAATGATGACTGACTTGCTAAATCCACGGCAGCAGTAGCAATATCTTCAATGATTGAAATGTCTGCCTTTTTTCGTCCTCTGCCAGGAAGAATTTCGAGTTTTCCTTTCCTCGAACTTATTAATCATTTTGTGAACTCCACGATCCTACATTGGTCCACGTCTAACATATTTTAGTTTCCGGAATCATCGAAGAGCTGCAGCTGCGTTACTGTTATTTTGATAAAATAACTTTACAAGAAGTGCCTTTTCTCTCAAAGTTACCATTCTTCACAAAGCTTAGATTCAAACGGTTTTCAGAAACAATCAACTGTTCCAATGTCAAAGAAATCACAGACACACTTTATCAGCAAGTTTTAAATCGTCAGGTGGTTAAAAGGGTATTTCAAGTTTTCGAAGTTGCGACGTCACTTTGACGTCGTTCGTCGAAAATTTGAATAAAATGTGACCTTTTTCAAGCGTTGGGTGAAATTTTGTGATTTTGTGTGTTTCATCTGTATTGACCGAAATTGATATAATAAATCTGAAAATGTTTACTTTTACCAACTGTGAAATAAAATTCCCAGTACTTTGTTTTTTACAAAATAAAGAAATCTGCAAATATCGGCTTAAATATTGGCGCAGCGCCACCGAATGACAAAAATTTTAACTAATTTTTTTTTCGATTTTCGCAGAGCGCATCTCTTCAAATACGTGCTAGTGAAATTTTGTTTCGTTTGGAACTCTAGAACTGGCTCTAGAGCCTTCTGAATAGGCGAACTTTAATTATAGCAACCCTGTATGTACTAAATTTTGTCGCATGATAAAAGTTGCAATTATGCACGGATCGTTGAGACGGACATTGAGATGGGTAATATCTCGGCGGGAATTCCAAATGGACAAAATCGGCCCAAGGAGGTGGAAATGGGGAAGGTTAAACATTTTGAATACCGCCTTAATATTATTCTGATAAAACTATCTCTTACAGAAAAATGACAGGAAATAATAAACATTTTTCCTTAAGCAGTTGCCAACAATAAAAAAAGCAATAAAATTCTCATCACAGCAGTTACTTTTCTATTGCAAGATTTTTACGTGAAAAATGAAAATGACATAAATAGTTTACGAATTATATATATATATATATATATATATATATATATATGAGACATTCCAGTGACGCTCGTATATCTCGAAGTAAATGTAGTATAGCAATCAAGGCCAATCCTCCGTTATCATGAGAATATGGGAGTGCAGTCAGGGTGGCGAGTAGAAGATAGGCTCCGTTTGAAAGAATTTACTATGGCATAATCAATAGTGTCATCGTAATTTTAAACGTTGTTTATTAGGTAAACACATATGGTAACATTTCCAGTAGCTTGTCTATCAACTCTCGAATAATCGTTGATCCACTTCAAAAAAACTTAAGGTATTACGTTGAGTAAATTTTTTTCCGCCAAGGAGAGATACCTTCGCAACAGTTGTCATTTGTGCGGTTGTAATTTTTTCCACCAACCAATTTTTGCATTCGAAAGCAGACCATAGGATCTACATAGCTGTGTAATTTGTTTGTTAAAAATTTATCATCTTGTGCTTCATAAAAGTGTTTAAAATGAAGCTTTTACGTCAGCAGCTCAGAACGATTATGTACTATGAATTCCGTAACAAACTCTGTGTGACTGAATGACATAGAACAATGCGTGAAATTTAGGCATCACTACTGTTTCTTATGATACAGTCAAAGTTTGGTTTCGGAAGTTTAAAGCTGGAAATTTCGACATTGAAGATGAACGGCGTTCTGTCCGCCCTATTGAAATGATTGTGAGCAGTTAAAGCAAATCATTGATCAAGAAATAAATGTTTCAACACGAACTATTGCACTAGAGCTTAACGTTTACCAAAAAACAATAGTTAACGCTCTGAAATGCATAAATCTAACGTTTAATTTCAACCGCTGGGTTCCTCACGAATTGACTGCTGAATTCAAGCGCAAGAGAAAAACTGCTGTTTGACACTGCTCAAAGAACAAAGGAAAAAGAACATTCTGGACAAAGTTATGACCTGTGATGAAAAATGGGTGTACTACAACAATACAAGCCATAAAGGAGGGTGGTCAGCACAAGGGGAATCAGCAGAATCGGTTGCAAAACGTGCCATAACTAACAAGAACTTCTCTGTATCTGGTGGAATTGACATGGAAATCTGTTAAAAGAGTACCTGAAAAGCGGACAGACTATAAACAGCACAATATACAGTAACATGCTAATCAAAGTTCGTGAGTACATTCGCGAAAAACGAAGAAAAGAGTTCAGAAGGAAGTTGGTTCTCTTTCATCTAGATAACGCCCTGCCACACGTTAGTACGAAGACCGGCTGAACGCTCTACAAGCTAGAGTGAGATTTAATGTAACATCCACCATACGGCTCCGACATGGCCCTTTCAGATTTTTATCTGTTTTCTCATCCGCAGCTGCATCTTGATAGCGCAACCTTCGGTTCAAATGAAGAGGTCCTAAATGAGGTCGATCCTTTTCTGGAATCGCGCACGCCCCAATTTGTCGCAGAAGGGATTGAAAAGTTGCCAAAACGTTGGCAGACGATTGTATATTTAAACGGAGATTACTATCCTCATTAGTTTTGATGATTTCGTATGTATTTATCATTTTACAATGTTGGAAAACGTCTCAGCGTAAGTGGTTTTATGTCCAACACCGCCTCGCCTGTGAAATGACAATTTACCTGTGACATGTGCGACACGCCTTCATTTTTAGTTGTGAAATGTGTTCCAAGATGGCGACACTTCCCTGAGCGAAGTTCTCGTAAGATCACGGACTAATGAACAATTGTGTCAAAGACTTATGTTTCGAAAAGGCGACAATAGATAGCAGTACCAGAGAACTTTTCTGACGATATAGACTCCTTTAATTAGAACTTTTTTGCTTGTTAAGCAGTTTTATTGTTTCCAGACTTTTTTACTCTGTTTTAACTCGTGTGGGCCCCTTTTTTTACTTCTCACTTGAAGGGCCGATTTTGCGAGGTCAAGACGCACGGTTTTTTGTGTGTCAACTCTTTGTCCTATGGAAGACTTACGTCTCCTACTGGATTTTAGACGTCATTACTCTTATCTTATTAATATTTAGTCTTTTACTTTATATTTTTTAGTGTGTGAGTGTGGATCCTTGTAACCAAGATTTTCTTCAAGAATTAAATAGTTTTTTTCTCTACATCTGGATTAATCGAAGATGATATTTCTCACAATTTGCCACATCTATTCATTAAATAAAAATTACAGGTTGCCTACGTAAGAAGGAAACCAGCGTATGTCTGTTTTACAAGAAAGGTAAGAAAATAGATTTCTATCTTTCATTATTGATATAAAAACTTTTAGTACAACAATTTTATATTTATACTGGGTCCTTAGCTTGATGCTAATCGCGAACTCACCCTTCCTAGATATTTTAAAAGATTATGTAGGCTGAATTGAAGGGGAAAGTAAATAAATAAATAAATAAATAAAAAACCCAGTAATAAAAATTTGTTTATCTGATTGTGATAAAATGAACAAGATGCACATATGAGATATGAAATATTGAAATATATACATGAAAATAAAAATAAATGTGCATGAATAAATAACGATATATATAATATCGCAAAAAAAGGTATTATTGTGAATGAATATTGATTGATTATTATGAATAAATGATCATTTTATTTATATTTATGCATATATTCTAAGAAATTATTTTAAGAAAGTCACAAACTCCTTATAGTAAATATATTTGTTATCAAAGAATTTATAATACTTGAATAACACGCTATGTCTGCTTCAAAAGAAATTACGGCAGTAGAGAAATTAAACGATAATAATTATAATCATTGGTGTTTTAAATTAGAAAATTTGTTAATTAAAGACGATTTACTGAAATATGTGACAGAATATCCACCAGCCGCACCCGATGACACATATACTAAAAACGCGGCTAAGGCGAAAGCCATAATTTGTTTATGCATTGAAAATACACAAGTCGTTCATATCAGAAATTTGACATCTCCCAAAGACATATGGGAAATATTAAAAAGTGTTCACCAAAGGGCGAATTTATCATCCAAATTATTCCTTTTGAGGATGCTATATTCGCAAAGGCTCAACGAGGGCGGAGACTTAAATTTACATATCAACAATATTTTAACTATCCGCGACAAACTCGCTGCCATTGGAGAGCTCATAAATGATTCGCACATTGTGGCTCTTATGCTTTGCAGCTTGCCTCAGTCATACGCTCCTCTTATAACGAGTATGGAGGCTAGAGACGAAAAGGATCTAGACCTCGAGTTTGTAAAAAACAAACTCATCGATGAGTACTCTCATCGGATCAAATACAAAAACACCAGCACACGACCAAGGGACACAGCATATAAAATTGTAAATAAAGGTAGCAAAAAGTATTGCAGTTTCTGTCAACGAGATGGGCACGCTCGTTCAGAATGTTACAAATTGAAAAACAAACAGAAAAACAATTACCAAAGAAATGAAAATTATAACAGTAATAAATTTAACAACCATGCCAACTTTAAAGCCAATTCGGTAAACCCTAAAAATCAACACAATGGTAGTAAAACCGACTCCTCGAATTTTTTGCTTTAACAGCAAATCAAATATAGAGGATGAGGTCAACCAATTGATCATTCCTCTCTTCCCAATGGAAAACAATTTTGAAATTGAGCCAGTAAAAATTAACCAAACACAAACAACAGATTCAAACAAATACATCATTGACTCGGGTTGTACCAGGCACGTTACATCAGCAAAAACAAATTTTTCTACATTCACAGCCGGGAATTTTGGGAATATAACAATCGCTAATGGAAAAAGGCTTAATTCGCAAGGTATGGGCGACGTAAAAATAAAAACAGACAAAAACCACTACATTACACTAAGAAATGTATTATACTGTCCAGAACTAAAGAGCAATTTATTGTCAGTTAAGAAAGCCACTGAAAATAATATAAAGGTAATTTTCGAGAAAAATGCATTTTTATTTGTCAAAGATGATAATATAATCTTGACAGCTAAATTAAATGATAATCTCTACGTATTAAACCCTGAAGATGATTACGGCTATACTATAAGTACTCAAACTTTCTGTATTTCATTGTGGCACCGAAGACACGGACACAAAAATTTTGATGATATTAAATACCTTGTTAATCATGAATTAGCCAATGGGATAACAATTAATAATTGTAAACAGGACACGCGATGCACCAAGTGCATTGAAGGGAAACTTTCCGCTCTGCCCTACCCTAAAGTAGCCACAAACAGAAGCAAAGATATCGGTACCCTTGCGCATTCCGATATATGTGGCCCCATGAATACTGATACGATAGGAGGGAAAAGGTACTTTATAACATTCACGGATGATTATAGCAGGTACACAATAACATACTTAATCGTGCATAAATCGGAAGCCGTTATCAAACTGAAAGAATACATAGCGCTAACAAAAAATAAATTTGTCAAGTTGATAAAGGCAATAAGATCCGATAACGCAAAAGAGTATATCAGTGATGAATTTGAAAACTGCCTGATAGAAAACGGGATAGAGCGTCAATTGAGTGTTCCCTATTCTAGCCCGCAGAACGGCGTTTCAGAGAGAAAGAATAGAACGATAGTGGAAATGGCTAGAACCATGTTGTCGGACGCCAAGTTACCTAAGCAATTCTGGGGGGAAGCTGTCATGTCCGCCACCTACCTCATTAACCGTCTCCCAACAAAAGCTAACAAAAATAACATGACACCCTATGAACTTTGGCATAAAAGAAAACCCGATCTCTCGAACATCAAAACATTCGGATGTAAGGCATTTGCCTATGTCGACAAACCTAAAAGAAATAAGTTAGATGAGAAAGCCATCGAGGGAATAATGTTGGGATATGATTTCAGAAGCAAGGGCTATAGGATATATACGGGTGAAAATAAAATTATAATATCTAGAACCGTAAAATTCTTCGAAGAAGGTATAAAAGATGAGGAAATTAAACCCGCCAAAGAAAATCAAAACAACGAACAAACTCCCGCAGATAATATTGAAATTGATCTAGAAGAACGCGACGATGATCAGAATAACACCCCGACCAACACATCCCTTGAACCGAGAAGATCGCAAAGACAAAATCGTGGCGTACCACCTAACCGTTATGGAATAAGCGCAAACCTGTGTCAAATTCAGGAGCCAAAGTCATGGACAGACCTACAAAATATCAATGATGCAGAAACTAAAGATAAATGGCTAAAAGCCACTAGTGAGGAAATAGATTCTCTGAAGCAAAATAATACTTGGAGATTAATAAAACCTATCCCGGGAAAACGCGTCATAGGTTGTAGGTGGACGTTTAAGGCAAAAAGGGGAGACAACGGGTGTATAGAGCGATATAAAGCTAGATTGGTCGCTAAGGGATATGCTCAAAAATATGGAAGCGATTTTGATGAGATCTACGCACCCGTTGTAGCTCATACCACCCTGCGAGCATTCTTAAACGCAGCGGTGTACAAAGACATTAAAATAACTCACCTAGATGTCAAAACTGCTTTCTTACATGGCGATTTAGAAGAGGAGGTTTATATGCATCAGCCAGAGGGATACATAACAAAAGGGGAAGAAGATAAAGTGTGTAGTTTAAACAAAGCGATTTACGGCCTTAAGCAGGCAGCTAGGGCGTGGAACCAAAAAATAAGTAAATCTCTAAAATAACTAAATTTCGTTGAATGCGCGTCAGACAAATGTTTGTACAAAAGAGTCCAAGATGGAAAAATCGCATACATAATAGTGTATGTTGATGACATCTTAGTCGCAGGAGACAAAACAGACACACACGAAATATACACTGAATTATCAAAGCAATACGAAATCAAAAATTTAGGTCAAGTAACACAATATTTAGGCATAAACATAAAGGAAACAGAAAACGGTAATCTAGAATTAGACCAGGAACACAAAATAATACAAATCGCAGAAAAATTCAATTTGTTAAATGGTAAGCCTACATATACACCCATGAATACTAACTACTTTAATCTAGATCCAAACGGGAAACAAATGGGAGATAATGTAAAATTTAGACAGGCTATAGGAGGGCTTCTATACATTGCAACTTTAACTAGACCCGACATAGCATCAGTCGTTAATATCCTGGGAAGAAGGAATGAATCCCCAAGGGAAGTCGATTGGCAAGCTATCGAGAAGTTAATTAGATATCTGCTTACTACCAAAGATCTTAAATTCGTCATAGATAAAACAAAACCTCCAATCCTAAAGGCATATAGCGATGCCGATTGGGGGAACGACAGAATAGACAGGAAGTCAACCACTGGAAACTTGTTTAAATTAGGAAATAATATATTGGCATGGTCATCGAGGAAACAGAGTTGCACAGCACTCTCGTCCACGGAGGCTGAATATATCGCTGCCTCTAATGCAGGTCAAGAAATCTCGAGGATATTAGATTTCTTAAATGTTCTCGAACTATGTCAACAACTACCCGTAACATTGTACGAAGATGCCATAAGATTGACCCAAAACGAAAAGCCACAGACAAGAACTAAACACGTAGAAGTAAAGTATCATCACATCAGACATCTATGCCAGAATGGCATAATCAAAATAACTTATTGCCCATCGAAGTTAATGCTAGCAGACGTGCTCACCAAGCCGTTGCCTAAGCCTCATTTTGAGTGTTGGAGAAATAAGTTAAACATTTTACGCTCGTCGGTTTGACATAAAAAACGGGGGTGTTGGAAAACGTCTCAGCGTAAGTGGTTTTATGTCCAACACCGCCTCGCCTGTGAAATGACAATTTACCTGTGACATGTGCGACACGCCTTCATTTTTAGTTGTGAAATGTGTTCCAAGATGGCGACACTTCCCTGAGCGAAGTTCTCGTAAGATCACGGACTAATGAACAATTGTGTCAAAGACTTATGTTTCGAAAAGGCGACAATAGATAGCAGCACCAGAGAACTTTTCTGACGATATAGACTCCTTTAATTAGAACTTTTTTGCTTGTTAAGCAGTTTTATTGTTTCCAGACTTTTTTTACTCTGTTTTAACTCGTGTGGTCCCCTGTTTTTACTTACGATTCGATGGGAAGGGTGACGAACGCGTGACGTGGATAATAAACTCTTTATACTCGGCTTTAATCAGAAATATTTTATCGTAATTTATTATTAATTACGTATTACGTTATCATTAATTACGTAAATATTAGTAATTTACTCGGTATTAAAACGCAATATCAAAGCTTGCAATGAACTGTGGGAAAAAGAACATCATCGAACAAATGCTATTAAAAACATTCGAAACAAAAAGAATATAGTTTTAGAATAAAAAGAAAAAAGTAATTTAATGGGTTTTATAAAATTAGACGAATGGATTAAGGTTTTTAGAATAATAAAAGAATAGGTTTAAATGCATGAAATAAAAGATAAAAGATATTAAGATATTATTAAAGAAAGGTAAAAAAGGAAAAATATTAGGAATTTGGAATAGTTTTACTAAGATAAAAGGGCGAAAATTTTTACTATTACACACACACACACACACACAAACACACACACACACATATATATATATATATATATATATGTGTGTGTGTGTGTGTAATAGTAAAAATTTTCGCCCATTTATCTTAGTAAAACTATTCCAAATTCCTAATGTTTTTCCTTTTATATATATATATTTATATATATATATATAATTACTTTACTTTATATAATTACTTTATATATATATGTATATATAATATATATACATATATATATATATATATATATATATATATTACGTCATATCGGAAATATAATGGAATTTCAGCAGTTGAATATGTAATGTCATGTGAGTTTGAAAAAACGTATTGAAACATGATAAAAACCCGATTATGAAAATATTAACATATTTTAACATTTTGAGGTACTCTGTATCTGTTTTCGCCATTTAAAAAAAAAAAAAAAAAAAAAAAAAAAAAAAAAAAAAAAAAAAAAAATTAAAAAATTTAGGTCCCAAGAGTTCACTCTTATTGAACAAACTGGGTTTATCTCTAATCTTGATTTATGTTTCATTAGTGAAATTAGTACTAAACTTCGAAATCTACCTCCGCATCTAGGCCGAGACGGCAGGGATTATTTTTAAATATAATAATCGTTAATTAGATTTATTACGGCCTCCCCTTGTTGTTGATACATTTATTGACAAAAAACTTAAAGTATAGAAAAAATATAAATAACAGATCTTTTTACTACTCATTTTTGTTTCTAATATACATGATAAAAACATTCTGCTTTTAGAAATTTTAACATGTATTGGATAGAAGGATGTTTTTGCATTGTCACATCCGACTAATTTTGCATTTCTGCAAGAAATAGAGAAATGTGTATTTTCCTATCGTTTATAAGGCTTTAAAATTGTATGTGAATATTTCCTTAGTATTAGTATATACGCCGTTGCACAAATTGATAGGAATCATATTTTAATTGATTAATAACAAACATAATTGTATTACACAAGATTAATTTTAACACAATTATTCTAATTGGTAAATAAATCATTTTAGATGTAAACTCCCAACTGGGCGAAAAATGTCCGGACCAGGATTCGAACAAGAGATCTCCTGGCTGAAGCCGCCAGTGCTATACCATCTGAGCTATCCCGGACGAACCTGGTGGAACATTTTCACCCAGCTAACCTTAATGATTATAGCATCTGGTCTGAAACCTAGTTCAGCACAACAGAATAAATCTCAGGCAATGAAACTCCAGAAATCGCTGGATACGTAATTACACAAGATTAATTTAACCAAGTTATAGCATCCAGGTTATTATAGCATCTGGTTGAACCAGCTTTCAGACCAGATGCTATAATCATTAAGATTAGCTGGGTGAAAAAGTTCCACCAGATTCGTCTGGGAAAGCTCAGATGGTAGAGCATTGGTGGCTTCAGACAGGAGATCCCTGGTTCGAATCCTGGCCCGGACATTTTTCGCCCAGTTGGAAATTTACGTCTAATATAACTGTATTAATCCATATATCGCTCACCCGTAAGAAAAGTGACACAACTCGCTAAAAGTAAATTTCTCAGGACAGGCAAAAGAAAATTTGCATGATTTTACTGTATCACGAAATTATAGCGCGTTTCTATCTCTGCATGCAGGAATAAAAACATGTACAAAAGCGTAAAACCCTTAACCTTCTCAGCGCCGTGAACTGATACATCCGTTCACTAAGCTGAAAGTTTCACTGAAATAGAAGCATTATTTAAATTAATATAATTCTACAGCTATAATCCAGTTAAAAAAAACAGTGGCACTCCGGGAGTGCCAATAGAATTGAAAACTTCAACAATTACGTGTGTATTTTTTTAATCGTCAGGAAATGTTTTATTGTGCAGGAAATACTTTTAAATGTAGGGTTTTTTATTCATTATTATAAAATATTACTACCAAAATTATATTACAATTTTCATAGTAATAAAATTTAACTATAAATTACATATAAATAAACATTAATAATTTGTAATATATATTATTATATTAAATTATATTATTAAATTATACATGTACATATAAATAAACACATTTTCGTACAAAAATTTTCGTATTGCATTTAAAGATTTATCCGGTGAAATATAAACGGCAACCATTACAATTCAATACTATCCAAATATTGAAATCCATACTCCAATGCAATACTATCCAAAAGTATTTTTATTAATGAATACAATACCACAATTATATTACGCTTGGCGCGCTAGTGTCTATGTGACAAAATGCTAGCATGTCGGTTACGTAACAATGTCTCCAAATCAGTGGTTTTCTCCATCTCAAAAAAAGCTCAACGCGCCTAAAGGAGTTTTCGAAAACTGATAATGTGTGTGTGTGTGTTCCTGTGTGAACACCCGGAGAAAAAGTGAGTTTAGCTTCGTTCTTCTTTTTCGGATTGAGCTGAAGAGGGAAAAGTTCCTGTCATTCACCGCTTGGCGCGCTAGTGTCTATGTGCCAAAATGCTAGCATGTCGGCTACGTAACAGTGTCTCCAAATCAGTGGTTTTTTTTCATCTCAAAAAAAGCTGAACGCGCCTAAAGAAGTTTTCACTTCAAAAATTAAGTAAATATTAATACAGTCAAGGCTTACCGGTTGCCCCAAAAATGACTGATGGATTTTAAAATTCAATAACTTGAAAACGATGACAGACATTAAAAAAATTCGTCGACGAGTGTTATGTAAGATGTCAGGAGTTTTTTTGCTGTGATTCTCAATTTTAGTTACAAATAGCATCGATAAATGGCACTGCAAGCAATAACAAGGCTCGACTTTTCGGCCTGTTTCTCATGCGAAAAAAGAAGATTAAAATGGATCCCGAAGTTCTAAAAAAACGGGTCTCTACTGATCATCTATTTTTACCAGCGCCATCTATTGTTGGAAATTCGAACTAAAATCAAGAACCACATTTAAAATCTCCTGACATCATACATAACCCTCCTGCAAGAATTTTTTAAATACATGTTACTGTTTGCACGTTATTGAATTTTAAAATCCATCAGTCACTTTTGGGACAACCGGTATTCACCTTTAAATAATAAAATTTTGTATGTCATGTTGGAAAAAAAAATCTTTTATTGGCATTTTTAAAGTATTGCTGAGAAAAAAACTATACGATTTTGCACTTTTGCCCGGCGGTCAGTGGGTTAGGAAGAAAGACGTGGGATAAGTTTTGAAAGTTGGGTAATTTTACCTCGCCGCACAATCCACCCGTTTTCTGGGGTCATAAATGGGCATGTAGCGTAATAAAATGAATTTCTGTATAACTAGACATATGAAAATTTTTGTGTAGCTAGATACACCTATGACAGACCTATTAGTAGTATGAAACGCAAAATGAATTTTTTCGAGATGGGTTACATTTCTTGAGGGTGAGCGATATAATGCGTATAAATTTATCAATCTAAATGAGCGATATTCACACAAATAAAACAATTGTTACAATAAAACAATTGTTATTATTACGATGTAATAAATTGCCTTTTCACTGGATATGAAATATTAGCAAACTTATAAGAACGAATAAATATTTTTAAATCATAGTAGTGATACATTTCAGTAGTTCTTCCTTTGTGTTTAATAATTTCAATACTGCGTTATATCATAAAGTTTACAAGATTTCGACCTTTCCAAGGTGAAACAATTCTTCATGACTCGTATATGAATGTTTATAATTATTCTATAGTGTTATACTATGAGCCATTTGGCCACTTTGTTGGTTGATATTGTGCAGTATATTACCCCAAACATTGTCCATGGGGTTTAGGTCCGGACTATTTATCGGCTAATCCAGTGTGATAATCTTACAATCTTCAAACAACTTGTTTGAGTGTTATGCAGATTCACTTGCGGCATTTTCTATTTGAAAAATGTAATAAAGGCCGTGAATGTCTTCACAATGGTTCAACAAATGGCGTTGTAGTATATGAATATATTATCTCCCTTCTAGTAATGCAATTTAAAACTTACTTCTTGAGGAAAAAGCCGACTAAATCATTAAGTCATCTTTAGTCATTAAAAAATACCAGTTCGCTATTTTTAATTCAATAGAAGAAATATTTTAGGATATTTCGTTTGTATTTGAATATTTTTAAATGGATTTTTTTTGCATTGGATAGCTGAGGTCGATTTCTACAAAGGTTAATTTTTAATTTTCCGATTTAATTTAAAGGTATTTTTTTAAATAGAATGCCTTCACTTTCGAAACCGGTGACGAAAGTGAAAGTATTCGAAGATTCCATGAGGAAAGAAAAGTGTTTGCAAAATGAAAGAATAAAATAACACAAAAGAAAGGAGGTACGGAAATTTAAAAAAAAAAAAAAATCTTTCATTTTGGTAACACTTTCCTTTTCTACTTGCGCTCTTCTGTGATTGGTGTTTTCCTTTCAGCTAGTGCACTTGTTGCATTCTTTATACGTTTACCTCTCCGCCCTTCCTGTTCATTTGTGACCTTCTCCCCTTTCGGACACGTCGTTACTTTAGCTGTTAAAATTTCCGATCTGAAACGCGTCCTGTGTGTTATTTTGTATTTTATGGTGATTTTAACAAAGTTTTTTTTTTTCTAATCGTATAGTTATATGTTACATACGCCTAAGATAACCTGCATTATCATTTATAGAGATGAGGGATTTTTTTGTCATTGATTTTATTATCACACTGCGTCACACATATGTCTGATTACCTTTTTAATGATTTATGGCCTCTAATGCGCAGAGTTCATTTATTGTGATCGCCATATTATTGAATTTTTATTTATTTTACGTAGAACCCCCCCCCCCCTTCCCCATGGTAACACGCGCAATGCAGTGTGGCTTTGATTTTTTTTTATATATATTACATTGATATAAGCAGAAAGTTCGCGAAATATCGATTACTTTAAATACATTCAACTATTTAAATACAATGCTTATATTATCTATAAAACTTATTTAAACAGTGTTTCTACTAAAAGTATAAATAGGAAAATTAAATATATTTATTTCCATCTATGGTGCTATAAATATCAGTATCCTCATTAAAACATTATAAAATAAAAATGTTAATGACAAAATTTGTTTCATCTAGCTATTTGATAAAAACGGAACTATTCATCTAAATTATACGAGACCACAATTCAACTTAAAGTTAAATAAGAATAAAGCATTTCCATTTTCTGTGCATTTCCTACTGTCACGAAATTCTCCGCAGTTTTCTTCAATTTAAATTTATTTCTTGGTTTGCACTAATTACTATACCTTTTAACTTAGAAAAAAATATTTGCGGATAAAAAAACAACTAAACTTTCCGATTACTTAAATTTTTAAATTATGCAACCGCTCATTAAAGTCAATGTAAAGTCAGTGTAATATCCTTTTTCCGCCTTCCAAAGTTTTATCTTCATGTCTTATTAGACCATTAAAAATGAAATTTAACTTGTATTTTTCAAAAGTTCCATAAATGATAGAAAAAAACATAAGAAAGAAACACTTTAACAGCATGAAAACTCTGCAAACATTTCTGTCAATGATTGCAGTTTTTGTCTTTTTGTAAATAGCAAACCAAACTATCAAAATAGCTCATTAATTTTTCCAATTGTATCCACACTTAATGCAATTAACATTTGTATAGTTGAAATAACATGTAAAAAATTGTATTAATTAAAAATTATTTTATTCGTTAATTTCTTATTAACAAACTGTTTATAAATACTGAAAATACTGCAAATATTCTACTAAATAAGTAATATTTTCTGTTAAATAAATATTATCTATTTCTGAAAAAATCTCATTTTAAAACTTAACTAAATTTATTTTCATAATGTCTGTAAATATAACAATTCATATTCAGCACAGTAAAAAAAAAAAATGTTAGTGCTAGTACATGTACATACCTAGAGAGAGAACCTTATAAAACATATGTTCCATTGATATGATACAAAATTAGTTAACATTTTATGTCAAGTAAAGGTGATTTATGTAACTTAAATATAAATGCAGCCTTACTTTTACTATCATTAAATTTTTTCAATGTGTTCTCGGTTTAGATCAAATATTTTATTATTTACGTTTAATCCTATTTTCCATACATTTAATCTTTTGAAATGTCAAATATTTATCTTTTATAAGCGTTATTATTCCTAAGTTGCTAAATAAAATATAAATTGTCATCTTTTCATATTCAATGCATCTACTGCAAGGAAAACTAGGTTTTTGTTTCTTTTTATTTATTTGTTTGCTTCTTCCTTAAATATAGTATATTTTGTGTTTGTTTGAAGCACTCACAAGGAAAAAACTTTAGGGTATTTTCTTTTATTCACAAATAAATAACAATGAAAAATCTTTTCTAAAGTTCGCAAAATTATGTTTGTCACGATTTTCAGTCGTGAATAGTTGGAAAAATGAAATCATTTTTATAGATGAAAGAATAATAAACGAGCTATAAATATTTCTTCTTTTATTGAGTAGATTTTTTATTTAAAGTCTCTCGTTAAAACATTTATATTAGCTCTTAGAATGTTAAATATACTATTGGATATTTATCTGAAATTCTGAGATCTGTTTTCAAATGTTTACAGCTGACTTTCGCCACATTATTTTAAGCTATAAAATGTCATTATAAGTTATTTTTATGTTAGCTATTTTTCTATAAAAACAGCGTCACTAGCATTTTTAAAAATAAGTTTTACTTGCAGAAAACAAATAATGAAATTCAAAAACATTTTTTTTACTTAACTCTCTTTAAGTCCATGTACCGCCTTATAACTTATAAAGTGAGTTACATTTATAAAGCGGAATTGCGCAACAATAACCTTTATAATTTACGTTAAACTTAGAACATCACAATTAATTAGAAAACAAAATAAATATTTGATGAGTAAAATATGACAAAAATTACTGATATATATATATTTCCAATCTACCTTATTTTTTTAAGTCTTTATTCATAACATTTGCATTTACTAATGTTACACACACGCATATATATATATATATATAAGAGGGAGAGAAGGGAAAGAACGGGGTAAAATGCACAGCGTACAAAATAATCTGTCATTATTTGATCACAAGTCAGAGAAAACTCGCAAAAATCTACCTGTATGTAGAAGTGATATTTGTTTTTGATTCTGTATGCCTTAGGAGTGCAAACTTGTCTCAGTTTTTAATAAATGCATTATTTTCGAAGCTTTTGGCCGGTTTTTTTTTTCGGTACAATCGAGTATAAGGGACGCCCCCGTGCCTCTGAGCTCCACATTGCAAAATAAACTGACAAAACTGGAATCCTAATATTAATTAATATAATTATAAAACGTAATTCTTTTCTTTTATTATTGGAATCAATAATTATAGTAATGAGGTCATACAAATTGTAATAAGAAAAGAGAAAAATTCCAGCACATTATTCAATCGGGAAAATTATGAACAATAGTATGAAAAAGTTTGTAAAAGATTTAGTGATTGGATTTTCAATTTCCGTCATAAACATACAATTCCATGTCGGATTCACACTTGACACAAATATACGGAACAATTCGAAGAGTCGGAATGCATTGATCATGTACCAAGAGCTTACACCCAGTGCATTGAACCCATTCTTTACCATCCTTTATGTATTGTTTGCCAAAAACTATGCAAGGCTAGTTTTCTTCGTCTTTATCAACTACACCTTTTTTTATGCTATTCGCTTTCAGTTTTATTTGCATATTTCACTTCATACACTTCGAATTAAATTGCCGCTTCTATTTGTAAGATTGATTCCTTATTAGCTCACGTTCATAAAGTTTTATTTTACTGGAAGACTCGTTAGGATTCTTCCTTTTTCTCTTTTTCACTTCTGGGAACTACCGGCTCCATTGTATTTTATTTTTATAACTGGCAAAAAAGGGTAAGTAATGCACTTTGCATATGCAGGAGTTGTATGATTTTCAGTTAAACTAGTCGATGCGCATAAACCTTTAACAGCGTAATATTTAAAATGACTAAGGATTTCCTATGTAGGCTGGCCTTTCTGTATGGGAACTTCTGTACCTGGAACTTCTGTATCCAGTGATACGTTGTGATTTCCGGGAGTAGTTGTGTATCCTTTCCTTGTGAGAATACTTTTTCTGTTCAAATGGCCGGATACATGCGCAATGTGCATATAAACTCACTTAAAGACCTTTTTTTGCATTTGCAACTCAACTGTAAGCGGGTTCAGGGTGAAACTCCCACTTGGTCTTTTAACTCTTGCTTTCTAGTAGGACATCAAAATATCTTAAAATACATTAGAAAAAAAATCTTCTCGACAATTCTCAAATAAGCGCAAAGAAAAAAAAAAGGAATTTATCAAATTACAACGACCATTTGGAAAATGATTTTTTCGAAGACTAAAATTTAAGACATAAAAAATCGCACGGAGTTGATCATACATTACGCACGCATGAATTAAACATTAATAGTGTTAGTACACGTAAAAATTCCAAGCGACGAAAATCGCCTGCGACTCGTAAGTATTACCAACCTGAAACTTATGTATTATCCAAGCATTTCATTGGCTGTTCGGGAAAAGGCTTTTCCATCGTTAGATTTCCAAGAAATCTGACGGCCAATTTTAAATGAAATTTATTTCTTAAACTTCTAAACATCCCACACTATTACTTTTTATATCGTCGTGTAGAGAAAAAAATTTACTTTTAAATGCAATTTGTTTGAAAGCTGTATCTCAATTTGTTTCTGAGTTATTATTTTTTTTTGTAGTTTTTATTACTTTTTTGTCATAGTGGCAACACTCTGTTGTCCATCTCTGTTGGAAGTAAAGGAAATACAGGTTTATGTATTGACCAATCAAAATACGAATAAAATGCGGATTAAAGCAATAAAAACCTTTAGATATGCTTTTCATTTCCAATCCTGACGAGAACAATAACCATTTTTCCAAATGGTTAATAATAACATTTGACTCCCACTGAAGACGGCCTTGTGAAGGTTGAAAACGTTCTGGTTTTTTTTCTAACGTATTTTAAGATATTTTGATGTATTTTAAATACTTATAAATTAAATATATGCACCAGAAAGTAATTCTTGCACGGGTATTTCTACTGTTTATATGAATTTGATTATTTTACTCAAGGTGAATTGTACACTAGAATTTAACTTCCATTTATTCTGGTACCACGTTTTACTCTTTTTCAACCATTTTTATTACAAACGCATTATTTTGAAATTAATCATTCAACACAGTACTAAAATTATATTCAAAGCAAAATATGTTCATGCAATACGTTTTGCTATATATATATATATATATAAACATAAAAATAAAATTATTAATAAGTACATAAAAATAAGTGGTATTCTTTTTTCAACTGCTTGAAAATAAAATAGGCAGCTTTCCTAAAATATATAAAATGTGATCGCATGAAATGACTGAGCAGCATAAAACGTATACATCTATGAATTCTCATACAGAACAACGGAGCCATCACTTGCTTCATTTAAAAGTATTGTGGGTTGTGCATTTTTTCGAGCTCTACTATCTCTCTCTCTCTTTGTATATGCATATACGTGTGTAATTTTAATATTTACAATGCAATAATAAATGCAATTTTTTCTCAAACAATTATCTGTTGAAAGTAAACCCACCCATCATAGTTGACTCATCTGTTAAAAATTCTACTAAGTGGGTGGTTCAACAATTATTGTCCCTAGTGTATACAAAATATTTGCACTACAACGGTTGATGTGGAATATGAAAGCCTAATGTCTTAAATGTTTATATGGTCTATTTCAGAACCGTAGCTGCTATATTAATATAGTTTTGGAGGGAGGGGTGAAGTTTTAAAGAACTATTTTTGAGGGAGTATTAAGAAGAGGGGTGAGGATGAAATGATGATTTGGAGCTTATGAGGCTAAATTTGTGACAGTGGATGAGATGTGGCTACATCACTATGATTCTGAGTCCAAACGACAACAGTTACGTCTCATCCACTGTCACAAATCCAGCCCCATAAGCTAAAAATCAGCCTTTAACCCAAACTATCACCCTTCCCTTTCACTCTACCCTCCAATTCTATGTTAATATAGCAGATAGGGTTCTGAAATTGAGAATATAGGCATCTAAGACATTCGTCTTCGATATTTCACAACCATCGCAGCACAAATATTTTATATACACCGGAGACAATAATTATTGAACCACCCATGTGTTTTGCAAACTTGAAATGCTATTTACATCTGACAATGAAGAAACGTTTGTTTAAACTTCATTGCAAATATTCGAGAAAAAACTAATGTACAGGTTTCCCGGTAACTGTGCACGTGGATTTAGTGTATAAATTGAAACCTTATTAACTGAAACACACATTCAGTTGGAAAATGTACAACACATCCACAGACAACATTCTTAAAATTAAGTTTACGCAAATAAATGATATACAAATGTACTACGTGATTATTAATGAAGTGTTATTTATAGATATTGAAAGTTATGCGGAGTGATTAGAAACATTTTTAATAAAAATGTATCGATATGAACTTCCATTAATATAAGCTGTTGGGAGAATTTAATATGTGACAATCAAGAAAAATTAAATATGTGATTTTATATCTGTAATATTGTTATGCTATTGGTCACATTTCTTCCCGAATGTTTACTTTATTTTTCAAATAAATCGACGCCATTTTAATAGAAAAATTTAGATCACTCTATCAATGATTTGCATATAAATAAAATTTTCCCCACTTTAATTGAAGAACTGTCTAAAACAATTAACACTCTAAGTGAAATTGCATAAAGCAAACACTACCTGTCAATAATTTAATGTAAAAATTCGCAATGCGAGATTCATTACTAGCTATTGCGTTCACATTATCAAACATAAATCAATATTCATAAAAAAAAACCTGAGCATTTTGAGCCGTAAAAAAATACACTTTTTCAGTAGACGAGTGGTGTTTATGTAACAAATATTCTAAAAACTTGATATGGAGTAACCGTCTAACAGAAAAATTGAAAAACAACGTAAAAAAGATTAGCCATTTACAAAAATTGCTGTCCAAACTTCGCTTCTGGAAACTGGTATCGCTTGAGGCTTAAATTTAATTTCCAGATTCGCCTGATTCATATACATTGACTGGATGTTGACATCAGAAGAACAAGAGATTATGACCTGCATCGTCTTTCAGAAAAAAATGATTTATTCCTTTAAATTTTATCTTAGAGTTCATTTCTCGAAATTTACTCATATACATATGTTCTCCAAAATGGTTACAAAACTATACGCATTGATTTCATCACCACTGTAGAAAAAACAATATAAAACTATATTTGTTTACCCATCAGAGTTTGACTTCAAATTTTAATACTAGTGATTGTTGGAATGAATGAATTTATGAAATTTACAAGATTTTTTAATTTTATTTTATGTATATTAATTATAATCAACAGAATCTACTGAAAAACTATTTTAAAACTTTGTTTTTAGTTAATATTGATAATAGATTTGAAAACAAGTAAATGGAAATATTAAACTTTAGATGGTGAAAAAGCTACATACAGCCGGAAAGGAAACACGTACCTACATGCACGTTTTCTAATCCAATACAGAAATTCTCTTGTTTATCTGTCTTGACCATTTCTAATTATAATTTATACTTTTTTATAAACTTGTCACACACAAATTTTAGGCGTTTATTATATTCGATTTTTCAATTAACCGAAAAATAAGTAAGTATAACATCCTTGTTTTTCTCCCATCTTATACTTAAAGTTATAAGAAATGTTTACAATTACCTAAAGAAACAAAATCATTTTATTCAGATATTAATAGCTCAAAAAATATTCTTACCTTAAAGCTCCTCGATTTTATAAACAATAAGATGCTGTTTATTTCTTATTTCTATAATGAAACCTCACCTATACGAATATCTCGAATATTAGTATTCTCATTTTCAACCGAAAAATGTTTCAAGTATTTATTTATTCTGTCTTAAAAATATAATTTTTTTTTTTTAATATTATGAAATTCCTGTTAAAATGAAATCTTGTGAAAAATATCTTTCAAAGCTGAATTGAAATTCCAAGGGAACTCTATAAATTTATATTCCAAAAGAACTGCTGAAACGCACAAAGAATCAAATCCACGTTCAAGGACTTAAATGGAAAAAAAAATTGACAATATAAAAAATAATATTTAGAAAAAAAAGTATATAAAATTATGGTCTTTTTTTAAGTATTTATAACTTTTAAGTTGATTTTTTGTACATATCTAGGTTTTGTTATTTCCCATTTTTAAGGGAAAAATAGATGGGGAGAAAATACAGTTTCTTAATCATTACATGTTTTAATGAAGAAAACAGTAAAAGAGAAGAAAATGTGTCATATAGCTTCGAGAGCTGTTTAAAATTTCCCTTTTAGATTTATTAAACACTGACAGATCTACCTGGCTTCGCTCGTGTCAATAATAAGGGTCCTCAAGGGTAAAATACATTAAAATTAAATAATACGGCAATGACATTAACTGAGATTGGTGCATTTCCGTCCACGAATCTCGTCCACGAATCTTTAAAAAGACCATTAAGAAATATAAGTAAAATAGTCTTAATTGCGTCTACTTTTAACTATACCATAATAATATATATTACAAACAAATGCCAAAACATATATTAAACTACAATTACTTGCTTAAAAGGCGTCATTTCAATAAAAAAAACATTAAAAATATTAAAAATTTACATGTTTCCACACTTTCATTGAGTCATATTCAGAATGTGCGAAAAAACTACAAACACGATGTCAATTGTGACATTATACTGATGATGGCAATGACCTAACCCATAAATTTTGCCATTACTAAAATTTTTCTTAACTTATGAACATCATACATTTTCGTTTTTCACACTATCGAATAGAATAAAGTTCTTTCAAATGAAATTTATTTCACAATTATCTAAATTTTTTCTTATGAATGGATTTTCAATCATGGATAATTTTAACCATTTGGAAAAATGGTTATTGTCCTCTGTCAGGGTAGGAAATCAAAAACATATCTGAAGCGTTTTATTGGTTGAATCCGCATTTTATTCGTTTTCTGATTGGTCTACACAGTAATCTGTATTTTCCCTTTACTTTCACCAGAGATGGATACTACTGTTGCCACTATGACAAAAAAGTAATAAAAAGTACAAAAAAAAAAAATAATAATAACTCAGAAACAAATTGAGATACAGCTTTCAAACAAATTGAATTTAAAAGTACAGTTTTTTTCTCTATACGGCGGTGTAAAAATTGTGGGGTGTTTGAAAGTTTAAGAATGAAATTTCATTTAAAATTGGTCCAGGAATATTTATGTTTAATCCATGGCGTACGTAATGTATGATCAACTTCGTGCGATTGTTTGTGTCTTAAATTTTAGTCATTGAAAAAATCATTCTCCACATGGTTGTTGTAATTTGTTAAATTGCAATTTTTTTTATTTGCATGCAGCCAGGGATGAGATTTCCGCGTTTTGTGTACAAGTATTTTGTTAGAGAAAATAATTTTTCATTTAATCGGAACACTTTTGCGATTTAACAGAGCAACATTTTCTCTAAGAATATATCGGTGTGCAAAAACGCGGAAATCTCATCCCTACATGCAGCCCAATACCTGTTTGCTCGTAATGCAATATTATAAAGTAAAGACATTGCTTTGAGCAACTCTAGCATCATATTGTTGGTGGTAACAACCTAACCCAACTATAAATTTAACTTTTACTGCAATTTGACCTTTAAACATCGCACATTTCGTTATTCCAACGTCTAATACAATACAAAAAGTACTTTCAGTAATATTTGATTCGAAAGCTTATCTCAATTTAGAGATTGTTTATCCATTTTAAATTAATTTTCAATCACGTAGATATTTTTAAATATACCTGCAATCCAATTAAGAAAGATATATCCGTTTGCTAGTAATGCAATATTGTGAAGAAAAGACATATCTATGAATGACGCCTTGCACCATATTGCTGGTGGCAACAACCTAACCGTACCATAAATTGCGCTTTTACTGCAATTTGGTCTCTAAAAATCACTCATCCGATTACTTCAACGTCGAACATAAAGCAGGAAACAATTTCAGTAATTTGTTTGAAAAGTTTATCTCAATTTACAGATTGTTTATGTTTTTTAAAGTAATTTTCAAGCTCTTTAAATATGCCTGAAACCCAGTTATAAAAGATTAACTTAATTGCTCAAAAATATTATAAATAAATCAGTATTTGTTTGTTTGTGTGTACTTTTACATAACTAAATTGGCAAATTTCAGTTTTTGTTTGTTTTCGTGTGGGAATCTCATTCCTGCTGCTTATAACTTGGGTTCTTCTGAAATAATTTTGATTCAACTTGCACTATTAGTTTTTCAGTTAAGGTTTTGGTGAGTAACATTGTTATACGCTGATTAGTCATAGAATTATAGGGGAAAATTCCATAATCATGTGGAACCCGATTATGAAAGATTAGTCTTTAAAAATTCTGAATGGATTTCATTGGAACTTGTATTGTTTGCTAGATAATTTTACACGGATGTATTTAAAATATCGCATATAGTTTACGTCGCTTAGTTATAAAATTATAGAAGAAAGTTCAATAGTCAGGTGAGCCCGATTCTAAAAGATTAGCCTTTTTTAGAAATCGTACTGAGAAGATTTTGATAAAATTTGCACTATTAAATTGCAACAAAATTTCTGGAATAGTTTTAGTATATAACATTTTGATGTATGTGCTTTGTTATAGAATTAGCTGAAATGCTCTATAATCAGGCGAAACCAATTCTGAACGATAAGCCTTTTTAAAAAGTCAGATCATTTTTTAGGAATAGTTTTAGTATATCGCATATCCGTCTATCATTCTTAGAAATCTTTCCAAATTCTTACCAAATCTAAAAAATTAGGCCCTTAACAGCCGAAATTTTGTCTTACATGTTAGAATATATAATAGCGCAGTGATGATAATATCGTTTCCAGCCATACGGAAGGGCATTTGAGATAAAGATACATATTACTTTAAAATGGAAGGTCAAATTCACCCATATATTTCCTTTAATTCAAGATTTGTTTTGATTTGAAATTTCTCGCAGCGATAGAAATTTGCTACTCAGATAAATAAGTGATTGCTAAAACGAAACTCATCACTAAAACAAAAATACCAAAAATACTTTTCCCGGTTGTTGTTGAGAAATCTATCAAATATACTAAAGGTTAAAAATATATTCGTGTTTCAAATTAAAAACGATTTTTATTTACGTTCTATTAACGGGCAGTATATAAGGCATGTTTAACACATCAGATTCATTGCCGATCATGTTTAAATGGAAACTCCTATTTCCATTCATAAAAACCAAATCTGCAGCTGTGTTCAATCGTAATGTCAGTCATGAAATTTTGTTTAAAAAAGAAAAAAGCTTACCCTAAAAAATAGTAGCTATGTTATAAATTCTACTTAATATAAATCGCAGAAAAATCGTATTTTATATGACCGTATTCGATATAAATCGTAGAATGTTATCACTGCATTTCAAGAATTAAAACATCTATCTAAATGATATATTTAAAGATACAGCATTACAAAGAAATAGGAAATAAATTGTAACAGCCGGTTTTTAGAACCAGTTTGAAAGCATATTGGCGGAATTGACGTCATATCTAGCAAACGATTTTTTTATTATTATTATCTTTTCCTGAATTGATTTCTTATATTGAAACCACTTCATTAAAATAGATTTTTTAACTTCAGAAACATTCAATTTATGTACTACGTCATTTAAAAACATGCTTATTTAAAGTTTTTAGAAAAATATATGCAAAATGTGCATTTTCATCTTTGAATGATGTCAGTTTCAAAAACAGCAAAAATATAGTGAGACATTCCAAATTTTTATTGGCTTATAAAACAAAGTACTTGAGTTATCATTTTTTTAAATTATTGAGCAGGTTTTTTAGATGTGTGGCAACAGGAAATAAACGATTATATTTGAAAATTTAAAAAGAGATATTTCTATAATGTTAAATCATGAAAGCTGGTAGACAAATGAGGTAAATAGTTGTCTGAGGATTTTTTTTTTTTTAATTAGACAGTGATCTTTTCCACGTTCTAAAACGTATATACATGAAGTTTCGTGCAAATCGGTCAAAAATTGAAGATTTGCATAAAGGACATACACTCAGAGAACGGCTTTTATATATATAGATATCATATTTTTACATTCATAATTTTTACATATCATAAGATATATCATGCAAATTTAATGAAAAATACTTTATTTCATTTAATCAAAATACAAAAATTATGAAGTTAAAACAAGAACTATTAATATTTAAAAATGAAATATTTAATGTATCGTAAGTGAATGCAATATAGCCATTGCAGGTAATATGGACAACCTACTATAATGATATTAATTTCCGTGAAATTCAAAAGATGACACTTGAATCTAGTTGCTGGAAGTCAGGAGAACATAGTTTAGTGCTGCTTTACCCACAATCCTTGATTAAGTGCATGGGAGAACAGTCGTTGTTGGTTTGTTGTTAGTTGCGTTGGCATATTATAAATTTAACTGTGGTAAGTTTGTTACTTTTCTTATTTAAACACAGTATTTCCATTTACTGCTATACATAAGATTTTAGCTGGTATAATGGTCTTTTTAACTGTATAAATGACTTCAATATCTGGGTGTTCAGACAGAATTACAAAGGCTTTTTTAAAACTCATTATTGTTGCAATATACCCATTCAGGGTGCATATTATCTACATGTACGGCCAACGTACATTTATAAAAATAAATTTATCATTTTTTTATTTATTTATTCAATTATTTAATTATTTAATTATTTAATTTATTTGTTTATGAACATAGCCAGTTTAAAAATATAATTACACTACTGGGATTAAATAACTAATCAGTAAACTTTTAAAAATATATATTACATTACCAAGTAAACACAATACAAATCAAATGTAATAACATTAAAATAAATTAGGTTGCATAAAATTAAATGGAGTTTAGCTAAAATTCGTTCTCTAAAACTCTCTCTCGTTTTTGTTTTAGACTATGCATCCCGAAAAGAAATGATGCCTTTGAGTGATGAAAGCCTAAATGATACAAAAAATAACTAAAACAAACAATAAAAGAAAGTAATAATTGTCGCAAAATGCTGCTTTAAAAATGCATAGAATTCCTCGATGAACTGTTCTCGTTATATTGTTTATAATAAGACTTATAAATCACTAAGTGGTAGAAAACTAGTTCTCACACCAGGCAAAGAAAGATATCTCACCCATCTTTGGGCTTGCTGATGTGGTTTATCCTGTTGCGCCAAAAATCATTATACTCAGCGTTTTTAAGTTTTGCAGTGAAACTAAAAAAACTCACTTTTTTTAGAAAAGGTGTGGCTGGCCGGTACTGGTTGAAAGCATTTTTAGCAAGAAATCGGAATATTTACAGGAGGAGTCAACTAATGAATTCTAACAGAGCAGCAAAGCTCAATAAATATATTGTTGATGAGTGTTTTAGAAAGTTACGAAAGGTTTTAATTCACAGTAGTCTAATGTAGTCTAAAATAGTCCCCAGAACGGATATTTAATATGGGCAAAAAAGGATCTCGTCTCCGTTTGATTAAAAATCTAACTGTTTATGCTGAAAATGGTTCAAAAGGGTGCATTTGGTTGTTGATGAGCATGGTGAAAGTGTAACGATTGTGATTTACGACATTGTAACTGGGGCTACTCTTCCCCCTATGATTTTGTATAAAGGTAAAATAATGAAACCAGATTCGATAAATAATTTGCCTGTAGATTCTACATGTGAAGTGACACTAAAATGACGCATGACAACAAAATGGATCAGTCATTTTTCAAAATTTAAACCACAATTACGTTGTCTTCTGATCTTTTATGGGGCCAAGTACCATCCTGATTTTTCAATTGTTGATGAGTTTAAAAAAAAATGATATTATTCTACTTTATTTACCTTCTAAGACAACCCATGAGCTACAGTCTTTGGATAAATCCTGTTTTGGGACGTTTGAGAAATTGTGGGACCAAGAAGTTCATTTATTTTTGTAACAAACCAAACATGACAGCGTTATAAAGGCTCGATTTGGAAGAATATTTTCTCCAGTTTAGGAGAAAGCTAAGACACCTGCCAACATTAAAGGTGCCTTCAAAGTAACAGGTATCTTTCCTTTCAAGCCATATGTAATCCCCGAGGAAGCTTTTGCTCCCAGTTCTGTTTCAGAAAACCGACCTCCAACATAGAACAATGCCATAAGTGGAAAAGAAATTTCTACCCGAGGAATATCTAAGGAAAAACAGAATCGTCCTACTCCTCCTCCGTCAAGTACTCTTGGCTCTTCTTCATACTGCGGCTGTGATTATATATCTTCTATAGATAAAGACAGAAATGGTGCATCTTTTCATGACTCATCATTTCAAGAATCATTTCCATCACCACAAAAAAAGCGTAAAATAACTCGTGTATAAAACCTGCAACGAACTATCGTACTCTAATAATAATAATAAAAAAAATAATAATAATAAAAAGCAATTTAACAAATTACAACAAACATTTGGAAAATTATTTTTTCAAAGACTAAAATTTAAGACACAAAAAATCGCACGGAGTAGATCCTACATTACGTACGCCATGGATTAAACGATAACATTCCTGGACCCATCATGACCAAATTTTACAAGAAATTTCAGTTTTACAATTTTTGGTACTGTAAATGTTTAAACTTCTACGGAGCTGGTCATACATTACGTACGCCATGAATTAAAGATTAATAGTGTTATTACACGTAAAAATTGCAAGCAAGAAAAATCGCCTGCGGCTCGTCAGATTTCCTATGAAATTTACGTAATAGCCAAGCATTTCATTGGCTGTTCGGGAAAAAGATTTTCCATCATCAGATTTCCAAGAAATCTCACGCCCCATTTTAAATAAAATTTCATTCTTAAACTTCTAAACTTCCGACAATACTACTTTTTATACCGTCGGATAGAGAAAAAAATGTACGTTTAAATGCAATTTGTTTGAAAGCTGTAACTCAATTTGTTTCTGATTTATTAATTTTTTTTTTTGTAGTTTTTATTACCTTTTTGTCATAGTGGCAACACTCTGTTGTACATCGTTGTTGAAAGCAAAGGGAAATACAGATTACTGTATATACCAATCAGATAACGAATAAATTGCAGATTAAACCATGAAAACCTTCAGATATGCTTTTGATTTCCTACCCTGACGAGAACAATAACAATTTTTCCAAATGGTTAAAAAAAAAAAAAACCTCTTTTTCAAAGTTTCTCAAAGTAATACTGAAGACACTCAAATATCACAACAGCGATTAAACAAAGAAAGAATAGCAAAAAATGATCCCAAGCACAGAATATTGTTAAAGACAGTTGGTTTTGTCGTATTTGCTACAAGGAAAAAGTTTTGGATATGAGATTATGTAAAAATAGCAAATAAAGCCTTTGTGCAAGAATATTGAAAGGCAGAAAACCAACGTTTAAAAATACCCAGCCTTGATTTTTCCAACACGTTGTGTTGTATCTCGCACTAAAAAAGAATCTCGTTTGTAGATTCAAAACAGCTATTTTCTGTGTATTATTTGTGCTTTTTTAAACGTTACTTTTTTGCCTTTTAATGTGATTATGTTGTGTGTGTCCTAATTATGTACAAGAGGAATGTGTCAGATTCATTAAGAAAGATAAGAAATTTTTTATTTGTCTTACATGTGATGTTAGAAAAAAAATAAACATTTTTTACCGTAAAAAGTTTAATCTTGCTTAAAAGTTTGCTTAAAATTGCTTAAAATTCTTTAAAATTGCTAAACATTGATTTCTACATTTTCTTCTTACTTATTTTTTTATTAGTTTTTGAAAAGTTTCATAAATTATTTTTTTTTGTAATAATTCGTAATAATTCATGATTTTCATGCTTTAAATATAAATCTTTTAATTATATTTCATCTATGCCGCATATTACCAGCATATAGGCATATTACCTTCATCATCTAGACTTAAAAAAATATTCTGCAAGTTTAAATCTTGATTAATTTAAATTAAAAAAACATTCCAGTACTAATAAAAGTCTCTTCTATTTGACATTTTTTAAAATTTTTATTAAACCTGTTACTACTATTGCTAAGAAGTTACTATCCTTAAAGCGGACATATTACATGCACTTACCTTATTTGTTAAACATCTATAATATAATTTAATATATTCATTCCTTCAACTGTCATACAGTGTGTTTAAAGATTTTTTTTCAGTTTGAACTATTTTATTGATGTACTGTATAAAAAACGCAAATATATTTACAGGGTGTATCTAAAAAAAGGGGCAAAACTTTACGGTGTGATTGAACGTAGCTGTACGAACAAATTTTGTCATAGAATGTATGGTCGTAATGCTAGTGGTGAGAAGTTAAAAGGTATTTTTGTACTGTCGCAATTAAAGAATTAACACAAGTATGAGAGGAGATATTTCTGAAAACATTTCATTAACAAGAATGTAATTAATGTACATACTCAAAGAAATTGCTCAAAAGGTCCCCCGCCTGCTGTAATACACGCTTCACACCAGCGGGATAGGGACTGACGCAAATTTGCGAAGACACCAAGCATTTTCCGAATATCGCGGGCAATAACGGCAATCCTGGCGACCAGATCCATAGAAGTTTCAATGGGAATCTCGTAGATTAGGGATTTCTTGTAGCCCCGCAGGGAAAATTCCAAACAAGAGATAACCGTCGATCTTGGTGGTTAAACTATAGGACCGCATCGACCAATCCATTACTCAGGGACAATGGAAAACAACCTTTAAATTTATCACCACTTGCGTTCCGGCAATGCAACAATTGACGAAATTTGCTCGTATAGCTGCGTTCTATCATCCCGTAAAGTTTTTCCCCTTTCTTCAGATACACCCTGCATAGTATTTGTAAGCATCGAACAATTTAAACAATGCCGTCGGAGAATATTTGTGAGAAAAAAACGAAATACGGGCATACAGACAGACAAAAGGATCTCAGTTATGAACAATTTACATGTACCTTGGAAAACATTAAAAATAGCATTTAACATTCATATAGTAAATATTTATAAATCCATATATATATATATATATATACTTTTAAATAGTTACTTTTTTCCCTTTTATCTAATTTTTCTTTACATTTGTCTTAGTAGAAATGCATATAACAATTACAATTGTCCGTATCTGCATTAAGTTATGAAAAGTAAACTGCGGGCTTCTAAATGTTTTAAGACTAAGCAAGGGATATCGATATTGAAATCCCCACAAATACGTTATATCTGCGCAATTGTGTTAAATTGAAGAAAATGAATTTATTTTGTGCATTTAATTATTTTGTGCATTAAATGATTTTATTTTGTGCATTATTTTTTGCATAATTTTTAAATAATATTTATTATAAAGTTTTAAGTACCTAACAAATTATCATGAAAATGCGAAAATAATGACTCTGACAATCTTCTTTTTTTTTCACTTAACAAAAGAAAATTTAAAACTTGTTACTTTTAAAGTCAAACTTATAGTTTTAAAGACCTTCTGCGTTCAATTTTAAAGTAATCAGTACACACATGTGTAAGTGAAAAATTCTACTTTTGAATAGATCAATAATTTTCAGTGTCTTTCTCAATAGAAATAGTTAAA
Source organism: Maratus speciosus (assembly GCA_963932465.1). Lineage (NCBI taxonomy): Eukaryota > Metazoa > Arthropoda > Arachnida > Araneae > Salticidae > Maratus > Maratus speciosus. The sequence continues at coordinate 491,256,015 of OZ010789.1, forward strand.
TTCGATACATAATTTTAATAAAAGAAGTTCTTGAAATTACTGCTGAATAAAAAAGGAAGAATTAAGTATTGAAAGAAAAATAAAATAACGGATAGTTGTGGTTTTAAAATTTCCGAAGAAATAGTGACGAAAAAGAGTCAAGTAAAATATATAAATAAATAGTTTCCTTAATAATGTAAATAAATATGAACTGATTTCTCATAATTTTTATAGTTTTAAATTTCGCGCACTCTTAATTTTATTCTCTTAAAAAGTCTTACAAACATTTTACATAAAAACACTCCCTAAAAATTACTTAGAGAAAAAAATCTCAATATACGGATTTTTAAAGTTAAAAAAAAAACTATATTCTACGATGAATTTTTATGAAATCTATGTCTATACCGTGCACTCCAATTACGAAAGATTAACCCGTTTGACCTTAAAACAATATAAATACTTCGGAATTTGTTTCCGTTTAATATTGCATAACGGTATTAATACTTTATCAATAAATGAATGAAATAATAAAATAGAATAAAATAATAGTTATACTTAACACAAATGTAACAGACATGTAATCCAATTGCTACTGAATTTATCAGAATAAAAATAGCCTGTTGTAAATAGAGAAGTATTTGATAATTTCACTGGCTATTAACTCCTGGTACATTGATAATACGAAAGCATCGCTTTTAGAATTATTTAAAAAAATACTTCATTACTTTATTATTGTTTTCTAATAAAAAGATTTTTTGGTGTTATTACTATGCAATCTAAAAATATATTTAAATGTAAAAAAAAAAAAAAAAAAAAAAAAAAACTATTAGAGGTTTCAATTATGTGACAATTGTTTTCACCTATGCTTCCCGTCTCTATTCACCTATGTTCACTTCACCTGGAATCCTCGTTGTATTCCTTAATTTAGGTAATTTTAAAAAAGTACATTTAATACATTCATGCTCAAGGAATAACTAAAACTTTCTGAACAGAAGTTTGAAATATAAATAATAAGTAAAGGCATCATAATGCTTTTTAAAATGCACACGCATTTGTAAAAAAGATAAATTCGGTAGACAAAACACAATATTTTTAAATAGAGCTATTCTTTACTGATTTTCAGTTACAGTTCCCAGATATTGAATATTAGAGAGAGCGTTATTGTTAGATAGTTGAGTAAGAATAATCAACAGAAGAAACTGTATTCTTCATAGAGTGTTGTAGGAATGGTGTAAATTGATGCAACACATGTCATCGTATCTATGTACTTTTAGTATATTATTTAATCGCAAGCTGCCCTCCCGGCGTAGTCCGGCCCCATGATAATAACCTTAAACATTTATGATTTTATATCTTTAATCTATTTATGTATAGATTTATATTTTTAAATGAAAAGTTTGCTACAATGTATTGTTATTTAGAGGTAAATCGCTCGTACGGTCACGATTTTTTTTTTTTTTTCATGTTGGGTCATTTCATAAATTAAAAAACATATAGTTTTTGTGATCCAAACACTTTGAAATTTCCATTAGTTATAAATATAACGATTTAGCCCGAGTAAACATTTAGTTCAAAAGTATTAATATCTAGTTGTTAAAAAATATGCTTTCATCTCGCTTTTTTTTTTTTTTTTTTTTAGTTTTTATTACTTTCTTCTATCTTCAATAGAAGAAAGTATTGTAATCGAATTTTTTTTCGACTTCCGATTTTCGACGGATTTACATGTTTTAGGGGTCAGAGATCCCCAAAAACATGTTTATAGAAAATGTCTGTCTGTCCGTCTGTCCGTCTGTCCGTGCGTCCGTCTGTCCGTGTGTCCGTCTGTCTGTCGCCATTGTACCATCAAAAAGTGTATGAAGTTATGCATAGATTTGAACCAAATTTTTATTTTAAGTTTTTGGCTATGGCAAGCAGATCCTCCCTGAATTTGGAAAAAAATGCGCCGGTAGAGGGCGCTGTAATAGCTATTTTTGTGCGATTTTGAATATTGTACCATCCAAAAGTATATGAAGTTATGCATAGAATTGAACCAAATTTTGATTTTAAGTTTTTGGATATGGCAGATAGGTCCTCCCTGAATTTGGAAAAAATTCGACTGTAGGGGGCGTTGTAATAGCGACTTTTGTGCGATTTTGAATACTGTACCATCCAAAAGTACACTGTAAAAAAAAATCTGTAAAGTTACTAAAGTTTTTCTAGGAAACTGGGATTCCTAGAACATTTTATGTAACGGCAACAGCAAAAGTTCCTGTAACAGCGTGTGTTACAGGAATTTTTCTCGTTACCGTTACATAAAAAGTTCTAGGAATCCCAGTTTCCTAGAAAAAATTTAGCAACTTTACAGATTTTTTTTTACAGTGTATATGAAGCTATGCATAGAATTGAACCAAATTTTTATTTTAAGTTTTTGGATATGGCAGGCAGGACCTCCCTGAATTTGGAAAAAATTCGCCGCTAGGGACGCTGTAATAGCGATTTTGCATATTGTACCATCGAAAAATGTATGAAGTTAGAATTGAACCAAAGAATTGAACCAAATTTTTATTTTAAGTTCTTGGCTATGGCAATCGGGTCCTTCCTTAATTTTGAAAAAAATCGCCGGTAGGGGGCACTTTATAGGGATTTTTGTGCCATTTTGAATATTGTACCATCGAAAAGTGTATGAGGTTATGCATAGAATTGAGCCAACTTTTTTGTGTTTATTTTTGGTTATGGCATGAAGGTCCTCCCTGAATTAAGAAAAATTCCGCTGAAAGGGGCGTTATAAGTACGATATCTGTACCATTTTCTTTATTGTACAATCGAAAAGTATATAAAATTATGCATACAATTGAACAAAATTTTTTGTGCATGTTTTTGGCTTTGGCCAACAGGTCCTCCTTGAATTTTTAAATATCGCGCGCTAAAGGGGCTCTGTGATTGCGATTTTTGTATACTTTTCTTGATTTTTCATAGTTCTATTGTCCATCGGCGGCTCGTGTAAAGGCGGGAACTCACTTCCTGCTAAGCCAGCTATTCGCAAACATCTGATAACAACAGAATAAGGAAAAACTATTAATTTTAACAAATATCATGATATAGATTAATTCGTTTTTAGTTCATTTAATTGACTGAAGCAGGAATTTAAGATGAGAATCAAAGTTGGTATAGTAATGAACTAATAATATTAAAGTATTAACATGTGTAACTAGTTTTTGAAATAATAAGATGTATAAGATAGAAGAAAGTTTAGGGATTGGCACATCAAACTAGTTTGTTGTTGTTTTCATGTCAGTCATTAACATAATGAAAAAAAGTTCTTATCACCCTGTCTCTCTGAAATTTCAATCGGTTATATATATTCTCCGAACTTTTCGAAAATTTTGTAGATGATGTAAATCCGATAATTGTATCGTTGGAATGAAGCTCTCAGATTTAAATGCGTATTTCTTGTGAGTAGATGCATCTGAAATTGAGCCGTATGGAAGGGTTGGAGAAAGCAAATTAATGTGAAATGCGAAAATAACCTGTTTTGAAAAAAATTCAAAAGGTTAAAAACAATAGATTTTTTAACTGATTGTGGCGTTTTAGACGCAAAAGCACGGACTTATTGAATATGCCGTCTCCTCCCCCCTTATTTTAAAAGGTGTGGTCTATGGGCGTTATCGGAAATCGCCGACCTCCATGGACGTTTTCTTTGAAAATGGAGACTTTTGTTTTTGCCTTTTTGAAACAGTAGTTATGTTAGATGTAAATTTCCAACTGGGCCAGTTTTCTGGAGTTCCATTACCTGAGATTTATTCTGTTGAGCTGAACCAGGTTTCAGACCAGATGCTGTAATCTTCAAGGTTAGCTGGGTGAAAAAGTTCGACCAGAATCGTCCGAGATAGCTCAGATGGCAGAGCACTGGCGGCTTCAGCCAGGAGGTCCCGGGTTCAAATCCTGGTCCGGACATCTTTCGCCCAGTTGGAAATTTACATCTAATATGATTTGTTTACCAATTAGAATAATTGTGTTAAAATTAATCTAGTGTAATTTCGTATCCAGCGATTTCTGGAGTTCCATTACCTGAGATTTATTCTGTTGAGCTGAACCAGGTTTCAGACCAGATGCTGTAATCTTCAAGGTTAGCTGGGTGAAAAAGTTCGACCAGAATCGTCCGGGATAGCTCAGATGGCAGAGCACTGGCGGCTTCAGCCAGGAGGTCCCGGGTTCAAATCCTGGTCCGGACATTTTTCGCCCAGTTGGAAATTTACATCTAATATGATTTGTTTACCAATTAGAATAATTGTGTTAAAATTAATCTAGTGTAATTTCGTATCCAGCGATTTCTGGAGTTCCATTACCTGAGATTTATTCTGTTGAGCTGAACCAGGTTTCAGACCAGATGCTGTAATCTTCAAGGTTAGCTGGGTGAAAAAGTTCGACCAGAATCGTCCGGGATAGCTCAGATGGCAGAGCACTGGCGGCTTCAGCCAGAAGGTCCCGGGTTCAAATCCTGGTCCGGACATTTTTCGCCCAGTTGGAAATTTACATCTAATATGATTTGTTTACCAATTAGAATAATTGTGTTAAAATTAATCTAGAGTAGTTATGTTGTTTTTTAAAACGAAGAAAGCTTTGAAGTAATATGTGGGCTTTTTTCCCCCCATCAAACAAAATTATACCGCATTCGATACTATTCAACTAATTATGTACATTATGTAATTAATGTATGTATGTATGTAATTATGTAAATATTTTTTTTGTGCAAGTTAAAGATGATATAAAAAAAAAATATAATCCAAGAAATGTCCTCTTTATTTTGGTATATCGTCTCATGAAGTTCATTATATGCCAAGTCTGTTCTTAATAGTTATATTTCTGATTCAACGATGCCGGCCTACCTTGGATCGGTAAGTTAGTCTTACTTACCTTTATAGATTTGCACGACATAATACAATGTGTATCCGACATCCGTTGAAACGAAATGGCAAAAGAAAAAAAAATAATAATAATAATTATAAATAACCGGCGTATGGTTCTTCAGTCCATTCCCTGCGTAAAGTAAGTTCTTGATATAACCGAGTGCTCCTTCGCCGATTTGCGCAATAAGATGACTTTTTTTAATGAATTTTTTGTTGAATATCTGGGCTATAATATTAAAAATTAAAAATCTCCTACCTTAGACTATACTTATTAAATTTCCAGACTTCTACGTGCAGTAGATTTTGCTAGCCATCGCAAACAGACACACACACACATAGAAGGATATATTTTGTTTTATTAGTATAGATATACATGGTAAATACACCAAACGATGTTCTAGAATTTTAAATACCATTAGCAAAATATGAATATTAATTTTCAAAAAAAAAATTAAATATTCTTAAATATTAATAACAATAATAAACTCTTAGTTATAATGTATGTAAATATCTACAACAATATTTTTCATGTATTTTTTAAATTCATTTAATAAAGATAAATTTGTTAAGCTGTGCATCTATTAAAAATAATGTAATGAATCACTATTGAGAATATCATCATAGAAATAAGCAAAAAAAAAAAACTTATGATGTATTCATTAAATATTTTTCTTCTTCAATCTATTCCGGTGTGTCCCTACGCCTTCTTGAAATATGTTTGTTCAGTGCACTATTGAAACTTACTGAGGAAGAAGTGACAAAAAGCTTCAAAGAGCTTTTTTCCCCTCAAAACTATCCTGGGAAATCATTATCAACACACCCCAAAGGGTTTTACATAACAATCAATAGTTTCTTTGAAAATAACCTCAAGTTATCGGAAATAGATAAAAACAGCTGGGACATACAAAATAAAGAAAATGAAAAATCAGAATTACTTTTTATTCGTAAAAAAAAAGAATTACATTATAGTTTTTGAATATTTCGATTTTAAGATTATCCTTGCTTTAAAAATTCTTTTACCAGTTGTCAAACATTTCAATAGTTCAGAAAACTCAAAAAATAGAAAAAAATAAGATTCTCATAAAACATTTGTCAAAGATTTCATTTTTCACTTGTTAATAAAAATAATAATAATAATATAATAAATTATAAAACTGTACCGTAGATATTTAGGTTTAAATGCAAAACAACAAATTTAACTGTAGTATTTTTAATTAGTCCCTTTATTAAGTCTTTTTCTTCCAAATTAAAATATATTAAGCATATTACTTTGTTTGTTCTGCAATAGCCAGTGTTACATTTATATGAAATCTAAACATACTAATTAATGCATTTGGACTTAAGCGCAAACTGTGAAATTTCAAAATTTAGTTATAGAGTGAAATTTATTACGGTAAAAATAACAATGTGTTATTTTTTCTTTTGGAAATGATATACTCTTCAATTTAATTATAACTTTTAACATAATAAACATTCACTACACTTACTAGTTGTTACGGAATGTTATGCTACAATTATTTACAAATAATACCACATTTTAGGAACTATTTCGGATATGCGGTCTACATATATTTTAATATTTTATACTGAATTTAATTATTGCATGCAATTTGACACTTACACTGTTAAAATTGTTCGAATAATCTAGCATGAGTAACTTTTATTGCATTTTCTATTTTTTTGCTATATGTAGGATAACCCTAGAATAGATGGCCGTAGTTTTTAAAGATTGAAATAAAAATTCTTAGAATGCAAATACAAGGAATAATGATGCATATGTAAATTTCTTATACATATACTCATAATATTTTATGCAAAAAATAATTAAATATTGAAAACAAAAAGTGTTAAATAAAAGTGAAATTTAAATGGCAGATGGACATCCCTCCTTAAAGCCGAGAAGAGATGACCATCCAATACAAGAAAGAAAATGTTAATTTAAATAGCAAAAAAACTAACACATTTCATATAGTTAATTATGGAAAACATACAGCAATTTGTAAAGATGCAGTTACATGATGGTAAATGTGTGAAGAAAACTAGAATAAACAAAATTTGAAGTATAATTTCAATGCTTCACTTATCGTAAAATCTTACCACATGCTTGGCAAAGGTCTTCATAACACAGGCTTGCGATGAAAAAAATACAAGACAATATATAGCTGAACTTAATGTGTTTTTTGGTGCTAAATATAAAAACAATTATGAAAAAAATCTATCACGTCACGTTTTCTTGAAAAATTCAATTTTACTTGGATTTTTATGAAAATTTCATCGTACATTCCTCATGGACTTCTTGCTCAAAGTACCAATGTTTCATTTGCGAGTGGGACAGACGTGAAAAGACACAACGTTGGGTCAAAAAAGAATGGCTGGAAACACAAAATCATTAAACAGGCCCCAAGAATGTGATTCGTAACAGCTTAGTTGAGCCAAAAATTGTATTGTTCCAAAAGATTGCAATTCTTTCAAATACCTGTGCAAAATGTTTCCAGGTTTATCCGGAGACAAGTTGCAAGAGGAAATTTTTGTTGGTCCAGATATCCGCAAGCTTGTGAAGGATAAAGAATTTGAGAGTAGAAGGACAACAAAAGAAAAAGAAGCTTCAGTTGCCTCTAAACATGTCGTCCGTAAATTTCTGTGCAGTTACGAGTATTCTGACTGTAAACCAATTGCAATGAATATGCTGGAAATTTTTCAAGCGTTGGGTTGTTCCATGAGTGTCAAAATACATTGCTTTCACTCACATGTGGACTTTACCCCGAAATTTTAGGATCAGTCAGCGAAGAACAGGGTGAAATATTCCATCAAGACATCAAATATATGGAGCGCAAATATCAAGGAAGACGGGACAAGAACTTTCTAGACGACTGTTGGATGGTAACACGAGATAGGCCTGATATTGAACATAAAAGAAGAACGTCAAAAAGAAGTTTCAAACAAAAAAAGTACGTACTTTTTTTTTTTTTTTTTTGCTCAGTATAAAATTTGTTTGAAACTTTCATGTACGCATAAGTAATATTGGCATTTCTTAGTTAATCGTATATTTTATGAACGTTACCTTAATAAAAACAAATTAAAATAGTATGTTGATGATTTTTTTCCAAGAAACTGCACCATAATTTGACGTAAATAGTTTAAAATTTTAAAATTTTAAACGGCTCGTGCCGTCTAACAAAAGTGATTTTCTTACATATAAAAAATAATCGATTACTAAAAAATCAATTAGTTTCCCCAAGAATCTATTATTTTACATAGATTTAAATGGATAAAAACCACTGTTTCCAGATAGTACATGCAAAATTGTTCAAGAGAATTCCTTTTCATATAACATTTTAGCAAATATATCGATATCGATTTTACCAAAAATTCTGGTGTAATGGGGAAAATGGAGGTCATTTTCGAAATCAGCACACCAAATAACATAAAAATCAGCGAAAACTTTTCTTTTATTTTTCAAAAACTTCAATTTCGCAGTCCTGTGTAATTTGTACACGTTTCATGGAACCACTCCAGGTACATTGTGCATTATATCGAGAAATTCTTTTTGGATGCACTGTAAAAAAAAAAAAGAAAAAAAAAAAGCCAGTTTTCCGGTAAGAATCGGACAAATAGTTGTCCTTATCGTACCGGAATAATTTCCAACCCTGCTCGGAATAAAATCCGTGAAATACCGTTTTATTGACTATTTCCTTATTTTTACGGATTTTATTCCTAGTTGGGTCGGAAATTATTCCGGTACGATAAGGACAACTATTTTTCCGATTCCTACCGGAAAACTGGCAGTATTTTTTATTATTACTAGGGGGCTCTGTCCCCTACGAGCTACGCTCGTCAACCCCCGTTCAGATAGCGCAGACTCTAACAGCACGATAATTTGATCGGATTTAAAAAGATTTCGGAAGATTAAATTATTATTTGAATCTGAGAATTATAATCTGACGTAATTTTCACCAAATTTTTCTTTTTCTTTTTAATATTCACGTAAAAATACTTTTGTTAGAAATGAAACATTATGATCATCTTAAAATATCAAATAAATGTCTCGAGCAATTTTTAAATTTAAACTGTTCTTCAATATTACTTTTTGTTCATTTTATATAATAAGGGTAATGTGACGTAAATTCTCCTATTTAAGACTTCTAACGCATGTTTATGAAATTATTATTTTACAATATTCTGTCGCTATTAAAATTCACGTGTAATTATAGTTTTTATGACGTAATTTTCAATGAGTTCCTGCTTTTTATATTTTCTGTTTATAATAGTCACGTGTAAAATAAATTTTTAATTTGAAGTAAACATTATTTTTTGCGCTGTTTATACAACTGGCAACAGTTTAAATTAATAACATTTTCAAAAATTTGTAAAAAATATCTCTCGAAATGCTGAAAATTTGAATTTAAAATTGAAATAAAACCTCAAAAAATGAGTCAAATAAGAAAAATAAATGCAATCTTCTCAACGGGAACTTATAACGTATAAAATGATCTAAAAATGATTCAATTCTCAGGTATAGATTTTGCTCCAATAAAACTTTTTTAATGGAACGATTTTGTCCAACTTTAGCATTAAATATCTCTTAAAATAATTCTTCGATTTGAAAATTGTCTGCATCAGCGTGTTTATCAAACATTTCTCTATAATACCACCGATTTTCATATTTTTGTATGCAACAGTTTTTTTTAATATTAACGATGAAAGGCCATGCTTAAGCATTCAAATTGGATGTGGATCTACCCGGAATATATACGCAGATTTTCATTGGTCTATTTCCAAATCAAAACTTTTTTTTTATATATAGAAGGATTTACAGTGTGTGATATTTTATTGTTTTGCATAACCAACACAGTAATCCTAATCCAATTCTATTTATTCGGAATCTGTAGAGTCTGATAATTTAAATGTATTTAGTTTTCTTCGATACTGGAATTGTCGTGTTTTTTTTTTTATTTTTTTTTTCTCGCGTTAATTGTAGGTTTATTGCGTTAATTTAGTTTATTTACCAAATTTATCAGTTTCTGTTATGAAAGTTTCCGATATTTTTCAGTATTTTCTTAAACAAAAAAACCGTTAGGTCTTATTATGTTATTATTATTATTATTAAAATATTTATATTAGTTAAAATTCAAGTAATTATATAAATTAATATATTTATAAACGTAAACGTTATACAGGTTGTCCGGTCTCAACGGTGTCCAATGGCTAATTCCTAAACCGCTAGTCATAGAAATATAGTTCCAATTACAAAAACAATTTAAATCAGCTAAAGAAATATTTTAAAAGCAATTTGGGTCAATAAAAATCTTTCTTAAACAGTTACAAATTTAAATTTTTATACGGACCGCCTGTCCTATAAATTATATTTAGTAAAATTTTCCTATTACACTGACAAGTGAATGAAAAAAAAATCCCATTCATATAACTGTAAAATTGATCGAGTTATGAAACTTTAAAAATGCATCACTTATTATTTTTCTGCTCAGAAAATAAATGAGTTCATCGTGGCTTTGAGGGGTCACATACCAAATGCTTAAAGTATTCGAAGATCTTATTTTATGTGTATCTGCGCTTTGAAAAAAAAATCGTACAAGTATTTCGATTAAGTTAACATTTATTAAGTTTCAGATTGGTTAAAATAACATATGTTTTATTTTGTCAGGATTTGAGACTGTTTCTTTTATGATTTCTTTTAACAAAAATTATGTTATTTTTATAAGTTTTTATGTTACTACAACGATCGTATTTCAACGATTCAGTTCAAAATTTGTACTCGAACTGAAACTTACTTTCAAATACCCGATCGAGATTACACTGTTAAAAATATAAGACAAGTTTTCCTGTAGGAATCGGAAAAATAGTTGCCCATATCGTACCGGAAAAATTTCCGACCCAGCTCGGAATAAAATCCGCAAAATACCGTTTTATTGGCTATTTCCTTTTCTTTACGGATTTTATTCCGAGCTGGGTCAGAAAAATGTACGGTACGATAAGGACAACTATTTTTCCGATCCCTACAGGAAAACTGGTCGGATTTTTTTTTTTTTTTTTTTTTTTTTTTTTTAGTGTACATTTTACATACTGGCACAAATCCGATAACAATCTAATATTATTATGGTTTTTGGTGGTTACCATGTATACTTATTTTACAGGATAACACAAAAAATATCGGATAGATTACCGCCAAGAAGTTCAAGAAAAAGTTTTACATTAGATAACACAAGACTGCGATTGTTGGGTTTATTAACTGTTATGCACTGTAAAAAAAAAAAAAAAAAAAAAAAAAGCACCAGATTTCCTGTAGGAATCGGAAAAATAGTTGCCCTTATCGTACCGGAAAAATTTCTGACCCAGCTCGGAATAAAATCAGTAAAATCGGAATAAAATCCGTAAAGTACCGTTTTAATGAATGTTTCCTTTTTTTTTACGGATTTTATTCCGAGCTGGGTCAGAAATTTTTCCGGTACGATAAGGGCAACTATTTTTCCGATTCCTACAGGAATACTGTTCGTATTATTTTACAGTGTGTATTTTTTCGCACTGAATCCGAAAACTACCTTATATTTTAACCATCATGTCAGGATATTTCGCAAATCATAATTTGCCAAAGTTGAAGAATAACAAAATTCGGATACTATAAAGTCGAGGAGATAGCTGTGTTTTTAACTTTTGATAATTGGTTTTTACGTACACTGTAAAAAATATACGACCAGTTTTCCTGTAGGAATCGGAAAAATAGCTGCCCTTATCGTATCGGAAAAATTTCCGACCCAGCTCGGAATAAAATCAGTAAAATCGGAATAAAATCCGTAAAGTACCGTTTTAATGAATGTTTCCCTTTTTTTTTACGGATTTTATTCCGAGCTGGGTCGGAAAATTTTCCGGTACGATAAGGGCAACTATTTTTCCGATTCCTACAGGAATACTGTTCGGAATACTGTTCGTATTTTACAGTGTGTATTTTTTCGCACTGAATCCGAAAACTACCTTATATCTTAACCATCATGTCAGGATATTTCGCAAATCATAATTTGCCAAAGTTGAAGAATAACAAAATTCGGATACTATAAAGTAGAGCAGATAGCTGTGTTTTTAACTTTTGATAATTGGTTTTTACGTACACTGTAAAAATATACTGCCAGTTTTCCGGGAGGAATCGGAAGAATAGTTGCCCTTATCGTACCGGAATAATTTCAGACCCAGCTCGGAATAAAATCCGTAAAAATAAGGAAATAGTCAGTAAAACGGTATTTTACGGATTTTATTCCGATTTTACGGATCTTATTTCGAGCTGGGTTGGAAATTATTCCGGCACGATAAGGGCAACTATTTTTCGGATTCCTACCGGAAAACTGGCAGTATTTTTTTTACAGTGTACTTTTTTGCACTGAATCTAAAAATGACCTTCATTTTTAACCATCACGTTAGAATTTTTTTTTGTAAATCGTAAATGTGTAAGTTAAAATATAGCGCAAATCTCATACTATAAAACATATGTAAAACTTTATTTTATTTTATTATATTCAATAATTTCGACATTTTTGCTTATTTTGAGATTCTTACAGCTAAACAGCTGACTGGTCCGATGAGATGGGGAAGGAGCTTCAATTTTAACTTTGAACTTTTTACCCGACTGTAAAGAAGGGTTATGTGTTTCACGCGTATTTGTGTATATGGATTTCTTTATACCCTCGAAACATCCCAACGGCTGTATGGATTTTAATGAATGAGGTCTCTATCAATTTGCCTTAACGGTCCAATGGTTATAGGCTAGGTTTTGTTTTTATAAATTCAAAATGGCGGCCATAAAATACAAAATGGCGGTATAGACGAAAATAAAAATTGCGCACCACATTGAGTGTCATATCATTTGATAGGTCTTTCAAAATGAAGACGATGTTTCATTGACTATTTTACAGTCAGAATCTCCGTTTAAATATTATACAACCTGGAAGTTGTGTATGTAGGATCTCTAGCTTTACTGCAACTCTAACCATCATAGACATCTACAGACCTCATCAAAACAGTGTTTATAGATAGGAACTAACAATTAAACGCAACTTAAATGTTATGAATACCAGTAAATATAAAAATAGGTAAGTAATATAAACAAGTAATATAAAAAAAAAATTAAGTCAATTCCTACTTAGGTTAATCAGAGAATCTTTTTTCTCCCATTCTTCTTACCTTTTGAGTGCGTTTAAAATGCTTTGATCAAGAAGAGGGCTCTCTGGGTCTTAAAATACCTTGATCAAGAAGAGAGTTCTCTCGATTATTGAAAATTAATTAATTTAATTTAATTAATGAATTAATATTTGAAAAAAACTGAATTAACATCAAGTGTCATCTACTACAAGTTTAAAAAATTCATTTGAGCTTGATTGGATGAATAATAAGTATTTTATTAACGATTGAAGATTTGAACAAAATATATATAGCGAGAGTGTGAGCTAATAGCGGGAATTGAAAAAAAAAAAGTTTCACATTGATGCGAAATAATTAATTAGTTCGCTTTTTATGCAGTCGGGTTTTTTGGTTTTTTAAATTTAATTGTTTATTAACTTTGAAATTTACAATTTGTGAAAAATCCTGATGTGATGTTTAAAAATGAAGGTCAATTTCGGATTCAGCGGTATAGAATACATAAGAATCAATTATCAAAAGCTAAAAAACATGACACAACCCAACTTTTGCAGGCTAGTATAATCTAATAATATCTTAAAATACGTATCATTTTCTAAAGAATTAAGACTGTTAATTTTAGCATCATTTTAACAAAAAATCTGTTTTTTCTTTCTTCTTAAATGTTTATTACAAATTGTATATTCTGCCTTAATATATCAGAATGACTAAAGATTTCAAATTTATATTGCTATGTTGATTTTACTCTCAACCATTTTTTAATATATCTAATGAAATTGTATTTCGACTAAATTTGTGAATGACCCCCAATTTGCAGAAAAAAAATATGCTCCAACTTTAAACAGCTATTACTTGGTCAATTTTAATCGTAGAATAACGGGACCTTTTGTGTATTACTCGTCAGTGTAAAAGGAAAATTTTACAAAATATAACTTATAGGACCGGGGGACCGTATAAAAATTTAAATTTCGTAATTTTTTAAGAAATGTTTTTATTGACCCAAATTGCTTTTAAAATATTTCTTTACCTGATTTAAAACATTTTTGTAATTGGAACTATATGTCTATGACACCCTGTATATTTATTTTAAATTTAATTATATTTAGTTAAAATCATCACTAAGTATAATTTGGGAATATTGATTAAAGGTAGCTATCTCTCCTCGATTTCATGTGGCCATCTATCCTGAAATTGAAGGACTGATGATTGCCCAATTTAAAGCATGAATAGCCATTGTACGTGTTTGTTTTAGTCTTAGAGATAGAGATTAGATAATATACGTGCCTTAAAAGGCCATATAGTAAAAAATATATATAACGTACTAACTGCAGAACATTCAGATACCTAAGTCAAAAAAAAATATATATATTCAACCAACTATTTAATTTACATTAAAATTACTCTTACTTTTTATAATCACGAAATACAAATGCACGTCTCAATAAATATGCTCATTGAACTATTTCATACGAACAAAGTTTATATTACAATCTATGATCAAGTTTTAGAGATATTTAGACTGGCTATCTCTCCTCTATGGCCATCTATACTAGAGTAATCCTAATAGATAAAAGTACTCACATCGAAATATTTTTCGACATCGCATTTTTACAGATTGTTTACGTTTTACTCGTCAGAGATCCTGAAAAACATACTTTTTACAAAATGCCTGTCTGTCTATCCGCGCGTGTGTGTGTAGGTATGTCCTCCATGTGGCATCCAAAATTTGTATGAAGATATGCATAGAACTGAAACAAATTTTATTTATGTGTTTTTGGCCATGACCAGCAGGTTCCAGTCGAATTTGGGGATATTTTATTTTCTATTGAAATATTTGTTAAAGGAAATAAAATCAATTTAAAAAAAAGCAGAATAACTTTATACTAAAGGATTTAATTATTATTGAAAAATATTTGGGACAATGTATGTGTAAACAAACCTGCTTAACGAATTCAAAGCACAAAAGAAAAATTCCTTTTTAAACCCACTTTTTGTGACATCGACCTTTCAACACTACTTGCCATATAGTTTGGCTTCATCTCATTATTTCACCTGGAGTTCATCTTGGTGAAATTTGTCTACATACCTTCCTAAATTGGTTTGATCAATGTTATGTTCTTCTGCACAGGCATGTACACTTAACATTTCTTAATGTTGCTGCTTTTATCCTTTCTAGTCTTTTTAGTCCTTTCCATAATTCCTATTTACCTAGCATGGGTACTATTTAAAAAAAATAAAAGTTCCTAGCAAGTTTCAAATTTATATTTTATTAAATTTTTTCTTGCTTCTATAGCAATTTTTAACAAGTTCCTTCAATCAATTTTACTGTAGCTTTACGGAATAAAATTATATTATTTTAGAAAAATAACCATTAACACTTCATTTTGTGCAGAATAATAATAAAAATATTTCCAAAAGTAATTAATTAGGGAGGTTTGACTATCTGGTCAACCCTACCTCACATTGATTGGTCATTGGATTAAGCCTCCCTACATAGTCACTTTGAAAACTATAGCACATGGTTATGTTTAGCTTAATTTAGTGTACAATCTTCATGCCTGAAATGTAAACTCAATATTTCTTCATTACTTAAATCTACTTACTTAAGTTTCTATGACATACTTTATCAGAGAATATCTTTCTAAAAAATGCAGATTTTAAGCTGAAAACAATTGATTTTTCTACACCTGTTTCAATTATCTGCATGAAATAAAGACTGTCATTTGAGCATATCATTAGCTTTAGTTGCCACCTATTGGAAAAATTATGAATTTCATTTAAATATGAAAACTGAAGGGTGGGTAAATCCTCTCCTATGGTAAACCCAACCCAGTCTCGCTTATACAAAATATTGCAAAGTTAAAAACTAAAAAATCAACAAAATAAAATAATAAAAATCAACGTTTTGGTCATCATCCATGAAAGTCTTCAAGAAAGAGTACATCTATGTCTTTTGACTGTGGATTTCAGGTCACAGTTGAAAATAGCCGTATATCCAGAAAGAGGCGCGGTAATAGCGAAGTTTGTGCTATTTTCGGTATGTGGTAGTGATAACATACTTTTGTGCATTTGAATACCAGCTTCTCGGAATTCAACGGCCTAGGTGACGTTCGATACCGTAATTCCGTGGATAGTGAGAATATAAAGCTCGAATAACAAAAGAAGAGTGACAAAATTATACTCAGTCACCCAAGTGTCGAATCTAGGTTTTCTTTTCCTCTTCGAATAGCTTGTATTTCGCGTATTAACAAGTATGCGATAGAACAAAGTTTTGCTATTGGCACATCCGGTTAGTCTAAACTTATCAAAGGCGTATGGAGTACATTTTAAAATAAATGAAAGTTTAAGAAAAAGTTAAAGAACAAGAAGTTAGATATTGCATTGCAGATTTCCTCTTCTTAATTTTAGAAGTTTCTTTTTTGTTCTATAAATTTAATAAAAAATGTTAATGCCCGTGTGGCGTGAAATATGACAGAATATTTGAGTCCTTAATGTTGCTTTAAGAATAAAGGTTGTTCTCTTTACTAGAAATACCTATTATATCGTTTTGTGATATAACATGACGTTATTTTATGATATCACTGTGTACGATAAAACATGTGAAAGAAGCAACAATGATTGCAACAATGAATGTAAAATTGCGAGGAACCAAATTTGCTATAACATACGAATTAAACGCGATCGATTTTTATGATTGCCGGCTGTTAACACGTAGTTAACATGTTAATGGTAAATTTTCATATTTAGGCGCGTAATGCATGAAATATGTAAAATGTGTATTTGAAGAGTAGTTGGGTGAAAAATACATTTCGTTTTTTAAATTAGCATATTTGCACTTGCAGTTGTACATTATGGAGAAATAAAAAACTATATACATTAGTATTTTTAGTTAAAAAAATTACATATTGTGTGATAACACGAATATTTTCAAATGCATATAAAATTATTCAGTAAATTTAGGTCACTAATTCTGCAAATAATTTATATAACAAAATTTAAATTAGCAGAAAGCCGCTTTTATGAACTATTACTAAAAACGTAAAATTGAGACTTCCATATTTTTTATTGTCATATTCTTCGTAAAGTAGAACGTAAAAGAATAAGGCTATATAAGGCTAATATAAACTAAAATTCATGAATTTTTATATTAAAGCTTTCAAACCAGTGACTTTAATTCGTAGAAAATTGGAAGCCTTTAATTTTTTTCTCTCACGATAATTCTTTTATTGAATAATCTTTGTGAAATTCAAAAAATTAAAATTTATGGTTTTACTTCAAAATCGGAGGTTTTTGTATGCATAAAGTATTTAAGGAAATTGCAATGTTTTTAAATTACAGAATGTTAAATCTAGAGAATTTTCTTTATCGTCCCATCATTATTCATTGCCTTATTTTTCATTATCTATTATGACAAATGCAAGAAAGGGGTTGAAATTGAACGTAATGTATCAATCTCTCTACTGTAAAAATAATTTTGAAAGCAAAAACAAACTGATTTCATATATTTTTCAAGATGTACACTTTCTATTTCAGCAGCAAAACAGTTTCCGTTTTTCAAGATAATGGTGAAAACGGAGCTACTGTTTTATGTAGTTTTCAAGTAGATATAGATAACAATTATTAATATGATAATATTAATTGTGTAAAAACAGTACTTAAAAGCACAAATAAAATGCTACATCTAGCAGTCCAATAAAAAGGTTTAAAAAAGGAAACATCAAAGAATTATCATAGAATATCTTTAGTAAAATCACAGGCCATTTCATAATTTTCAGAGACACTGTATAAAACTAACCAATATTAGTTAACTCTTAATGTACTATTAACTTGATTTACACTATACGAATTTATGCTTCTTATTCACTTTTATATATCAATTTATACTTTCACAAGAAAAAAACTAAATAAAAAATTTCAATGATTTTTTTTCAATTTTCTTGATTAAAATTTTTTACTTTAAATTCATTTTTTTAGAGAAAATTAATGGTACTTTTCCACTTTTTATAGCATTTGAAAATCGTTATACATTCAAAGTCAAATGTATTAGATCATTACATACTTATTGATGCAATTTCTCTATTTTTATAGCGAATATGATTGCATATATTTATATATTACTGTTTTTTTATGCTTGTTTCTGATAATGTGAAATGTGCATGTATAAGAAGAAATTGCTTGTCCGTTCTCAGGAACCTTTAAAAGTCATTTGCTTTATATCCAGACCGTTTTACAGTAGTTGACTTATTTTTATTTTTTAATATTCTTATTCATTTCAGTAAAACAAAAAACAAAAAAAAAAAAAAAAGAGAGAGACAGAGAGAGTAAGAGTACATCTCAACAAGAAAGAAATTTCGTAATATTTTTTTTTTTTTCAAATATATTTGTAGGTCTTCAGAACTTAAGTAAAATCACATATAAAAATTTTCGTCAATTTAAAGGATTAGTGCACAATATCCAACTTAATAGCATTCTTTTAAAAGTAATAAAATTTATCGAGTTAAAATAAAAATGATTAAAAATAAAAAAACAAGATGCATAAAATTATTTACAAAAGTCACATATGTTAAAAAAAATTATAGCTTTTTAGGGGTGAAGAAAGAAAATAGGACCCAGACAACATTAGCATAATATTTTGATTCTCTTTATTTATGTGGAAATAAGTTTCACTTGAAGATTCATCTCTACTGATATAAACCTTTCTAAAGTATTTTTTTTAATCGAAAGAAAAATAAGGCAAATTTAACTGTTCTTTGAAACGTCACAATTTTCAAATCATTCCCTATTCAAACTGCAATGCATGTTCTTATCTCATACTTATTGATACAATTTGTCTTTTTCTTTGAAAATACAACTTTTTGTATAGTTTAGCATTATTGTTGTTTGTTTTTTTCTTTGTCACAAAGCGTAAAAATATTAAGAAACCGGATGCCGTTTCCAAGGATCATTTTGTAAAAGGGAAAATGTCACTTGCTATGGTATGACACTGTAATTCTTTTATTTTTTTATTTGTGAAATTGACTCACTTACTGTCAACAAATGTTTTTTGCAAGAAAATGTTTCAAAAAGAACTATTTTTCATAGAATAAAAAAAAAGATTTTAAAAACTCCATAAGTAATAAAATAATTCATAAAAAATTCCTCAGGTTTATACAATTACTTCAAAATTTTTAGCTTAATAGAAAAAAAAGGTATCAAATAAACAGAATGTCGTGTAAAATATACAATAATTGTTAAAAAATGTGTATAAATTTCAAATAGTTTTATGCCATATTCTTTTAAAACTAATATAAAATATCGAGTTAATATAAAGTTAATTTAAATAAGCATCCAGATGTAGTAATGTATTTACAAAGGTCACGTATGTTACAAATTTAAAGTTTATTAGAAGTAAATCACTCCTGTCTAATTCAATATTAGTACGTTACTTAGATTCACTTCTGATTTAAGGGCAAAAACAATTTTCTTTCGTGTTTATTTTTGTTTTTGAAACGTTTCACTTTAAAATTGTTTTTGTCTTTAAAAACAGTGTTAATTTAATTGTTCTTGGAAATGTCATATTTCTCAAATCATTCCACATCCAAAATCAAATGTATCTACTTATTTAATACTTATTGATGTAATTTGTATTTTCGTAGTGTATTTTAGAACAAGTAGCTTTTTTGCATGTTTTAACATTATTGTTTTTTCATTTGTTTTTTGTCATAAAGTACATGTATAAAAAGAATCTGGTTGCTCATTCCAAGGAAAATTTTGTAAAGGAAATACGTCTTTTCCTATTGTATTAAAATGTTTTGGGACTCTTTTTATTTATATTTTGTGAAATCCACTAATTTACTTTCAACGATTGTATATAATAGAAAATTCTGTAGCAAGAAGTACTTATGATAGATTTTAGTTAACTCTCTAGAACTTAAATAAAAAAGTACGTCATACAATTACTAAAAAATATTGACGTTTTATGGTATTGTTGTGAAACTCAAAACAAGGTATGGAGTAAAAAGAATATTTCGAAAACATGTAACCAAATACCACAAATTATTTACAAATTTCACATACTTTTACAACATATACTTTTAAAACTGATAAAATGTGTCGAGTTATAAAAAAAGTTGATTAAAACAATCGACGGGATGCACTAAATTACACTAGTCCGCAAATTTTGGGTTGTTTCATGTTTGCTAGCTTTTAATAATTATTATGTACTTTTTAGCGCTGAATTGAAAATGACCTTCATTTGTAACACTCACGCAAGGCATTGTTTGCAAGCCATAAATTTCAAAGTTAAAAAGTTAAAAATTAACGAAAATCTGATACTATAAAATGGATGTGATTGTTGTGTTTTTTAAATTTTAATAATTGATTTTTATGTACTACTTAGTGCTATATCCGAAAACCGCCTTCATTTTTAATCATCACGCCAGGATTTTTTGCTAATTGTAAATTTCGAAATTAAAAGTTCATAATTTAAAGTGAGTCCCATTCCCTCATCGAACCCCTGACATGTTTAACTGTGAGAATCCCTGTATAACAAACAAAAAAAAAAAAAACGAAAACAATTGTTTAATTTTAAAAAAAATTAAATTGCACAAAAAATTTACATCTATTTTATAATATCAGATTTTCGTTTGTTTTGCTACTTTTCAACTTTGAAATTTACTTTTTTGCGAAACATTCTGATGTGATGATTAAAAATGAAGGCCATTTTCAGCTTCAGTGCTGAAAGGTATATAAAAATCAATAATCAAAATTTAAAAACACAACCGTCAAATATATTTTATAGTATCGGATTTTCGGTGTTTTTTTTTTTTTTTTACTTTTTAAGTATAAAATTTAGTGTTTAGAAAAATCCTGACCATGAGTGTTAAAGATGGAGGTCATTTCGTCATTTTCGGATTCAGCGCTAAGATATACATAAAAATCAATTAACAACAGTTAGAAATACAACTCTCTCCTCTATTTTTTAGTATCAGATTTTCACTACTTTTTTATTTTTTACCTTTGAAATTTACAATTTGCGAAAAATCCTGACTTGTTAGTAAAAATGAAGGTCATTTTGGATTGAGTACTAAAAAATACATAAAAAGCATTGTGTTATTTGCAAATGTCACATATGTTTAAACTTGTATAGCGTGCATTTTAACTTCTGAATTAAATTTTTATCTAAACTAATTATGAAACATTAGACAGACTTGAATAAATTTAAAAAACAATTAAATTAAAATTATATACATAAAAACATTTAATTAAAATCAAAACGTACAAGGTACGTTCGCTATGCCATCGCATAGCCTCATTGGTGATTGGATATTAGACATTTAATATGCTTTGTGGCCTATAACAACTATGGACTGGAATGATCCTTATTATACACAGAAAAAACAGCAAGCCACAAAAACTTTAATTTTTTTCCATTACATACATATATATAACAACAAATGGGCATTCACAATTACATCCAAGTCTTACCGAGGATTCGGACCCGGTCCTCCGCCGTGGCGGCAACTGTCACTACTGACCTCGCCACTGGGCGACATCGTATAGCCTCATCATTACTAACATTAACCACAACAACAAAATATCGAAAACTCTCTGTACCCAGTCAAAGTTAAACATTCCTCCATAACAGATTTTTCACTAAGCTATACTCATATACATTGAATGAATCAGGTTCGATTCCTAATGAATATATCTTGTTTCTAAAAGTAAAACCTTAACTTTAAATTTAACTGAGTACAGAGCGTGCTCGATGTTTTGTTCATAGCCAAACGCATACTTTGTATGATTTTGATTTTATATAAATATTTTTATGTATATATATTTAATTTAATTGCTTTTTAAATGTATCTGTAAAAAGTCTGTCTGATGTTTCATAATTAGTTTACATTGCATATCCTATTAGGAGAGAAAAAAACTTTCATGTCTAACAAGGAGAGGGCCAACCTTGGTAATCACAGATTTTGATTATTGTAATATATGTTGTAGGGTATAGGCCCCTTAGTCTCAGGTTCAATGGATTATATACAACGCTCCTTAGTTCTTGAGAAACAGGGGGGGGGGGGTGTCTAATATTATGAGACAACTTCAATAGTTACTTTGTAGCGAGAGGACAACGTTGGTCGTAACTTAGTTGATATGGCATTTGCTCGTTCTTCCGCTTGCTCATGTCCGATACGGGAAACCGCTAAAATTGTTTTTCTCATTTTTATTTTATAAATATACTTGTAATTACGATTTTAGAATCTCATTGTCAATTAAAATTTATAATATTGTATATCAGTTATAATTTTAACCTATTTATTTATTTTTTACTTGAAACTAAACAATTGTATAAAACATCATAAACTGTTATTTTTTTAATCACTTTTAAAATATATTTCATATATTCTTTATTGATGCAACGATATAGAAAAATTGTGGAAATTCGTGATTTTAAAGAAACATCATTTATGTATTGCCTTAACAAGAGAAGTCAATACGATAATAATATCTATTTTTAAAGTAACAAGCATAATTACATGAAAAATTAGCATGAGAATTAAATGACAACATATTTTTTGCATATTAAAGATTTTAAATTTGTAATAAGTATGCTTCTGCTTTGAATTATTTTGCTTCCCCCTTTATCTTCTTTCTACTTTTATTTATATATTATATGAATACGTTTTATTTTATCATAACTAGAGGGCGCCGCAACAGCCTTTGTAGCAATTTTACAATATTTACTATTCAATAATAGATCCATTTAAAAAAAAAATCTCTTTAAATGATGAGAAATAATAGTTTAAACACAATAAAAAAAATAATTAAAATTTAAATATGTTAATATTATAATTAATGTGAGATATTAAAATTTTTGATTAAGATAATTAAATTATAATTACAAGTATATTTATAAAACGAAAAATTAGAAAAAACAAATGTAGAGCGTTCAGGTATCAAACCCGAGCCCGCTGAACAACAAGCAAACGCCATACAAACTGAGCTGTGACCAACGTAATGCTCTTGTTACAAAGTATTTAAGTTGTATCATAATATCAGACCCTCTCCCCTGTTTCTCAAGAACTAAGGGACGTTGTATAAAGTTCGTTGAACCTGAAACTAAGGGCTCTCTACCCTACAACAGATATTAAAATATTCAAAATCTGTTATTACCAAGGTTGGCGCTCTCCTTGTAAGTGAATATTAGAAGGCGCTTTATCTTTATTGATATAAAACTTTCCACTTTAAAATTCTTTTTGTCTGAAGAAAAATAGTGATAATTTAACTTTTCTTGGAAATGTCACAGTTCTCAAATCGTTCCCCATCCAAATTCGAATGTAGGTACTTATTTCATACTTATTGAGGCAATTTGTATGTTTCTTAGAACAAGTAGCTTTTCGTATTTTTAGCATTATATGTTTTCAGAAAAATCTTACATAACAAGTAACTGGTTGCTCATTTCAAGTATCATTTTGTAAAGTGGAAAAAAGGAAAACATCACTATTGTATCTCAATTTTTGGAATTCTTTTTATTTATTAATTCAAAGTTGTGAAATTACATAAGTTACTCCAAACAAATATTTTTTAAAAAGAAAATGCGTTAGCAAGAATTATTTTTTTAGAGTTTTATCAAACGTTTTATTAAACTCTGTAAGTTAAGTAAAAAAATCATCAAAAATGCGTCAATTACCATAAATTAATGTATTGAAACTTAAAAGATATCGAGTAAAAACTGTTTAAAAAATATATATCTAAATGTTGTACATTATATTAAAATGTCCATAATTTTACGCCCTATTAAAAAAGAAAAAGATCATTTATGTCTCAGTCAATTATACTACGATTCCTCTTCTTTTGTGAGTAGAAATGTATTTTTAATGTACTATCTTTATTTACCTGAAAAGTTTCAATTTTAAAATCAATTTTATTTTCTGAAGAAAAGTAATGCTACATTAACTGTTGTAGAAATTTTCATGGTTCGCCAATTATTCTCCATTCAATATTTAATTTATATACTTTTCTCATACTTATTGATGCAATCTGACATTTATATAGACCATTACTTTTCTTTACGCATTATTGTTTTTCAAATCTCTTGCTTGTGATAATATAGATATATATAGCGAAAAACTGATTTACCATTTTCGGAGTCATTTTTAAAAGGAAAAAAATACTCTCTTTTTATCACAATATTTCTTGAAATGTTTTATGAATATATGTGCAATTAGTGAATTTCCTTATTTATTGTTATAAGTTTACGTGAGTTCTTAGACGGTTTACATTATTTCTTTTTAAATAGATATTAATTCATAACACATAAGAGAGAAAACAAAATTCATCCTAGCTTTGAATATTGTAATTCCAACTTCTTCAGAGACTCGCTTTCTTCTAGTAGGAATGCTGGAATTATTTTATTTAATAAATGAAGTGTGTTTCTTGTTTTCTAGAATTGGAGAGCGTCTTCTGAATCTAGGCTTTATATGAATATAAATTATTAGCAAAATATACAGGTTCTTGATTAAATATATTAAATACACAGCGAATGAATTATATAATTTTAGGGACGTATTTTTGTAGGAGCGGGTTTCTCGCTTCCTAAAAGATTCCAAAAAGGAACAGTTTAAAAGGGTTGCGTCTTGACGTTTCTAAGACCAGCGCCCATCTGAAGGGTTTTAAAAAGTTAGAGAAAAGTGTTAGAACAAAGTCTAATAACACAATACAAGTTGATGAGTCGACATTTTCCTTTCTTTTACAGAGGAGTATATAAGGAACAAATTTGTAAAATCCGTGGTGCTGCTATCTATAGCAGCGGAATCGAAGTGCAACATAAAATCAGTTTATCAGGGTAATGTCTATTAGTCTTTTGAAGTTATTTAAAACACTGGACAGCTAGTGGCGACATCTATTATGCATATTTCATAAATAAATGCATACCCCACAAACAGACGACGGTGAAACAATATTTTACACTAATCCCTACATTTCCCATTTCATCTGAATCCTGTGGTGGTAATAGTTTAAGTTGACTTCTTAGATCCTCAAAGTCAGGTTTGGCGATTGGCTTTCTAAAGATGTCGGCGACCATTCTTTTGGAAGGGCAGTATACTAATGTTAAGCCACCGCTTTCCTTTAGATGTCTCACGTTATGATATTTGATGTCAATGTGTTTTACGCGAGATGGGTGTATGTCATTTTCACTCAGATTTATGCGGGCGGTATTGCCTTCATATATTACAATCGGTAAATTTTGGTGTAGCTCTAAGTCCTTTAGCAAATTCAGTATCCATTGAATTCCTTGAGTTGCGTTAGAAACAGAGATGTACTCCGCTTCCGCGGTGGACAATGCAACACAGTTCTGTTTCTTCGATGTCCAGTACAGGAGATTACTTCGTAGTTTCACCACGTTTCCGGTAGTAGACTTTCCATCTTCTCGGTCCCCTGCCGAATCAGAGTCACTGTACAAAGTTAGTACGGGTGGCTTTGTTTATGGTTAATTTTAAGTATTTTGTAGTACGCAGATATCTAATCACCTTCTCTACTGCTTCCTAGTCCGCCTTTCTAGGAGATTCGTTTCTTCATCCCAGAATGTTAACTGTGACGGCTATGCCCGGTCTGGTCAACGTCGCAATGTATAAGAGTACTCCCACTGCCTGACTATATTGTGTGTTGTCGTTCAGTGGTTCATTGTGTGGGTCTATGTTAAAGTAGTTTGTGCACATGGGTGTATATGTGGGTTTGGAGTTAGATAATTTAAATTTTTCTGCTATTTCGTGAATTTTATGCTCCTGATCTAACTCAAGGTTTCCGTTGTCTAACCTTTTTGATGTTGACCTTTTTGATGTGATACCTTTTCCAGATTCTTAATTTCGTATTCCTTTGACAACTCCGCGTGTATATTGCGCGTAATTTCTTCGCTTTCAGCGACTAAAATGTCGTCTACATGTACGATTATATAAGAAATGTTCCCATTTTAATTTCTCTTATACAGGCAATGGTCTGAATCGCATTCTTTAAAATTCAAATTTCTTAACGGCTTATTGATCTTTATGTACCAAGCTTTCGCGGATTGTTTGAGGCCATATATTGCCTTCTTTAATTTGCATAGTTTTTCTTCATCCCCCTCTACGACATATCCTCGTCTAGATTCCCATGTAAGAATACTGTTTTTACGTCGAGATGAGTAATATCTAAATTTTTATACACGGTGTCATTTAAGAAGCTTCTGATCGTGGTGTGCGCTACCACAGGTGCATATGTTTCGTCGTAGTCGCTCCCGTATTTTTGTGAATATCCCTTTGCGACAAGCCGCGCCTTGTATCTCTCCACCTCCCAGCAGGCATTATATTTTATCTTAAATGTCCATTTGCAGCCTATGGTACGTTTTCCTGGTATCGGTTTCACCAGTTACCAAGTATCATTTTTTTAGCGACCTAATTTCTTCATTCGAAGCCTCTATCCATTTGGTTTTAATTTTGGCATCTTTAATGTTCTTTATGTCTTCCCAGTTTTTCGGATCTTGTACTTTACAGATATTCGTGCTTATCCCGAAGCGGCCAGAAGGGACGCCTCTGTTGCTTTTTAGTGAACTCCGCGGTTCAGCGTTGTTTTGCTGCGGAGCTATGTTTTGATTTTGTTCATCATTATTTAGTTCAATTTCTACGGTTTCAACGGGTGATTGCGCGTTATTTATGTTTTCGTCAATTTCATTTACTCCGTTCTCAAAGAATTTTATAGTTCGCGATATTATGACGTTGTTTCCCCCTGTGTGTACTCTGTACCTCTTATTTCGGTTATCGTACCCCAGTAGAACACCTTCAACAACCTTTTTGTCAAATTTGGATCTCATCGATTTTTCGACGTAGGCATATGCCTTACATCCGAAGGTGCGTATGCCAGATAGATTTGGTTTCCTGTTGTTCCATAGCTCGTAAGGCGTTCTATTGTTCTCGTTTGCCTTGGTGGGTAACCGATTTATAAGGTACGTCGCTGTAAGTAAGGCCTCGCCCTAAAAGCGTTTCGGTAAGTTCGCGTCGGATAGCATGGTGCGCGCCATCTCGACTATCGTTCTATTTGCGCTCCTCGACGCCGTTCTTCTGGCTAGAATTTGGGACGCTTTACTGATGTTCTATACCGTTTTCCGTCAGACAATTTTGAAAACTATCTCCTAGGTATTCCTTAGCGTTATCAGATTTAACTGCTATTATAATTTTTCTGAATGTATTTCTGATTAGGGCTATGCATCCTTTAAGTTTTGTTATTGCTTCTGATTTATGTGAAATCAAATATATCATAGTGAATCGTCTATAGTTGTCAGTAAAAGTTATAAATATCTTTTTCCACTAAGTGTTTCTGTTCGCATAGGACCGCATACATCTGTATGGATCAGATTTAATGTTTCCTTATATCTGTTCGTAGCGGTTTTAGGGTAGGGTGCAATTGATAGATTGCCCTCAATGCATTTTTTACAAACCGTTTCATGTTTGCAGTCCTGTATTTCTATACCCTTGGGTAGTTTATCTTTAGTAAGATATTTTATTGCTTCAAAAGTTTTGTGACCCAGCCTCTTGTACCAAATGGATATGCAGTTCTCATTGTAGCAATATGTTTGTGTTTGTATACTATATCTTTAGTCATCTTTGGGTTCTAACTCATATAAAATATCGTTAAATTTTGCTGTCAAAATTGTTTGGTTATCTTTAATGAACGAGCATTTCTGTTTTCCAAATATCACCTTAATATCGTTTTTTGTGGTCCTTTTGACTGATAAAAGATAGCTCTGCAATTCGGGACAGTATAATACGTTTTTAGGTGTTATGGAATTTTGTGAACCTGCATTCATATTTATGTCTCCATGACCTTGTGAGCATAGCCTCTTTCCATTCGCTATTGTTAATTCGCCAAAGTTTCCTGGCATAAAGTTGTGTAGATGTTGTTTTGTCGCCACGCCATGTACATCCAGAGTCTATAATGTATTTATCTGCTGTCGATGTTTGTGCTCTGTCTCAAAATATGCGGGTGAAAATTGTTTAACTTTATCTGATACTAAAGATATAGGTTAGCCGTACCTGTCTAAAAACGTGAAGTAAAAAAAGTGAAGTAAAGTGAAACAAGATTTTGTATATTCTGCTGTTGTTCTAAGGACAATAAAAACTTCTGACCGTTTGCTATGGGCATCAACCACTAAGATGCATTTCCCCATAACAAGGTCAAAATATTTTTTACGATTTATTACACATGGAACTGCAGGTACATTCCCAATGATGTTTATCGTTAGTGGATCGTTTTTCAAATTTACGAAATAGTGCAATTCCATGCAAGGTCTTCAATATCATGGTCTATTCCGGGCCATCGTACAAAAATACGGTCTAAAACCTTCATTTTTATTACACCGAAGAGTAGTTCTTTTAATACTTGTTTTCAATGTACTTTTGGTTTAACTACACTACAGCCATTTAAAATACAACTATGCTGAAGAGTGAATTCTTATTTTCTATAACCAAAAAGTAAATTCTTAGAAATTTCAGAACCAGAAATGAGGTGATAAAAATTTTATATAGTAAGAGATCGCATTTTGCAGCTGAAATAATAGATATAGAAGTTAAAGGCAGAATAATGAATTGATTATTTTGAAGAAATTTAGATTCGTCAATTACTTCATTTGAATGAAATTATGGATGTAGTAATGATAAAATTAAAATAAATATATATGTGAGTTGTGGTTTTAGATTTGCATAACACTCCCCGCCTAGCAATAAGATTCGGTCAGCGGGTTCCATGACAACTTGTAACCTCAAAGTCGCAGATGGTATTGAATTTGCTGATGCTCAGCTTTGAATTCTCTTCGCTTGGGAACTATTAACAACCCAAGTTCAGATTTCATTCCGAAGCGGCTGAGATTGGACGTACATTTCTCGCTCTAGACGAGAGCAAAAGCCGATATGGAGTCTCAGATGCGGTGGACAGTTCCGCGTAAACCCCCCTTACACTCCCTTAACTTTGTAAATATAATATTAGTTTGATGTGTACTTATAACCCGGAACTATTAAACTCCTTTATTTCATTAACTATGGCATTATTCATATATCATATGGGAGCCCGGCCTATTAGAAGCTATTTAAATTTTTAAATTCCTCTAGACCTACCCCAGTCAACGACGTTTTTTTTTTCTTTCAACTCTGAAGACATACAAAAGTGTTTCGCTGTGAATCATCGAAGTTACCGAATTTTTTTTTCTTATCAGTAAAGGCTCTTC
The DNA here is from genome assembly GCA_963932465.1 of Maratus speciosus. Lineage (NCBI taxonomy): Eukaryota > Metazoa > Arthropoda > Arachnida > Araneae > Salticidae > Maratus > Maratus speciosus. Next base: position 491,285,253 of record OZ010789.1, read on the forward strand.
ATGAAATTTCTCGGACGCAAGAGTCAAGACGTTTCTTTTTTTTCTTTCCATGCTGAAATATCTCAAGAAGAAAGTAGGTTACTAGGACAGCTATGAAATTCCTCGGATGCAACGATTTTAATTTTCTTCTGTTAGTACGGATGATTCAAGATTTTTTTCTCTTCTCCCGTGCGGTGCACATACAGCAGGGAAGCAAAGATACTTCAATTATCTAGTGTGCTTATCAGTTCACGCCAATCCAGGCTTTGGTTATTTATTTCTTTAACTTTATAACGGATTAACATAAAAGGAAGTAAGTGGTATATTTTATATTACTTTCGACAATCATGTTAAAAGATATTAGCGTGGTAGTCAGCCAAATTAATTCCGCGATTACCGATCGCATTAAATTGTTACATGATTTATGTTTTAAAACGGACAATGGAAGGTTGAATATAAAGGAACTAAGAGAACTTCAGGGATTTAAATTTAAAGACGGAGATGATCAATTTCAAACTAAATTAGCGGAAATTCTGGGCGAATTTTCCCAAATTCAGTTAGTTTGTATAGCGAATTTATTGCATTTAGATGTTCACGGAACCGATTCTGATATTGCAACGCGTATACTGCAAGCTTTAACTGACTTAGAATCTTTTCAAAATTCCCTTACTTCAACTACAGATTCCAAAACCGAAATTGAATATGAAAACATTTCGCGGAACACATTAAATGACACCGTAAACTCGGACCACACACAAGCTCCTGCAAATAATACGCCGACTAGCACTCAGTTTTCACCACGCCACACGATTGCATTTTCCGACATTGAGAACTTGTTACAACCGTTTTCGGGAAAATATTCCGACAATATTCTAAAATAGTTTGAGCGATTTGAAGGCTTAGCAGATAGCTTTGCATTAACCGAGATTCAAAAATTCATCTTCGTTGAGAGAGCGCTTACGGGGACAGCTTTATTATTCGTGGGTAGTGAGTCAAATATTACCTCTTATAGCACGCTGAAACACGCCTTGATCAATGAATTCAAACACATCTTATCGCCTGCACAAATGCATGAGACGTTGGGTGCACGCAACTGTAAGCCCAACGAAAAATTCTCTGAATATTTCCTCATCATGAAAGAAATAGCCCAAAACGGTAATGTCGACGACGCGAATTTGATGTATTATGTTATCGATGGTATTGTATTCAGAACACTCCTAGCAATAAAGCTATATTATTCGGGTGCACCACGCTTGCCAAATTTAAAAACAAGCTCCAAATTTTCGAACGAATTTGTGAACAGAGCCCTAAATTTTACCAAACAAAGTCACCGGCTACACCTGACATTCCTAAAATTCACCAGACGGAAAAAATTGCAAAATTAACGTGTTATAATTGTTTAGCCCATGTCACCGTTCTAGCCAGTGTGTGCATTTAAATAAAGGGAAAAAATATATGAAATGTGCACGTTTTGGTCATGTTTCCAACCAGAGTACGGAACAAACTCCGGAACGCAAGCGTTCAACTCAAGGCATCTCCCCTTCACGCAAGACGTCGCCAAGCCGAGACGAACAAATTCACGTAGTAGAAATGTGTCATTTTCATCCGCGCATGTAGAAACCTGTAAAAATTTTCGATTTAAACATAAATTCAATTTTAGACGCAGGAAGTCCATTGGCGATACTGAGAGAAGACATTAATGAACAAATCGGATCTCCCCCCCTCACCGGAGCTCCTGTACGGTTGTCGGGTATCGGCAACGGTACTTTTCATCCTATAGGATCGTTTCTTACGGACATAGAAATTGATAATAATACTTTTTCTACTACTGTTTACGTAGTTAAGTCCTCTCAGACGCCCATGCAACTTCTTGTAGGGACAGACGTCATATTTCAAGGCACTCTCAAGTGCGAAAAAAACGGCGTTGCATTATTTAAATCCCCACCCCCAGAAATTCTTATAAACTACATTACTGTGTCTGATGATGCATCTGCACGTAAAACCGAGCATAAATCCTATGTACATCCATTTCCCGACGCAAGATGTGCGACAGAAACATTCCTTTTAAATTCCTTCCCCCAAGATCTGCAACCCCCGAGTATAATTGAAAATCTTTCGAATGAAAATATTCCCAGTGTCATCGAAATTGATCCAGTGAATGACTCAACACATCTCGCAACATTATCGCCAGAGTGTTTTTTCTTCAATTTAACTTGATTTTCTTACAAGCTTTTTATGATCGTGTTCATCTTAGTTATCACCTGTTTGTCACTGTTTAATTCTGCCAACGGACTCAATCATTCCGCACTACATAACTACCAACCATCTCAAGATTTGAGTGAGGTTACTAATTATAACGAAATCCTGCATGTCCTTATCGGTTCTTGTTTATTTATTATACACCGAAACTGTGTGAAATAAACGAAAAGAAAGAAAAAAACGTAGACTTAAATTCTCGAAAAGGAAGATGCTTAACGGATATAGGTCACTAGTGTGACTGCCATATTGATAAAATAAGTGTTTTTTTTCCTTATTATTATTAACTGTTTTTATATATTATGTGTTTTACATCTATATGTGCTTATTTTTGCGAACATTTATGTCGTACTGAACTATTAGACTGCTAATGTATGTGACTTTCTTAGTAACTTTATTTCAATATCTTCGTTTTTTTTACGATTGCGGAAAGCATGAACGATTTTTTTTCCGGACGAAACATTAAAATGAGGTGTTTACCAGTGTGACTCACCATTTTAAGAGTCCAATTAGTGATGAAAACCCTCTACAAAAGACGTTTGATTTTCTCTTTATTGTGTGTTATGCCAGTCTATAGTGCGATTATCTTCAAGTGTTTATTATTTTAAGAAGGTATAGTGTGCCAAGCATTTCATTATCAACATTGTTTCTTATAACCCTTATCTGTCTTTGAGGTGTGCAACAGTGTGCTTATATTTATTTTTTCCTTTTTTTATTAACAGAATTTCAGTGCTTTTTTGTAGAAGTTCTGTTCAATATTCTTTTTAATCTCTGAGCGATAATATACGCTCAAAACTTCTTTTTTATTGAACCTATGCTGTGATTTTTTTTTCGCATGGCAATTTATTTTTATCTCGGACTGCAAAGGGTGCTTTATTTTTTTCATTTGTCTATTTCGCAACACGTGCTTTTTTATGTTGCGTAAATAACTTTATTTAAAATGACACAGGACTTTTTTTTCAACATTGACATTTGACAAGAAGAAAAAGAAAATAGTTGTATTTATATATTTAAAACTGTATTTTATGTGTTAAATTTTTATTGAATTGCTATAAATATGTATGTGTTTTACCCCCCCCCCCACCTCGCATTTTTTTACAGAAGTAATAGCTGGCTGTAGAAGAAAAAACTCTTTTGGGTGGGGAATCTTTTTTGTTTAGACGAGGCAATTTTTTAATTTTTTTTTCTTCCCGAATAGACGTTGGGATAACGATGTTTTGTTTTCACGAAATTCTACCTAAGATGAGGCAGATTTTAGTATATTTTCTTGATGATAATATAATGGGCAGACAGCCTTACAGATTATATTTTTCATCCCTGATGATGGCGCATGAGAAAGACGGTCTCATGACGAAAATTGACGATATCCTGAGATTTTTTTTTATTCTTTTACTTTTTTTTGGATATACCCCACGACAGCTCAGCATAAATATACATAAAATTTAGACTTAACTTTTTTTTTTATTTAGCTCGATTTTCTTAATTATTTAATGACAGATTTTTTTCCTTTGGATTTTAATTATTTTTAGATAGTTTTTTTTGTTTGTTTTTTGATATATCTTGTTGCTTATTTAACACGCTGTCGAGGCCGACAAGCGGAAAAAATGGCCAAGTGCAAGTTGTGGTTTTAGATTCCCATAACACTCTCTGCCTAGCAATAAGATTCGGTCAGCGGGTTTCATGAGAACTTGTAACCTCAAAGCCGCAGATGGTATTGAATTTGCTGATGCTCAGCTTTGCATTCTCTTCGCTTGGGAACAATTAACAACCCAAGTTCAGATTTCATTCCGAAGCGGCTGAGATTGGACGTATATTTCTCGATCTAGACGAGAGAATGCCGATATGGAGTCTGAGATGCGCGGACAGTTTCGCGTAAACCCCCCTTACCCTCCCTGAATTTTCTAAATATAATATTAGTTTGATGTGTACTTATAACCCAGAACTATTAAACTCCTTTATTTCATTAACTATGGCCTTATTCTTATATCATACATATATAATTTTGGTAGCTTTTATGAAAGTTTAAAAAAAAATTCTCCAATATTTTTGTAAATTAATGTATATATAGATTTATACAAACTATCGATGCCGGTTTCCTTTTCGCTTCATGTTTTCACCCGAGTTGGTAGCTCAGAAAAAAGATAGTCCATAATGTCCTGCGGTTGTAATCTTGGCAACTCATAAGAGTGACAAGTGCTAGGCTTGGTATCGTCCAGGAAGTTCGGTGGTAGAGTAATGTCAATGATCTTGGTTCGATCGCGACTTGGGCACTTTTTCACACTGTTGGCTATACGCCACTTAAGAAAGTTTAATAAAACTTTATTGACTTTTTTTTAAGTGTTGAACTTAGAAGAATCTCATTTTTCAATAACTACAACGCCTTGATTAAGATATGATACATTTTCCAGAAAGTCAAATTTAGAGATATTATTGGCATTAAACATAGCTTTACCATTTAAAAAAATAAATCTATCTCCGAAATCTCAAATATACTTAAAATCACAAGATTTAAAAATTTCTTGGTTAGAGAAATAACAAGCGTGTTCATTTATACAGGTTTCGGAATTTCCTTTAGATTGATCTACATGTAAAAATTTAAACATGTCACAAAGCACATTAGAGATTGTCCATTTGCGAATATGAGAAACCAGAGACTCAGAGTAGAAGTGAGCTTGGTTTACCAACAGGTTTCAAAGCAAAGCTGAACCGTATTAAAAGTTTAGTTAATTTGTCTTTTTGCCATTTTTTGTCACAGTGAATTAGTGATAAAAAGTTTGCGTTACTTAAGTCCTTAGATTGTCGGTAATTCCTTAATAATTGCTTGATGAATGCATATTTAGTATTTTAAAAAATATTCGTCCTGTTTTTAAGTTGGCAGCCGTTTATCGCAATCTCCAATAACTTTTTTTTTGTCAGTCTCTTCGGAGATATAATTTCCCGTTTTAATGGACTTGCGACAGGTTTTTTAGTTCATTATCACATGGGGGGATTGATAATGGTTTTCGACGTGTTAAAAGCGTCATGAATCCACAGCTAATTCGCCGATTTTGATGATTTTTTTACCAATTTTTTTTATTTAATGAGAATAAAATATTACCATAAATGAAATTATAAAAAATAATATTTTGGTTTTTATGAGGAACTTTTGAGCCGAATTAAAAGTGCACTAAAGTCATAAAATATATCGGCAATCAATAAAACGGCGAACACTTAATTCGTTAAGAAAGATTTCCATTTAAGGGGACCAGGTAAGGGAAATTTGGGAAAAAAATCGATTTATTCTTTTTTATATTATTAAATAGTTTAAATTGTTATCTTTCTAACGATGTGTCACACATGTTTATATATATAAAAAAAATAAGCGTTGGAATTATTCATTCTTTCTAAAAGTACTTCACAGCTTAAAGGCCATTTAAATCTTAAATAGACTTTTTCTCAAAACTTGGATTTTTCATGTTTGTGTTTATTTTTTCAATATCTATTAAACTTAAGAACTCAGATCTTTTTAAATACTTATATTATGTTATATTGTATACTTTAACACAGGTATTTCATGATTTGTTGAGAATTATTTATTTTAGGCAGTAGAATCTTACCAAAAAATGCTAATTTAAAAATGACTTTCAACAAATAATTAATAATTAATTTTCAGTTTCACTTAGAAAGAAAATGGTCTGTTAGAATACGTAAAGCATGATATTCTAATTACCCTAAAAAATCTAGACCTCTATCTTTTACCATTTCGGAGAAAAAGGTACATAAAGTTGGTGAATATAACATGGCAGAGATAGGGCTTTTCCGGTCCTCTTAAAAATATTTAAATTGACACCTATTCCAGGTTCGCTTACAAAGATAGACCGAAGCTACATATCACGCCCGTGAGTACAATACCGAAAGCATCGAAGCGCAGAGGCTACGAGCTTTATGTTCGTTTGCATACATTTCAGTTTAAAAATACAAAATCATAGAAATTGTTTCTTTGTCTAAAATAATGGGACACTTACACTAGATTCATTTAAAGAGGTTTCTCCGTTTAAAACAAACAAAATAGAGGCATTCGATGTTCATTTGCTAAAGGAAACCGGCGCCGGTGTAGTAACACCAGGTTATGCGCCAATATCGGAAATGTATTCCTCTACACTAGGTTCATTTGGAAAGAATTTCAGGTTATAAAATCAAATGAATTATGCATTAGTTTGCCAAAACAGCCCGGAGCGTGTATAGCACTCCCAGGTGTGTACTGAAAATAAAACTGCTCTACTTTTAAATCCCTCCCGGAGAAAAATGTATGGATTAAATAGAGATTCTAGGTGTTTAAGGTGAATTACGTATTATGATAAAGGCCTGTGTATTGCCGAGCGGGTAAAAAAATGTCTATTTACGTATTTAAAACAAAGTAATCATTAAATATTTTATATATTTTTTAATTATTTAAAAATTAAATTTGTAACGGGTGTATTATTTACTATACATTTCTAAAAGTCATTAAAAAAAAATAACTGTATTTGTGAACTTTACATACATTACTGACAAAAAACAATTAAAGTTGACTTCGAAAAGAAAATGTTATATTATTTTTATTTAAGAAGTCCAAATTTAAATTAACGTTTAATATAAATATTGCAAAATAATCACAACCAATTAAGAATTTATATATTTAATAACAGTAAACTTCGCTAAATTTTTATGTTCATTCTCTACAATCAGTATCATATAAGGTGTTAATCAATAACATGATAAACATCAATTGTATTGATTATTTTTTAATGTCAATTTATATATTTCTGCAACATTTAAAAAGCAGAAAGAACGTGAAAACGTCTGAAATAATTTGAAATATTTGATTTTGCTATGATTGCTTCAGACACCTGCTCTTGTTTCAAGAAGGCATGTGTTATTGATTTAGCTAAAGGAAAAACAGGTTAAAGCATAAATTGTATCAGGTGTGTCGCATGCATGCTTCAGACACCCGCTCTTGCTTTCAAGAAGGCAGATGATATTGATTCAGCTAAAGGAACAACAGGTTAAAGCATAAATTGTAGCATGTGTCACATGCATTTTACCTTGCTGAAAAGTGTATTCTCCATAATTAAGAATTCATTGTTATTTACTGCAGGAATATTTTATGCATAAAAGTTTACGTAACTAATAATATTTAAATAATATACAAGCATTTGAATTATTATTTTGTAGGTTACCATTAATTTCAATAAATGAAAGATATTATAAACAAATTAATTTCGGTAATATTTACTCTTAGAAAATTATAGGTTAAGACCAAATTAAAAAAATATATTTTTACTTTTCTTTTATGTGTATCATTTGTATTTTACGAATTAGAGAGAACTTTATCAAACATGTGTTCCATTGCTATGGTAAAAAATTAATTCACATTTTATGTCAATTGAAGGTGATTTATGTAACCAAAATATAAAATTTACCATAATTTTAATCATTAAAATTTTTTCTATATGTCCTCGGTTTAGATCACAATATATTTATTATTTACATTTTATGCTATTTTCCGTACATTTACTCTTTTGTGACGTCCAATCTTCATCGTGCAGGACCGTTATCATCCCTTAGTTAGTAAATAAAATAGAATTTGTTATCTTTCCATGTTTAATATATCCGTTGCAAGGAAAACTACATATCTCTCTGTATTTATTTATTTGTTTATTACTTCTTTCTTAAAAGTAGAATCTTTTGTGTTTGTTTTGAACATTCACAGGGAAAATAACTTTCGCGTATTTTCTTTTATTGACAAATAAGTAACAATGAGAAATCTTTTCAAAAGATCGCAAAATTATGTTTGTAAAGATTTTTAGTCGTGAATAGTTGAAAAAATGAAAGCTTTTCCTGGGGATGAGAGAATAATAAACCAGCTATAATTATTTATTCTTTTATTAGAAATATTTTTTTTATTTAAAGTTTCTCGTTGAAACATTTATATTAGTTCCTAAAATGTTAAATAAACTATTGGAATTTATCATAAATTTTGAAATGTATTTTAACAAGTTTACGCTGACTTTTGTCCCATTATTTTAAAGTACAAAATGTCATTCAAAGTTGTTTCTATGAAAACTGCGTTTCTATTAAAACAATGTCATTAGAAATGTTTCTTATAATTATTGCTTTGAAATTACTTCAGAAAACAGATAATGCAATTTAAAACTCAATTTCTACTTAACACTTTTTATGTCCTTGTATCGGTACAACTTCCTTTACAGATATAAGTCGCGATTGAGAAACAAAGTCCTTTCTAAGGTGCGTTAAGCTTATTATACCACAATAAATTACGAAACAAATGGAAACTTATGTTGAGTAAAATATGCCAAAAATTATTTATCAAAAATAAATTTTTTCAATCTTGTATAATTTTTTAAAATCTTTATTCCTAACATTTGCAGAACTGTATTTTTTTTCTCAAAAAATTATGTAGTCTCATCTGTTGAAAGTAAACTCACCCATCATAGTAGACTCTTCTGTAAAAAAATCTACTACTTTAATATATTTAAATGAGTTTTAAATCTGAGACTGAATTTTTTTAAAAGTTGAATGTCAATTTTGTCGATTTAAACTAATGTACAGGTTTCCCAGTGATAGTTAAAGCGGTATTACAACAGAAACCGAAACCTTTCTAATTGAAACACACATTAAATTGGAAAATCTACAATACATCCACAAATACCTTAACAAATATCTTAAATTCCAATATACACAAATAAATAATATAAAAGTGTACTACGTGATTGTGTTATTCTCAGAAATTGAAAAATATGGAGCATTCCCACAATCTTTTGATTTTTGGGGAAAAAATCTGACAAAATTAAACTTGCTAAAATAACATTTTAATCTAATAGACGAATGCCTTAATGATTGAAAATAAGGAAAAAATGGTTAGCAGCGAAATTTTTTTTTATTTAACTTAGGTTTAAGTTAAACTTGCGAGTTTAATTTTCCTTACCATTTTACCCCAATAACTTTTTATTTTCTTCTAAATTTTTACTTATAATGAATTTGCATAGTACCCACAGGACATTCAAATGAGAAATAATAACAATGTAGTACTTTTAATACAGAATTTTTGTATAACATTGTCTTAAAGGGTTGTTAAAGAAAGGACGGTAAGGTAAAAAAAGGGGATGGTATTGGAAAAAAGGGACGAAATGGTAAAAAAAAGCGACGGTAAGGATGGAACGGTAAGGAAAATTACCACCTAATTTTAGGAAAATCATGTTAAGACTAAGTGATAGCCACAATGTTCATTGATTTTTAGAAACAGTTGTTAACATTGGATTAAATTATTATTTTTTTTTATTTACCTCGAAAAGTGCAGGAATAAACCTTGGGGACGGGGAGACTGCCAATAAAGTCACGATGCTTTAAATTGATATTTAAATGCTGATTTAAATTCTGCAGTGAATTTCCTGCCAAAGAATTTTAGACATTATTTCTCTAGAATATTAAAGCATGAGAAAAAATTTTGTGGCTGCATCTGAAATGATTTTTTGTATAATTTTAGAAAAGGGATGGTAAGGTATCTAAAACCCAAGGAGTTTAAAAAATAATAACAACCCTAAAATGTGTGCAGGTTAATTTTTAGCTACACATTTATATAAAATTATAGTTCCAATTTCAGAAAAAAATTACATCGAATTATTTTTATTGAAACAATTTTATCGAGACAGACCAAAACTTAAAAATCAGCATCAGGGACACAGGACGGTGTAGGACTTTTCAAGGTGTTTGGACCCCTAACATCGTCCAAAAATTTTTTTATCTCGTTAATATTGTTATGCAATCATGCAATGGGATGTTCCCGAGTATATAAAATAATTTAAAAAAAACACAAAAACATGTACTAAAATAAAAATTATTATTCAGGGATATGAAAGTCAAAAGATTGTGAGAATTCCCCATATACGGACTTATTTGAAACATTGTTAATAAAAATGCATCTGATCTATGTGAACTTCTATTAACATTAGCGTGTTGGCGAAATTAATACGTGACAAGCGATAAGCTTAAATATGTGATTTTATATCGGTAATATTGTCAACCTGTTGGTCATTTCTTGTTAGATGTATACTTTATTTTCCAAATAAATTGAAACGATTTCATAAAAAATTCGGATCATTAAATCACTGATTTGAATACAAATCGAAATTTACCTCACATTAATTATAGGACTGTCTAATAAATTACATGACTAACTGAAAGTGCAAAAAACAAAAGCAACTGGTCAATAATTTAAAGTGAACAGTTAAAATATTTCGCTATGCGAGATTCATTACTGCCTGTTACGGACAAATTTTAAAACATAAAACAATACTCATAAAACAGTCTTGGTTTTTTTAACCGTGAAATTGGATTAATAAAAAACTCTCTCAGGGGACGAATACAGTTTGTGTGACAAATATACCAGAAACTTGACATGAGGTAAACGTCATAACCAAATAAATTTAAAACAGCGTAATAAAGATCAGAAAAATTACAAAAATAGCTGTACACACTCCCTCGATTATGGAAACTGGTAAAATTTGACGACAAAAGTTATCTTCTGGATTTGCTTTATTTTTATATATTTCCTCGATGTTGACATTAGAATAACGGGAGATTATGAGTTGTATCGTCTTCCAGAAAAATCCAGAGATTTCTTTAGCTTTTATCTTAGAATTATGTTTCTTGAAATTTACCGATATCCATTTGTCTGTAAAAATTTCCAAAAAATTGCTGCTTTGACCCCCCCCCCCTCCCCATAAAAAAAACCCAAATTCGTCACCAATGTAGTGAAGTTAATGTAAAACGATACACGCTTTCCCATTCATACTGTGCTTCTAATTTTAATAAGGATAATCTTTTCGAGTTTTGTCGGCTTTTTAAATTTTATTTTAAGCATTAATTATAATCAACAGAATATACTGATAAACTACTTTAGCACTAGTTTTTAGTCAGCGTTAATAATATTTTTGGGGAAAAATACTCGAAGTATAATATTCCTTAAGCGACAAGAAAACTACATACAGCTGGAAAGAAAAACACCTTGCATTTTTTTTTTTTTAGTAAAAAAAAAAAAAAAAAAAAAAAAAAAAAAACTCTTGCTTAACTGCTTTTACAATTTCTCTTTTCACAATTTATAAGTTCTTATAAACATGTCACTGATTTGTTTGAGGCGTTTATTATATTCAATATGCCAATCAACAAAAAACTAGCTATGCAAATCTTCCATGTTATTCTTCCATCATATACTTAAAAATTAAGACAAATGTTTACAAAAAGTACAGAAACAAAATCAATTTATTAACATACTAATGTCTCATAAAGTAAGCTTATTTTAAAGCTGCCCGATTTCATAAACAATAAAATCCTTTTTTCTTACATTCTGTAATAAAACCGCACCTATACTTATTTTTCTCATTTTCAACCAAAAAATGTTTCAAATATTTTATTCCTCCGTAAAAATATAAAATATATATTTTTTAATATTATGAAATTCCAGTTAAAATGAAATCGTGTGAAAAATATCTTTCAAAGCTGAATTGAAATTCCAAGGTAAGTATGAATTTATATTCCGAAAGAACTGCTGAAACGCAAAAAGAATTAAATCCATGTTCAAGGACTTGAATGGGGAAAAAAGGTATAGAAAAAAGGTGTATAAAAGCATGGCCCTTTTTTAAGCATTCGTAAATTTTAAGTTAATTTTTTGTACATATTCAGCTTTTGTTATTTCCCTTTTTTAAGAAAGAAAATTTGGATGCGGAGAAAACTCGGTCTTCAAATCATTGCGTGTTTTCATGAAGAAAACACTAAAAGGCAAGAAAATATTTTATACAGCTTCGCAAATAAAACATTTGCTTATGAGCTTTTGAAAGTTTCCCATTTAGACTTAATAAATATATCATGATTTTACAATAATAATTTTTACATATTATAACATATCATATCATGCAATTTTAATGAAAAAACTTTTAATCGTTTTAATGAAAGTTCGAAAATTATGAATTGTGTTTAAATGAGAAATATTTATATTTAAAAATGATGTATTTCATTTATTTTTTGAGCATACAGAATTTTCAGTCATACATCATGATTTGAGATTGTTTGAGTTTGAACTATTATATTGATGAATAATTAAATATTAGAACAAAGGTAAATATACAGTGTGTCTGCGTATAACCTGACCGACCTTTATTTTCGCAACAGTTGGTCCTAGATGCATACTTCCAATTACAAAAATGGTCAAAATTAGGTGCAGAGTTAAGATAAAAAAAAGTTTCAAGCGAAAAAAGAATTTTGTGAAGAATTACATAATCTAAATTTTAATGCGGTACCCCGGTCCTAGAGTTATATTTAGTAAAATTTTCCTGGTACACTGACAAGTAAGGCAAAAAAATTCCCGTTATTCTACGATTAAAATTGACCAAGTAATAGCTGTTTAAAGTTGGAGCACTTTTTTTTGCTGCAAATTAGGGTTAATTCACAAATTTAGAAGCAGTATAATTCGTCACATATGTTAAAGAAATCGTTGAGAGTAAAATTAACATTGCAATATAAATTTGAAATCTTAAATCATTCTGACATATTATTGCAAAATATACTATTTGTACTGAATACATAAAATGATACAAATAACAGCATTTTTGTTATATAAAAGGATGAAAAACAACTACCTCAATTCTTTACAAAATGATGCATATTTTAAAATACTACTAGATTGCACTGTCTTTCAAATTTTGGGTTGCGCTATGTTTTTTATGTTTGAAAATGGATTCTTATGTATTTTTTAGCGCTGAATCCGAAAATAACCTTAATTTTAAACCACCATGTCAGGATTTTTCTCAAATCGCAAATATCAAAGTTAAAATTGACCCTCCCCTCCCCTCCCAACCTCATCGAACCCCTGAGCTGTTTAGCTGTAAGAAACCCGGTATAAGCCTAAAAATTGAATGAATTATTAAATTAAATTAAATTAAACTGAATAAAAAAATTCTTACATCTATTTTATAGTATCAGATTTTTCGCTATTTTTAACCTTGAAATTTACGATTTGCGAAAAATCCTGACATGATGGTTAAATGTGTAGGTAATTTTTTTATTCAGCATTAAAAAATAAATAGAACGTAATTATAAAAGTTAAAAAACACAACCATCGCAGGTTTATGTTAACTAATTTAAAACTCTTTCTCAAACTTCTATCCGAATTTTTTTGTGTTATCCTCTAATATAAGTATTTATAAATGGTAAGCGTCAAAAATCATAATAATATTACATTGTCATCGGATTTAAGTCAGTTTATAAAATTTAAATTCCATCGGATATTTGAAAGTTGGTTAAAGTTCAAGTACAAATTTTAAAGTAGAAAGACCATTGTTGCACGTTAAATAAAACCTTATGAAAATAATATACTAATTTTTGCTAAAAGAAATCATAGTCTCAAATCCTTACAAAATAAATCATATGTTAAAATACAATTATTTTTACTAATCTGAAACTTAACTAATAAATGTTATCTTGATTGTAATAGTTGAACAATTTCTTTCAAAGCGCAGAAAACTTGAAATAAGTTTAAATACTTTATACACGACCCCTGAAAACGCAACCGAAATCATCTGTTTTGAGTTGCAATAAAGTGGTATAAGTCATGCATTTCATAGTTTCATAACTCGGTCGATTTTAATGCTAGTTTATTGGGACTTTTTTGTCTTACTTGTTAGAGTCCCAGTAAATTCTTACTAAAAATCACTTATAGGACCGGGGGACTGTATAAAAATTTAAATTTCGTAATTTTTAATAAATGTTTTTCTTGACCCAAATCACTTTAAAAATAATTCTTTACCTTATTTAAACCATTTTTGTTCTTGGAAGTATGCATCTAGAGCCAACCGTTACGAAAATAAAGGTAGGTCAGGTTTTACGTGGACACACATATATATATATATATATATATATATATATATAGTATATGTTATACTCGAACAATTTAAACTTTAAACAATGCCGTCGAAAAATATTTGTGAGAGATAAAAGATGTACGGACATAAACAGGGTGTATCTGAAATGCTTCAAGAGTCTTCGAGCATGTCCGCCAGTCGTTCCTCCGTAGATGTTCTCTGTGTAATAATGTCCGCGGTCGACACTTTGAACAATTGTCGTAAAATATTTGTTTTCTCTGAACATAATTAGCTGCGTTGTACCTATTATGTGCAATAAATAATTTTCTGGAGTGTTTCTTTATGGTCTCAGTTTGTCCATTTCCAGATGCATTTTCTCGATTTCCATCCTTTAAACGTCATTTTCGGCCCCAAGTTCCATTGCATTTTTTGTTCGTCATCATGAGTACTATCATACCTCAAAGTTTGTTGAAACATTTCAGATACACCCTGCATACAAACACACCAGCTTCAGATATAAACCCTTCACAAGTATGTTGAAAGATTTTCAATATAGCATTTAACATTCGTATAGTACAGTCGTGGGAAAAAAAAGTAAACACCCCCTACTAACTCCTCAACAAATTATTGTAGAAGAAAGTTACTGGTACCGAACGATTGAAAATAAAGTCTACTTTTAAATGATATAGATAAAATGTGCTTAGGGGCCATTTACATACTAAAACGAACCGTAACTTTGTTTTTTTCAATAGCAGTACTCAATTCTGACAGCATAAATGAACTCTGCACCCTTGAATTAGCCAAAAAACAAATTTTTATGGAATTCGTACCATAAGTTTCTGATAAATTAATTATTTTAAAACTCGATTGTTAACTGAGAGAGCCCTCATCTTGATCAAGGCATCTTAAGAAGTCAATGAAGCCTGCTAGATTACACAACAGCAAAAGAAATTTCAAAATATCTAGTCACTCCTATTATAGACGGCCCCTTAAAGCATCATTTTGCCGTTTTTTAAGCATAATTTGAAAAATGTGAAATTTTGGATTTCCATAAAGCAGGACTTAATAAATCTAATTCCATCAAAAAAATTGTAGGTTGCAATTCATAATTTTTTCGAGTATTAATTTCATAAATCATAATTCATATCAAAAAGTTATAAAAATTGCAATTTCAGCGTATTTGTGTTTGGGTATATTAGTATTATTGCTACACCAAAAATTAGCACATTAGGAGCATAATTTCTGGAGATATAAATAAAAATATGAAAGTGTAATTTAACATTAGAAGCACTCAATTTTGAATGTTTATAATTCAAAATCTTATCATTCAAATGACTTGAAATTCGGTGACTAGGCATAGTTTGGACCATAGATTTGAAATATCTCGTTAAAATTGGGTATTGTCATAGAAAAAAAATGAAGTTTGGATTCGTTTTAATATATAGATGGCCCCCTAATCAAATTTTATATACATCATTTAAAATTTTACTTTATTTACAATCGTTAGGTACCAGTAACTTTCTTCTACGATAATTTGTTGAGGAATTAGTAGGGGATGTTTACTTTTTTTCCACGACTGTACATATTTGTAAATCGACATTTTTGGATGACTCAGTTACGTTGTTTTCATTTTATCTAATTGTTCATTACAATTTCAATAGTAGAAATGGTTATAAAAATTAAAAATTCCCATATCTGCACTAACTTAAAAAAGCTCTGCAGGCTTCTAAAATTATTTTGCTAAACAAGGGCTATCGGTATTGAAGCCTCAACAAATGCCTTACATCTACGCATTAGGGATAAATTGAAGAAAAGGGGTTTATTTTGCAGTTTATTTTTTAAATAATAGTTATTATAAAGTTTTAAGAACCCAACAAATAATCATGAAAATGTGAAGTACTCGTAAAAACTTATTTTCCTACGTCATACAAAATAAAATTTAAAGCATGTTCTTTTAGGTAGCTTTCTTTACAAAAAGCTACCTATTGCAGCCGTTCGGAGGAAAGCGATTTCAAAAAATTTTGGTATATTTTCATCGATCATGACCCCCAGACCCCGAAACCACCCTCCGTTCAAAATTGATATATATATATATATATATATATATATATATCAATATATATATATATATATATATATATATATATATATATATATATATATATATATCTGACCTATGTCACACTGTAACTCTCGTATTTATGAACCGATTTGAATGTAATTCGGTGTGTACATAGTACATACCAATGTCTCGACCGAGTTCGTTGGCCAGCTTCATACGCCATTTTATTTCAAAATGGCGGCCATTTAAAATTTTTAAAAAAATTTAAAATTTGAAATGTGGTACCAAAAAATTGAAAATGGAAACATATTTTTTTCTTATGTATTTGACCTTTATACAAGGACTCCGTAGCAGTTTTTGTTTAGACTATATCTTAAAAAATGGCTGAGTTATAGCATTTTGAATTTCTAGCGAAGCTGACATTTTGAAACGTCCTGAATTTTGTCACGCGATAAAAGGCGTATTTATGAACCGATTTGGATGTAACTTCGTTTATACATAGTACAGACTAATGTCTCGACCGAGTTCGTTGACCAGCTTCATCCGCCATTTTGTTTAAAAATGGCGGCCATTTAAAATTTTAAGAAAAATTTAAATTTGAAATGTGGTACCAAAAAATTGAAAATTGAAAAAATATTTTTTTCTTATGTGTTTGACCTCGATAAAAAGATTCGGGAGCAGTTTTTGTTTCGTCTATATCTTAAAAAATGGCTGAGTTATAGCATTTTGAATTTCTAGTGTGGCTGACATTTTGAAACGCCCTGATTTTTGTCACGTGATAACAGACGTATTTATGAACCGATTTGGATGTACCTTGGTGTGTACATAGTACATACAAATATCTCAACCGAGTTCGTTGGCCAGCTTCATCCGCCATCTTGTTTCAAAATGGCGGCCATTTAAAAATTTTAAAAAAAAATTAAATTTAAAATGAGATACCAAAAAATTGGAAAATGAAAAAGAGTTTTTTCGTATGTGTTTGACCTTAATACAAAGATTCCGGAACAGGTTTTGTTTTGTCTATATCTAAAAAAATGGCTGAGTTATAACATTTTGAATTTCTATTGTGGCTGACATTTTAAAACGACCTGATATTTGAAACGCGATAACAGGCGTATTTATGAACCGATTTGAATGTAACTTGGTCTGTACATAGTACATACCAATGTCTCGACCCAGTTCGTTGGCCAGCTTCATTCGCCATCTTGTTTCAAAAGGGTTGCCATTTTTAAAAAAAATGCAATTTAAAATTTAAAATGAGGTATTAAAAAATTGGAAAAGGAAAAAGATTTTTTTTATGTGTTTGGCCTTGATACAAAGATTCTGGAGCAGTTTTTGTTTCTGAAAATTTGTTCTTTTGTTTATATCTTAAAAAGTGGCTGAATTATAGCACTTTGAATTTCTATCATGGTTAACACTTTGAAGCGATCTTGTATTTGTCTCGCGATACCACACGTATTCGCCTATTTCGATGGAAGAACGCATGTGGATAGTATACATCAATATCTGGACCAAGTTCGCTGGTCAGCTTCATCAGCCATCTTGTTTCAAAATGGCGGCCATTAAATTAAAAAATATATATATTTAAAGTGAGGTGCAAAAAAATTTGAAATTGAAAAAGGTTTCTTTCTTAAGTATTTGACCTTTATATAAGGATTCAGAAGTATTTTTTGTTTGTCTTTATCTTAAAAAATGGCTCAGATATATCAGTTTCAATTTCTAACGTGGGTGACATTTTGGAAAATCTGATTTTTTGCCTGCGACAGCACTCGTATTTATCAACCGATTCCGATGTGAGTGAGCATGTGCACAGCAATTACTAAGGTCTCGACCAAGTTCACTGGTTAGCCTCATCCACCATGTTGTCTTAAAATGGCAGGCACTTTAAGAAATCGCCGAATTTGGCAGCCAAATATAAGTTACTTTAAATAAAAGCAGCTTGGATAAAGCTGACTAATTTCGCGAAATTCTCATTCATAATGATTTAGTATTGATAAAAATTAGTATTGAATCCCCTACATTCGGTTTCCACTTAATTGAGCTTCGTGTGTTTGAATAATATAAGTTGGCTTTTTTAAAATTAGGAATATGAAAGCTACCTCTTCCTCCCGGCACTGGCCGGAAGGACTTTTTTAGGTAGCTTTCTTTACAAAAAGCTACATATTGCAGCCGTTCGGAGGAAAGCGATTTCAAAAAATTTTGGTATATTTTCATCGATCAATATTTGTGAGAGATAAAAGATGTACGGACATAAACAGGGTGTATCTGAAATGCTTCAAGAGTCTTCGAGCATGTCCGCCAGTCGTTCCTCCGTAGATGTTCTCTGTGAAATAATGTCCGCGGTCGACACTTTGAACAATTGTCGTAAAATATTTGTTTTCTCTGAACATAATTAGCTGCGTTGTACCTATTATGTGCAATAAATAATTTTCTGGAGTGTTTCTTTATGGTCTCAGTTTGTCCATTTCCAGATGCATTTTCTCGATTTCCATCCTTTAAACGTCATTTTCGGCCCCAAGTTCCATTGCATTTTTTGTTCGTCATCATGAGTACTATCATACCTCAAAGTTTGTTGAAACATTTCAGATACACCCTGCATACAAACACACCAGCTTCAGATATAAACCCTTCACAAGTATGTTGAAAGATTTTCAATATAGCATTTAACATTCGTATAGTACAGTCGTGGGAAAAAAAAAGTAAACACCCCCTACTAACTCCTCAACAAATTATTGTAGAAGAAAGTTACTGGTACCGAACGATTGAAAATAAAGTCTACTTTTAAATGATATAGATAAAATGTGCTTAGCGGCCATCTACATACTAAAACGAACCGTAACTTTGTTTTTTTCAATAGCAGTACTCAATTCTGACAGCATAAATGAACTCTGCACCCTTGAATTAGCCAAAAAACAAATTTTTATGGAATTCGTACCATAAGTTTCTGATAAATTAATTATTTTAAAACTCGATTGTTAACTGAGAGAGCCCTCATCTTGATCAAGGCATCTTAAGAAGTCAATGAAGCCTGCTAGATTACACAACAGCAAAAGAAATTTCAAAATATCTAGTCACTCCTATTATAGACGGCCCCTTAAAGCATCATTTTGCCGTTTTTTAAGCATAATTTGAAAAATGTGAAATTTTGGATTTCCATAAAGCAGGACTTAATAAATCTAATTCCATCAAAAAAATTGTAGGTTGCAATTCATAATTTTTTCGAGTATTAATTTCATAAATCATAATTCATATCAAAAAGTTATAAAAATTGCAATTTCAGCGTATTTGTGTTTGGGTATATTAGTATTATTGCTACACCAAAAATTAGCACATTAGGAGCATAATTTCTGGAGATATAAATAAAAATATGAAAGTGTAATTTAACATTAGAAGCACTAAATTTTGAATGTTTATAATTCAAAATCTTATCATTCAAATGACTTGAAATTCGGTGACTAGGCATAGTTTGGACCATAGATTTGAAATATCTCGTTAAATGGGTATTGTCATAGAAAAAAAATGAAGTTTGGATTCGTTTTAATATATAGATGGCCCCCTAATCAAATTTTATATACATCATTTAAAATTTTACTTTATTTACAATCGTTAGGTACCAGTAACTTTCTTCTACGATAATTTGTTGAGGAATTAGTAGGGGATGTTTACTTTTTTTCCACGACTGTACATATTTGTAAATCGACATTTTTGGATGACTCAGTTACGTTGTTTTCATTTTATCTAATTGTTCATTACAATTTCAATAGTAGAAATGGTTATAAAAATTAAAAATTCCCATATCTGCACTAACTTAAAAAGCTCTGCAGGCTTCTAAAATTATTTTGCTAAACAAGGGCTATCGGTATTGAAGCCTCAACAAATGCCTTACATCTACGCATTAGGGATAAATTGAAGAAAAGGGGTTTATTTTGCAGTTTATCTTTTAAATAATAGTTATTATAAAGTTTTAAGAACCCAACAAATAATCATGAAAATGTGAAGTACTCGTAAAAACTTATTTTCCTACGTCATACAAAATAAAATTTAAAGCATGTTCTTTTAGGTAGCTTTCTTTACAAAAAGCTACCTATTGCAGCCGTTCGGAGGAAAGCGATTTCAAAAAATTTTGGTATATTTTCATCGATCATGACCCCCAGACCCCGAAACCACCCTCCGTTCAAAATTGATATATATATATATATATATATATATATATATATCTGACCTATGTCACACTGTAACTCTCGTATTTATGAACCGATTTGAATGTAATTCGGTGTGTACATAGTACATACCAATGTCTCGACCGAGTTCGTTGGCCAGCTTCATACGCCATTTTATTTCAAAATGGCGGCCATTTAAAATTTTTAAAAAAATTTAAAATTTGAAATGTGGTACCAAAAAATTGAAAATGGAAACATATTTTTTTCTTATGTATTTGACCTTTATACAAGGACTCCGTAGCAGTTTTTGTTTAGACTATATCTTAAAAAATGGCTGAGTTATAGCATTTTGAATTTCTAGCGAAGCTGACATTTTGAAACGTCCTGAATTTTGTCACGCGATAAAAGGCGTATTTATGAACCGATTTGGATGTAACTTCGTTTATACATAGTACAGACTAATGTCTCGACCGAGTTCGTTGACCAGCTTCATCCGCCATTTTGTTTAAAAATGGCGGCCATTTAAAATTTTAAGAAAAATTTAAATTTGAAATGTGGTACCAAAAAATTGAAAATTGAAAAAATATTTTTTTCTTATGTGTTTGACCTCGATAAAAAGATTCGGGAGCAGTTTTTGTTTCGTCTATATCTTAAAAAATGGCTGAGTTATAGCATTTTGAATTTCTAGTGTGGCTGACATTTTGAAACGCCCTGATTTTTGTCACGTGATAACAGACGTATTTATGAACCGATTTGGATGTACCTTGGTGTGTACATAGTACATACAAATATCTCAACCGAGTTCGTTGGCCAGCTTCATCCGCCATCTTGTTTCAAAATGGCGGCCATTTAAAAATTTTAAAAAAAAATTAAATTTAAAATGAGATACCAAAAAATTGGAAAATGAAAAAGAGTTTTTTCGTATGTGTTTGACCTTAATACAAAGATTCCGGAACAGGTTTTGTTTTGTCTATATCTAAAAAAATGGCTGAGTTATAACATTTTGAATTTCTATTGTGGCTGACATTTTAAAACGACCTGATATTTGAAACGCGATAACAGGCGTATTTATGAACCGATTTGAATGTAACTTGGTCTGTACATAGTACATACCAATGTCTCGACCCAGTTCGTTGGCCAGCTTCATTCGCCATCTTGTTTCAAAAGGGTTGCCATTTTTAAAAAAAATGCAATTTAAAATTTAAAATGAGGTATTAAAAAATTGGAAAAGGAAAAAGATTTTTTTTATGTGTTTGGCCTTGATACAAAGATTCTGGAGCAGTTTTTGTTTCTGAAAATTTGTTCTTTTGTTTATATCTTAAAAAGTGGCTGAATTATAGCACTTTGAATTTCTATCATGGTTAACACTTTGAAGCGATCTTGTATTTGTCTCGCGATACCACACGTATTCGCCTATTTCGATGGAAGAACGCATGTGGATAGTATACATCAATATCTGGACCAAGTTCGCTGGTCAGCTTCATCAGCCATCTTGTTTCAAAATGGCGGCCATTAAATTAAAAAATATATATATTTAAAGTGAGGTGCAAAAAAATTTGAAATTGAAAAAGGTTTCTTTCTTAAGTATTTGACCTTTATATAAGGATTCAGAAGTATTTTTTGTTTGTCTTTATCTTAAAAAATGGCTCAGATATATCAGTTTCAATTTCTAACGTGGGTGACATTTTGGAAAATCTGATTTTTTGCCTGCGACAGCACTCGTATTTATCAACCGATTCCGATGTGAGTGAGCATGTGCACAGCAATTACTAAGGTCTCGACCAAGTTCACTGGTTAGCCTCATCCACCATGTTGTCTTAAAATGGCAGGCACTTTAAGAAATCGCCGAATTTGGCAGCCAAATATAAGTTACTTTAAATAAAAGCAGCTTGGATAAAGCTGACTAATTTCGCGAAATTCTCATTCATAATGATTTAGTATTGATAAAAATTAGTATTGAATCCCCTACATTCGGTTTCCACTTAATTGAGCTTCGTGTGTTTGAATAATATAAGTTGGCTTTTTTAAAATTAGGAATATGAAAGCTACCTCTTCCTCCCGGCACTGGCCGGAAGGACTTTTTTTGGTAGCTTTCTTTACAAAAAGCTACATATTGCAGCCGTTCGGAGGAAAGCGATTTCAAAAAATTTTGGTATATTTTCATCGATCAATATTTGTGAGAGATAAAAGATGTACGGGCATAAACAGGGTGTATCTGAAATGCTTCAAGAGTCTTCGAGCATGTCCGCCAGTCGTTCCTCCGTAGATGTTCTCTGTGTAATAATGTCCGCGGTCGACACTTTGAACAATTGTCGTAAAATATTTGTTTTCTCTGAACATAATTAGCTGCGTTGTACCTATTATGTGCAATAAATAATTTTCTGGAGTGTTTCTTT
Source organism: Maratus speciosus (assembly GCA_963932465.1). Taxonomy (NCBI): domain Eukaryota; kingdom Metazoa; phylum Arthropoda; class Arachnida; order Araneae; family Salticidae; genus Maratus; species Maratus speciosus. The sequence continues at coordinate 491,308,000 of OZ010789.1, forward strand.
ATGGTCTCAGTTTGTCCATTTCCAGATGCATTTTCTCGATTTCCATCCTTTAAACGTCATTTTCGGCCCCAAGTTCCATTGCATTTTTTGTTCGTCATCATGAGTACTATCATACCTCAAAGTTTGTTGAAACATTTCAGATACACCCTGCATACAAACACACCAGCTTCAGATATAAACCCTTCACAAGTATGTTGAAAGATTTTCAATATAGCATTTAACATTCGTATAGTACAGTCGTGGGAAAAAAAAGTAAACAAACCCTACTAACTCCTCAACAAATTATTGTAGAAGAAAGTTACTGGTACCGAACGATTGAAAATAAAGTCTACTTTTAAATGATATAGATAAAATGTGCTTAGCGGCCATCTACATACTAAAACGAACCGTAACTTTGTTTTTTTCAATAGCAGTACTCAATTCTGACAGCATAAATGAACTCTGCACCCTTGAATTAGCCAAAAAACAAATTTTTATGGAATTCGTACCATAAGTTTCTGATAAATTAATTATTTTAAAACTCGATTGTTAACTGAGAGAGCCCTCATCTTGATCAAGGCATCTTAAGAAGTCAATGAAGCCTGCTAGATTACACAACAGCAAAAGAAATTTCAAAATATCTAGTCACTCCTATTATAGACGGCCCCTTAAAGCATCATTTTGCCGTTTTTTAAGCATAATTTGAAAAATGTGAAATTTTGGATTTCCATAAAGCAGGACTTAATAAATCTAATTCCATCAAAAAAATTGTAGGTTGCAATTCATAATTTTTTCGAGTATTAATTTCATAAATCATAATTCATATCAAAAAGTTATAAAAATTGCAATTTCAGCGTATTTGTGTTTGGGTATATTAGTATTATTGCTACACCAAAAATTAGCACATTAGGAGCATAATTTCTGGAGATATAAATAAAAATATGAAAGTGTAATTTAACATTAGAAGCACTAAATTTTGAATGTTTATAATTCAAAATCTTATCATTCAAATGACTTGAAATTCGGTGACTAGGCATAGTTTGGACCATAGATTTGAAATATCTCGTTAAAATTGGGTATTGTCATAGAAAAAAAATGAAGTTTGGATTCGTTTTAATATATAGATGGCCCCCTAATCAAATTTTATATACATCATTTAAAATTTTACTTTATTTACAATCGTTAGGTACCAGTAACTTTCTTCTACGATAATTTGTTGAGGAATTAGTAGGGGATGTTTACTTTTTTTCCACGACTGTACATATTTGTAAATCGACATTTTTGGATGACTCAGTTACGTTATTTTCATTTTATCTAATTGTTCATTACAATTTCAATAGTAGATATGGTTATAAAAATTAAAAATTCCCATATCTGCACTAACTTAAAAAAGCTCTACAGGCTTCTAACATTATTTTGCTAAACAAGGGCTATCGGTATTGAAGCCTCAACAAATGCCTTACATCTACGCATTAGGGATAAATTGAAGAAAAGGGGTTTATTTTGCAGTTTATTTTTTAAATAATAGTTATTATAAAGTTTTAAGAACCCAACAAATAATCATGAAAATGTGAAGTACTCGTAAAAACTTCCTTTCCTACGTCATACAAAATAAAATTTAAAGCATGTTCTTTTAGGTAGCTTTCTTTACAAAAAGCTACCTATTGCAGCCGTTCGGAGGAAAGCGATTTCAAAAAATTTTGGTATATTTTCATCGATCATGACCCCCAGACCCCGAAACCACCCTCCGTTCAAAATTGATATATATATATATATATATATATATATATATATCAATATATATATATATATATATATATATATATGACCTATGTCACACTGTAACTCTCGTATTTATGAACCGATTTGAATGTAATTCGGTGTGTACATAGTACATACCAATGTCTCGACCGAGTTCGTTGGCCAGCTTCATACGCCATTTTATTTCAAAATGGCGGCCATTTAAAAATTTAAAAAAAAATTAAAATTTGAAATGTGGTACCAAAAAATTGAAAATGGAAACATATTTTTTTCTTATGTATTTGACCTTTATACAAGGACTCCGTAGCAGGTTTTGTTTAGACTATATCTTAAAAAATGGCTGAGTTATAGCATTTTGAATTTCTAGCGAAGCTGACATTTTGAAACGTCCTGAATTTTGTCACGCGATAAAAGGCGTATTTATGAACCGATTTGGATGTAACTTCGTTTATACATAGTACAGACCAATGTCTCGACCGAGTTCGTTGACCAGCTTCATCCGCCATTTTGTTTAAAAATGGCGGCCATTTAAAATTTTAAGAAAAATTTAAATTTGAAATGTGGTACCAAAAAATTGAAAATTGAAAAAATATTTTTTTCTTATGTGTTTGACCTCGATAAAAAGATTCGGGAGCAGTTTTTGTTTCGTCTATATCTTAAAAAATGGCTGAGTTATAGCATTTTGAATTTCTAGTGTGGCTGACATTTTGAAACGCCCTGATTTTTGTCACGTGATAACAGACGTATTTATGAACCGATTTGGATGTACCTTGGTGTGTACATAGTACATACAAATAACTCAACCGAGTTCGTTGGCCAGCTTCATCCGCCATCTTGTTTCAAAATGGCGGCCATTTAAAATTTTTTTAAAAAAATTAAATTTAAAATGAGATACCAAAAAATTGGAAAATGAAAAAGAGTTTTTTCGTATGTGTTTGACCTTAATACAAAGATTCCGGAACAGGTTTTGTTTTGTCTATATCTAAAAAAATGGCTGAGTTATAACATTTTGAATTTCTATTGTGGCTGACATTTTAAAACGACCTGATATTTGAAACGCGATAACAGGCGTATTTATGAACCGATTTGAATGTAACTTGGTCTGTACATAGTACATACCAATGTCTCGACCCAGTTCGTTGGCCAGCTTCATTCGCCATCTTGTTTCAAAAGGGTTGCCATTTTTAAAAAAAATGCAATTTAAAATTTAAAATGAGGTATTAAAAAATTGGAAAAGGAAAAAGATTTTTTTTATGTGTTTGGCCTTGATACAAAGATTCTGGAGCAGTTTTTGTTTCTGAAAATTTGTTCTTTTGTTTATATCTTAAAAAGTGGCTGAATTATAGCACTTTGAATTTCTATCATGGTTAACACTTTGAAGCGATCTTGTATTTGTCTCGCGATACCACACGTATTCGCCTATTTCGATGGAAGAACGCATGTGGATAGTATACATCAATATCTGGACCAAGTTCGCTGGTCAGCTTCATCAGCCATCTTGTTTCAAAATGGCGGCCATTAAATTAAAAAATATATATATTTAAAGTGAGGTGCAAAAAAATTTGAAATTGAAAAAGGTTTCTTTCTTTAGTATTTGACCTTTATATAAGGATTCAGAAGTATTTTTTGTTTGTCTTTATCTTAAAAAATGGCTCAGATATATCAGTTTCAATTTCTAACGTGGGTGACATTTTGGAAAATCTGATTTTTTGCCTGCGACAGCACTCGTATTTATCAACCGATTCCGATGTGAGTGAGCATGTGCACAGCAATTACTAAGGTCTCGACCAAGTTCACTGGTTAGCCTCATCCACCATGTTGTCTTAAAATGGCAGGCACTTTAAGAAATCGCCGAATTTGGCAGCCAAATATAAGTTACTTTAAATAAAAGCAGCTTGGATAAAGCTGACTAATTTCGCGAAATTCTCATTCATAATGATTTAGTATTGATAAAAATTAGTATTGAATCCCCTACATTCGGTTTCCACTTAATTGAGCTTCGTGTGTTTGAATAATATAAGTTGGCTTTTTTAAAATTAGGAATATGAAAGCTACCTCTTCCTCCCGGCACTGGCCGGAAGGACTTTTTTAGGTAGCTTTCTTTACAAAAAGCTACATATTGCAGCCGTTCGGAGGAAAGCGATTTCAAAAAATTTTGGTATATTTTCATCGATCAATATTTGTGAGAGATAAAAGATGTACGGGCATAAACAGGGTGTATCTGAAATGCTTCAAGAGTCTTCGAGCATGTCCGCCAGTCGTTCCTCCGTAGATGTTCTCTGTGTAATAATGTCCGCGGTCGACACTTTGAACAATTGTCGTAAAATATTTGTTTTCTCTGAACATAATTAGCTGCGTTGTACCTATTATGTGCAATAAATAATTTTCTGGAGTGTTTCTTTATGGTCTCAGTTTGTCCATTTCCAGATGCATTTTCTCGATTTCCATCCTTTAAACGTCATTTTCGGCCCCAAGTTCCATTGCATTTTTTGTTCGTCATCATGAGTACTATCATACCTCAAAGTTTGTTGAAACATTTCAGATACACCCTGCATACAAACACACCAGCTTCAGATATAAACCCTTCACAAGTATGTTGAAAGATTTTCAATATAGCATTTAACATTCGTATAGTACAGTCGTGGGAAAAAAAAGTAAACACCCCCTACTAACTCCTCAACAAATTATTGTAGAAGAAAGTTACTGGTACCGAACGATTGAAAATAAAGTCTACTTTTAAATGATATAGATAAAATGTGCTTAGCGGCCATCTACATACTAAAACGAACCGTAACTTTGTTTTTTTCAATAGCAGTACTCAATTCTGACAGCATAAATGAACTCTGCACCCTTGAATTAGCCAAAAAACAAATTTTTATGGAATTCGTACCATAAGTTTCTGATAAATTAATTATTTTAAAACTCGATTGTTAACTGAGAGAGCCCTCATCTTGATCAAGGCATCTTAAGAAGTCAATGAAGCCTGCTAGATTACACAACAGCAAAAGAAATTTCAAAATATCTAGTCACTCCTATTATAGACGGCCCCTTAAAGCATCATTTTGCCGTTTTTTAAGCATAATTTGAAAAATGTGAAATTTTGGATTTCCATAAAGCAGGACTTAATAAATCTAATTCCATCAAAAAAATTGTAGGTTGCAATTCATAATTTTTTCGAGTATTAATTTCATAAATCATAATTCATATCAAAAAGTTATAAAAATTGCAATTTCAGCGTATTTGTGTTTGGGTATATTAGTATTATTGCTACACCAAAAATTAGCACATTAGGAGCATAATTTCTGGAGATATAAATAAAAATATGAAAGTGTAATTTAACATTAGAAGCACTAAATTTTGAATGTTTATAATTCAAAATCTTATCATTCAAATGACTTGAAATTCGGTGACTAGGCATAGTTTGGACCATAGATTTGAAATATCTCGTTAAAATTGGGTATTGTCATAGAAAAAAAATGAAGTTTGGATTCGTTTTAATATATAGATGGCCCCCTAATCAAATTTTATATACATCATTTAAAATTTTACTTTATTTACAATCGTTAGGTACCAGTAACTTTCTTCTACGATAATTTGTTGAGGAATTAGTAGGGGATGTTTACTTTTTTTCCACGACTGTACATATTTGTAAATCGACATTTTTGGATGACTCAGTTACGTTATTTTCATTTTATCTAATTGTTCATTACAATTTCAATAGTAGATATGGTTATAAAAATTAAAAATTCCCATATCTGCACTAACTTAAAAAAGCTCTACAGGCTTCTAAAATTATTTTGCTAAACAAGGGCTATCGGTATTGAAGCCTCAACAAATGCCTTACATCTACGCATTAGGGATAAATTGAAGAAAAGGGGTTTATTTTGCAGTTTATTTTTTAAATAATAGTTATTATAAAGTTTTAAGAACCCAACAAATAATCATGAAAATGTGAAGTACTCGTAAAAACTTCCTTTCCTACGTCATACAAAATAAAATTTAAAGCATGTTCTTTTAGGTAGCTTTCTTTACAAAAAGCTACCTATTGCAGCCGTTCGGAGGAAAGCGATTTCAAAAAATTTTGGTATATTTTCATCGATCATGACCCCCAGACCCCGAAACCACCCTCCGTTCAAAATTGATATATATATATATATATATATATATATATATATCAATATATATATATATATATATATATATATCTGACCTATGTCACACTGTAACTCTCGTATTTATGAACCGATTTGAATGTAATTCGGTGTGTACATAGTACATACCAATGTCTCGACCGAGTTCGTTGGCCAGCTTCATACGCCATTTTATTTCAAAATGGCGGCCATTTAAAAATTTAAAAAAAAATTAAAATTTGAAATGTGGTACCAAAAAATTGAAAATGGAAACATATTTTTTTCTTATGTATTTGACCTTTATACAAGGACTCCGTAGCAGTTTTTGTTTAGACTATATCTTAAAAAATGGCTGAGTTATAGCATTTTGAATTTCTAGTGAAGCTGACATTTTGAAACGTCCTGAATTTTGTCACGCGATAAAAGGCGTATTTATGAACCGATTTGGATGTAACTTCGTTTATACATAGTACAGACCAATGTCTCGACCGAGTTCGTTGACCAGCTTCATCCGCCATTTTGTTTAAAAATGGCGGCCATTTAAAATTTTAAGAAAAATTTAAATTTGAAATGTGGTACTAAAAAATTGAAAATTGAAAAAATATTTTTTTCTTATGTGTTTGACCTCGATAAAAAGATTCGGGAGCAGTTTTTGTTTCGTCTATATCTTAAAAAATGGCTGAGTTATAGCATTTTCAATTTCTAGTGTGGCTGACATTTTGAAACGCCCTGATTTTTGTCACGTGATAACAGACGTATTTATGAACCGATTTGGATGTACCTTGGTGTGTACATAGTACATACAAATAACTCAACCGAGTTCGTTGGCCAGCTTCATCCGCCATCTTGTTTCAAAATGGCGGCCATTTAAAATTTTTTTAAAAAAATTAAATTTAAAATGAGATACCAAAAAATTGGAAAATGAAAAAGAGTTTTTTCGTATGTGTTTGACCTTAATACAAAGATTCCGGAACAGGTTTTGTTTTGTCTATATCTAAAAAAATGGCTGAGTTATAACATTTTGAATTTCTATTGTGGCTGACATTTTAAAACGACCTGATATTTGAAACGCGATAACAGGCGTATTTATGAACCGATTTGAATGTAACTTGGTCTGTACATAGTACATACCAATGTCTCGACCCAGTTCGTTGGCCAGCTTCATTCGCCATCTTGTTTCAAAAGGGTTGCCATTTTTAAAAAAAATGCAATTTAAAATTTAAAATGAGGTATTAAAAAATTGGAAAAGGAAAAAGATTTTTTTTATGTGTTTGGCCTTGATACAAAGATTCTGGAGCAGTTTTTGTTTCTGAAAATTTGTTCTTTTGTTTATATCTTAAAAAGTGGCTGAATTATAGCACTTTGAATTTCTATCATGGTTAACACTTTGAAGCGATCTTGTATTTGTCTCGCGATACCACACGTATTCGCCTATTTCGATGGAAGAACGCATGTGGATAGTATACATCAATATCTGGACCAAGTTCGCTGGTCAGCTTCATCAGCCATCTTGTTTCAAAATGGCGGCCATTAAATTAAAAAATATATATATTTAAAGTGAGGTGCAAAAAAATTTGAAATTGAAAAAGGTTTCTTTCTTAAGTATTTGACCTTTATATAAGGATTCAGAAGTATTTTTTGTTTGTCTTTATCTTAAAAAATGGCTCAGATATATCAGTTTCAATTTCTAACGTGGGTGACATTTTGGAAAATCTGATTTTTTGCCTGCGACAGCACTCGTATTTATCAACCGATTCCGATGTGAGTGAGCATGTGCACAGCAATTACTAAGGTCTCGACCAAGTTCACTGGTTAGCCTCATCCACCATGTTGTCTTAAAATGGCAGGCACTTTAAGAAATCGCCGAATTTGGCAGCCAAATATAAGTTACTTTAAATAAAAGCAGCTTGGATAAAGCTGACTAATTTCGCGAAATTCTCATTCATAATGATTTAGTATTGATAAAAATTAGTATTGAATCCCCTACATTCGGTTTCCACTTAATTGAGCTTCGTGTGTTTGAATAATATAAGTTGGCTTTTTTAAAATTAGGAATATGAAAGCTACCTCTTCCTCCCGGCACTGGCCGGAAGGACTTTTTTAGGTAGCTTTCTTTACAAAAAGCTACATATTGCAGCCGTTCGGAGGAAAGCGATTTCAAAAAATTTTGGTATATTTTCATCGATCAATATTTGTGAGAGATAAAAGATGTACGGACATAAACAGGGTGTATCTGAAATGCTTCAAGAGTCTTCGAGCATGTCCGCCAGTCGTTCCTCCGTAGATGTTCTCTGTGTAATAATGTCCGCGGTCGACACTTTGAACAATTGTCGTAAAATATTTGTTTTCTCTGAACATAATTAGCTGCGTTGTACCTATTATGTGCAATAAATAATTTTCTGGAGTGTTTCTTTATGGTCTCAGTTTGTCCATTTCCAGATGCATTTTCTCGATTTCCATCCTTTAAACGTCATTTTCGGCCCCAAGTTCCATTGCATTTTTTGTTCGTCATCATGAGTACTATCATACCTCAAAGTTTGTTGAAACATTTCAGATACACCCTGCATACAAACACACCAGCTTCAGATATAAACCCTTCACAAGTATGTTGAAAGATTTTCAATATAGCATTTAACATTCGTATAGTACAGTCGTGGGGAAAAAAAGTAAACACCCCCTACTAACTCCTCAACAAATTATTGTAGAAGAAAGTTACTGGTACCGAACGATTGAAAATAAAGTCTACTTTTAAATGATATAGATAAAATGTGCTTAGCGGCCATCTACATACTAAAACGAACCGTAACTTTGTTTTTTTCAATAGCAGTACTCAATTCTGACAGCATAAATGAACTCTGCACCCTTGAATTAGCCAAAAAACAAATTTTTATGGAATTCGTACCATAAGTTTCTGATAAATTAATTATTTTAAAACTCGATTGTTAACTGAGAGAGCCCTCATCTTGATCAAGGCATCTTAAGAAGTCAATGAAGCCTGCTAGATTACACAACAGCAAAAGAAATTTCAAAATATCTAGTCACTCCTATTATAGACGGCCCCTTAAAGCATCATTTTGCCGTTTTTTAAGCATAATTTGAAAAATGTGAAATTTTGGATTTCCATAAAGCAGGACTTAATAAATCTAATTCCATCAAAAAAATTGTAGGTTGCAATTCATAATTTTTTCGAGTATTAATTTCATAAATCATAATTCATATCAAAAAGTTATAAAAATTGCAATTTCAGCGTATTTGTGTTTGGGTATATTAGTATTATTGCTACACCAAAAATTAGCACATTAGGAGCATAATTTCTGGAGATATAAATAAAAATATGAAAGTGTAATTTAACATTAGAAGCACTAAATTTTGAATGTTTATAATTCAAAATCTTATCATTCAAATGACTTGAAATTCGGTGACTAGGCATAGTTTGGACCATAGATTTGAAATATCTCGTTAAAATTGGGTATTGTCATAGAAAAAAAATGAAGTTTGGATTCGTTTTAATATATAGATGGCCCCCTAATCAAATTTTATATACATCATTTAAAATTTTACTTTATTTACAATCGTTAGGTACCAGTAACTTTCTTCTACGATAATTTGTTGAGGAATTAGTAGGGGATGTTTACTTTTTTTCCACGACTGTACATATTTGTAAATCGACATTTTTGGATGACTCAGTTACGTTATTTTCATTTTATCTAATTGTTCATTACAATTTCAATAGTAGATATGGTTATAAAAATTAAAAATTTTCATATCTGCACTAACTTAAAAAAGCTCTACAGGCTTCTAAAATTATTTTGCTAAACAAGGGCTATCGGTATTGAAGCCTCAACAAATGCCTTACATCTACGCATTAGGGATAAATTGAAGAAAAGGGGTTTATTTTGCAGTTTATTTTTTAAATAATAGTTATTATAAAGTTTTAAGAACCCAACAAATAATCATGAAAATGTGAAGTACTCGTAAAAACTTCCTTTCCTACGTCATACAAAATAAAATTTAAAGCATGTTCTTTTAGGTAGCTTTCTTTACAAAAAGCTACCTATTGCAGCCGTTCGGAGGAAAGCGATTTCAAAAAATTTTGGTATATTTTCATCGATCATGACCCCCAGACCCCGAAACCACCCTCCGTTCAAAATTGATATATATATATATATATATATATATATATATATCAATATATATATATATATATCTGACCTATGTCACACTGTAACTCTCGTATTTATGAACCGATTTGAATGTAATTCGGTGTGTACATAGTACATACCAATGTCTCGACCGAGTTCGTTGGCCAGCTTCATACGCCATTTTATTTCAAAATGGCGGCCATTTAAAAATTTAAAAAAAAATTAAAATTTGAAATGTGGTACCAAAAAATTGAAAATGGAAACATATTTTTTTCTTATGTATTTGACCTTTATACAAGGACTCCGTAGCAGTTTTTGTTTAGACTATATCTTAAAAAATGGCTGAGTTATAGCATTTTGAATTTCTAGCGAAGCTGACATTTTGAAACGTCCTGAATTTTGTCACGCGATAAAAGGCGTATTTATGAACCGATTTGGATGTAACTTCGTTTATACATAGTACAGACCAATGTCTCGACCGAGTTCGTTGACCAGCTTCATCCGCCATTTTGTTTAAAAATGGCGGCCATTTAAAATTTTAAGAAAAATTTAAATTTGAAATGTGGTACCAAAAAATTGAAAATTGAAAAAATATTTTTTTCTTATGTGTTTGACCTCGATAAAAAGATTCGGGAGCAGTTTTTGTTTCGTCTATATCTTAAAAAATGGCTGAGTTATAGCATTTTGAATTTCTAGTGTGGCTGACATTTTGAAACGCCCTGATTTTTGTCACGTGATAACAGACGTATTTATGAACCGATTTGGATGTACCTTGGTGTGTACATAGTACATACAAATAACTCAACCGAGTTCGTTGGCCAGCTTCATACGCCAAAGAGAGGATTTGTTTACGCAAAGTCCTTCCTATGTATTCGAGATAAATATTTTCTGTTTTCAGTGGAATTATATATGCTCCAGAAACTTCATCTTTCGGGATCGGGTCTATTTGGGCACTAATTAGATTTTTCAATTTTGTTGGAGGACTGGCGATTAATTTTATGCCAAAGCGAAAAAGTGCATGTCTGAGTTTTTCAAAAAGTCCTGGTATGTACTTCATTTCTCAATATCTCATATTACTCCGTGGAGTTTTTTGTATTTTCATATGGTTATTCTGTGAGGTGATTAGCTTATCAAAGTGTGTATTGGGAAACCATTCTCAACTGCAGTTTTTCTAATGGTATTTAATTCATTTTTAAGGTGATTAATAGAGCAAACACTAAACGCTCGTATTATATAAAAGTTGAACAGGGCAAGTTTGTAGTTAAAAAGGGATGTACGTTCGAAAAAAATGGTGCTGTTAGACTTTTTAACTTTCCTGCAGACTGTGCGCTCAATTGTTAAGTTTGATAAATTTTTGATTAGCATTTCGTCAATAAATTACAACTAATTATTATTTTCTGTTTCGATGCTAAATTTTATGTTAGGATACATATTATTTATTCTGTTAAGAAATGTGTACAATTCATATAAACCATGATCCCATACAATGAAAACGTCGTCCACATAACAATACCATACTGACGGAGTTAAAACGATGTCTGTTAAAATTCTTTATAGTAGGAGAGCTGTTGAACATTTTTGAGTAGGTATTTGAGGCACCCTGAAAATTTGTGCAACACTTCTTTCGTAATGCCTGAATACAAAATCGAATGTCTGGCTGAAAGATCGTGACCCAAAAACTGTGCCAGACACGTGTCAAGTGCCATTTGGCACTTGACACGTGTCTGGCACAGTTTTTGTGCCGACTAAAGTGTCTGTCATTTCCAAAATATTTTTTTCTAAGCATAAATATTATTCTGCTCAATCTCAGCGTGCCTCAAATACCTTTTTAGGGGTAGTCAAAAAATGGCACTTGACACGCGTCTGGCATAGTTTTTGGGCCGACTAAAGTGTCTGTCGTTTTCAAAATATTTTTTTTCTAAGTATAAATATTATTCTGTCTCAATCTCAGCGTGCCTCAAATACCTTTTTTGGGGGGTAGTCAAAAAATGGCACTTGACACGTGTCTGGTACAGTTTTTGGGCCACGATCCTTCAGCCAGACATTCGATTTTGTATTCAGCCATTACAAAAGAAGTGTTGCACAAATTTTCAGGGTGTCTCAAATACCTTCCCTAAAATGTTTAACAGCTCTTGGACTATTATTCAAATGGACGTAATTTGAATTCGGTTAAAATACTTGAGATGGGGGACCCACTTTAGTGTGCTTATAAATCCTCTTAAATAAAATGAAAATATTATTTCTAGTTACTAGGTTAAGTCCAGATTTTACGGTGGTCTTCATTTCTGAGATTTATGAATCAATATTTATTATCAATAATTAATTATCAATAAAGTTATTAATCAGTATTTTTACTTCGTCAGCATCGATTGATGGGAAAAGTGAAATGATGTCAAAACTTGCTTAAACACTCTCTTTATTGATCTTCAAATCGTTATTCCTGTTAATGAAATCAGTGGTCGACATTAAACTATGGTTAGAAAGTGGTAGAAAAAGGTTCAGAAAAAGAGCAAATGCTTTTTCAAGGAAATACGTTGGGCCTTCACATTTTCCAACTATCGGGCTAAAAAGACAATTATTTTTCTGAACGTTTTTCTACCAGCGTCTAATCATAGTTTAACGTCGACCACTGATTTCCTTAACTGGATTAAGTATTTGAAGCTCAATAAAGAGAGGATTTTTAGCAAGTTTTGACATCATTTCACTTTTCTCATCAATCGACATTGACGAAGTAAAAATACTCATTAATAACTTTATTGATAACGAGCTATCATTAAACTCAGAGAGGAAGACAACCGTAAAATCGGGACTTAACCTAGTAACTAGAAATAATAGTTTCATTTTTAATAAGAAGATTTATAAGCAGACTAAAGGAGCACCAATGGGTTACTCAATTTCAAGTATTTTAGCCAAATTCAAATTACGTCCATTTGAAGAAAGAATTTTAACAGACAGCGTCTTAATTCCGTCAGTATAGTATCATTATGTGGACTACATTTTCATAGAATGGGATTATGGCTTATCTGAATTGTACGCATTTCTTAACAGAATAAATAATATGGACCTTAAAATAAAATTTACCATAGAATTAGAAAATAATAACAAGTTGTCATTTCTTGAAGTAATGCTAATCAGAAATTTATCAAACTAACAATTGAGCATACAGTCTACAGAAAATTAAAGAAGTCTAAGAGCGCCATTCCTTTCGAGAGTACACCTCCTTTTAACTTCAAACTTGCTCCGTTCAACTTTTATATAAGACTAGCGTTTACTGTTTGCTCTATTAATCACCTTGTAAATGTATTGTAAAAGTTCGTATTAAAGAACATTTGAGATATTTAAAGTATAACCGACCTACAAAAGCCCTGTCAAGACTTAACCAGAAGCACAATATACAAGTTAATTTCGAAAACGCAAAAATTATACATCCCATAAAGAATTATCATGATTTAATTATCCGTAAATCAATATAAATTATTACTAAAGAAAGTACTTTTTGCAATGACGTTTTATCCTACAACATAACCGGAATTTGGCTCAGTTTGCTTAATGAATCATGAAACGAGTAAAATTCCACTACCCTCTATAGCCATGTTTTATTACCAGACTGCCAAGCACAGTTATGTGTTTCACGCGTAACTGGGTATTTGGATTTATTTATACCCTCGAAACATCCCAACGGCTGTATGCATTTTATTGAATGAGGTCTCTATCGATTCGTCTTAACCTTCCGATGGTTATAGGTCATGTTTTGTTTTTATAAATTCAAAGTGGAGGTCGTAAAATGAAAAATGGCGATAGAGATGAAAAACAATTTTACGCACCATATTGAGTGGCATATCATTTTATACGTTTTTCAAAATAAAGACGATGTTTCATTGAATATTTTGCAGTGAGATGCTCCGTTTAAATATTACGCAACCTGGATGTTGTGTAAATAGGATCTGTAGCTTTACTGCAACTCAAACCTTCATAGACATCCATAGGCCTCATCAAAACTGTGTTTATAGATTGGAACTAACAATTAAACACAACTTAAAAGTCAACAATACAAGTACATAAAAAATTGGTAAGTAATATAAAAAAAAGTTTCACATTGATGGGAAATAATTAATTAGTTCGCTTTTTACACAGTCGGGTTTTTTTTATTTTTTTAAATTTAAATTTCCCAATGTTTTCCGGATCTAAAAATTGACTTCCACTTTCACTCCTTTCGACACCATCTACGTGAATGTTCAAAGAAAGACGTTAATAACAGTAGTATTTTGTATTTCTCTGGCGAAGGCTATGTTTTTATAGCTGAAAGTACTAAGGATATTAAAGTAATTTTACATTTTTTTTTTTAAATATTGTCTCATCTTTTAAGTTGTTTTGCATATAGTGTAAGTTTAAGTTTAACATATTTAAAGATGAATTTAGTATTTCTATTTATTTATATACTGAATAGGGGGCTCTGCCCCCTACAAGCTACGCTCGCCAACCCCCGTTCAGACACTGTAGAATATAAAAGCACGCTAATCTGATTGGTTTTAAAAAGATTACAGAAGATTGAATTATACTGAAGAAACCTGTAGCGATCTCCCTGTAAACGGGTTTCCATTCAATTCCCTTTGATTGCAAAAAATTAAGGTAGAATCAGTTGCTGTTAAGACATCCAATGATTGTTTTCGTGTTTGGTTAAAGAAGATCAGTTAAACATTTGAAAAGAAGCTAAAATAAAATGAATTAAGTAAACAGAGTCTTTGTCTCTCGGTATTTTTTAACAGCGTTATAAAACAATTGGCATAATAATATTACTAAAATTTGCTGCTTTAAACCCTTCAAGGGCGGTGGTTCATTTTTGGATCACTTAATTTTAATTCTTAAATGCCACATTAGCATCAGATTATTAGGATGAAAATTTCCCTTTTATTAAGTAAGTGAACAAAAGCATTTTTGTATTTCGAAATTTGTTTGTAAATTCTGGTGCTATTCACTGATTTCAAGATTTTAGGAATAGAACTGCCTTGTCCGTGAAAGGGTTAAACGCATATTAATGTATTTATTATTTTAAAGTTTCCTTTCCCTTTTAATATTCACGTGTAAATACAATTTTCAGGACATAATTTTCAATATTTTCCCGCCTTTAACACATACTCATTTAATAGTAATTTTAAAGTTTTTTTTCTGTTTTTAATAGTCACGTGAAAGTAAAATTTTAATCGTTAGGAAGTATTATTCTTTGCGCTGTTTTTAAAATTGAAAACAATCTCTATATTACTAGCCTAAGTCATGTGACTATCAACAGCTCCAGGCGGATCCCTTCGCTTTTTATATTCCAGGCGGCCATTTTGGTATTTTAATGTTAACCAGCCACAGGTGTGATAAGTCGCCGAATATTATTCTATCCACATTATTTCGTTTATATTATAATAGTCCAAGTCATGTAACTGCCATAAACAACAGGCTGATTCCTTCGCTTTTCACAAGAAAGCTTTTCATTCTGATTAAAGAATCAAAATTATTTTTTCGAATAAAACTACACAAAAGTTGCCGTGAAAACAACGAATACCTGGTACTTTTATGTTAGTCTGGTGAAAATCGCGCCAATAGCTTTTTTTTTAACTCGCCAGTTGGCATTTTTTTATTTTTCGAGTGGTATATTAAAACGGTGCTACTTGGTTATCCCATCGACCAAAAATCTGTCGCCAAACTATAAGATTAAATGCCAATAATGGTTGATCGTAAATGTCACACTCACTTGACTTTAAGGAAGTTACACATGTTCACGCCATCAAGTGATTTTTATTTCGACGTTTTATTTGTATTTTTATTAATGTTATACTAATTTATTTGTTCTTTTGTTATTTAAAATTAAAAAAAAAATATGTCAATTTGTATAATTTGGCGAAATTGGTCGACGGGAGAAGTAATAGCATTAAAACGTTGCTTTGAAGTGTAAATTAAATCTCATGATTTGTTGCATTGTCACATACGCACAGGGTTTGGCGTGATTTTTTTTTTCTTTTTATGACAATTTGGTGAAATCCTCGTTTTCAAATACCTGTTACATATGTATTTTTAAATTATTTTCTGTTATTTTTAAAATGAAATAACAATAAATTTAAAAAAATTAATAATTATAGAACAAAACAATTTATAACATTTTAGTAAATTAAAAAAAATAAATTCAATTAAACATTTATTAATAAATAAGCAGCAACCAGTTGCGAACCTCATTTCGTCTTGTGGATAACATGCTTGAAGCTAAAACAATACAGCGTATGGAATTACCAGCATGCTCTCCTGACCTAAATCCGATCGAGCATGTTTGGGACATACTCAGACGACGCTTTGCTGCAAGACCTAGTCCCTGCTTCTATTGTCCGGGACTTGGAGATTGCAATTATTGAGCAGTAAGTAAGTAAGTAAGCACCCACCCTGGGAACCCGCTTTTGGCTTATGGTTAGGTGTAACCCCCAAGCCCAGGGCATTGAAAAGTTTTACTACCTGAATGATTTTTCGACCTGAAACTCGTTGAATGTTTTTTTTTTTTTTTTTTTTTTTTTTTAAGGAGAAATAACAATGTTAGATATATGACAAATATTGACAGTGTTTGCAATAAATATTTACAGATGACCCCTATAATTACATTTGAGAGAAATATTCATTATTATAACATATAAATATGCATAGTTTTTAGAATTTCATGTTAAACTTTTTTTTAACACAATTACCTACATATTTGCAACACTTTTATGTTACTTTCAGGATTCACAATACTAACATCAATTTAAACCATGTACAATTGTGATATTTGCAACATTTAAAGCTATTTTCAAGATATATGATGCAAAATTATTTTTAACTCTATGCTAAATATAGGTATTAAGGTACAAGATGCGAACAATAATTAATATTATGCACTATTATGAAAGTATAAGTAATTGTAGATAATAATTACCTACAAATTTACAATACAATGATACTATGTTTGAGATATTATGTAAGATACATGATGCAAAAATTATTTTTATATCTACACTAAAAATTTAGTATTAAGGTACAATATGCGAACAATAATTAATATTATAAACTATTACAAATTCTTTTGAGTTATTTAATATTTGACAATATGACGATATGGTCTTACTGAACACATCTTCTATTTGCCAAGTGTGATGATAAACCGGACACGCAGTGGAATCCGCTTAATGTTTCCTATAATTAGGTAAGTGGAAACAATTTGTGCATCTATATTGCGAGGGAACTCCCGCAAAAGGGCACTCCGAAGTGCAGTGACCTCTCGAACATTTGGCGCAAATTGGCTGTCTCCTGCAGTAAGATGTCTGATGTCCATACAGCTGGCAATTGCCGCATCTAATTATTGGGCGAAAAGAACGAATACAGAACTTGTTGAGGCCCACCTGTATGAATTTTTTATCCAATAGTCCTTGTGATGCTTTTGTTTCTAATTGCAATATGATGTGATGTAGTGTAGAATTATCCCTCTTTAGAATTTACAATAAGGTGATGTTTTTATCAGATAAATTTTGTTCAAGATATCATATTATTTCCTTTGTAAGTACTGAGGATGGAATACCGGTGATTATTACTCTTTTGTAATTAGTCAACTTATATGTGATTTCTGTTAACTTTGTAATGTCAGGAGTGTTTACTATAATTTTTAACAAATGTTCTGTATTGTCATCTCTTTTAGATTGTATAATTATTGTATCTGGATTTCTGGCATTTCTGCAGTATATTATTGGAACTTTCTTCACTTTATTAAAGTGTTCGTTAAGTAATGCTTTGAGTTTTGGAATCCTTATGTGTTTAGCGGTTGTTCTAATTAAAATTGCAGAATTAGACTTCGCCAAAGCAGGTTGAACGCCCGTTTTTGGGCCATCACCGCATTTCACTCCTTGACAGCCCCCACTAGAGTACTCCAGGTTTCGCGTCACCAACTCCTCAATTTTTCTGTAGTCTGTTGGATAATTGAATGAACCCTCCTTCACCATTTTCTTCTATTCTGTCATTTTCGTTATTTCCCATTATTGTTTGAGTTGCTATTGTTTTTAACTTAACTTCTGTTTCTATGATTTTTTCTCTAGTTTGTGATTTTAATTGCTTCTGTTGTCGTTTTATATTATTAATTTCTTCTTGAAGGGTTACAATATTTGCATTAATCTGTTCTTTATTTTATTCTTTCTTGACTCTTGAGCAGTGGAACAGTATTCCCCAAAGTCTTATCGATAACCTCATCGCATCCATGGAAAACAGGTGTTTAGCAGTCTTAGCTGTTCGAGGAGACCACACGCCATATTAAAAATTTTGCATCATTTCTAAACAATACTTTTTTTTAGCATTTACATGAAACCAAACTGTTGCAGCAAACCATCTTTTCATGTTCTTTCCATCTTGTCAAAGAATCAAAGCTCCCTTACAAATTTTCGTGCATCTTTGCATTTCGCATTGATAAACGTTTACTATCCATTTTATAACCATACATGGCTGTCTTGCTATGTTCTCTTGACATTTTTGCTTGTTCCCCTAATTTTTTTGAGCAATACATTGTAGATTTTAAAACATAAAATAGTTACATGTAGCTTAATTATAGATCCATTTTTTTGGCGGCGGGCTTCACTTTATAGAGAAAGGTAAATGCAGGCATACATACGGCTATGCTATAGACATGATATTTTTGTTTTATAACAAAATTTAGATACGGTCTCCTCAAAAATAAGCTATTTCCCATAAAGAATTTTTAAAAATTAATAAAATGTGAATATATCTTTCAGAGGACTGAAATTGTTCGCGATCATGCATGTATAAATATGTATTGCATTCGACCAGTATCATCCCTTTATTTAAAATTTTTAAATGTATCTCCATCTCTAATGTCGTATTCAGATGGAGTATTATTTAGTTAATAAAATAAAATGTTATTTAATATCACGAAAAAACGTCTTTTCACCAAACATATAACTGGAGGCATCTTCAACTCGAAAC
Source organism: Maratus speciosus (assembly GCA_963932465.1). NCBI lineage: Eukaryota > Metazoa > Arthropoda > Arachnida > Araneae > Salticidae > Maratus > Maratus speciosus. The sequence continues at coordinate 491,327,003 of OZ010789.1, forward strand.
TTATTACATCTTTATGTGAATAAATCAATATAATGTATTAAAATATATATATATATATATATTTAAACATTACGCATATAAAAGGGAAATTCTCTTAAACTGATGATAACGAGTGGAACTTGATGAGAATTTTAGACTAGAAAATGAGTTTCATTAAAACTGGCATCTAATTAAAAGTGTGATTTATTCATCTGCATTTCAGAGGCGAGTTGTACTAATATGTGCTTACCACATTCCAAATGTTACGTTAGGAAACCAGATAAACCTATTTATCATTACTTTCTCTTACCAATCAATATTCAGTATTTTTGTTAATTATTTAAACAGTATTTTCGTAAGTATCTCTAACAAAATTTAGAATAATTGTAATATCTCGATATTTTGAAATTATATATATATATATATTTACTTTTAAGTAAAATAATTTAAGAAACAAATATAAGATGCATTAAAATAACTTTTTTCTAATGGTATAGCATAAATATTTAATGAAAAACTGCAACATAATGTAGCTATAAATAGGAATGAAACAATTAATCTTCTCAAAATACGAAAACTCTCTAGAGTGTTTAGTTCATAATGGCATGAAATTTAGACACTATTTCAGAGCAACTAAACTTTAGAGCGTTCAATTGAAATTATTTTTATAAATTCAGTACAAGCGAGAAAGTGTACAAACACCTGGAAAGTGAATTAAAATGCAGAAACAACATCTCAGCTTATGGCGTCTTAAAAAAAGATGGTGACACACGGTAAACAAAGTTCTCTTTCATATGATTATATGCAAATTTCCAGCGTTACACAACTGCCAATTAAGATTATCTAAACAAATGTAGGTGCTGTGATTAGAGAATTCTGACAACAGAAGTACGTACTTCAAGGGCCAATGCCTCGGATCGTTCTACACGATTTCAAGAAAAAATTACGACCATTTCACTTTTGCCCTATACTGATTTTCTACCCTATACTGGTTTTTAAAATTCAACAAAACGACTCATATGTGCTGGATTGAATATCAAAAAATGTCGTTTATTTCATTTACGTTCTTTCGTTATAACGAATATTTGGATATACAGTTGGATATTTCAAATCATTTTTATCCTTTGATTAGTGGAAAGGGACAAGCATATTTGACAAAAAAATTACTAATGTAACACAACTGACGAAACATTATCGCAGAAAAGTTTTTCTTTTATACAACATCAAATAATTTGTTTGCTCATCCACAAGATTAAATTCGATAATTTGATCATGGAAGACGGTAGTATTCCGAGTGACGCAGACTTAAGCCTAAAATCGTATCGTATCGTATCGTATCGTAGAATTCGTAGATGGCGGAACTCATATATACAGCTAACTCGACATCAAAGAAAACGCGAAAAGCCGCCTTTTAATAACTCAGCAGATATAGGTCCTATTGTTCTGAATTTTCTAGAACAGTCTTATATCTGCAGTCTAATCGTATACTGAAATTTTTACATTTCTACGTGCAGTATATTTTGAAATCTAAATAGCCATTTTTAAAGTAAAAACGTTGGTATGATTATCGAGGAAGTTCCTAATTTGAAAATCTCGAAAACGGTTGTGACGATTTTTTTCAAATTGATATATAATATAAATCTGATTAATACGAGGTGAATAACACTTTTCTTTTTTCTGGGAAAACTCGTTTTATTTTAAAAATCGTTATTTTAAAAAATCGCTTTTTTTACTTTTCTCGTCTGTGATTGGTGAATAGGTTTGACGTCACTTCGTATGTAGGAGGAGTCTTAATCCATCTGCTGTGGAAGATTTGCAAAGTCATTTTAGGTATTCTAAGTTGAGTTAACAATCTGAATGTAGGCAGTAAATCTTTTTTTTTTTATTAAAATTTTAAATGTTAATTATTATGTGTTTTAAAATATTAAATATATTAAATGAAATTTCGATTGATATTATCTTTCTCTTTTGTTATGAAGAAATTATTATTCCATATTACTGCTTTTTGTCGAAAAAATATTTAGATTCATTTTTAAAAAAGGGGAATTTTTTTTAAATCATATGTATTCAATATAATTGTTATTTATCATTCTTTTTCAGTTAAAAAAAAATTATTTTTAATTTGGCTCGAGGTTTTCGACTTGTGATTCAACTCAAGCATTGCTATTTCTCATTGCTTTGCATAATTGTTGGATTACACTTTATTAGGTATTTTGTTAATTTATTGTTTGTTTTTTTAATCTGATTTACGATTCCATTTTTAACTTTTCTTTTGATTTACTTAGATTTAATGTGTCCTTTTTTATTTTCTGCCGATTTAACCTAACCACGCTATCGTTTTGTAGATATTACGAACCTTTTATTTTCTCTTGAAATATCTATTTATGTTTTAATATCCAGCATCAATAATTATTTTTACAATACCTTATGGCTTCATAGTTAAATAGCTTCTTCTGAAAAGGGCAACAGAAATTTCTGAAAACTTTTGTTTACATATCGATTACGATAGGAATGTTTTAATATCCAGCAGTAACTTAAACTTTTGTTTTGATTACATATCGAGTAACAAAAAATATGTTCTTGACTCTTTAGAAAATGTAACTAAAATGATAATTTTAACAATTGAATCATTAATAAAAAATTATATGTTAAATTAAGCCTGAAAATTTTAATACTTGGAAAGGCTGAGACAAATATAAATTTTTAAAGCAGATATCTTACAATGAATGTTTAATCACAATGTTTTAACTAAAATATCTTTGAATATTAACAAATTTAAACGAAATGAAGTTCTTAATTTTGCCGATTGATTTTTTGCGAAAAAAGGTACTAAAAAAACTTAAAACTATTTAGCTGGAAAAGATTACAATGTTTCTGATGGGAACAAATAAATGGATTTTTCAATGCTTTCACTAAAGTAAATTTAAAATTCAAAGTCAGAATTACAAATTAATTAAATTGTTTATTGTGGGATCCCCATAACTCAAAAAATATTTTAAACTAAGTTATCATTGTTTTTTCAATGTTTGTTGACAGACGGTTGCGATTTGTGTTAAAAACCACCAAAGTGACATTCTCTATGCCCTATCATATGATACATACCAATAGATTTCTAAACAGCTTCCACTTGAAAATCTGAAGACCATTAAGATTACTAAATCAAAAGAAAAGTTGACGACTAATTCCCAAAAAGTCAGAATGAATAAATTTCAAAATACATAATATGTGTAATCCTATTTTAAAAAGCTTTTTTCCAAAGTAAGAATTCATTCACATACACTGACAATAAAATTATCAGTGTTTTGGTTGGTGGGAAAACATTTAATGTATTTTATCAGCGCTGTCCAACATGGCATGATTTCGGGGGGGGGGGGGATTATTTTTTTGCCAATGATTTTCTGAGAACATCACTTTTATTTTCAAGAGCAAGGGGTGATTCTGTTCTGAAATTTCAGCCATTCAGTTCTGAAAAAGAAAAAAAAAAAAAACATTCCTTCTTAACCTAAAAACCTCATAATGGATAGAATTATGAATGAATCGTATGTTTTCTCCTACCGATTGGCAATTTTTGTGTGTTTTGTATGTGATCACTTGACAAATTTTATGATTTTTCCCCTAACAACTGACTGTCGATTTTTCTTTTTCATCTGCGACTGATTGATGAATTTTGTGATTTTTTAAGCAGTAGATGGGCAAATTAATCGATTTTTTTTTCTTCATGACTAACTGAAGAATTTCTTGTTACCAACTTGTGAATTTTTTGATTTTCATTTCCTTCACAAGAGCGATTTAGAAATTTCTCTACATACATTTATAATCTACAGTGATTATAGACAAAATTCATGCATTAATAAGATTCCTGTGGTAAGATTCGTCAAATGGTCGCAGAAAAAGACTAATTTTGTCAAGGGATCGCAGAATAAATGAAAATTTCCTCAAAATGTTACAGAAAATTTCGAATTTCGTAAAAAGTCTGTGAGGCTGTGAAAGTTCAGCTTTTTTTTTTGCTGAGCCTGTACCATGTCTGATTTTAAGTCAACACGACCCGAACCTGCAAAAATAATTTTCAAAATATGAAAAATATTATCAATATTTTGTTTTTGATACACACAAAAACCACATGTATCATATTTTTGATAGGTTATGTACACATGTTACATGTGTTTAAATTGAGAGGTGCCTGTTATTCAAACTTATATAAAAGTTCAAATATATAAAGTTTAGGAATTAAAAAGTGTTTGCTAAATAGAAATGTCTGCCTTTTGAAAGAAAAGCCATTATGGAGGTCTTATTGTACATAGACAGGGGTAGGGAAATGCATCATTTTACTCGCCATTGGCGAGTGAATTTTCTAACAGGGGGAGTGAATTTTTAGGTAGTTTTTGAAAACTGCAAACTATAGAGATATGCCGAAAACTTTTTTTTTTATTAGTTAGCTATATTTTTCAACTTTCCTAATTATTGCGATGTAAACATGGTACTAAGTTCTATTTTATATTAAACTTTCATCTCTTGTTTATTTTTTTTAAATTTATAGGGAAGAAAAATATGAAAATGCATTATAGTAATAGTAACCAAATATTTTTGAGTTGCGTAATTTTTTCATAAAAATTTTCAACTGTAGATTGCATTTTACTGGCTGGTGAAATAAATCCTTGGCTGGTAAGATTTTCTAGAAATTCCCCACCCCTGTACATAGATCTTCAACCTGAAAACATATTTTGGATATCATTTGAAATTCAGGTCGACCAATTAGAGTCAAAACCCAAACCGAAACAATGAAAGTGAACCCGGCCTGCAACAAAAAATCTACTATTGATCCGATCCGAACCAAGAGTCGGTTCGGGTAAAAGCAAGTAACCCGACCTGATGCAGGACTCTAATGCACATATCTTTCAGTTAGTGTAGTAAATTGTTTTACATGCTTCCTCAATTAGTGTGTGAAGCACAAAACTGGTTACACTATTTTTTTCCCAGCAAGATGGTGATCATTATTCAGCAATTGGTAAGTTTTCTATTAAATAAATTAACCAGTTTGTAGGTTTAAAGCAAATAAACTGTAATGCAAAATATTTTAATCAAGTCGTGTATTTAAAAAAGTACTCTATAATAAGTAAGCTAACATAATTAAAGAATTGTTGTAATGCAGATTAAAAATTAAGAGACTTTGTACTTTTTCTTGACTGATTGTTTATATTTTTAAAATGTATACATTAATATGCGAGTGCACATATGTGTGCACCAGTGATTTTTTTTTTTTTTATTGTGTATTTGCAGAGTGCATGATATCTGGCCGAAAAAGTAGCAAAACTAAACACTGTATGTACTGTATAAACAAGAAAATTAATCGGCACTGTTTGTTTTTAAGCATTTTGCATATTACAGGTCATCTCTTTAATCATTGTTTACATCAGTTTTGAATTCAGACACTTTTCTCCAGGAGGGATTGCACTTTTTGACCATTGAAAACACAAAATCTCAAATCTTCTAAGGGGGTGTCCCCCCCCCTGAATTCAACACTGATTTATATTTAAAAAAATTATACTTTAATATGCAAGTGCACTTATGTGTGCAGAAGTTTTTTTTTTTAATTCGGTATTTGCACAGTTCATGACACCTGGCCGAAACAGTACTCAGTACAATATTACTCAGAAATAAATTAAGAAATATTTTAACTCTCTGAGCGGTTTGAGCATATTTTTCAGTTTCCGAAAAACAACTTTAATCTGTTGTAGACAAAAATATTTTCAGCAGAATTGTATTTCAAGATGTCTATCAAATATAGGAGCATGAAGTGTATTTTAGAAACAAACAGGAAAAGAAAATTTTAATTAAAATTATTTTTATAAGCATTTTTATAAAAATGTCGGAACGCCTTCAAGATGCTCGGAGGGTTTAATATATATATATATATATATATATATATTCCAATCAACCCAGTAGTAGAAACAGTGCAGCACGGAAGCGGGCGCTGCAGATTATTTTAAACCTTGCAGATTAATCCACCAACTTAAAAATAAATGCTGGGCTTAAAAAATAGCTAAAATTTGCTTTAAGTCTCTAGATTTATGGTATTTGTTGTATCCTTATATTATATATATTCTTTATGAATGGAAATTTTGCTTACTTTAAGTGTTTCTGTTATTTCTTATGATAGTAGGCTTATTGGGTCACAGATAAATTTTTGTTTGCTGCAGACTGACGCAGAAAATTCTGCTTCGGGGCCAATCAATAAATATAAAGACGTTTGATTTACGTTGTGTAATAAAAAAAAAATTAGTGTATTTATATATTTATGCATGTAAGTATTCGCTGTTTTCTGTGGTAAAAATGTGTATGTACTTCAATGCAAATAACTTAAAAGTAGAGCTGGGCGATATATTGATAAAATTGATATAAAATGGTAATTGTTATAACGATATTAAAAAACCATACAAAACGGTATGTCATGAATATCATAATCGTGATGTAAACCGTGATTATCGTGGTTCTTCATTAAACCGCAACATTAAGCAGCGCTTCTTCAGATTCGACCCAGTCTAAACCGTGGTATTAAATACTGAATCGTCTGTTCCGATTATTATGATACTAACGGAGTGTCTCCTCTCAAGTCTAAACCATGGTATTAAAAATACCAATTCCTCGGTTTCAGTATTCTTGATATTAACGGTGCGACTTCTGCCAGCCTAAATTGTGATATTAGATACCGACTCCTCGGGTTCCATGTTCATGATACTAATGGTATGTGATTTCGTTTTGGTGGGTGATAAGTATCGTACATGCAGTTTTCTGTGTGATCACTGACATCAGATGATACATATATATATATATTTATGGTATTGACGGTGTAAGCTGAATCTCTGAGCATATGCGTTTTATGCTTCAGACACCATGTCTTTCATTTCATTATGGTATTTAGATTTCAGCGATGTTGATGAATATTTGCTCTTAGTTATTGAACAATGTGTGAATCAGGACGATAAAGAAATGAAATATAACATTTTATTTGCAACAGTGGATTTAATTAGACAAATGAAATAATAATTATATAGCTGGGTCCTCAGGGCCACTTTTCTAACTTTGGCCGAGACCCCTCATGTGGCATATCATTGGAAAGGCCTGTGACCACTTATTCATATTATGCACCTCCAGTGACCACCCCCCACTTCCACGTCTGGGGGGCACTTTTCTAAATTTTACCGAGACCTCTCATGTGACATATCGTTGGAATGGCCTGTTGCTGCTTATTCATGTTATGCCCCTCCAGTGTCCCATCCCCCCCGTGGGAGGGCCTTTTCTAAATTTTGCCCCTCCCCCCTTATGTGACGTACCTTGCAAAGACCTGTGACCGCTTGATCATTTTATGCATTTCCGGTGCTCCGCCCACCACTTTGCCCCCCAAGGTGGCACTTTCCTAAATTTTGCCGACACTCATCATGTGACCATTTATTCATGTTATGCACCTTCAGCATTCCTCTCCCCACTTCCCTCCCCCCTTGCGGGAGGGTTTTTTCTAAGTTTTACCGTCACCCCTCATGTGACATATCGTTGCAAAGGCCAGTGACCGCTTAATCATTTTATGGCCTTCCGGTGCCCCGCCCACCACTTTGACACCCCTGGGGGGCACTTTTCTAAATTTTGCTGACACCCATCATGTGACATCATTGGAAAGGCCTGTGACTGCTTATTCATGTTATGCACCATCAGGGTCCCTCTCCCCACTTGTCCCCCCCCGAGGGAGGGTCTTTTTGTATATTTTGCCATCACCCCTCATAAGACATATCGTTGCAAAGGCCTGTGACCGCTTAATCATTTTATGGCCCTCCGGTGCACCGCTCACCACTTTCCTAAATTTTGCCGACACCTGTTATGTGACATATCGTTGGAAAGGCCTGTGACTGCTTAATTATTTTATGCACTTCCAGTGCTCCGCCCACCACTTTGCTCCCCTCACCCTCCCCGAGGGTCACTTTCCTAAATCGATATATCAGAATATGATATAAAGATGCTGATTTATCATGATATTTAATTCTAGACATTGCCCATCCCTACTTAAAAGTGCTTTGCCATCGATCAGCATGATACCGATATATATTGTACAATACATTTTCGTCATTATCTAACATTAGTGCACTCAAAATGCATTTGTATGCACTACATATTTTATTATCTACCCATTCTAATAAGGATTTTATGATCGTAGTAGATATGAATGTATTTTATATGAAATTAGTACCAAATAATGAGAGATTTATTGATGTTGTTATGTCAGTAAATAACATTTTAAAGAGTTAGACTTTTTTGTTTGGTGCCATCAAGTTTTGACGGGTTCCATCTAGGGAATCTTTAAGACTTTTTTACTGTTGCTATAGAAATATTTTAGATTATTAATAATTTGTCTCGAATGAGTCATAAAAGGCCAACCCTGCCGCAAGGCAATTAAAGTTTTTAAAGTGGCAATTAAAAAATCTATTATCTATCCCCAAATAAAATACAGCTTTTTCATCTCTAGTTACGTTTAGCTTTTTTTTTTTTTTTTAAATGGTGCAAGGACACGGTATCTAAAATGTCACTAATAATATGTGCATCCATTGTCTGCAATTTTCTATAATCTACGTTGCTTAGCAAAAGTAAATATCACAAATTTCACCTATCTGTTTCTGAAAATTATTGTGAACTTCAACCATTGATGGCCAATTTGTGCTGAAGGGGAAAAGACCATCACATCAAAAATACCTTTTGTCACAATTTTTGTTGCTGGCAAAAATTATACTAGTATTTTAAAACAGGGTTTTAAGGATTTTATTTTAACTACATGAGGCAAGAATGAAGAGATACTGATAAACTTAAAGCATATGGTTGCTCTACTCATTGGTTAAATCTTCTAGGTGACAATATAACTCCACAAACAATTACAAAACATGTCATTGAAATACAAAAGTACTTTCACAATTACCATGCTGTATATGCTTGGTTAAAAGAATGCATTGATCATTTTACACTACTCTTACCTTGCAACTTTTACTAGAACAGTCAGATAACTTGTTTTGAAACTTTTATCAATAACCACAGCCATTATACTAAAATTATTAATACACTATTAACATTTCTTTGAAATTATCAGACTATAATCTTTATAATATTAAAGATCTTCTTTTGCAATTAAAACCAGTTGAAAACACTTTAAATAGTCAGGAATGGGAAATATATCATTTTGCTTGCCACTGGCGAGTACATTTCCTCGCAGGGCGAGTGGATTTTTAGGCAATCTTTGAAAATACTGCAGGCTATATAAGGTCTGGCAAAAACATTTTTTTAATAGTTGGTTATATTTTTCAAATTTACTTCGATAGTGCTAAGTTCTATCTTATACTAAACTTTCCTCTGTTGTATATATTTTTTAATAACAATTAATAATTTCTTAGTTACAGTGACTACTATAGTAACAATTTCTTAGTAACAGTGTAAACTATTTTTGCTGTGTGTTTTCTCATTGTTTTTGAACTGTTCGTTGTATCTTGCTCGCTCATAAAATAAATCTTTGTTTGGTAAGATTTTCTGAAAATTCCCCATCCCTGTAAGTAGTAGTATCAATACAAAAACCCTTAATGGGTTAAAAGTTAGTGATGCAGCACTTTATCTTATTCTCTAAGAATTTTAAATATGGAACTTAAAAATAATGATATCAAATTTTGAGTGACGCTATGCTATTAATTATAATCTCTATATATATTTCATCATTTCATTTTCTTATAATCGTATGTGCAAAAATTATGTTCAATTTAAAAAGATGTATAAAAGTTTAATCATTGATGCTTTATCATTCATATCTCTCATAAATTCAAAGTATGAGTTTAAAAAGATATGGGAACTACTTGCGAATTCACCCGGAGTCCGCTATCTTGTTTCTTTGTTGGTCATTTATAATCACTTTATGCTTAATTTAATAACATAACAACAACAAACATAATATAAACAACAACAAACATAACATAAAATAAATAAATCCAAATAAATTTAACATCGGCGATGATCAACAAAGAAACAAGGTGGACTCCGGGCGAATCCTCAAGTAGTACCAAGATATGAATTAAAAGTATTCTATTTTTCATGCACTTTTTCTAAAATTTTGGTATTTCATAAAAGTTTATTTTGTTTCTAGGAAAATTCAATCCAATTTTATCTATGAAGGTGTACTTTTTTAATCTTTTGATCCTAAACCTCAAAAAAGTAATGATATCAATACAAAAACCCTTAACAGGTTAAACGTTTGACGCAGCATTTTACTTTATGGCTATATGAATCTGAAATATGGGTCTTAAAAATTCTGATATCAAATTTTAAGTGACGCTGTGCTATTAAAATGAATTTATATATATTTAATTTTTCTTTTTTGTTGTATTTATTTTTAATCAGTGATACTTTTTCATTCAAAATATGAGTTTTAAAAGATATGATATCAAAATTAAAGTGACGCTGTGATCTGACTTAGATTAGTTAAAAAATTACTTTACACATACTTATGTTTTGTCTTCTGAAATATATTTAGAAATTGAAACATTTTTTTTTCAATACACTATCAAATATGTCATACATTTTCTCAGCTGATGTTATGTATTAAATGTATTTAATTCAATAAATTTATTTACCTTTTGCGTCACGATATCCAGAACCATCGGTAAAATTTGTGTAAATGTTTTCTTTGCATCACACTATCTATTTGCATACTATTTACTTAGTTTAGATACTATGACGCAAAATAAACGTTTACACAAGTTTTACGGATGGTTCTGGATATCCTGACGCAAAAGATAAATGAATTTATTGAATTAAATACATTTAATACATAACATCAGCTGAGAAAATGTATGACATATTTGATAGTGTATTGAAAAAAAAATGTTTCAATTTCTAAATATATTTCAGAAGACAAAACATAAGTATGTGTAAAGTAATTTTTTAACTAATCTAAGTCAGATCACAGCGTCACTTTAATTTTGATATCATATCTTTTAAAACTCATATTTTGAATGAAAAAGTATCACTGATTAAAAATAAATACAACAAAAAAGAAAAATTAAATATATATAAATTAATTTTAATAGCACAGCGTCACTTAAAATTTGATATCAGAATTTTTAAGACCCATATTTCAGATTCATATAGCCATAAAGTAAAGTGCTGCGTCAAACTTTTAACCCGTTAAGGGTTTTTGTATTGATAAAGTATTCAAGAATACTCCAACTTTCAGAGAAATCTTTTGATAATTATGAAATTTACATTTGTTAATGACAAAAGTGACAGAATATCTCATTTTGGAAATCTTCTCATCTAGATTTATTTTCCGAAATTCACGGCACATAGAAGACATTTTTTAGTCACAGAATAGTTTAAACAGACTATCGTATTTTGATAATAATTAATGCCTATCATTTGCTCAGTCTTTACAAAAATATGCAATTTTTAAAGATTTTTAAGACGGTGCTTTTTATCTGATCCAGCGACTGCATTGGGCTATTGAAAAAATGAGCAAATAGTTTTCTTTATTATCTTGTTATGAGTACTTTATCGAAAACATACAAATGCATCACATCTTTAACATATACTAGCTCTTCTTTTAAGCCGACTGCAATTATTAATATTTCGTTTGAGATCTATAGAAATATTTTTTATAAATGAACAAAAAGTAACTGTTAATTCGGAAAAAAGTACGTTTTTAACAACTATTAACATTCATTCCCTAACCAAATTTCGAACCCAGAACTTCCTAAATGCAATCCAGAGGACTAACAACTAGATAATTAATGACGAAAGTCATCCTCAAATAGCATATGAAATGCTAATATACAGGGTATCCATAAAATACTGTCTCAATTATAAATATTAGTACTATCAACTGTAAGCGTTGTAGAGTATTGGTTCAAAATCACAAATGAAGAGTATCTCAAACAGTGTTAGATAAGCACATGCGCGAGTTCTGCTTTGTTATTTACTCGCTTGCAGTGCCACATTCGCAAAATGGCGACTTCTCACCGAAAAGCGTTATTTCTGGGCTGAATATTTAAATGCCGTTATACCCATGCGATTTTTTACTCTGGGGATTTATAAAAGATCGTGTCTACGTTCTGTCGCCATTGATTGCATATTGATTTGCCAGAGTTGAGACACAGATCTGAAGAGGCTATTGCCCCATTACTCCGAACTTTTAATCGAAAGTATATATAAATATTATACAGACATATATACAATAAATCCAACTGGAGTGAAAAATTAGCCCGAGCCAGGAATCGAACCCTGGACCACAGTATACAAGACAGCTGCTCTAACCACTTAGCTACTCCGGCTGACACCTGGTACTGCAATTTCTCGCTAATAAACCAAGTTGGGGAAGTTTCGGCCCCAGGTATCGGCCGGAGTAGCTCAGTGGTTACAGCGGCAGTGTTGTTTACTATAGTTCCAGGTTTGATTCCTGGCTCTGGCTAATTTTTCACTCCAGTTGTATTTATTGTATGTATATCTGTATAAATTTCTATGTACCTTTAACTGTTGAATACAAGCGTTATTTATGTGTGTATGTAAGTTTTAATATGTATTTTAGTTTTATTGTGTATGTGTGTTTTATTACATTGTTAATTGAAGTATTGGAAGAAATGGACTTCCAGTTGGATGCGTTTCGTATAACTAAAGGTGCACACATTGAATATTTGTAAGAAAAACTAGCTTAGTTTTTCTTCAATTTGATGTATGATTTGTTGTATATAGTCTGTCTAAACTGTTATAATATATTATTTAAACTGAGACATTATTTTATTAACACTCTATATGTATATTAATTTGCTAATAATATCAAAACAACTAACTTATTGCAATAAATCTCAGAGAAAACGGATTAAGTACTGACAATTTTCTTTTGTAACGTTTTCAAAAAAGCTTGTGAATGCAGTGTCATTTCTCACTGGTTTATTCATTTTAAAAATCAAAACTTAGCAGACATTTTGTTAAAATAATGCACTCAAATGCATAGTCTTTTTTCAGTAAACTAAGAAAAATAATATTTATATTCCATTTTTTAATGTTGTTTTATCTCCGTGAAATATAAAGTTAAATTCTTTTCAAACTTTATGCAAGTCAAAGTAAAAAATATTGCTAGGGATTCAAAAATACTTATGTAAATGTAATACATCTTTTCTCAATAAGGCTGGAAAAATCCTTCAAGTATATCCTTTGAATTTTGAAAGTAAAGTGAAATTCTTCGAATGCTTCAGTTTTATCTGACTTACAGTGCTGGAATTTTAATGGAAACTAAAATATATATTTTTATACTGATTTTATACTAAGCAAATTTTGTTTATACTAGCTATTCATATTCAGTTTTTATTTACAAGCAGCTACAAAATACAGACACGTTGTATAAATCAAATGAAAATAGTCGCAATATATTCTTAAATAATTTCTCTGCATTAAGTTATACTAAGCTTTCACTTTATGGCTTGAAACAGTTTTAATTTTAAAACGTTAAATAGAACGACTTCGATTTATTAAAATATAATTCTAAAAAGAGCTTATTTGGAATTGAAAATGCTTTCAGATACACATATTTATATTTTACTATTATAAAAAAGAAAACATATTAAAATATAAGAAAAAAACACGTAAGATAACAACTTGATTTTTATACAATATCTATCGCGAAAACATTCTGATAAGCTTAAGCTGTAATTTATGAGAGTAGAAAATGTAAAATGAGTTTTTCAGAAACAACTGATGGCCAGTCTCCAAAATTTGGGAAGAAATTCCTTTTGGGAGAATAAATGAAGATACAATGAGTCCCCAAAAATTGGTGTTCTTTTACGATGTTTTATTTGGGGGCGTGGCAATAGGGGGAATTTTAAATCAGAGAGGTGTAAAAAATATTTTTTTAAGTCAAGTGGGGTATCGTTTATAATAAATTTTTCGAACTTTGAATCGAACTTAACTATACAAAAGTCGATAACATCACTTGTTACAAATTTACTGCAGTTTTTATGAATACGAAGTCAAAAGTTATACTTCTGTGAACGTAAAATAGGTTTTTACAGCTATAAATGATGGCTTTTTACGAAAATTTGAAAAGAATTTCGTTTTGGCACTAGAAATCAAGATCCATAGTTTCCCCAAAAATTAAACTGTTTTTCCGTGTTTTGGAGAGGAATTTATTTTTATTAGGGGTGGGGGGAGAACTCAACTTTTTTAAATGGTTCAAGTGAGAAATGTAATTTTAAATTAAATATGTAATTTTAAATTCTAAATCGAATGACATCATGCGCAAGTCGATACGATCATTCTTTACAACGTTAGGCCATTTTTTATGAATATAAAGTCAGGCATGGTTTCATGAATACAAAATTATGAATACATGGATTTTGACAACTTAGATGACCTTGAAGAAAACTCCCCCTGATTTCGATTATTTCTATTTTAAAAACATTTAATAAGTTTAAGATTATTTAATGCAGTATAAAGAACATGTTTTGAATGTAAACTAAATGTAACAAAGCCGAGCTCAATAATAAAATGTAATTTCAACTTTGTATTAATAAAATCTACCATAATTTTGGTTTGAATGATCATATCGACTTGCTAATGATGCCATTTATTTAAAGTATATACATAATAAACAATACCCTTACCCATCTTGACCATTAAAAAAAAAAAAAAAAAAAAAAAAAAAACATTTAGTTCTTCCTATGACGATGCTTTCTTGTATAGAAAGGTTGATTTATTGATACTTCAGACACATCAGGAGGCTGTAAAATCAAGAATTGATTATTTGGAATAACCAGACAAGAAGCATTCACAATAAGTGAATTCAGTGGTATGATGACTGAAGGTCTTTATTATGCCCCGGGATTCTTTCAAACACGCCTGGATTATCCGGCGAAAGCCGATTTTGGAGAAGGGAGCAAAAAGTTACATTTTTTATGCTCACAGCATGAGCGTCAAGAGGCAAGTGATCACAATTACATTTTTTTTCAAATGATGGTGTATTGGCAAGAGTACATACACAATTTCGCCAAATACATATGCTATCTGGAGAGATTAAAGAGAGGAAGACATGCGGTCAAAGTACGAGAATTGAAATTGAATGGGAGATGTAAAAGAGTAACATGAAATATTTTCCGCCAACTGATTGCGTCAGAATTATAGCTCAAAAACCACAAAAGAACGTTCTATAGGGTTTGCCAAAGATCACATGGGATTGAGGCGGCCGAAAGTGCACGTTAATAAATATAAATTAAAACAAAATAAAGACAGGGTTAATAACTGAAATGACTAATATATATTGCATGTGTTCTAACGGTCACGAAATGTAGAAGTAATATGTCTGACTAATTTCTGCATATCATCAAAGCTAAGGCAGAAGGATGAAAATTGTAATTCGGTTGCTAGGCGAGAAAAGGAAATTATTTCTTTTCTTTTAAATGCAGTGCGCTGCGGTTAAAATATTACAGCTACGGGAAAATGATTGCTTAATTTATGAAGGGTAAAGAGCGCTAGAAAATGAATTGAATCCAAATGTAGACAGATAATTAAATTTTTAAAAAAGGGGGGGAAAGAGGAAACCATTAATATTAGTATGTGAAGGTAGACGCTTTCACACTTCCTGAGTTAAAATGCCCTCATTTTGTCATCGGATTTTTATTTCTGACACCAAAGTTAAGTTCTTCACAAATTTTCGTGAATGGCCATTAGTTGTTGCTGTAAAAACCAAATTACCTGCACTGAGTAACAAAAGTCGTCTTTGTATTCACAAATCTTCTGTAAAAAATTGACGTATCAATGTGCTGATTTGGTCCCACTAAAAATAATCTTAAGATTATCTGAAGAAATCTCCAGTTTCTCCAGAAATTCTACAGAAATCTGAAGAAATTTTGCAGATTTAGATTTACCTTCAAAATCTCTGCAGAATTTTTGAAGATACTCTTATAAAATTCTGATGAAATGGGCCAGTTACCGACAGATTTTCTACATTTTTTTTTAGTGTGGTCATTAAATTCAGAATTAAAAAATACGCCCTAAATTCTACCCCACTTGACCTCATTAAAAAAATCTTTCCCTTCGCCCTCCCTGCGTTAAAAAGCCCCGCTTTTGAAAAGAAAATATATCGTAAAACTTTTTTAAAAGAGGATTCGTCAGATTTTAATTTCTAGTGAAAAGATGAAATCCTTACGAAATTTTCGTAATCGGACATCAAATGTCTTATTTTATTCAATTTTTGGTCTGTTTTACCTGTACTTGAATGTAAGATAAGCAAAGTAAATGTATTTATATGCGCAGTTTTTTGTTTTATATTTGTTTTCCCATTCCACCATTACATTATCGCAAAGAAAGTTTCGAACAGCCATTTTTGAAGTCGTCTAATGAAAAATCCGTTACTAACATATGCAAATGAAAAACGTTATTCAACTTCATTAATTGCGAAGAAGAATAGATGAAAAATATATTTACTTACGATCGAAAAGAATTAATAAAGTAGTGAGTTTGGATTTTAGAACAACTTTAATTGGTAGAACTACACTAAACATTTCATAAATGCTAACCGGAAACATTTCGTAAATTGTTTCACATTAATCTAAATTTTAAGAACGATTGAGAAGAATGGAAACTCTTTACCTAAATATTCTAGTTCACTTTCATGTACACACACTTATACATCCAAAAATAACATTTATCAAACAATAGTGGGATCTTCGTCGTGCGTTCCGTTTGAAAGGCCAAATTCTCAAAATTAACTAGAACTAAACGCTTAAAATCAGTACTACGCTGAAGATAATTTATATTTTACAGTTTAATAACGAAAATAAAAATAGTGTTTCTCTAAATCCAAAATTAATATTTACATTTAAATAATTACCTAAAGGATTTCAAAATAAAAATAGAAACATGGAATCTTGAGAACTATAATTTCATAGACGTGATAGTTGTCATAAAATAATGTATACTAAATTTTACACATAAAAAATCCTAATAAACAAAACGTAAATTTCTTGCCATTTTTTAGGCCTTTTGTCTTAATAAAAGATTTGTTTTAAAGAAATATGACAACAATTTCTATAAAAATAAAGTTTTCTGATATGTTTGTGGACAATACAGAGCATAATAATTAGAAACATACATTGCGCTTCAATTTTTAAACACTTTGAGATCTAACATATTATCAGTATTCAAAAATCTATATTGTTTCCAAGTTTAAAACAAACTTTTGTGAAAGATTTTACCATGCTCCCATCTACAAGTGATACTAAGCGATACTAATATATATATATATATATATATATATATATATAAGTGAGACGCGATCTGTAATGTGATCTGTTCTGTTTCATATATATTTAAATCACTTACTCTATATAACAACATATACATCATAAAAAAGTATAATTATAAATTATGGAAATTGCCAGGTATTTTTTTTAAATTTAAAAATCTGAAGAAATCTCTATTAATTACAACAAAAATATCAAAGTATTAATAATTAAAATTCACAGAAATTTAAACAGGAGATTTTTAATTCAAATATATGAACCCAATTTCTAAATAAAAATAGAATAAAATATTTTTAATAATAAGTTAGTAAATAATTAAATATAAATACAGGTTGTTCCAAAAGCATTGATCTCGGCTTTTATTCTTTAAATATTGATCATAGGACACACATTATAAATTACAAAGTTGCGTAAAAAAGGGTACATAATTTTATGAAATCGATTAAAATTTTTAGGCGGTTAAATTCGAAGAAATACAAAATTTAAATTTGTATACGGCTCCCGTACAAAATTTTCCAAAGGTTAAAATGCGCCCTGTACACTAATAAGGTCATTTACAGATTTTCAGCATTTTATCATAAAACGTGGCAAAAATACGTTTAAGCAAAGTTAGTGAGGAGTTAATCATAAATTAAAATGTAAAAAAATTATAGCTAGAGCAGTAATCATTATTTTATTTCGTAATTCGTGTACGACGCATGAATTCGATCATCCGACATTATTTTTCCCTTCGCCAAGGCGTCAAAAAATGGCTTAAGTCAGCATTTATGTAATTTTCATATCTCTATGATTGTGTATAATAAAATGCTGAAATTTTGTATATGAAGGTATTAGTGTAAGGGACACGTTTTACTCATTAGGAAATTTTTTGTACGCCGAACGTATAAAAATTTTAATCGTGTATTTCTTCAAATTGAATCACCTGAAATTTTTAATCTATTTTATTTTTTACCTCATTTTGTAATTGTTAATATGCATATACGATCAATATTTAAGAAATAAAAGTCGAGTTCAATGTTTTTGAAGCACCCCTGTATATATGTTGCGATTATTTGTAACATCTAAGGAAAAACTTCGCTCTGAAATAGGAAGTAAACATCGCTCTCTCGTGAACCCATTATAATACTCCAGTGGATCATATCACTCGCAACATTTCATTTTAGAAACATAATCAGCGCCAGTCGACTAATTTATAAGGATATATTAATTGCATTCGATGTATTAAAGATGTCCATTCGTCTTAAGCGTTTTGGCTTGAAATAGAAAAAATTATCGGAATTTCTCTAGTAAGTAGCGACAGAAAATATCTACTCGGAAAAACCTTTATTAAAAGTCAGCTTAGTAGACTTCATCTCAAGCATCCGCAACAATTCTATAAAGTAGTTGATGTCGAATATATATCGTTTGAATTTCGCTCCTTTTTATTTTATTTCATTGTTTTTTTTACTTACTAATAAAGTTTTAATTTCATTCTGGTGTATTCTCCCAGAAAAAGTTCTGAATTATTTATACTGATTTAAGTGCAAATCCGTTAATCTTGCGAAATTAGAAGGCACACAATAGAGATAGATATAAAAAAAAATGAAATGCTAGATATTTACTTGAAAAACCATTAAAAAAGTCAATACATTCAGATACTGTATTCAGAAAAATTTTATTAGTAGACTTTTATCCTTATTCAATGGTGCAAAAATTTAAATAATACGCTAAAAGTTAAAGAATTCGAAAAAGAAGAGTAGAATACTTAGGTCGTTATTATTGTAAAAATGTCAGAGTATGCAGCATTGCGAATATGTTTATGCACTCCAAATAAAGAGAAAAACCAATGATATCTGTAATAAAATAGATATCTTTGGTTGGGGGGGAGGGTAAAATAATATCTTGCTTTTGTAAAATTAGGTTATCGAATACTCACTACTCTTAAATCATTCAACAGCGGTCATTTCTATTACATTTTATTTTCTAATTTTTCCAGGCGGTGTAATTGTCTCTGAAAGAATAAAATTTATCTGATAATGAGAGACAATTTCCACGACTTCTTTGCATATTTTTATAAGTAATCTAGAAATAGGTATTTAAACTTCCAACTAATTCAGCTTTATGAAACTTAATCTCATTTTGAATTAAATAGATAATAAAATGTAGAAAATTGCACTAGCGACATTTCTGTTCAACATTTAAATCTTAATACCAGAATTTCATCTGAAATTTTAGCGAAACACCTAATGCCCTGTTAGGAATCTCTCCGTTTGTGAACATTGGCTTTAAATATATCGCGGACGAGCGAAATTAATATGAAAAAAATCTCCCGAATTGTTGAATTTTATGCCAGCTGAAAATAAACATCATTTTTCTGGTCTCATGTTGTCCATGGCAAAGTCCTCATCTTTCGAAGAAGTTCTCTGTGTGCTATTCTCTTTTGTTTCGTGCTATCTGAAAACAAAGGGATTCATGAATAAATAATAATAATAGAGTGCTAAAGATACATAAATTTAAAATAAAATTATTTTCCAGAAAATTTACTTGAAAAAAAATTAAATTTTAATAACTTAATTAGCCTAAGTTTCACTAGAAATTCCTTACAAATAAAATAAATACATTCTTAAACAAATATTGTTACCTAGTAAACCTTTACATTAGGTACAAATTGAAATAAAAATTACCTTCATGATGAAATACGTTTATCAACACTGAGATTAACGATGCAAGATAATTAAAACTATTTACAGACACAGCTGAGATTTTCCTCGATTATTTTAGATTTTCAAGAAAATTTACCACACTATTCCAACATTTTAAATTTAACTGCCCAAGCCTTCTAGCTGTAAGTAAGCAATTATTATGTGAGATTAAATCGAAAAGTACTTGAACTGCAGTATAAACATATCTTATCTCGAAAGGTGAAAACTGCCAAATGATAGATCAAAATGCTGGTAAATCATTTAGGTGGGAAAATGCATGTAACATAAATTTCCATCACTAAACCCATACACGCATAAATCACTGGGTCTCAAGAGAGTGCGTCCCCAATGGTGCGCCTAAGTTTCAAACATTGATGGTCAGCAATACGTCATGACTGTTATTACACAATTTTCCCCTATAGTTTATAGTAGATATACAATATCATACTTGCACCAGACGAGGCCCCACCGTCTTTCTCGGACCATAACTCACAGGCCTCCTTAATAGTTCACACTAGTCACACGGAGAAACTGAAACGCTAATGTTAAATCTAAGGGAGAAACTTTTACGCATTTCTCGCTTGTATTTTAATATTTGTATTTTTTTTTTTTTTGGAATAAGATACCTAAGGTTGATATTTATTGTTGCGTGTATATATTTTTTGATTTTAGTTACAGTATTTTTTATATGCAAACACATTCAATTTTGGAACCGATTCTGAAACTGAAACTATCCTTAAGGTATCTTGTGAAAATAAAACAAACATTAAAAAATATTAAATTTCTCGCGAAAAATCAGTAAAGATGAATCCCATTGGTTTAACTTTAGTGTTCAAGTTTCTCCTATTCATTAGTGTAACCTCTTAAGAAATCAAACCTATCTGTAAGTTCTGGCGGCCCGTGTTTACGAAAAGTATAAGAGTAGTTATCTGCACAAGATAATAAAGGTAAATTTATCTTCATGTATTATATATACGTGTTATGTTGGTGTTCAAGTACACAGAAAAATATGCAAAGAAAAGTGCACGTGCCCACAAAAGTCATGCTTAAATTAATATCTTATGTAAAGCTTTTAAATATTTGGGTGAAAACTTAAGAGTGGGAGCGAATACAGTAATTTATAGTAAACTGTCATTGTCAGAATCGTACATATTATCAAAAGTAATTAGATTTCAAAATTCTTAACGAGTATTTTCCCAGCTAAAATTATTTAAATACATGCAATTGTAATAAGAAATAACCGAATCCTTTAAATAAATTTTTAATAAGTTCATCATGATGAGAATTTCTCCAATTAAATTACTCAAAGTATATTCAATTAAAAGAACGCTTGTTAACTAGCAAGAACAAATGATTAGAAAATTAAACTCACAATAAAAAATCAACAGAAAGAAATTTATTCTCTAAGAAAAACCAACAAGGAGAGTTTTCTAATGAACTTTGGGAATATTCGCCGCTGAGGAAAAAAAAAAGCCTTTCAAAATCCGTTAACTCTTAAACGCATCCTGTTTAGAGTTTTACTGACCCAGTTATGCGGATTTCCCTTGGGATTTTATTTAATTATGTGGCAAGAAATTTAAACTGATATTTATTTTCTATTTAGAGTTAGCTATTTTTCAATCCCATAAAATTTCGCGGAAGTCTAGATGTTTTACCATAAGTATTTTAAAGAGATTTTTTGCTATACCACATATTGAGTTTTTGGAAATTACTAAAGCTTGTAGGTGGTGAGTTAGATTGAGGCAGTTTACAGTATCGGGAACTTTAACATATACTACTTGTTACAAAGTTATAGTTTTAGAGTGTTTCTTACTTACTAATAAATTTATTATTTCGATGTCATAGTGTAAGAATGAAAGAAAATATGACACAAATTAAATGATACTTTGACGATTAATTTAGCATGAAATAGAATATTAATGTTTAGCTTATTATTTTAATATATTAACAGTAAATTAAAAAAAAAGTTGACCATGAATTATGAAATTCAAAACTATGCATTATATACATTATCTGAAGCACTAATAGTATTTTTAATGTCATAAAATATAATTGGTCTCTATACTAACTTTTAAAAACTTTAAACACGATAGTTTTCAACAGCTGTCATTTCATTTTCTTATAAACAAACAGAGATGTACATACAGATAACGCTCATGTGTCATATATTTGTAGGTTTATGTGTTTGATTTTATGTGCAAGTCTCTCACCGAGAAAATCTTAAAATGCATTTAAAATTAGAAAAAAATATTGTCTGATAGAAGATGTCTTTTTCCTATATCATGATTGATTACCCAACACATATATGTCACATATATGTGTTATAAGAATATTTAGAATCTATATCTAAACATAAGAATATTTAGAAATAGTAAAAGTATTTTTCATTTAATACATTTTATATTAGAGCATTTCCTTTAAAGGAATTCATTTAGTTTAAAATGTATTTAATTGGATTATTAAGCAGCTGAGGATTTTTTTTAAACACACTGAGACTAAGTTAAACTAAGTAATTTTTTATAGTAAAATTTATTTTATTTATTGTGAAAAAAAGTGCAAACTTTTT
The DNA here is from genome assembly GCA_963932465.1 of Maratus speciosus. NCBI lineage: Eukaryota > Metazoa > Arthropoda > Arachnida > Araneae > Salticidae > Maratus > Maratus speciosus. Next base: position 491,349,535 of record OZ010789.1, read on the forward strand.
CTATTAGAATTTAATGAGTTTGAAAGTGAGTTGTCAGCAGTATTGTATGCAATTATGCATTAAAATGATTCAGCATTTTTAGCTTTCTTTCGCGTGAAAGCTGTCCATTATTTATAACTAAATTATTTTTTTTCTTTGATCCCATTTCATATTTCCTAAACTAAAAATTCGCGATATCTATGCAAAAAATATTACATTTGCATGTTGCCAATAAGATACTTTCCAATCTATTTTCTGTAATAAATTTCGAGCGACTTCTAAAACTTAAGTGATTCAGATATTATTTTACATTTAACTTTTAAATAAATTTCACCTGAAACAAAATTCTGCATATCTTGATTTGCTGTTGGCGTTATTTTTTCTTAAATGTATTCGTTGGGGGAATTTAACTTTTTATTAATGTTTTAATAAACATTTTTGTATGAAATTCAGAAATGTTAAATTATGTTTTTAAGATCGGTTAACTAAATTGTTTTCAACATATCTTTTTTACTTTAACTTTCATGAGGAATACACGCACACACACAAATATATGCATACAGGGTGTCCCATAAATAGAGCCCAAAATCTGCACAACCAGATTCCTCGTTGAAGTACATAAAAACTACTCGAATAACTGTACCTGTACGATCTATAGTTTACGAGAAAAATAAGAAAAGCAAATTAAGACGCCATAGCCGTAGGACGTCACAGGGCATACTCCCTAGCTTTTCGTAAGACATTTCCATTACATTGCCCGTACATCAGATACATGTCACAATATTCACAAACGGAATAAATGATAACCATAGGAAGAATACCGGTAGTTGCAAAATATAGTCTTTTAAATAGGAGTTCAAAGCGGCTTAACGTCATTCCACTGTGCGGACATGCTTGAGGTGATATGCGCAGCGAACGTTTAGAACGTTATCGTCCTGGAAGATATGCAAATACGGCTGTTGATTTGTCCAATACAGTGTCTTTTCCGTGCACTGGCTGTGACGTCAAACTTTGTTTTTCGTATTTTTCTCGTAAACTATGCATCATACAGGTACAGTTCTTTGAGCATTTTTTGTGTACTTCCAACGAGGAGTCTGGCTGTAGAGAGTTTTGGCGCTATTTATGGGACAGCCTGTATATATATATATATATATATAATATTCAATAAATGTAAACAATCAAAAATATACAATGCAGTTTTACATAAATAACTAAACTATGAAACATTTATCAATAAAGATAATATAAAAACATAATAAATTAATTTCAGGTTATAACACAACAAATAAATACCAAGTTGATATACAAGCCTCATTCTCATAAGCTAGTGTAGAGACTGAGGCAACTCCATACCGAATTGAAGTAATAGAAATTACTCCAGGTATCGAATGCTCTGGCACAACTGCATTAAATAAATATAGCTCTATCAAAAGTAAAGGATTTATGAAAACCACGAAAAAGAGGGTGCAAAACAACAATAAAAATTAATGAATATTTATATCTAAAAAACAATAAACAAACTATTCCCTGCTCTTCGGAAAGTGGGAGGAGAAAAAAAAAACAGGTACCAAAAAATAGAAATTGAATCCTCACAGGTTTCGCAAGATATGACCAACCCACATACTCCAAAATTGTAAAAATCATCAAATAAACTTAAACTTTCAAAATCTTAACGAAACAAAACTGCTTTAAAAACATAAACAACCAACCAATTCAAAATCAAAAGAACTAATTTTAACTTATAAAACGTAAATAAAAATTCTTTTATAACTAAATCATTAAGCAATTAAAAACATTGAACATGTGAGAAGGTCATACCCCCACCTTGACCCGTGAAGACTTGAAAAAAATTGCTACCTTTAAAATATCCACTACGCTCCACATCTCTCCAACGGCAGGAGTTTTAAGCAAGGCCATAATACAAGTTAGATCAGCGTCATCCAGACTTGTCTTTCCGTTATCTTCATAATCATAGACATCATTCCATATCACCTCACTTCCTACTTGAAGTTCATCAACATGTAGGCGTTCTTAAAAAGACTTTAATCCACACCTTTCATATATTCAAGTAGTTCCATCGGCATCCATTAAGTAGTGTTTGGCCGCTTAGCTGTTGCCATTTCAAAAAACTTTTTTCAAGCTGATTTACATAATGAAAAATAAACTAATATTGAAATAAATTATTGTAAAAAAAATCAGCAGTAAATTTAAAAGTCTGTGAACTAAAAATTCTCTATTACTACAAATTCTATAAAATCTATTAACTTGTCCCAAAATAATGTTGATAAAAACCCTTTTACTTAAATTTGAAAACCAGTGTGGCAATGATTGAGTATCAAATAAAAAAAAAAAAAATCCCGTTTATCAGAAAGTTTGACGCTCAGTGGCGTGGTCGGTAGCGGCAGCTGCTGCCACGGCGGGTGCCCGGGTTCGAATCCTCGGGTAAGACATGGATGTATTTGTGGATGTCGCTTTGTAGTTATATAAATATGTAATGGAACAAGAAATAAAAATTGTTGTGACTTGTGGTTGTTTCTGTATATAATAAGGACCATTCGAGGCGAAAAGCCGTAGTTGCTATAGGCCCCAAAGCAATCTCCACTACGGTGGTGCACTAAACCAAACCAAACCAATCAAAAAGTTTAACTAATATATTATTGTCTTTAATTAAAAGGTCTAACAAGGTGAGGGCCAACCTTGTTTATCACAGATTTTGATTATTTTAATATATGTTGTAGGGTAGAGACCCCTTAGTGTCAGGCTCAACGGATTTTATCCAACGGTCCTTAATTATTGAGAAACCGGGGGGTCTAATAATAGTACACAACTTAAATACTTACTTTGCAAGCGCGGTGGTAGGTTGGTCGCAGCTCAGTAAGTATGGTGTTTGCCGGCTGATACGCGGGCCCGGGTTGGATACCTGAATACGCTACATTTGTTTTTCGCATTCTTTGTTTTATAAATATACATGTAAGTATAATTAATAATCTCATTGTCAATTAATATTATAATATCGTATATCAATTATATTTTTAATCTATTTAATTTTTTACTTTTAACTAAATAGCTGTATAAAACATCATAAAACTGTTAATTTTTTTAAAATCACTTTTAAAATGTATTTCATATATTCTTTATCGATGCAATGATATTGAGCAATTGACTCAATTCGTGATTTTAAAGAAACATCATTTACGCATTGCTTTAACAAAGGAAGTCAATGCGATAATACTATTATTGTGTTTTTAAAGTAACAAGCATAATTATATTAAAAATTAGCATCAGAATTAAACTACAACCGATTTTTTGCACATTAAAGATTTTTAAATTTGTAATACGTATCCTTGCACTTTCAATTATTTTGCTTTCACCTTTATATTCTTTCTGCTTTTATTTTTATTTTATTTGAATATTCTGTTATTTTATCATAACTAGATGGCACCACAACAGATTTTGTCTCGATTTTGGAATTTTTATCATTCAATAATAGATCCAATTTCTTTTTAAACCTCTTTAAAGGACGAGAAATAATAGTTTAAAATATATATATAAATTTAAATTTGTTAACATTATAATTAATGTATGATATTAAAATTTTTAATTGAAATTATTAAATAATAATTACAAGTATATTTATAAAACAAAAAATGAGAAAAACTAATGTAGCGCGTTCGGGTACCGAACGCGGTCCCCGCAGATCAGCCAGTGCACGCCGTACCAACTGAGCTACGACCAACCTATCATTGCTGTTGCGATGTAAGTATTTAAGTTGTGTACTATTATTAGATCCCCTGGTTTCTCAAGAAATAAAGAGCGTTGGATAAAATCCTTTGAACCTGACACTTAGGGGTCTCTACCCTACAACATATATTAAAATAATCAAAATCTGTCTTTAACAAGGTTGGCCATCTCCTTGTAAATCCAAAAAATTAACATGCAAACTATCAACAGAAGCCTTATTTAATTTTAAACATGGAGGATAGATATCGTTAATCGATACCAAAAGTTTGTCATCGAATATTATTAAATCATCGATATACCTTAAAACTGCAAAACTCTTATTACTGTTTAAAACATAGTTAAATACCTAATAAAAAAGAAACAGATTAGCAGCAGAACTTGAAAAATTAGTACCCATCCCAATGCCACATACCAGGTAGAAAAGCGATCTATTGAATGTAATAAAATTATTAAGAAAACAGAATTACATAAACTCAAGAAAAAAACTCTTTTAATTCCAAGCTCCTCCTCAATGCAAAACATATCAAATATATTTTTTAATGTATCATAAAGTAAATCTATAGGTATATTAGAAAAAAGATTTTCAAAATCAAAGGTATACAAATTAGTGGGCATTATGAGCGTTTTTTTTTTTTTTTAATTTTATTTAAAACCTCACTACTATTGTCTATACAACAAAAAATAACTAGTATTTCTATACTTAAACTTCAAAAAACCATAAATGCGCTTGAAAAACTCCTGTAACTTAACATTTAAACTTTTACCAATGCCTCTTGATTTACAACATATGAATCTGAATTTAATAGGTGTTTTGTGAAATTTTGGAGTAAAAAACAAAAATGGAAAAGTATGATGATTATTAATAGCAAAATGATAAGAATACATCTTTCTAGCCTTTTTGGTGTATGCATTAAATTTGTTGACAAAAACAGTGTGACTTAATTTACATTCCTTATAAAATTCACTATTATTTAACTCATTTTTATCTTTGTCAATATAAAAAAGCTTTCATATAATTGCATAATTTGAAGCCGCTTTGTACACAGGTACTATTAAAAAATTGTTATGTAAAAATTGAATATAATTTACATCTTCTTTACTGAGACTATGATAAACATAATCCTTACTGTTCAAATCACTATTAAAAAAAAAAAAAATCAAATTCCTTTAATATATGCCATTCCCATTCAAAAAATGCTTCAAAGGGGGTGTTAAATTTGTAACATAATTGCATAATGAATTTTTTCAAATCCCTCAATCCCTCTCAAAAATCTGAGTAGCTGTTTTCTTACTAATTTTTTTATTTAATCTAAACTTAATATTAAACTAATATAAAACTTATGCGTATCATACATATACTTCAGTATAAACATTTACATAAGTATTCATACATATTTCCTTTTTTAATATTCATCAACTAATATTTGTAATACTATAGCAGGCTTTGCGATACAAAAATTATTTACAGTATTTTCTAGCGTATAATGCGTTTTATTTGAAGCAATAAAAATTGCGAAATTTTACAAGTGCGCATTATATGCCGTGTTTAAAAATAAAAGCGTAAGAGTTAGGCATACGAAATGAGATTTTTATCTTAATGGACAAGATAATATGTGATTAGTTGATAGAACATGAGTACAATTCCAAACACTTTGAAAAGATTCAAACAGGTAAGTTTTACAGCATCGTATGTCCTCACCTTGTATTTCCAATTTTCTTTATGCTTGTACTAGTTATAATGCTTTTGAATGTATTTTATTGTACTTTCATGAGAAATATCTCATGAAAAAGTCTCTTTGCAAAGAAGGAGTGCGCGTAATATACAAAAATGAATACCGTATTAATTTATAGGCAGACGTTTTGCACCGGATCACATTATAGGGTGAAATATACGCTATTAAAAGGCATACGTGTATTTCTAGCCTTCCGATTGTTATATTTGATACCAAACTGAATTTAGGTCGAGAATTAAATTATGTTATCAGAATATGTTTATCATGTTATAATGAAATTAATTTTCATTCCAATTATAAGTTTTGTACATTTGATTTGCACTTTCTAAATTTATTTTTTCCAAGTTGGACTAATTGTATGGAATTTTTTTCAATTCATGAATAACGTATACATTTGACTACACACATCAACAGAAAATAATATTTAATATGTTATTTGAATTCATTGTATATTTTTCTCAATATAATCTTAAATTACCGAAGAAGCAATGATCACAAACTCATGGATTTACATTATGCCTTTCTAAATATGCTATTACTTCCTTGAACTTAAAGCTGTCGTGTGCAATAGGCATTTATTTGCTTAAGGGGGTCCGGGACACATTTTAAAATTATTTTTATTTTTTGAGTTAAAATTAGAAATTTTTCTGTGACGGTTAACCATATCATTTGTAAACAAAATCACATGATAAAACATGTGTTATTATTATTTCTTTTTTAATTTAAAACTTATTAAAAAGGGAAGGTAATTTAAAATCGTTATAACTCGAAATATTATTTGTAGAATTTCAATTATTTATCATTTAAATAAACAGAAATATGTAAGTTTTAATTTAGATTCAGCATTTTTAAAAATATTAATTAATAAAAAATAAATAAAAAGATTTAAAATAAAAATTAGAGAAAAATGATGTAACTTTTTAAAAAAAAATAATATTTTCAAAAGTAATTTTTTTTTTCAAATTTGCTGAATAAAAATTAAAGTAAACTAATTGAAAAAGAATGTTCCAAGTTTGAACCATATATCTTTAACTGTTCCTGAGTTATTACAATTGAAATACGAGAAATGGTGAAAAAACCCATCATGAAGAAAACCGCATTTTCACGAGAAGTCTTTCGCATGACAACCATTTCTGGAATGCTAGACTTTGAAAACAAACCAAAACGAAAAAAATTAAAAGGTTCTGTTCTAATAAGGATATAAAAATGATTTAGCAAACCAAAATTTCGAAAACAAAACAAAACGAAAAAATGAATATGTTCTGTTCTAATAAGGATATAAACAGGATTTAAGAGTCATTTTAAGTAGAAAAAAACGGAGACTTTTTTACTGCAATATAATATTTTTAGAAAATTTGAAGATTTTTGTGTCCCGGAACCCCTTAAATAAAAGATAAAATTAAGTATTTACAAAGTAGTAATTAATTAATTGACTCATTTTTTTAAAGGATGCATGCTAACCAAATACACTGTACCATCTCATCTACATATAAAGTTAGAAAGATACGAGCAACATTTGAGGAAAATTAGTGAAAATTATTGCAATCTTCAAACAAAGAAAGCGAAAATAAGAATTTCAATTAAAATAAAATAAAATAAATTATTTAGTAAAATAGCTATACATACTTGGGCGATTCTCAAAAGGTGGGCACTGGACACACGTCATAACTTTAAGCCTTTCAAACATAACTTTAATTATCAATGACTTTATTTATTTATTTATTTTTTTTTTTTTTACACTGAGTTTTTAATTCTATTCAGAGGCAGAAAATGACATAATTTATTGTAAAAGCTTTGCATAATTATCTTAAAATTTTATTATTTTATGCTAAAGAGGCCAATTTTGGGCATTCATAATGTTAACTGCTCCAATATACCAGCAAGAAAAAGAGTTTTAACTTGCCTCCAGGTGGTTCTAACAGGTGGTAGGTAAACAACCAATGCATAAAGGAAACGAATGATTTTTTGATAATTTCGTTAAGAGATGGCAGGCTGATTTATTGCTTTTTTGAAGATAGAAGACCTTTTCTATAACGATTTTTTTTGTTTTTTGTTATGTCCGAAAGTAACGTACGCGACAAAGCTATCATTTCCTCGAAAAATACATCAAGTAAGTACTTTAAAATCTTTTATCTAACTTTAAAATCATTAAAAAAAATAAATTATTTGTATGTGTTTTTATAAGATTTTTTTGCAATAAATCACTTTTCTCAAATAAGAAAGTGGAATGTCCGAATCGTGTAATGATGGAAACTCCGATTTTATTATCGGTAAATTCATATTTAAAGATGATTTGGTGTCCTGAAACGTATAAAAAGATTTTCATTATAATGTTTTATCGTAAATAATTACCGTGTTTTATATAAATAAAGTGTATTTAGTACGTGTAATAATATAACTTGACTTGAAGCATGCTCAACTAATGTGTCTAACGATAGCCACAATATGGCGACTGCTGCGATCCTTACGAAATTTCGGACATGCTTATTGAAAAGTATGATTTAAAATTAATAGTAAACTTCTTTTTTTATTTCAAAAGTAATTATTCAGTGATCTTACGTGTTTTTATGTATTTTGCAAAGTTTGCTTTGTAGCAAATTTACCCCAAAAGATTATTTAATAACAATGTCCAAATCGTAGAACGATCTAAACTTTAATAATTTTAATTTTCTAAATAAGATTAGTTGGTTAACTGGGCCATGATTTTACAATGTGACTCTGGAGCTTCTGACAATTCAACTGCAAAAAGCTATTGTTCATTTGAATTAAAGTCTGAACTTCTGTAAATGAGTTCAGTTAGGTTCCCTCTATCAGACAGAAATGCTCAAAATTACATTTTATTATTTAAAAATATAAAAATATGCATATTTCATCTTTCATTCCTCATGGGTCCAGTTGCCCCCAAAATAGGGTAACTGGACCAAGGGGTTCTATGTTCCACACACGCGTTAATATTTTTTCATATCGGATATAGGGTCCTGTTTGAAAGAGTGTAAACAACTTAAAAAAATTTAAACCAGGCAGATCATGTAAAGTATATGTCAATAAACAGCGTTGTAAGGAAAACCTTTGCTGTCAATATGTCTAAATAAGGCACTAAAGTGAAAATATTAGATTTATTTATACCAAAAACATAAAACTTAAGTAAGTACTTATGTACTTTAGTATTGATAATAAGTATAAAAGTCACATGGGTATTTTAAGGAAAATAATAACAAGGTAAATCTATGAACAAACGGCTACTTAAGTACTTTATCTTTATCCAGGAGTCGCATAATATAGGGAAAGAAAGCTGCGATGAAGATATTATTTTCAAAATAGTGGTAGGAACGATAAAAGTTTCCCTATAGAATGCTACCCCTGGTTATAGTACAATTTCATGGTTTGGCTATCTTACTTTCAGGGGCAAGGTACTTGCATTCGTAAAATGTTGAAATAATTTACTGACACCAATATTTACAAGAGAATCTATCTGAAAACAAGTAAAAGTATATTTTCGCGCACTTAATAAAGGTGAAATTTTCAATATAAAATTCAGGTGCCAATGTGGCAATTAGGAATTAAAATTAAGTGATGCCATAACGGCATCACCGCCTCTCATGGGGTCAAGAAATTTGGTTTGATACCACTCAATATGCTTTTTTTTAAATTTCATTACATAATTTTAATAAGGTATTCTTTCATTTTGTTTATTGTGAGCAAAAAAACAATGGAGATATTTACTTCCCGTAGTAAGAAAAACACAAAAAAATTATTTATAGCTATTGGGGTAACTGGATCCAGCATAGTCCAGTTACCCCGGATACATGTCCCAGCTACCCCATTCTTGAAAAAAATATTGGGTAACTGGGACACCGGGCTTACATTTGAAACATGAAGTAAATATGTATAGATACCTAATAATATTAATCTAGTTATATGTCTAATCTTTGAAAAAAATATATTGTTTAATAAAAGTACTTACAGTATTTTAATAATAAGCCACGGAAGTTCAACCATATTGACGTTGTTTTTAAAAAAAGAAACGTAAATTTTTGACAACCTATCACAGCAAATTGAGAGTTATGATTGAATTGATACACGCTGTTTTAGGAAGTACAGATTAAGGTGCATTGTTCACAAAGCTAAAACTTAAAAAACACCAACTGTATTTTATAAAATAGCCTATGGCCCAGTTACGTCGTGGTTCCAGTTACCCCAACTAACCTTACATAAATAAATATATTATAACAGAGTCCATTGTTCTAACATACATCTTAAAAAATAAAATAAATATTTTTTTGTTAAATTATTGTACTTGAGTTCTTTTTTTTTAATTCAAGGTTTAAGAATCCCATCTCCATAAAATTCCGTTCTTCCTCTTTGCTCCCTCACCAAAATCCAAGGCAAATAAAAAGTTCTTTGGTTTAAAAAAAAAAAAAAAAAAAAAAAAAAAAAAAAAAAAAAAAAAATGTCAGTATTCAAAGTATAGAAATACAGCCAACGAAAACTGTTAAAGGTACTCAAAAGATTCACTCCGTACACACGACAAACAAATTTGGTACTATTCAAATAAGAAAAAAAATCCCTGCCGGCCCGGCCTACAGGCAGAGGTAGATTTCGAAGTCAAATATACTAATTTCACAAACAAAAACTAAATCATGATTTTTTTTTTTTTTTTTTTTTTTTTTTTTTTTTTTACGAAAATTTAGCAAAAATCTCGTTTTCGAATACCCGTTACAAATGTATTTTTGGTACTATGCGTAGTTATCCCGTCGACCAAAAATCTATCGCCAAACTATAAGATTAAATGCCAATAATGGTTGATCGTAAATATCACATTCACTTGACTTTAAGCAAGTTACACGTGTTTACGTCATCAAGTGATTTTTATTTCGACGTTTTATTTGTATTTTTATTACTGTTATACTAATTTATTTGTTCTTTCTTTATTTAAAATAAAAATTATGTCAATTTGTATAATTTGGCGAATGGTTTGGCAATTTATATAATTTGGCGAAATTGGTCGACGGAATAACTAAGTAGTACCGTATTTTTTAATTATTTTCTATTATTTTCAAAAGGAAATAATAAAAAAATAATTGATAACTATAGAACAAAATAATTTATATAATTAAAAAAAAAGAAATAAATGTAAATAAACAACAATAGCCGGGTTACCATGTCAATCAAAATAATGCCATTTTGGCGCCAATTAGGTACCCCGGTGCGTATATGACATCTATGCCTAATATTTTTCTTTTCGTTTTGTTTAAAAAAAAAAACGAAAGAAGTGAAAGCCATCAATTTTATGTGGTTCAGTTTTAAATGGAAGTTTTGTATTTTAAATAAAATGATTGAAATGATTATATTTTAAATGAAATTAATGAAATATAAAATCTTGCGACGGGAAAATGTTTGGTGATGTATCACCTGTGTCTCGCTAACATAGAAATACCGAGTTCTTGATTTCTCTATCAGAATCCTTCGATTTGGCGAAAGACTGTTCAAGTAAATTGAATTATGAATAAAAGTAACATGATACATTTCTTAGCATACGTTTAAGGGAGGCCAAACTGGTCGCCAAATTAATTTAAAATAATAACCTTTTCTGAAAAAAAAATATCTCTTATGATTGAAATTTGAGTTGCCATCATTAGAAGAAAGTATTTAAAATTAGAAAAAAATTAATATTTCCAAAACTAATTCGAATTTAAAAATCCCTGCCGGCCCGGCCTACAGGCAGAGGTAGATTTCGAAGTCAAATATACTAATATCACAAACAAAAACTAAATCATGATTATAGATAAATACACTTTAACAATTTTATCTGGCCGCTCTTGATGAGTTTTTATTTCATTTTCATATAATAGCTTGTTTTATCAGAATCATGTTAGGGCGGTATTCAAAAAAATACTTTTCCATGCTCAACAACTCGAAATTTTCTGGCATAATTCCAGATTCATTTTTAATTAAAAATAAATATGAAACTTGCTGACGTGATTTTTGAAGAGATTTATAAGCGACCTGTGTTTTTATTTTTTGTTCAATTAATTAAAACTTGATATATAAACAATTATTTTCTCAGAAGGACAATATTTTTCGTTTCTAACGCAATCGCTTCGGGAAATTCCGTTCAAAATGTCCACTTTGACATCATTTTTTGAAATATATTCTGCCTCTATCTAAAAATCGATTATTACGGTACATTATATAGTTTCTGAATAAGCGAATCTACCAATTAAATGCGTTTGAGAGCAAAAATGAATTTAAAAACCAGTCAGAAAATAAGCAGTTTGGATTTAAGCGCATCCTTAATACAATGATTTTTCCAACACAATCCGCTTCGGTAAATTCGGTTCAAAATGCCCTTTTTAACAGCATTTAAAAAAATATATTCTGCCCCTATCAGAAAATCGACCATTACGGTACATTATATAGTTTCTGAGTAAGAAAACGTACCAATTGGAAGCCTTTGAGAGCAAAAATGAATTGTAAAATGAGTCAGAAAATAAGCAGTTTGGATTTGAATACACCCTTACTAAGATCATTTTTTACTTCAACCGGTATGTATTTTTAATTTGTTTTTGCTCTAAGAATTGGTCCTATCCAAAACTTGTCTATATAGATGTTGTAGACAATATTAAGAAGATATATGATAAATTCATGGGGATTTTATATCTTTTGAATTGACGGAGTTATGGATTTTTTTCTTCTTCAAACCCCCTTTTTGTTTTCGTTTTTAAATTTTTTTTGCGGTACGAATTGGTCCTATCAAAAACTTGTGAATATAAAAGTTGTAGATAATGTTAAGGAAATTTATAATAAAATTAATTGAATTTGATATCTTGAGAATTGACGAAGTTATGAATTTTTTCTCCCAAAAACCCTATTTTTTGCGCCCCTTGAGCCCATTTTTAACTTTATCAAAAATCTGTGATACATAAATTTTTGGCCCTATTTTTAGAAGTAATAAAAACTTTAAACTGATTTGATATGTACAAAAATTAAGAAGTTATGGGGGGTTTTCTTCTTCAAACGCCCTTTTTGTTTTCGTTTTTAATATTTTTTTGCGGTACGAATTGCTCCTATCAAAAACTTGTGAATATAAAAGTTTTAGATAATGTTAAGGAGATTTATAATAAAATTAATTGAATTTGATATCTTGAGAATTGACGAAGTTATGAATTTTTTTCTCCCCAAAACCCTATTTTTTGCGCCCCTTGAGCCCATTTTTAACTTTATCAAATATCTGTGATACATAAATTTTTGGCCCTATTTTTAGAAGTAATAAAAACTTTAAACTGATTTGATATGTACAAAAATTAAAAAAGTTATGGGGGGTTTTCTGTTTTCACAAAACCCCTCCCTATTTCCCTCCCCTTGGTCCGATTTTGCCCATTAACGAACTTGACCGAGATGATATGCCCATTGATTTCATGTATCAGTTTGGAAGAGATTGGTGCAGAATTACGAAAGTTATCGTGTCCAGAAGAAAGTGATATATATATATAGATAGATAGATAGATAGATAGATAGATATAGATAGATAGATAGATAGATAGATAGATAGATAGATAGATATAGATAGATAGATAGATAGATAGATAGATAGATAAAGTTTTTTACTGAGGGTGGTTTTGGGTTCTAGGGGTCATGATCGGTGTAGATCTGCAAAAATTTTTCAGAAATTCCAACATAGGAACGATCCCAATAGGTAGTATTTCATACGAAATCTACCTAATAGATCTGGTTTTTACAATCTCTGTAAAAAACAATCAAGAATGCATTACCTGTGAAGCTGGTGAAATAAATATTTTTTCTACAATTGACTCATCACAGTTGAAAATAGATTGACATTGGTGACTAGTACTTTGTATTAATTCATGATGAAAACTTATGGCCAGGTATTATTGAAAAAATCAGCATTGATAATGGTGAACAAATATTTTCTATAATTTTTTTGACTCCTCAGGCAGACATTGATTTTAACAGGTTTCGTTATCCATCTAAAAAAGACAGCACAAATTTAAAATATGAAGATATTTTGTTGAAATCACCAAATCCACCTCACCCGGTGACAGCAAGAGGAGACTTTTCTTTTGATAAAGAAATTATAGATATGTGCATTAAAAAAATGGCAGTATAACTTTTTTCTTTTTTTTTTTTTTCGAGAAAAAAAATGAATAAATTATGTGTTGGATACTTCTAATATTATGTAAAGGTATGTTTTTTGCATAATGTGTAATTCCTATAAAATTAAGATATTACTTCTAAAAAAGTAGTAAATATTTTAATATCAGAGATTAACATTTGATTTTATTATTATTATTACTGGATAACAAAATGTTAATGATACATATATATATGTATACACATACAATTATAGGACACATTTACTACATTCTTAGTCTTAAGAATTTTTTAAATACTAAGCGCAACGTCCAAAATCTGTCAGCAATGTCCAAAATCTGTAACGTACATGCGGAAAAATGTCCAAAATTTGTGACGTACACAACTGTTAATTAAATGCTTTAATAATTAATTTTCCAGAATAGTTGCTGTCTTTTAATGCTTGTGTATAATTTTGTAGACTTATATACTATACTATTAAAAAAATTGCCTTAAATTTGAAAATTTTAAAAATTACATCCAGTTAACGTTTAATGATCCCTCCTTTTGAGAATCTCCCACATACAGGATTCTCAGAAAATTCCGGTAAACCCCGTAACCCAGAATGGCAACAGCTATATAGCCATAAACGTGGTGTCTAGGCATTGTAAAATAACATTGCGTTACACGTTAAGACTTCCTACAGCCATATCAAACGGAAAAAAGTACAGTTAGTGGTCATGTCTCTAAAACACGCACGAGATGCAAAAATGTCAGCAACAAAGTTGAAGATGGTCCTCGATTTAGTATTAACTGATGTTTTACACGTAAAAATAACTTGATTAGAACTTATAAATATTAAATGTTTATATCCAATCAAAGCTAAAATACGCCACTATTTGCATGCATAAGTTTCGCACTATAAAGCAGACACACATTTACTACTAAAACTAGCACATGTAATATCAGATGTAAATTTCCAACTAGGCGAGAAATGTTCAGACTGGTTTTCGAAACAGGGATCTCTTGGCTGAAGCCACCAATGCTCTACCATCTGAGCAACTCCGGACAAATCTAGTGGAAGTTTTTCACCCAACTAACCTTATTGACTATAGCATCTGATCTGAAATCTGGTTCAGCTCAACAGAATAAATCGCAAGTAATGGAACTCCAGAAACTGCTGGATACGTAATTACATTAGATTAATTTTAACACAATTATTCTAATTGGTAAATGAATCATATCAGATGTAAATTTCCAACTGGGCGAAAAATATCCGGACCAGAATTCGAAGAGTGATTTCTGGAGTTCCGTTCCCTGCGATTTATTTTCTTGAGCTGAACCAGATTTGAGACAAAAGACTATAATAAATAAGGTTATCTGAGTGAAAATGTTCCACCCGATTCGTCCTGCATAGCTCATATTGTAGAGCATTGACGGCTTCAGCCAAGAGATCCCTGGTTTGAATCCTGGTCCGGATATTTTTCGCCCAGTTGGAAATTTACATCTGATATGATTTACTTACCAATTAGAATAATTGTGCTAAAATTAATCTAATGTAACACATGTAAGCAAAATAGAGTATATTTTTGCCCTTTGGACTCCGGCGTCTCTTACACAAATTGTATTCGGTCGGTACAACTTTTTGAAAAGAAGTTTATTTCATGTGCACAATTTCAAAAATGCTCAGATTAAATAAGGTAAATTTTATTTTCCTTTATTACAGGTGCCAAAAAGAAATTTTGCAAAGGACGATTATGTTGGCGCAACGGCGACAACGGAGTGCAAATGGTTAATAAGAAAATAAAGTTAAGTACGCTCAAACAGTCCAGCATCGGAACACATACGATGATGGCATTCTTATTATTTATATTGAACATTTTTAACTTAATTTTTTTTATTAAAATACATTACAATTCTTACATGTGTTAGTTTTATTAGTTAATGTGCGTCTGCTTTATAATGCCAAAATTTCACATCATATTTATGTCGAATTCAACTTAGTTATCACAGAAAAAATAAATGGAATAAAGGGACTATAATAATGTTATTAATCATCTAAGACATTTTATCATACTAATTCGAGGACTATATACAACTAAAGACCTTTTTTCCTCAAACCAGCAAGATAACTGGAGTAACTCGGCGAAAGTAAATTCAACAGGAGAGGTAAAATAAAATTTCCATGATTTCACTATAATATTAACTTATAGCAATTAATTCTGCATGCAGGATTGAAAACGTGCATAAAAGTGTAAAACCCTTACGAGTGAAAGTGTAGATGAAATTTGGAAGGTTAATTAATTTCCCCACCCAACACAGTATACGCTTCTTATTTGGTCACGAATGGACATATAGAGTAATAAAACGAATTTCTATATAACTAGATTTATGAAACTTTTTCTGGAGCAAGACACACCTATGATAGACATATTAGTGGACGCATAATTTGAAACAAACAGAAAAGAATCTTGAAACTATCAAAAATATAATGTGATAGAAAAACTGAAGAAATCGTCGTACAGAATTTATTTAAATGTACACCGTACAATAGTTCTAAAAAACGCTAAAAAACATACAAAATACGGGAAAAACGCACAATCTCGTAACCCGACCTAGATACCACATTCATCTCTGTAGCTGTCAGCGTTCTGAATTTAATGGAATTGGACAATACTTCAGTTTGCACCCTATACATGTGTACATGAACACAAACTTTTAATTACAGTTATTTAATATCTGATTCAAAGTTAAATAGCAGTATTTCAGCATATAAAAATAAAAAAGAAACTAAAAAAGGAAACATAATAATAACTAAGCAATTGATGCTTAGAACTACGCTTATTATATAGACAATATTCCAACATTCATACATACATTAATACCAAACAATTACAATAGCAGTGGTGTTAGTAATCAATCCATTTTCCTGGAAGTTTATACACAGTAGAAATAATCAACAATTTTCTTCCTAAGCCTAACAAGTTCATTGTTTCCTGATATATATATATATATATATATATATATATATATATATATATATATACATACACTATATGGCCAAAGGTGACCGGTCACTTGCGATATTAGACGTTTTGTTAAATATCTAGCAAAATATATGAAGAATTAACCTGAAACTGCAGGTGTGTAAACCGTATAATACAGGTCATATATTTCCGTGAAGAATTTTTCCTGAAACCTCATAGGGGACCGTCAACAAATTGAAAAAGAACGAATATCTTTTGGATAATCCTGTAAAAACTAATGTAGCAAAAGCGTTCCAACTCAAGATTATTAATAAGTGGCTTATTATAATATACTGTGTTCATTTTTATGAGAATAGCATGTACACTCGTAGAGAAAGTAATGTTTTTATAAAAACAGTCCCAAATTTCGCCAAGTTTTTTGCTTATAATTTGCAAAGCTCTTTATGTAGAAAAAAATTCTTTTCAGAAAATATGAGAAACAACAAGATTGTACAGTCGTGGGAAAAAAAGTAAACACCCACTACTAACTCCTCAACAAATCATCATAGAAGAAAGTTACTGGTACTGAACTATTGAAAATAAAGTCTACTTTAAATGATGTATATAAAATTTGCTTAGGGGGGCATCTACATATTAAGACGAACCCAAACTTCATTTTTTCAATGGCAATACCCACTTTTAACAAGATATTTCAAATTTTCGGATCAAACTATGCCTAGACACCAAATTTCAAGTAATTGGAATGATAAGTTTTTGAATTATATACATTCAAAATTTAGTACTTATAATGTTGAATTACATTTTCATATTTTTATTTATATCCACTGAAATAATACTCCTAATGCGCTAATTTTTTATGTAGCAATAGCACTAATATACCCAAACATAAATACGTTGAATTTGCAATTTTTATAATTTTATGATATGAATTATTAATTATGAAGTTAATATTCGAAAAAATTATGAACGGCAACCTACATTTTTTTTTGTCTGTGTGTGTGGATTTAGATTTATTAAGTCCTGCTTTATGGAAATCTAAAATTTCACATTTTTCTTCCAAGTAGTTTTCAAATTATACATTAAAAACGGCAAAATGATGGTTTAAGGGGCCGTCTATGATAAGAAGTGACTAGATATTTGGAAATTTTTTCTGCTATCATGTAATCAAGCAATCTTCAATGACAGCTTCAGTAGCGCTTAAGATGCCTTGATCAAGAAGGGGCTCTCTCGGTCAACAATCGAGTACCAAACTTCGATTTTGATACAGCCCCTAAAACACGCTCGTTTTGAAATAATTAATTTCTCGGAAGTTTATCGTACGGATTGCATAAAAAATTGTTTTTAGGCTAATCGGGGGGTGTACATTTATGCTGTCAGAATTGTGTACTGCTATTGAAAAAAACAAAGTCATGGTTCGTTTTAATATATAGAGAACCCCCTAAGCAAATTTTATAGACATCATTTAAAAGTAAACTTCATTTCCAGTCGTTCGGTACCAATAACATTCTTTTAGGAGTTAGTAGGGGGTGTTTACTTTTTTTTCAGGAGTTAGTAGGGGGTGTTTACTTTTTTTTCAGGAGTTAGTAGGGGGTGTTTACTTTTTTTTTTCCACTACTGTACATAATACTATGCAATCAGAATTAAAAATTAATAAAAATTGGATGACAAATGAGCAGGTTGACTAATAAATGTTTCACTGCGCATGCACGAATGCAATCAAAATATAATAGGCACAATGTATTAGCTAAGTATACAGGGTGATTCATAAATATCGAAACAATAGGCTATCTCGTTAAATATTGACCCTAGGCACATACTTCCAATTGCAAAGTTTCATGAAAAAAGGTGCAAAATTTTATGAGATAAGTTTCAACTCCAGAGTCTATATGAAAAAATACAAAAATAAAATTTTTATACGGCCCCTGTAGAGTTGGGAAATTTTTCCTTATCCATTCCTGAATTAAATACAAAAAAATTTATCTCGATATCTTCAAAATTCGCAGCGATATTAAAATCCAAAATTCGTGACTTACACCATTTATCAGTGCCTCTGAGCGACAAGTTTATGACTCAATCTGAATACAAGATAGGGATCATCCACAAATTGTACTATATTAAAAATCTATATAAGACAGTGCCTCTCCTTTGGACATAAAATAGGCAGCGTATAGATATAACCGACCCATAGGAAAAAATGTTCTGCCCTTTCTGGAAAAAAGTTCAAATCATAGCCTGTCCCGACCTGACTAAATTTCAACCATACCATTTTTACATCGATATGGTTACAAGTTGTTTCGTATGGAGGAGTTCTGACCAAAAATACTTATTATATTTTTTCTTTTTTCATGTTTATAATTATTATTTTTAAACAAGCGACACAAGCTGTGATTATTTGTTTTATTAAGGAATCTCTTCTTATATGGAAATGATTCACTTCTAGTTAATATCGTTAATCCATATTCCATGTGTTGGAGACAATGAAATATGCGATAAAGTAAAATCATTTAAGAAGGAATTACATAGGAAATAAAAAAAAAAGGCGTTATAGACAAGTTTCCTTCTTAGGAGTTCTAAATGTAGTCTATTTTTTCTCAGGTATTATTATATTCATTTTCTATGGATCAACAGATTTTTCCGTTTAAGAAAGGATTCCGTCATAGGCAGATTTCTTTCACTAGTTTTAAGTGTATTTTAATTTTTTAGCTCTAAAATCTACTATCCTTTAAAAATATGAATTTAAAGTTTTATTGTAAAATAATGGCCATTTAAAAATATATGCATTTGTAGTAAAAGTTTTGGGGCTGAGCCAAATTTTAGTTATTTTTGCATGAATTAGGTCAGTCAGAAATAATTACTTTAATACGGGCAGTCTCGAGACCGGGACTGAAAATTTAGCCCAGGGGAGAACTAGGAATAAGGAAGCCAGTCTCGTTTCGGTGTAACCAGTTGCCGAGAGGTTCTGCTCTCAAAGCTGGTAGACAGGAGAGGCTGGATTCGAACCCAATCGCGCACTTCGGCCCAATCTTTCGGAGTTTTCAGTGGTTTTATTCGAACCTTGGATATTCTTGCGTAAATACGGGTTAAGTTTCTTTAAAAAACCTCCACGGAAGGCCCTCCCCTTCGGGCTCATATCCCTCGTGTAGATAATTGACCGTAATAAATCACACCAACACCCGGTTCGGTTTGAAAGAATACGAACCCGGCCTGGCCGAGTCTTCAGAAAAATGTCGCCAATTCCGGACGTGGCCCGCCCGGCACGGCCCCAGAATACAGACTGTTTTAACGGCCTCACCGGGACGATAAAAAGCCTGAATTTGTGAGGGCTAAAATTATGAAAATCTCTTAATTGGCATGTTAGAAAAAGCATTGTTTCAAATTACACATTTAACATTTATTTATGGACATTTAAATACTACAAAAAGGAGGCGAAAACGGCAAAAGTTAAACGGAATCGGAAGTTTAAGCTACAGAAATAAGTTACTTTTTCACGTACAATTTTTTAAAAAGCATTTAAACATTTTATTAGGAGCCAATCTTTGTTTAAAACTTTAAACGCGTTTTTCTGCATGTTTTGCTGTTTTTTTTTCTTTTTTTTCTTTTTACCATTTCTCGCCTTTAAATTAGTATAAGTCAAGAATCATAAATAAAAAAGGTGCAAACTTGGAAGATGTCTTTTTTATATTTTACATTAATTTTGTTTCGGCAAATTTGAAAAAAAAATTACTTATGAAAATATGATTTTTTTAAAAAATAAGTTACATAATTTTTTAAATAAATATTTTTAATATTTTTTAAATTAATATTTTAAAAAATCCTGAAACAAAACTAAAATTTTTCTTTCCTTTTTAATTAAATGAAAAAAATTTGAAATCCGATTACTAATGTTTCGAGTTATAAAAATTTTAAATTAAATCCGCTTAAAAAATACTAATCATTTAAATTTTTTTTAACTTTATGAGAAATATTAGGATGTGATTTTGCTTGCAAATTATATGGTTAACCACCACAAAAAAGGAGAAAAAAATCAAAATTCTAACTGAACAAATATATTTTTTACATGCTTCCTAGAACTCTTAAAGTAACACTGTTTCTTGGACTGCAAGCATTTCAATTTGTGTCTAATCCCTTAAAACCTGATGAATTATTTAAACGGTCATAACTCTGCGAGTTTTTCAGATATGAAGATGCAATTTTTTCTGTTTAATTCAGGAATGGACAAGCAAAGTTTTCCTGATTGGAATTTTTACACTACGGGGGCCGTATAAAAATTTAAATTTCGTTTTTTCAAATAAGCACCCCACTGGAGTTGCAACTTATGTCATTAAATTTTGCACCTTTATTAAAGAAAGTTTGCAATTGGAAGTATGGGTCTACGGGCAATATTTAAGGAAATAGCCTATTGTTTCGATATTTATGAATCACCCTGTATAGCGAAATGTTTGTAAAAATAACAAAATCATAGCTTAAAAATTCTGGAAATTATCGTCGATAGAATAAGTTCAAAATCTGTTGTTCTCAAAAAGAGGGGTTGTTATCAAATACCTGTTGATTAGTGCCAAGATAGCGTACACAATATTGCACGTACTATATTTGGATACAACCCCTCATCTTTTTGCTTCCTTTTGGGGAACAACGTATTTCGAGCTTATTCTATCGACGATGATTTTCAGAATTTTCAGAATTTTCAAGCTATGATTTTGAGGCTTTCACAAAAGTTGCTCTATATATTTAGCTAATATATTATCTACATTATATTTAGATTGCATCCGCGCATGCGCATTGAAAACTTTTTTTTAGTAAACCTACTCGTTTTTCTTCCAATTTTTATTAATTTTTAATTTTGATTCTATAGTATTGTGTACAATGTTGTTTGTCATAATTTCTGAAAAGAACTATTTTTTATATCAAGAACTCTGCCAGTTATACGCAAAAAACTTGGCGAAATTTGGGACTGTTTTTATTAAAACCTTAATTTCTCTACGAGTGTACATGCTATCCTTATAAAAATGAACACAACCACAATAAGCCACTTATTAATAATCTCGAGTTAGAACGCTTTTGTTACATTAGTTTTTACAGGGTTATCCAAAAGATATTCTTTCTTTTTCAATTTCTTGACAGTCCCCTATGGGGTTTCGAGAAAAAAATCCTCCCGGAAATATATGACCTATACTATACTGACCTATATACACTTGAAGTTTCAGGTTAATTCCTCGTGTATTTTTCTAAATATTGAACAAAACATCTAAAATCGCAAGTGACCGATCACCTTTGGCCATATAGTGTATATAGGGTGTGTTCACAAAGTTTCATGCCTGGTCTTAGAATACAAAATTTGTTAAACATTTTTGTACATCGAACAAAAATTCTTCGAAATATGACCCTTGGGCATGAACACACCACTGGCAGCGTTTTTTCTATTATCCATAGGGTCCCTGGAAGTCTTCGCACGCAAACCTATTGATGGACCTCGTCGAAGCTGCCTGGATTTCTGGAATCATGTCGAATAGTTTCCCTTTCAGATATTTCTTGATCCGGGGAACGAACAAAGTCGCTGGGAGCGAGGTATGAGCTGTAGGGGGACTTGCGGCAGTAAAGGCACGTTAAACTTAGCCAAAACTTCGGCGGCGTTTGAGAGTGCGTATTGTCGTGGTGAACAATTCAATTATTTCTGATGTCTGGGCGGACGCGCCGGACTTGATTCTTCAAATGGTGGTTGATTCCAGCGTAAAATTGACCTGACCCGACGCGTCCACCCAGACATCAGAGACGATTGCATTGTCCACCTTGACAATGCGCCCTCTCACACGTCGCTTTCAGCCGCCAAAGTTTTGGCTAAGTTCAACGTGACAATCCTGCTACAAGGCACCCTACAGCCCAGAACCCATTCTCAGGGACTTTATTTTGTTCCTCCGGATTAAAAAAGACCTGAAAGAGAACTAATCTGACACGTTTCTAGCCCTCTACGATTCCAGCTTCGACGAGGTCCCTTAAGAGCCTTTAGCGCGAAGACTTCCAAGGAGCCTATGAATAATGGAAAAAATGCTGGAAGCGGTGTGTTGATGCACAAGGATCATATTTCGAAGAATTTCAATTCGCTGTACAAAAATGTTTAATAGATTTTGTATTCTCAGACCAGTCTTGAAACTTTGTGAACACACCAGGTATATACACTATATTGTCATTAATGACCGGCAACTTTCACTTTCAGACATTTTGTCCAATATTTAGAAATATACTTGACAGATTCTTCTGGAATTTCAGGATTGAAAAGAACAGGTAAGACCTCATATTTAGCAATGTCGATTTGATAAGGGGGGCAATTAGTGGGCCAACAAAAAATCAAAGAAAAAAAATAATTCTTGGGATCACCCTGTAAAATAAAATGTACAAAATGATCTATCGCTACCGAATATAAATAAACAGACACTGTGCAATATGTGTATTCTTTTGTGTAAGAATAGCATGTATATTAATAGAGATATAGCGATTTATTTAAAAAAATTTAAAAATTCTTGCATGTTTTTTGCTTATAACATGCAGGGTTTTCAACCAAATTTAACGCAGGTTTCAGAAAAAATATAATAGAAACAATATAGTGCAATTGAACTATAAATATATTAAATATTTTAAGAAATGTGAGCGGTTGTATGAAATAATTTGTATCTGCGCATGCGCGAACGATAACAAGGATCATTTGACATCATTTAACTCTATAGAGCAACTTATTAAAAAAAAAAAATCTAGTCAAATATCGTAAAAATTCAGAAAGATATCGGCGTTAGAGTGAGCAAATTTTTAGTTGTTCTCTAAAAGCAGCTGAATGATAAGGGATTTTCCTCAAATTGTCATTTTTAATTTCATTTTTTTTTCATTTTTTATTGATACTTTAGTTCTTCTTGGATAACCACCAGAACAAACCTGTAAAATGATCAAAAGAAGTATCAAAATCGATGCATTTTTTTCAAATCTGCTCGTTGATACTCACTAAATACTAACTTTTTTCTGAAAGTCAGTTAATAAAAAATGACAATTTGAGTAAAATCCCTTATCATTCAGCTGCTTTTAGAGAACAACTAAAAATTTGCTCACTTTAACGCCGATATCTTTCTGAATTTTTGCAATATTTGACTAGAATTTTTTTAATAGGTTGCTCCATCAAGTTGACTATTAAATCATGTAAAATGATCCTTGTTATCGTTCGCGCATGCGCAGATAAAAACATTTTCATACAACTGCTCATATTTCCTAAAATATTTAATATATTTATATTCCAATTGCACTATAGTGTATGTACTATATTTTGTCAACTTTTCTGAAACCTGTGTTAAATTTGGTTGAAAACCCTGCATGTTATAAGCAAAAAACATGCAAGAATTTTTTAATTATTTTAAATAAACCGCTATATCTCTAATAATATACGTGCTATTCTTACACAAAAGAATAAACATAGTGCACAATGTCTGTTTATTTATATTCGGGAGCGATAGATCATTTCGTGCATTTTATTTTACAGGGTGATCCCAAGTATTATTTTTTTCTTTGATTTTTTGTTGGCCCCCTAATTGCCCCCCCCCCCTTAACAAATCGACATTGCTAAATAGGAGGTCATACCTGTTCTTTTTAATCCTGAAATTCCAGAAGAATCTGTCAAGTATATCTCTAAATATTCGACAAAATGTCTAAAATTGAAAGTTGCCGGTCATTAATGGCAATATAGTGTATGTATGTATGTATGTATATATATGTATACAGGGTCTGTTCTTAAATTAATAAGACTGGTTTTTTGAACGAACGGGCGGACAAGAGGCGGACTGCGCGCGCACGATCGGTGGAGGGGGATATTGGGAATACTGGGAAAAATCGGTAGTGGGCTCTCGACTGTTAAAGATAGCAGGTCGCTTATACTGTGAACCACTGTCGAAATGCCTTCTCACATAGAATCATGGAGCATTTTCTGGAGTAGCGATACACAATTAAATTTTGTGTAAAGCTTGGTAAAACGGGCAAAGAGACTCACGTCATGATTAAGGAGGCCTACGGTGATGCTGCCATGTGTAGATCAGGTGGTTTTGAGTGGCACAAGCTGTTCCGAGATGGAAGGAAAAGAGTGGAAGACGGCGACCGCTCCGGACGCCCTAAAAATCAGCAAGACCAAAGAAAATGTGTCGCAAGCGAAAATTTACTGAACAGTGATCGTAGGATGAGTATCAAAATTATTTCTGATGAATTGAGCAGAGCCTTTCTCAAACTCAAGTTTTTGAGTACGGCTGCATACCAAAGACTCCTTTGGGAAATTAAAAAAGACGGCATTTAGAGATTTTCACTGACAACGCGCCGAGCCACACAGCGTTTCGCGTAGTGGAGTATCTTGCCCAGTACAATGCGGCAAAGTTGCTTCATCGCTTCATCCCCCTACAGACCCGACTTGGCCATGCCAGTCTCTTTTCTATTCCCTAGAATAAAATCGACGCTCAAGGAGAAGCATCACAGCTCGGTAGAGCCTGTTCAACAGGCCGTAACGAGGGAGATAAACAGCATCCCGGTCCAGGCGTTCCTGGAGGCGTTCGAAAAATGGAAAACTGTTTGCCAGCAGTGTATATATGCGGAAGGGTGCTACTTTGTAAAATTCTAATCGTTTGTACTATTCTCATGAATATATTTTTTAATGCGTCCAACACATTTGAAAACAGACCCTATATATGTATATATATATGAGGACGTGAGTTTCAAAATTCATCTTATCAGAAAATCAGATTTTATGAAATCGTGAAAAACCTCTGACTGCGTCTATTGGTTTTCATTGTAAATCAAGCTTTTACAATGCTAGAAACACATGATATTTTTTTTCAGACTGTAGAGTTTTATCGATGCAGATTCACAAAAAGAATAGATGGTTAGAGAAAACTCGATTTTTAAAATTTTGAATAAGACGAGTTTTGAAACTTACGTCCTGATATATATATATACGTGTATGCGCGTCAAATGTGTCTGTGTGTGGTACGTATCGGTTCATTTTTTTTTCTTTTTTTTTTCTTTACATAAAAGATTTTTCCAGAATTGTTTCCATTTTTTTTTTTTTTTTTTTTGGGGGGGGGGGGGGGGGACGAGTTCGTTTAGGTGCGCTATATATAAATAAGTTTCCGAATTGCAATAGTGTAAAACTATTATTCTTTTAAAAATATGTTAAGTCAATAGTTTTCTGACTCCGTTTTTACATATATTATGCTATTTAATTATTTTTTTAAATGCATATAATTTTGAATTCTTTTTTTATTTATAGTTATCTCTTAGAATCTTATAAAAATTATTGTACAAAATATAACATGTGACTAAAAAGAGTAAACTTAATTTTTTTTTTTTTTTTTTTTTTTTTTTTTTTTTTTTTTTTTGAGAAATGAGATAATAAAACTATTCAAATTATGCCAATATAATTGTTTATTTTCATTATATTCTTTCTCTTTATAATATTACTTAATATTTTAAAAGATCATTCCAGTATAATTTGAAAAAATTTTTAAATGTACGAAATTCCCACAAAATACAATTATTACATCTACAATTAAAAAAATTATTTGAAATAAAAAAAAAGCAATACTTAACATGTCACTTTTTATTAACGGCACTGTATATGTGTATAATTACTGGAATGCAATAAAACATTTCATGTTATTCCAGTACGAATATTTCTTATAGAGAATCATATCTGTTCTTTTGAGAAACAATTCAAATTGTCGATAATTCTAATAAGTTCCAGGAATATAATTTGTCACGTCGCAAAATTTTGTAAATTAGATTTTTAAAATTTGACTACATACATCAGCATAAAGCTAAAATTGTAGTTTAATTTAAAGAGCTGTCAGAAAACTAACTTGATTATAATTGCCACTTTAATTCTTAACTGATTAACATATATATTTCGTTGAAAAAAAATACTTATATTGAACTAATTAAGTTGTTGAATTTATTAGCGTCACATTTGTAATTCTGTCATGGGATATTACAAAAAAAAAAATGCTATCGATAATATAATTCATATAATTAATGAAATTCTATAGAGCTTTAAAAGTTCTACCTTTTCTAAATTTGATTAAAAAAAAAAAAAAAGTCTGTGCCTTTGTGGAACAATTCACACTCTCGTTGGTTTGAACAAGCTCTAAATAATGTAATTTGTCACGTTGCAACGTAAAAAAATAATTAATTAAATGCATATTTACGCTAAATAAATCAGTGAGATCCGTAAGAATGAAGATAAATTTAAGAAGGTGCAGGGGAATATCAACTAGATTATAATTCACGTTGTAATTCTCAACTGGAATATTTCAAGTGGTTAACTACAATATATATTTAGAACCATAAGCGAACTAATTTTTATATTCTACATTATTTTTATCTGCACTTAGTTAAATATTTCAGTGACTTTGTTTAGAATACTTTATAAAGATTTTAACTATGAACTTTGAACAGTATGTAATACGTTGGCGTTACAAAGATCCGATAATTTATCTTTATATACCAATATAAAACACAAATGTAACGGGTATATTACAAATATTTAAAGGTTTAGTACGAAAAGTGGCAGCAACAACTGGCATTCTCCTCCTTTACCGCCATTGTGTGCTGCCATAGTTTTCGAGCATGTGAGTTCTTCGAGTGTGCGAGACGTAGTATGAAGAGGTTGTGAGTACGCATGTTGTTTTTGCCTTGCGCGGAGCGATGTTAAAACAAACAGGATTTCTTCTACTATTAATAAATTTGTACATATGTATATAATATACATAGATATGTTTCATGAGCCAAGTATGTTGTCATATAGTCATACATTAAAGGATTGCAAGCTGAATTCCGGAGTGACGTTTCATCATGAGGTCATGTGTAAATTATTAAAATTGCAGAGCGTACTTTACGGAAGTGGTACGAGAAATTCGCCATAAACATGTATAATATACTAAAATGAATTAAATAAAATACTTTACAAACATACATTAGAAAAACATTATTCATAAATTTAAACTTTTTGACTTGCAGTATCTAAAAAATAGATAAATTTGTTAAAAGCGTGATAAAATTGCGGAGCGTATTCCATCGAAAGTGGCGGTCATACAAATACTTTTACAAATTATATTTTTTCTTTTAAGGTATAGTTAATATCGTGTGAAAAAGTCGTCAAAAACATGTATAATAAACTAAAATGAATTAAATAAAATACTTTACAAATATACAATAGAAAAACAATATTCATAAATTTAAACTTTTTGACTTACAGTATTTAATAAATAGATAAATTTGATAAAAGGCGTTTTGAAACAATGATCTTCGTGATCCCCATTAGCAGATAATTCATAAACATAAATGTTTAAATAATAGTATAAAAAATAAAATTAAACTAAGCCCTACACCAGAACATAAAACTATTGCAATTTTTCTGAAAACATTCATGATTATGGATTTACTGTGTAATAATTTATGCATGAAGTTCCAAAGGAAACATAATCAGAAAGTGCAGTGTTTTGTCCCTTTTTAAATATATAGAAGAGATTCTGCATATATTTATTCTTCTAGTGACTGACCATCACTTTATATTAAATAGTCGTCAGTACGTTGCGCATTTTTTCTTGAAAACTTTGAAACTGCATCTCACTTGATAATCGGCAATTTGAATGCAGAAATGGTTTTTCTTTCAATGCATTATAACAAAAAATATTTGTCACTGCGTAGAATCAGAGGTTTGTTATCATTTTTATTTGCAAAATGATATGCTATAAGTTGACTAATGATCCAATTGTTTAAAATTCTTTTAAAAACAATTTATTTAAAAATTGTTTACTGTGTGGTGATCAAATGGAGTGAATTTGGTTCAGTTATAATATACATATTAATACAGTTTAAATTTAATTAGAAAAATACATTTCAGCAGTTTAGACACACCATATGTTTGGTAAGACATAGTTTTAATAAAAGTTTTAATTTCACATCTGTTCTCATTTTCCTGCAAATCCAATGTTACCATATATATATATATATATATATATATATATATATTTATTTATTTATTTATTTATTTTGAAAGAAAAAAAAATATTTTTGTGTCATAAAAAAAACATTACCTTTAAATCCCAATTAAAAATATTATCGGCCAAAGTCCTTATTATAAACTACATTAATCAACATATAACATCCTTATTAGAAACTGCATTAATCAACATATTAAATTCTTTTAAACAACTACATTAATCAACACATAATATCCTTATTATAAACTACATTATTCAACATATTAAATACCTATTATAAACTACATTAATAAACATATTAATTACGTTTTTAAAACTACATTAATCAGCATATTAAATACTTTTATAAACTACAGAAAACTTTATATTGAATTCATTTTTTATAAGCATGATGTAAACATTTATGACGAAGTGATAAATTTTACCAAATACAAAATAACAATAATAATAAATAAAATAAATAAAAACTGTCATTTAAATTCCATTAGATTAAAGACTGTGTGGCTAAAATAGTTCCTCCAATATAAAAGATATTGTGCAATGATTTAAATATGAAATTTATTTAAGCCGTTCAAAACAAATCCCTAACAATTTACTTCCAGCTTCTTTATTTGATAGTCAAAATTCTTCTGTATGCAGTTTTAACGTTTGAAATGGTAAATACCTCCATGATAGGGGGATGGAAAAGAAATTAAAAACATAATTTCCCATTGTATGTCAAATACATTTAGAAGAATATATAGATCATACAAATGTTTTCAAAGTTTGCATTTTTGTTTGAAAAGGAAAATTTAATAATCTATCACTTTTTCATGAAATGATAACATTATTTATTTGTTTAAAAGGTTTCGTATCGCTAAAATACACTTTATAATCTCTATTTAACAAATATAAAATAAGCTTGATGCTTCAGATTTTTGAAAATTTTAACAATAGACTTTAAAATGAGTGAAGGTAAAAAATATTTCGTTGATTCAAATATACCCGAACTCCTAAATGGCTTCTTTCTATATGGAACACTGATATCTTGATTTCAGTTATTTGCCTATTTTTTGAGATAAGGAAAAAAAACTTTAGCTTATATCCGGGATAATATTTTTTTATGACAGAAATTTCATTAAATGAATCCTAATTTTCTATCATATTTCTGATATACTGTATTTTAAAATTTTATTTTGTCCATTCCTAATAGATGTTTGATTAAAAGTTTTAGAGCCTAAGAAATTTACATATTTTTCAAATAAATAAACGAATAAATATGTTTTTAAAATTAAAATTATAAATCACTAGCAAACCCCGCGGATTTGCTCGCGTAATATTTGAAGTATGACAAGTGATATTTATATGTCTAATTTTTATTAAAGGGTACTAACTAAATTTTTATTTTATTAAAAAGTAATATTTTATTTTATTAAAAGGTACTTATTACTTTTAGGAATAATTTAAAAAAATTACTATTTAAAACAAAGTTTGATTAAATATCATTGTTACACTGCATAAGGCAGAAATGAGACTTAATAAAACGAAATAAAACTAAATAAATAATAATTTAGAAAATATTTTGAAACTTTTATGCTCAATTAATACGCTCATTTCAGTATTCATTTGAAGTTTTGAATTTTTTCGAAATTATCTTCTTACATCTTAAAATTAACCATCATGTCAAATTCCAAGTCCTACCACCTCTCTCAACATAAAGAGCTATGTTGAAATAGGAACTGTCACCATTAATTTGCCAACATTAATTTTGAAATTGGTTTGTTATTTCCTAATATTCCACAGAAACGTACTTTAGAAAGCTTTTAAAGGCCTTTTTTAGAGCGTTTGTTGTTCCTGTGAATCCCAGGTGGTAGAATCATCGGCGTAAAATATAGCCTTAAAATAGCGTCTATGTTAGAGCAGAGGCTGTCAGCATCAATTTCTTAACATTACTTTTGAAATCAGTTTGATTCTTCCTGAGATATTGGTGACAAATCGGCATTTAGAACATTTTTAGAACGCTTTTCGCTCATTTTGCTCCTGCATCTCCTCTGGGTTAGTGGAAACATATATAAAATATAGCCTATCTTGGAGCAAGATCTGTCGCTATCATTTTAACACCATTATATTTGAAATCGGTTCAGTATTTCCTGAGATTGCATAGAAATTGCCATTTAGAACGTTTTTTACAACGCTTTTTGCGCATTTTGACCCCCTTTTAAATTTCGATTTCTTTAGGAAATGTCCTTAGAGATCATTGATATCTTATAACTAACTACCATTCTAAATTTCACGATTCAGGGCCCTTCCGTCACGCAAAAACCGCAATTTAGAACGTTTTTCTCCTGCAGCCTCTTTGGGGTAGTGGCACCGACATAAAACATAGCCTATGCTGGAGCAAGGATTTTCACCATCATTTTGACGCCATTATTTTTTAAATCGGTTTGGTATTTCCTGAGATTGTGTAGAAACTACCATTTAGAACATTTTTTAGAACGCTTTTCGCGCATTTTCACCCCTTTTAAATTTCGAATTGTTTAAGAACTGTTCTTAGAAATCCTTTATATCTAATAAGTAGCTGATACTTCAAATTTAATATTTCTAGGCCCATCAGTAACACATAAATCGCATTTTTAGAACGTTTTTTACTCCTACACCCCGTATGGGGTAGTGGCACCGACATAAAACATAGCCTATCTTGGAGCAAACGTTGTCACTATCATTTTGACACCAATATTTTTTAAATCGGTTTGGTATTTCCTGAGATTATGTAGAAACTTCCATTTAGAAAGTTTTTTAGAACGCTTTTTGTGCATTTTCACCCCTTTTAAATTTCGAATTGTTTAAGAACTGTTCTTAGAAATCCTTTATATCTAATAAGTAGCTGATACTTCAAATTTGATATTTCTAGGTCCTTCAGTAAAGCAAAAATCGCATTTTTAGAACGTTTTTTGCTCCTGCACTCCTTTGGGGTAGTGGCACCGACATAAGATATATAGCCTATGTTCTAAGTTAGGCGAACATCATCATTTTGATACCATTACTTTTGGAATCGGTTCGGTAGTTCCTGAGCTTATCTCCGACAAATAAACAATTTTTTCCTCTTTATAATATGAAGTATAGATAAATATTTTAAAAGCATTTTTTGGAAGAAAATTTGGAAAAGAGAGAAATTTAGGAAATTTCAACATCTAATTATTCATCTTATTTATAAACCCGGTATAATTAACAGGGGAAAGTTTATGCAGGTATACTTACATTTTCAAAAATATTTAACTTTTAAATCTCAACAAAGTGTTTCTTTTTAATCTTCTTGTGACTCAACTTCAGGTAATATACAAGTGTTATTATTTTTTTTATTTCTTAAAATGTTTAATTAACATTGAGCTGTTGTATTTGTATTAAAACAAAAAATTCTTTATGAAATTTAAAATTGACTTTAAAATTTTATAACACAAGCTATTATAGCTCGAAAATATATTTGCTGTTTTTTTATATACATAAATAAAATATTATCTATTAACAAAATAAATAAAATATTGAAAATTCAAAACGCCCAAAACGTTACAAATCATTGTAAAGCCAAATCTATAGAGATAGGATGTGGAAAATTTAAAAAGTCCAAAATATCGTTTTATTTAGTTGCTCGAAAAATTCTATCGTATTATAACCCATTAAGGACAGCACTTTTTTCTACTCGGCACAAATGAAATAAAATTGTGTCTAATTATCAGAAAAAAGCGCTATTACAATTTTTTTTTTTTTTTAATGTGAGATATGTTTTTTGCGAACAGTACAAACAAACTACATTTTTCTCATATGAAAATCTTTGAATCATTTACTATGTAGCGGTATATTATATTTAATACACATAATAATAGTATGACTGCTACAATAGCTGTATCTTGAATTGTTGAATTTTATTTAATTCATTATAGTGCATCTATGAACAAAATCCCTAAATTTATCAATGCAAATTTTCGAAACATTCCATACAATTTCATTCATATTTCTTATTATTTTTAACGCTAATCAATTATTTTTCTCCTTAAAAATAAAAGGCATATATACATTATGTAATAATACGTTTGTTAAAAAAAATATTCTCAAAATAAAAAATTACAAACATAACGTAGCGATAACGCAACGTCAGTCTTTCATGGGTTAATACTTGCAGATCATTGTACCTATCAGTTAAAAGCAAGTACGTAGAACGTGTCATGTGGAATTTTATTATTTCGAGGACCTACCGCGTGATATTAACCCCATATATACTGACGGTACTTATTATGGTACATAATTCCATTAAAATAAATTGTTATAAAATTCATTTAATACATCGAATAGTAGTAATACAGTTTAGAATGAGTTATAGATGCATTACTATATCTTATTCCAAAAGCATTATTGGTTACACAAAACAAAACTACTTTTAAAAGGAGGATTTCTTTTGCTTTTGCATCTTTTCAGCTTTCTTGACGTAGAGGGGGGGGGGGGGGATTTTTGAATTCGGAAATATTTCTATATTTCTATTGTAAGAACATTATATTTCTACATTTCCTAATTCTACAAAATACTAAAAAAATATTTTAAAATAAGAGAATTGAGTGGGGTTATAATGATTGCATAAAATCCCTATAAATTCAAATTTAATTAATCTTTCTAAATCATTCTAATTGATTACTATGTAAATCTTCTAATGTAGTTTCAAAAATTCACAAAAACGCTTTAGAAGATCAAATTTTCATGAGTTCATAATTCAGTACATAAAGGGTTAAAGGACTACTTTGAATATCCTGCATCAGTTAATTGTGAAGTACATATTGATTAAGATGTCAGTGGATAAAGTGCATTTAAGACAGTGTACATGGTATCGGTCCCAGAAAGGAAAAACACATCGGTTGCATGTAAAAACGTATGTGACACGTTGTGAGGTGGAATAGTGAATATTCAAGCCTGTCAAAGATTTTTGTGGAATTTCGTTCTGAAGATTTTAGCCTAAAATGGCGCACTGGATCTGGACGGCCTTCTAATATCGAAAGTTCAGAGCAAGCAGGTGGAATGTAAAATGTGGAATTTTATTATTTAGAGTACCACTCGTGGGATATTGGAGGACTACTTTTAATATCAGAAGATTTCAGGCTAAATAAAGTTCCGTGATCTGGACTGACATCCAAGGACGAAAGCTCAAAGCAAACAGGTACAATGTGTCATGTGGGATTTTATTATTTGGTGTATCGATCGCGTGATATTAAAGGACTAATTTGAATATTCTGGATCAGTTAGATGAAAAGTACAGAGAAATTAAGATGTTATTGCATAAATTGCATTTAAGACACTGTATATGTTATGAGTTCCAGAAAGGAAGCAAAGCATCAGTTGCATGTAAAAACTTATGTGGCACATTGGGAAGTGTAAAAATAAATGTTCGAACCTGTGAAACGTGGTTTGTCAAATTTCGTTCTGGAGATTTCTGCCTAAAAGAAGATCTTCAAACGTGTTGGCCATCCAAGATCGATTATGACATTTTAAGGATCATGTTGTAGAGTAAAACGTATCTAACAACTAGAAAAATTGCAAAGGAGTTTGGCATGAACAAGTCGATAGGTGAAAGAGACATAAAAACTTTTTCATGAACATAATAGAAAAAAATAGAGAAACGGGGATGGGGCCAGTAAATGAAATCTCATTAATAATTCCAAAAACAGGAATAGTGTTGGAAAGTAAAAACAAATTTAGTGTAATATTAAGTATTATTTATTTTATCATATTATTTTATAGTACCAATTATTCCGCAAGTACAAATCCTCGCTCATTATCTCACAGCTATTGTTAAAACTTTTTTTTAATCTTTTAAAGTTCACATTACAGTTATTAGAAGAGTTTCTTAACCTCAAAATTAAAAAATTAATAAAACTTTGTAAATGATTTCAATGTTTTCTTAAACTATTAATCATTTCTAAAATGGAAAATAAATACAGATAAAAAATATTATCCACTAAAATTTAATCTTTTAAATAGTTAAACAACAAAAATAAAACGAAACAAGTTGGAAATTGCTCGTCAAACGTGGCAAATGAGGTGCGTTCGTACTATAACTAGTTTTAGAATTATTTTTTGCACCCCGTATTGTACTGAATGTATAATGTTTTGCACTTCATAAAGTGCTTACTCTGTAACATCATTAAAATGCACTTCCAATATTTTTTTCCCATTCCCCATAATGTAACGGAACAATTTTGACTGTCCCTGTAATTAAACTATACATCCGATTTTCCTAAAATTTGAAATGGCTCGACAAAATTTTGCAAAAATCATATATTTAAAATTTCAGACCATTCGGAACGCTGTAACATCATTAAAATGCACTTGCAATAATTTTTCCCATCGGCCGTAATGTAAAGAAAAAGTTTGACTGTCCCTGTAATTGAACTATACATCCGATTTTCCTAAAATTTGAAATGGCTCGACAAAATTTTGCAACAATTATATCTTTAAAATTTCAGACCATTCGGAAGGCTGTAACATCATTAAAATGCACTTGCAATAATTTTTACCATTGGCCGTAATGTAAAGAAAAACTTTTGACTGTCCCTGTAATTAAACTATACATCCGATTTTCATAAAATTTGAAATGGCTCGACAAAATTTTGCAACAATCATATATTTAAAATTTCAGACCATTCGGTTGAGTAGTTTTGCTCTGTTATATCCGGACAGACAGACGGACGGACGGACAGACGGACAGACGAACGGACGCACTGAACGACGACTATAGGTGCTACTTATTTATATAATTACGAACGCACCTAAAAATGCGTACCATTGTAAGTCAAATAGTTTTCTACAGAACGAACTACAATCTTAAAAGAAAACGCTTTTTTATTTACATGTTAATTTTTACTATATTAGTGCAAAGTATTTTAGGTAAAAGTCTGCTTAATAGTGAATTGTTGAGATGAAAATTACAAACGCATTTTTTTAAGGCTTTCATTAACGTTACATTTCTTTTCTCTCCTTCTTTCCACTGTTGCTAAGCAACTATTAATTAAGAACAGTTTCTAAATTTGTATTATTAATTCCGCCATGTTTATTTAACAACTCGTTGTTTTTCATTTTCCTCCGATCTTTGTTAGAAAATAATTTAAGCATTGGTGTCCAATATATACTTGTTTTTGTTTTTGTTTTTTTAAGATTGTTTCCAATTAATACAAATTTTTAATAAAAGTATAATGATGTTCTCTAAAATAGGTTTTTACATTAAAAACATGTGATTGAGAAGATAATTAACTCAGTTTTGAAATACATCAGTATGTAGACCTTGAATATGAGTGAGGTTTTTGTAAAAAGGTATTCGAACGTAAAAGTTCATTATTATAATTGTTTACACTCTTTCTTCAATAGAAATATTTTGGAAATATTTTTATTAAAAACATGTGGGGAATATTAAAAAACGGAATACATTATTAAATAATTAAGTTTTTAATTGATTTATTATTAATCATTTAATAATGGAAATAACTTTATTAATTAATTTATCGAAAAAAATAAACCAAGTATTTAGAGAAAGTTAATTCGGCAGCTATCTATACTCCTATTATAAAGAGGAAAAAATTGTTTATTTGTAGGAGGTAAGCTCAGGAACTACCGAACCGATTCCAAAAGTAATGGTATCAAAATGATGGTGTTAGTCCAACTTAGAACATAGGCTATATCTTATGTCGGTGCCACTACCCCAAAGGGGGTGCAGGAGCAAAAAACGTTCTAAAATGCGATTTTTGCGTTACTGAAGGGCCTAGAAATATGAAATTTGGAATATTAGTTACTTATAAGATACTAGCAAACCCCGCGGCTTTACTCGCGTAATATTTGAAATATGCCAAGTGATATTTATATGTCTAATTTTTATTAAAAGGTACTAACTAAATTTTTATTTTATTAAAAGGTAATATTTTATTTTATTAAAAGGTACTTATTACTTTTAGGAATAATTAAAAAAAATTACTATTTAAAACACAGTTTGATTAAATATCATTGTTACACTGCATAAGGCAGAATTCAGACTTAAATTAATAAAACGAAATAAAACTAAATAAATAATAATTTAGAAAATATTTTGAAACTTTTATGCTCAATTAATACGCCCATTTCAGTATTCACTTGAAGTTTTGAATTTTTTAGAAACCATCTTCTTACATCTTAAAATTAACCATCATGTCAAATTCCTAGTCCTACCACCTCTCTCAACATAAAGGGCTATGTTGAAATAGGAACCGTCACCATTAATTTGCCAACATTAATTTTGAAATTGGTTTATTATTTCCTAATATTCCACAGAAACGTAATTTAGAAAGCTTTTAAAGGCCTTTTTTAGAGCGTTTGTTGTTCCTGTGAATCCCAGGTGGTAGAATCATCGGCATAAAATATAGCCTGTGTAGGATCAGAGACTGTTACCATTGATTCGCAACTATTACTTTTATATTTGGTTTATATTTCCTGAAATAGCGTAGAAATCGTAATTTAGGACTTTTTTAGAATGCTTTTCGCACCTCCCCTTCACTTCACCCCTTTTTAATTCGAATTTATTTTCGACAGTCCTTCGAGGGCATTTATATTTTATAAGTAACTACCATGCCATATTTAAAGTTTCTAGCCTTTTCAGTATCACAGAAATCGCAATTTAGAAAGTTTTTAGCGACTGCAACCCTCTGGTGGTAGTGGCACAGACATAAAATATAGCTTATGTTTGAGCAGGTTCTATCACCAACAATTTGTTATCATTATTTTTTTAATCGGTTTGGTATTTGAAAAGATTACATAAAAATTGTAATTTATAACGCTTTTCGCTCACTTCATCTTTTTAAATTTGAAATTTTCTTTCGACAGCTCATAGAAAGCAGTTGCATCTTGTAAGTAAATAACATGCCATACTTCAAAATGTTAGATCCTTCAGTTATGCAAAAAACGCGAATTAGAACATGTTTTGCTTTTTCAACTCTCAGATGGTAGTGACAGCAACATAAAATATAACCTATGTTATAGCAGGGACTGTCACCATTGATTTGCAACCATTACTTTTGAAATAGCTTTGGAATTTCTTGAGATTGAGTAGAAATCGCAATTTAGAACGTTTTTAGAACGCTTTTCGCGCATTTCACCTCTTTTTAAATATCCAATTTTTTTAAACTGTTCTTAAAGATCATTTATATGTAATACATATGTACCTTGCCTAATTTTAAGTTGCTAGCCCCTACCGATCACAAAAATCGAAATATGGAACGCTTTTTTGCTCCTGCAACGTCTAGGTGATAGTGATACCGACGTAAAATAGCGTCTATGTTAGAGCAGAGGCTGGCAGCATCAATTTCTTAACATTACTTTTGAAATCAGTTTGATTCTTCCTGAGATATTGGTTACAAATCGGCATTTAGAACGTTTTTAGAACGCTTTTCGCTCATTTTGCTCTTGCATCTCCTCTATGTTAGTGGAAACATATGTAAAATATAGCCTATCTTGGAGCAAGATCTGTCACCATCATTTTAACACCATTATATTTGAAATCGGTTCAGTATTTCCTGAGATTGCATAGAAATTGCAATTTAGAACGTTTTTTACAACGCTTTTTGCGCATTTTGACCCCCCTTTTAAATTTCGATTTTTTTAGGAAATGTCCTTAGAGATTATTGATATCTTATAACTACCATTCTAAATTTTACGATTCAAGGCCCTTCCGTCACGCAAAAACCGCAATTTAGAACATTTTTCTCCTGCAGCCCCTTTGGGGTAGTGGCACCGACATAAAACATAGCCTATGTTGGAGCAAGGATTTTCACCATCATTTTTGACGCCATTATTTTTTAAATCGGTTTGGTATTTCCTGAGATTGTGTAGAAACTACCATTTAGAACGTTTTTAGAACGCTTTTCGCGCATTTTCACCCCTTTTAAATTTCGAATTGTTTAAGAACTGTTCTTAGAAATCCTTTATATCTAATAAGTAGCTGATACTTCAAATTTCATATTTCTAGGCCCATCAGTAACACATAAATCGCATTTTTAGAACGTTTTTTGTTCCTACACCCCCTTTGGGATAGTGGCACCGACATAAAACATAGCCTATCTTGGAGCAA
This sequence comes from Maratus speciosus, assembly GCA_963932465.1. Taxonomy (NCBI): domain Eukaryota; kingdom Metazoa; phylum Arthropoda; class Arachnida; order Araneae; family Salticidae; genus Maratus; species Maratus speciosus. The sequence goes on from OZ010789.1 coordinate 491,388,188, forward strand.
ACGTTGTCACTATCATTTTGACACCAATATTTTTTAAATCGGTTTGGTATTTCCTGAGATTATGTAGAAACTACCATTTAGAACGTTTTTTAGAACGCCTTTTGTGCATTTTCACCCCTTTTAAATTTCAAATTGTTTAAGAACTGTTCTTAGACAGCATTTATATCTTATAAGTAACTAATATTCCAAATTTCATATTTCTAGGTCCTTCAATAACGCAAAAATCGCATTTTTAGAACGTTTTTTGCTCCTGCACCCCCTTTGGGGTAGTGGCACCGACATAAAACATAGCCTATGTTCTAAGTTGGACTAACACCATCATTTTGATACCATTACTTTTGAAATCGGTTTGGTATTTCCTGAGATTATGTAGAAACTACCATTTAGAACGTTTTTTAGAACGCTTTTTGTGCATTTTCACCCCTTTTAAATTTCGAATTGTTTAAGAACTGTTCTTAGACACCATTTATATATTATAAGTAACTAATATTCCAAATTTCATATTTCTAGGCCCTTCAGTAACGCTAAAATCGCATTTTTAGAACGTTTTTTGGTCCTGCACCCCCTTTGGGGTAGTGGCACCGACATAAGATATAGCCTATGTTCTAAGTTGGGCGAACAGCATCATTTTGATACCATTACTTTTGGAATCGGTTCGGTAGTTCCTGAGCTTATCTCCGACAAATAAACAATTTTTACCTCTTTATAATAGGAGTATGATATGATAAAGGATTTCTAAGAACAGTTCTTAAAGAATCCGAAATTTAAAAGGGGTGAAAATGCACAAAAAGCGTTCTAAAAAACGTTCTACATGGTAGTTTCTACATAATCTCAGGAAATACCGAACCAATTTAAAAAGTATTGGTGTCAAAATGATGGTGTTAGTCCATCTTAGAACATAGGCTATATTTTGTGTCGGTGCCACTACCGCAAAGGGGGTGCAGGAGCAAAAAAGTTCTAAAAATGCGATTTTTGCGTTACTGATAAGGGCCTAGAAATATGAAATTTGGAATATTAGTTACTTATAAGATATAAATGATGTCTACGAACAGTTCTTAAACAATTCGAAATTTAAAAGGGGTCAAAATGCACAAAAAGCGTTCTAAAAAACGTTCTAAATGGTAGTTTCTACATAATCTCAGGAAATACCTAACCGATTTAAAAAATATTGGTGTCAAAATGATAGTGACAACGTTTGCTCCAAGATAGGCTATTTTTTATGTCGGTGCCACTACCCCAAAGGGGGTGTAGGAGCAAAAAAACATTCTAAAAATGCGATTTATGTGTTACTGAAGGGCCTAGAAATATGAAACTTAAAGTATCAGCTACTTATTAGATATAAAGGATTTCTAAGTACAGTTCTTAAACAATTCGAAATTTAAAAAGGGTGAAAATGCGCGAAAAGCGTTCTAAAAAACGTTCTAAATGGTGATTTCTACACAATCTCAGGAAATACCAAACCGATTAAAAAAATAATGGCGTCAAAATGATGGTGAAAACCCTTGCTCCAACATAGGCTATGTTTTATGTCGGTGCCACTACTCCAAAGGGGGTGCAGGAGAAAAACGTTCTAAATTGCGGTTTTTGCGTGACGGAAAGGCCTTGAAACGTGAAATTTAGAATGGTAGTTAGTTATAAGATATCAATGATCTCTAAGGACATTTCCTAAAAAAGTCGAAATTTAAAAGGGGGGGGGGTCGAAATGCGCAAAAAACGTTGTAAAAAACCTTATAAATTGCGATTTCTAGCAATCACAGGAAATACTGAACCGATTTCAAATATAATGGTGTAAAAATGATGAGGACAGATCTTGCTTCAAGATAGACTATATTTTATATCTGTTTCCACTACCCCAGAAGAGATGCAGGAGCAAAATGCGCGAAAAGCGTTCTAAAAACGTTCTAAATGCCAATTTGTCACCAATATCTCAGGAAGAATCAAACTGATTTCAAAAGTAATGGTAAGAAATTGATGCTGACAGCCTCTGCTCTAACATAGACGCTATTTTAAACCGGTATCACTATCACCTAGACGTTGCAGGAGCAAAATAGCTTTCCAAATTTCGATTTTTGTGATCGGTAGTGGCTAGCAACTTAAAATTAGGCAAGGTACATATTTATTACATATAAATGATCTTTAAGAACAGTTTCGAAAAATTTGGAAATATGAAAAGGGGTGAAAATGTGCGAAAAGCGTTCTAAAAACGTTCTAAATTGCGATTTCTACTCAATCTCAGGAAATCCCAAAGCTATTTCAAAAGTAATGGTTGCAAATCAATGGTGACAGTCCCTGCTATACATAGATTATATTTTATGTTGCTGTCACTACCATCAGAGGGTTGCAAAAGCAAAACATGTTCTAATTTGCCTTTTTTGCATAAACTGCTTTCTAAGAACTGTCGAACGAAAATTTCAAATTTAAAAAGATGAAGTGAGCGAAAAGCGTTATAAATTACAATTTTTATGTAATCTTATCAAATACCAAACCGATTAAAAACATAATGATGACAAATTGTTGGTGATAAAACCTGCTCAAACATAAGCTATATTTTATGTCTGTGCCACTACCACCAGAGGGTTGCAGTAGCTAAATACTTTCTAAATTGCGATTTCTGTGATACTGAAAACGCTAGAAACTTTAAATATTGCATGGTAGTTACTTATAAAATATAAATGCCCTCGAAGGACTGTCGAAAATAAATTCGAATTAAAAAGGGGTGAATTGAAGGGGATCTGCGAAAAGCATTCTGAAAAAGTCCTAAATTACGATTTCTACGCAATTTCAGGGAATATAAACCAAATATAAAAGTAATAGTTGCGAATCAATGGTAACAGTCTCTGATCCTACACAGGCTATATTTTATGCCGATGATTCTACCACCTGGGGTTCACAGGAACATCAAACGCTCTAAAAAAGGCCTTTAAAAGCTTTCTAAATTACGTTTCTGTGGAATATTAGGAAATAACAAACCAATTTCAAAATTAATGTTGGCAAATTAATGGTGACATTTCCTATTTCAACATAGCCCTTTATGTTGAGAGAGGTGGTAGGACTTGGAATTTGATATGATAATTAATTTTAAGATGTAAGAAGATGGTTTCTAAAAAATTCAAAACTTCAAAGGAATACTGAAATGAGCGTATTAATTGAGCATAAAAGTTTCAAAATATTTTCTAAATTATTATTTATTTAGTTTTATTAATTTAAGTCTCATTTCTGCTTTATGCAGTGTAACAATGATGTTTAATCAAACTGTGTTTTAAATAGTAATTTTTTTTAATTATTCCTAAAAGTAATGAGTACCTTTTAATAAAATAAAATATTACCTTTTAATAAAATAAAAATTTAGTTAGTTCCTTTTAATAAAAATTAGACATATAAATATCACTTGGCATATTTCAAATATTACGCGAGCAAAGCCGCGGGGTGTGCTAGTAAGTAGATAAAAGAATTTCGAGACTAATTTTAACTTAAAAATTTTAACACATTTGAAGTAATGTTCGCAAAATCAATTTATGGTATAGTATATTGTTTCGGTGTATATATGGCTTCAGATATTCAGAAATGTAAATTATATCTAAGTACATCAGCTCTTTAAAACTCGTAAATATTTAAGTGGTTGTAATTATTTCATAAAAACCACGTTATATTTCCTGTTAAGTAAAATCATTTTTTAATCTGCTTCCTAGGTCAATATGCAACTAACAGTGGTCTTCTAAAAATGTTTTGTATTAGGAATTACTCTTAGTTGATGTTTTTCTAATTATAAAAATCAAAACATTCAAAAGTAATCACAGCATTTATCAAAAATGTAATTATTCCTCATGAATCAAATTTATTATTTTTTTTAACTTCATAAACATATTTAGTTTTTCTAACATTTTTCAATAATTTATGGCTGTGATATTGATTTGAACTACTACACATGAAATATTATACCGTTTAATTGACCGTAAACTTTATTAATTATATACAAAATGCACTAAAATTTCTTAAAATATATCAATATATATTAAATCAGACGGCTATGTTATAAATTTTAGTATGCTTTTTAAATATTTAAGATGGATACATATAACACCATTCAACTCATCGCAGAACCGCAAATTAGTGCTTTACAATAACGTAGATATTATAAAATTTACGCAAAGTCAAATAGCGTATTATTAGTGATAAAAAATATTGTTTGGAATATTTATCAGGTAATATTCATTCGTTATTCCAGTTAAACTCCCATACATAAAACTTCAGGGAAATTTCTATCTTATCGATACATACCAATGCTGCTAAGTTTTTTTTTATAGTGTTAATAGTTTTTTAAGAGGTGTTATTAAATGATTTATCCGTATCGGTATATGACCAATGATGATGCTGTCAGTCTGATATTATATTTTGTTTTTTTCTTCAACACTTTCGACATCCAAACGGATTGCAAAAAAATTTCTTATGAGCTTTTTTTATATGTCGGACAAGCAACTTAGTATTTATTTCGATCCCCTTAACGACGTTTCTGAAGAGAGAACCTTTTTATCGAATAGAAAAGTCAAAGGCAAAGTCAAAGTGAAGGCAGTTGTGCAACTGTCTTCATACATATTATAATTCTTTTTATAATGCAAATAGAGCACAGAACCTTATAATATGCGAAACTACAATTAACCTTTCTTAAAAAAACAAACTTTCTCAACACCACATGCACCAGTTTAGAAAACATCAAGACAGTTAAAATGTTAAAATAAATAAGCTGGTATGAAATAAAAAGATGAAAAGTACTTCTTAAAAATACCATAATAATTTTAATAAAGGCGCAAAGCCTTTCAAAAGAACTAGTCTTTCTTCATCACAGACTGACAGAGAAAAAGTAAGAGAAAAGGACATGTTGAAGAAAGAGATAATAGGGAAGCATAAGTAGGAAACAGCCAATAAGACAGCAGAAGTATCATCCAATTACACAAGAGCATTACCCAAAAACAATAATACAGATCAACAGGAGAATAATGAAGCAATTTAATAACTAGTTGGATGTGCTAATCCCAAAACTTTCTTCTATCTCATGTCAATATTTCTTTATAATTATTTTTATTATTTTTTTTATTAGAATTAAGCAAAACCTCAGACACTTTTCGATGGTACAATATTTAAAATTGCACAAAAATTATTATTAAAGCGCCCCCTACCGGTGGGTTTTTTCCAAATTCATGGAGGACCTTCTTGCCATGGCCAAAAATATACACAAAAAACTAGTTCAATTCTATGCATAACTTTATACACGTTTCGATGGTACAATATTCAAAATGCACAAAAATCGCACAAAAATTCCTATTACAGCGCCCCTACCATCGGATTTTTTCCAAATTAATGAAGGACCTGCTTGCTATACCCAAAAACTTAAAAAAATATATTGGTTCAATTCTATGCATAACTTCATACAATTTTTTATTGTACAATGGCTTAACCATTACTTAAACATAATTTTTTTACTATACAGCTGTCGCCTTAGTATTATTTTCTAGAAAACCTTTTTGAAAAAATAAAATAAATTAAACTAAGACATAAAACATTATAATTACAAGAGTACTTTTCTAGAACTTTTTAGTTGTTTTTGGATGAACATAAAATTTTCTGTTTTTGTCATTTCTTCTGTACCTGCTGAAACAGAAAATTATACATATATATTCAGTGTTCATAAATATGAAAGACATCTAAATTTAGTTTTCGATTAAAAGTTTTTATGTAATAGAAAATATCGCTAATAGATTTTCAAGGTACTTCTTATTTTCTAGTTCACTGGGTCGTAATAGATGATGTAATATTTTTCCTTTATTTCTATTAATATACTTTTAAGATGTCTTTCATACAGGTATCTTGTTTAATAGTACATTTTATAACAACGCGAAACTGAATATACAACATGCATTGTAAATTAAATTTGGTTTCTCATTGTGTTTCAGATTCGTAAATGGGAAAAAATCAAATCATCCTTGGAAATATTAAGGGGAAAACTATTATTTATGATTACAGTATTTATATAACATTTTTTTTTGTTTATTCCATCCACGAGTTTAGCCGTTCTTGACTCAAAACAGTGTAATTACCAGCAACAACAAAAAATACGCCAACGTCACCTTTTCTATACAAACGTGATAATATTCCAGTATAAAAGCTGTACAAAATTGTAAATAGTAGTTATGAATTTTCTACATAAAGCAACCAATAATTTATTGAAATATAAACTTAAAATTTTATCTCAATTATTGTATTATTATTAAAGCAAATTTAGAAATTTAGAGAAAACTTTATAAAGAGTAATTAAAAATATATTTTGAAAAAATTTTTGATGTGTGGTATGCTAATTAATATTATGTGGATAAATAATAGAAAGAACATGAAATGTTGAGCTTAATATTTTCATAATTTCATATCAGACCTCTTTGTTATACCTTGTTAATGAAGCATTAGAGATTACATCTAATGTGTATTAAGCTATTAGGATTACAAGATCCTTTCACAGACAAAAATGTATAATTATATGCTTTAGAGTAAAAAAAAATATATGTATAATTATATGCTTTAGAGTAAAAAAAATATATGTATAATTTATTTTATTAATAAATACATTCGTTTTTTTTTTACCTTTTTTAATAATAAGAAACATAATTAATGAACATGACTAATAGTTTTTTTCTTGTACAAAGAATAAATTATGTATTAATTAAATTTATTCATTAATTAAAGGAATTTGAATTCTAAATTTTCGTTTTCATTATTTTACCTTATATTATGAATAATATAGTTTTGTTCACATAAATTAGTTTTATTTTTGTATCACTTTTCGCAATGCAAAAGTTTAACCATTAAAAGGAATAAGAAATATTGGCAATGAATTTAATATCAGAACAGAGAAAGCCTAATATATTATAGTTTATAAAATTGTTTTATTAATACAAAAAATTAAAACTTTTTATTAACTCTGAACTGTGTAGCTCATGTTATCTTAAATACCTTGCTAAGAAATTTCACTGATATTGAAAAACAGTTTTTGAGGACACGCGATATCTAAGAAAACTGCTAATAAAAACTAAAATAATACATACAAGATAATATATTTTTCAGCTTAAAAACATACAATTACTTTCAATAACTACAGGAAATTCATCAGTAGTCATAAAAAATAGAGATATCACCATCCGGATGTAGTTTCTCAGAATCCTTTTAAGCATACACCAGCAGGACATGGATACCGCTCTAGATACATACTGCCGGACAAGGAAGTGCATCACATTTCACACGCGCTGTCCCTGCTCCAAAAACGATTTTACTTCTGGTCGCTCCCAAATACTATATGGTGCAAACCGCATATTCGGGGTCCCCCAAAAAACTCCCGTGTGCCCCCAGGATAACCAGAAGCGCACAAAAGAATCGGGCTCAGATTTTAATCTCGAGAGCTTTGCTTTACCAAAGCATCCGACGATCGAAATTCACGAAAAGGATGACATTGTTCTTCGGCAATGGATAATAGAAGGTGCCACTCTTAAGCCAGGAAGAGTTCGTCAACTCCTTCCTGAGCCCATAAAAACGTCTTAACTAATGCTTGTCTAAGATGAAGTTCCAGACAACACGGCAACCAGCTTACGAACTTTACCTCCCGTTAAATTGTTACTGTGTACCGAGGTGCCTCTTCACTGTGTAATGAGACCGTTAACAAAGTGAATAATAGGCGTCATTGACGAACTCGGAGGAGCATGGGAGCCTTCCTCCTGAGCATCCTAGTAATGCCGTCGCTCGGGGTTTAATAGCACGGAAGTTTCTAGAAATCTTGTTAATCTAACAGTTGGACACAAAAAGCTTCGACTGCAGAAATACACGCTGCTGTGGTTTTCGACCCGGTATTCTGGAATGGTCCAATATGCCACCACATGATATCGTGGTGCCATGACAATACCTTTCTAACCAGTTGAAATGGGAGGGAGGATGCGACCCACCTCAGAGAGACTATCCACAAAAGCATTACACTTGTGTCTATCACCTGCAAACCGGCCATCAGAAAAATTTCCCTATCGACTGATATTAAGGTGGCAGTTATCAACACTTGCCACGAAGGGTCACCGAGAAATCAACTAGCCGACTCCGAGGCACTTCATTTTGCTGCACTTGCGGGATATGGTACTCGCCCGTTATGAATCCCACAGGTGTTTTGCCCGACGACAAAGGGTTACTATAGAGGATACCGCGGGCAGGCGGGGGGCTCTACTCCAGAGCTGTCAACGGCCGTGCTGTCTCGTGAACGCCTACCATAAGCTGTTACCACAAGCACTGATGTCATTGCTCCTCCATCTTTTGTGAGAATCGAGGGTTGAGACATGCCTTGCACTCTGACTAGACGAACAATGGAGGCTCACAGAAGCTCTTATCTTAGAGTAAATCATGGTCTACATAATATTGAATGTGGGCTTATCCAGTTAGCTAGTCTTTACTCTGAAAAATCCACCGTCCTAAAACAGGGTACAGGAATTTGCTTATAATGTTCCTTCTCACATTATAGGTCTGTGAGTTTGCTAGTCCTTAGAAGCGAGGTAACAGAGACGATACGGAATATAGTGACCGGCAAAATACTACCTTTTCCCCCTTGGGCCACGCAAGGAGGTGTTATTCGTCCACATGACTTCCTCCGTCGAGCTGACGCTACTACGCGCTATACCTGGCATATGGTAAAAAAATATTAAAATCCACTATTTATTTAATTATTTCGTGTTTGTTTATTATATTTTGGTTTTTATAACTTACACAATTCATCATTGCAAATAATATTGCGTCTTCGCTTAGAACGTAACCAAGCATATATACAAACCTTTAACATTTTTTTAATAATTAAACCCACATTTAATCTTGATAAGTTTAAATCCATGTGAAATTTCACAAAAAGAATTTTATAATTTTATGTTAACATTTATGCAAACACAAGTAAAAAGAAACTAAAGAAATATTTATTTTATATTCATTGTTGAATTTAAGATCTTGAATAATCAAAATGCATATATTTAACATAATCTTTTATGTATAAAATTAATGCATTATTTAAATGCAAAATATAGTATCCTAATATTGGTTGACGCTATACAAAACTTCTATAGTGATATGGAAGATATAAAACATATGAGACATTTTATTTTGTCTTCAAAGAAGCGAATTTCGAAATATTACTTTGATATGTGGAGATCTTTATACAGAGCCAAACATCGCTCTGTGGGATCTTACCAATCATTCAAACAATCTGCAATCATTCTCCTATCAGGAGTATGTTATTGCGGTAAGTTTCACACTCGTAAAATAAAGTAACATTCGTATATGTCTTCCATCGAATTTGTAATCTTAAGACTGGAAACCAGACCTTTGTCAAAATGATCAAATTAAAATGTTTTAGAGTATATTTAGAAATATAGTTGACCTTGAGCGCCGCCTCTAAATCATCGCATCCTGACTACCGCTGAAGCAATATTTACGCTTTTGCCACCTGATTTTCAAACTCTTAGTCACTTACTAAGATTTTACCTCGTTCATTGCAATATCAAGTTGTCTTATTCAGATTAGCTAGTGATATCATAAAGGAAACCACAATGAGCTTTTGTGTATTTAGATGTTTTGTTTTATTTGTCATAAAGAAAAATATTCCTATTTAACTTTATTTTCAAGTTTAAAAGTTTCCTTTACAAGTCTGATAGACATTACGTTTTCATCTTATATTCAAAAATAAATTTTGAACTAAATTGTCAAAGATATTACATGTAAGTTTCGTTCTAAACTCATACAAGAGCAGTATGTAGACTTTTAAATAAAACGGAATTTTTACGATTTAAATAGTTATACCTTTGACATGAAAATATTTCTTCAACATATAGTGAAAATAAATTATTTAACAATATTTATTCTTTGAATTAAAATGAAACTTTTTACGTTTTAATTATTCATATTATTTTTGCATCTTGCAATGAAAAATATTTTTACTTAGCTTTGCTTCTTATAGGTGAAAATCCTATCCTTTTAAAATTTATAACTACGCGTCGAATATTTATAAAGAAAAGGCACTTTTTTCTAGTAATATCTAATTAATTATCTCAAAAATTACATTTTTCAATCCATTCCTTTAAAAAGAATTAAACACAAAATTAAATTTCTAGCCATACAAAAAAAAAAAAAAAAAAAAAAAAAAAAACAGTACGTTTATATCAAAAATGTCCATCAGAACATTTAGGAAAAAGTCAGAAAAAATTTCCAAATGTTCTTTAAAAAAAACCTTCCTATTGCGTAATTAAAAAAAAACACTATTAGCGAAAATGACTACTATGATGAAATATGACTACTATAATAAAATAATCTAAATTTTACTTATTAACAGGTATTCTTCAATTTGTTTATATAAATCAACAAAACATCAAGTCTTTCCAACCACCTATTTCAAATTAAAATCAAAAATCCAAAAACCCGACTGCGTAAAAAGCGAACGAATTAATTATTTCTCATCAATGTGAAACTATTTTTTATATTATTTACTTATTTTTTTTATTATTTACTTGGATTGATGACTTTTAAGATGTGTTTAATTGTTAGTTCATATCTTTAAATACTGTTTTAATTAGGTCTATAGATGTCTATGAAGGTTAGAGTTGCAGTAAAACTAGAGATTCTACCTACACAACTTCCAGGTTGTGTAATACTTAAACGGAGCTTCTGACTGTAAAATAGTCAATGAAACATCGTCTTCATTTTGAAAGACCTATCCAATGGTATGCCACTCAATAGGGTGCGTAATTTTTTCGTCTCTATCGCCATTTTGTATTTTACTGCCGCCATTTTAAGTTTATAAAAAGAAAACTTAGCCTATAACCATCGGCGGTTAAGACTGTACGATAGAGATTTCATTCATTAAAATGCATCTAGCCGTTGGTACGTTTCGAGGGTATAGAGAAATCCACAAACCCAGATACGCGTGAAACACATAAGCCATCTTGACAGTCGGGTAATAAGAGAAGGCGAGGAAAAGTGGCTCATTTAACTTTAACCATCTATTTAGTAACATACAAACATATTGCATGTATTAAAAAAAGACATTTCGTTACCTTCGATTATACCTTTTTGAATATTTTCATTTAGTTTATTTTTTTTTAATCTCTTATGTTGAAAACTAAATTTTCCTAAATGTGTAAAATATAAAATTTGCACCATTACTGGTACAAAGTGAATTCTACTATGTGGCTAAGTGGATTCTTAAAAAAAAAAATGCATATAATATTATAAATATATACAACATTTGTATATTGTAAACAACAATACACTATGTACAATATAAATAAAGCTACATAGAAAAGAAAATTATCCTAAGAACAGACAGTGCAGTGTCTCCTAGTCCTTGTATGTTGTTCACAGTTCATGTACCCGCAATTTACAAGCAGAATGCCTGATAAATTCTTCATTCGGAGGATCAGTATATTGTTCACAGCATTATAAACAGAGAGAAGCACTGTCCGGATCAGTAAAATCAACATATTCAGATTTTACTCCCATGTTTCTAAGGTTCTTGTTTTTTTCTGCGTTTGTTCTTTTTAATTTGATTTTCTTAATCTGTTTCTCATGTGCAACGTTCATTACATTTAAACGCTTTCCTTTGCGTTTGCATGCTTTAACAATCCAAGCAGATACTCTACTAAGTGGACATATATAATCAGGTGATACAGATGATGGTAGCATAGAAGAAGGCTGCGCGGTGTTAGGTCTGTCCGCGTAGATCCAATTGGTCTACCTTAATATCTTTATCAATTTGTGGTTGCGATGGTTTGTTACATAGCATTTTATGGTTATACGTTGGGGACTAATAGACTTTCAGTGACAAGTTTTAGTACAAAGGCAGTATGTGGGAAAAAATCAAGATTATAAGGAAAGGTACCATAGATACGAGGAACCCTTTTAGAATTTTTGGAACTACAAGCTCCTGTTTACTCACTTCCGTATAAACCTGCGATGTCATATTAGAGGCTATTCTATCAAGGATGATTTTTTACAACACAGCGATGCTAGTTTCAAACTATGTCAAAGTCCAGACAGTTTTCCAAGAGGGTACAGCACATGAGATGTGTGAGATGATATGGACAGTATAATTATCAAAGGACGTTTTACAAGGTATTTAAATGGAAGGTATTACAAGGCATTAAAAGGAAATGTACAAGGTATTATTAGCTAACGGGGACATTAAAATAATTTTAATGCAATCTGATACAATTGATAGTAATACACTTTGCCTCAACAACGATGAATCACTCTGCCCCTAACTAACTTCTGGGAAATGGCCATTTTTTTCCTTGCCTACATTTTAGGGTTAGCGAATAATACGCCACAAGTAATTGAACATTGCTATACACAATTTAATCACGCATTACCTTTAATCTTAGTAGCTATACATTAAATTACGTTACAACATTACTAAAATTCTATTAATTTACGAAATTCAACAAAAAATGCGTTTTATTTACCACAACGTCAGTTGTACAAATTTTGCGAATTTTTCTTGCTAGTGAAAAAGCTTCCGCAATGTCCTAACTTCTAATACAAACAACTACCGCCATATGTTAATTATTAATGAAAAAGTATGGCACATATACTTTGCCTCGCATATCCACATTGTCCCCCAATATGAATTTAATTTATTACGTTCGACTTTTCAAAGTGTACTTTAAAGTATCAATACAAAAACCCTTAACGGGTTAAAAGTTTGACGCAGCACTTTACTTTATGGCTATATGAATCTGAAATATGGGTCTTAAAAATTCTGATATCAAATTTTAAGTGACGCTGTGCTATTAAAATGAATTTATATATATTTTTCTTTTTTGTTGTATTTATTTTTAATCAGTGATACTTTTTCATTCAAAATATGAGTTTTAAAAGATATGATATCAAAATTAAAGTGACGCTGTGATCTGACTTAGATTTGATAAAAAATTACTTTACACATACTTATGTTTTGTCTTCTGGAATATATTTAGAAATTAAAACATTTTTTTTTTTAATACACTATCAAATATGTCATACATTTTCTCAGCTGATGTTATGTATTAAATGTATTTAATTCAATGAATTCATTTATCTTTTGCGTCACGATATCCAGAACCATCCGTAAAACTTGTGTAAACGTTTATTTTGCGTCATAGTATCTAAACTAAGTAAATAGTATGCAAATAGATAGTGTGATGCAAAGAAAACTTTTACGCAAATTTTAGCGATGGTTCTGGATATCGTGACGCAAAAGATAAATGAATTTATTGAATTAAATACATTTAATACATAACATCAGCTGAGAAAATGTATGACATATTTGATAGTGTATTGAAAAAAAAATGTTTCAATTTCTAAATATATTTCAGAAGACAAAACATAAGTATGTGTAAAGTAATTTTTTAACTAATTTAAGTCAGATCACAGCGTCACTTTAATTTTGATATCATATCTTTTAAAGCTCATATTTTGAATGAAAAAGTATCATTGATTAAAAATAAATACAACAAAAAAGAAAAATTAAATATATATAAATTCTGTTAGAAAATGCTCTTTTGTTTTCAAGAACATCCACCAGATGGCAGCATCAGACAATCATTTTTTATTTGATCTACTGTGACAGACACTCAGTTCAGTGAGTGTTGCTTCTTCCCTTATAGCAGTTGGCAGCAAAATGCTGCTTGATTAAAAAAAAAATTCAATAATATTCCAAAGGAATATAATATGATAAAAAAAAACTGCAACAAGCCATAGTTCAAAGTATTTCTTTGTGTTTGTAAATAGTCTTATACATCTGTTTTGTTTTTATTGTGAAGTGTGATCTGTACTGTGACCAGCATATATATTATTCTAGTGTATTCAATCTTCTAATAAATGTTTTTTGTTCATCCAAAGAAGAGTATATTTCCATTGAAACACATCAAAACATAAAGGTAAAACTTTTAACTTTTTTTATTGTTTACCTATTGAGGAATTTCGTATTCATGCCTTCCATATGGAATAACATTCTAACAGTCGATTATGAGACTGAACTTATCTCAATTTTAAATATAGTAATATAAAAGAAGAAAATATAATATAATTAAATTCAAAGAAATAATTATTTTCTGAATGTTGGTATTTTTCACAAGTGAATGATATAAAAGAAAATTCAAAGAATTGTTCTTATTTTGAAACCAAAAGTGTATTGATAAGAAAAGAAATTATTTTGATTTTGATTTTGCCAGTTTCTTATTGAAATTTTATTATATAAGTTGCAAATGTAAATTTATGTTTTTAAACAAAGAATTGAACATTTAAGAACAGTTTTTCTGAAATCAAAAGTAACTTCAAAAATTGTTCTCAAGAATTTTATTTTGTTCTTATTTCATCATTAGCATTATATTTGAGTTTATAATTGTTGTTTTGATGTATTAATAAGAGAAAAAGTTTTATTTTCTGTGAAATAAGCAAATATTATTATATCATAATGTCTAGTATTAGAGAATCTCATTATGTTGATAAATTAACTGATGACAACTATTCAGTTTGGAAGTTTAAAATAGAGCAATTGTTAATCAAAGAAGGTTTTTATGATGTTGTATTTGAACCTAAAAAGGAAAATGATGATAATTGGGTAAAAAATGATAGAAATGCTAGGGCATTAATTTGTTTAAATATCTCAGATTCACAAATTGTTCATGTCAGACATGCTAAAAGTGCTAAAGAGACATATGATCAATTGAAATCTGTTCATGAAAGAGTAAATTTAACAAATAAACTTTATCTTCTTAGGAAGCTGTATTCCACTAAATATAATGAAAGCATTAAAATGCAGGATCATATTAATTCTGTCTTAGAATTAGCAGAAAAATTAAGAAGTATAGGTGAAGTAATACAAGATGATAATTTAATAGCTATTTTGCTCTGTTCCTTACCAAATTCTTATAGTACCTTTATAACTGCTATTGAAAGTAAATATGAAACAGATTTATCATTAAAATATGTTCAAAACAAATTAATTGATGAGTATCTTAGAAGAGTTGAAACTAAACAAATTTCAACAAAATTTGAATCTATTGCTTTGAAGGGTAATAGGGATAAACCAAAGCATTTGAATAAGCAAAAATTTTGTTCTCATTGCAAAAAGAATAATCACAACCGTGAAGATTGTTTTCACTTAAAGGGTAATAATACTAACAAAACAAAACCAAATTTCACCCAAGATAGATCACGTCAACAGTTTAAAAAACCAAACAATTTTTCTGCCTCTACTGCTAGTCAAAATGAAAATCTATCAGATTCTCAAAACTATCATGAATTAATGGAAGAATCAAATTCTTTGAATTTTGTTATGAAATCTCAACAAAATGGAAATAAAAACAAAAATTTGTCTTTTGTTATTGATTCAGGTGCGTCTGTTCATTTAGCTAATTCCTTGGAACTGTTCTCAGAATTAAAAAGTTCGAATAAAGATACAATTACAATTGCTAATGGAACTAAATTAACTGCAAAGGGAAAGGGTAAATGTACTTTTAATATTGAAACACTTAATGGTCAAACAAATAGAGTTACATTGGATCATGTGCTTTATGTTCCCGAGTTGGATAGTAATTTATTATCTGTCCAGTCTTGTACTGAGAAAGGTTTTGTTGTAACATTTAAAGATGATATATGTTTAATTAAAAAGGGCAACATCTTAGTTGCAGATGCAAAAGCTGATGAGGGGTTATACAGATTAAAAATAATACCTACAAATGAAAAGGTATATAGTGCTTCAGAAATATTACCCGTTTGTTCTAATGTTAACTGCATTCTAAAATGGCACCAAAGGCTGGGCCATAGAAATTTGGAATCCATCAAGAAAATTCAAAAGGATGATTTAGCTTTAGGTATTACTGTGAATAATTGTTCTCATAATACTGAATGTTCAAGTTGCATAAAAGCTAAGTTAACAGAAAAATCATTTCCAAAAGAAACGCAATACAGAAGTAAAAAACCACTTGATTTGATATACAGCGACGTATGCGGTCCTGCAGAAACAAAAAGTATGGGATCAAAAAGATATTTCGTTACATTTATTGATGATTACTCTCGTTATACACAAGTATATTTTATTTCTTCTAAAGATGAAGTATTTGATAAATTAAAAGAGTATGTTGCATCAACAACAAACAGATTTAGATTGAAGATTAAATCTTTGCGTAGTGACAATGGAACAGAATATTGCAACGAATCTGTCAAAGACTACCTTAAAAACTTAGGAATAAATCATGAAACAACGACGCCATATTCACCGTCCCAAAATGGAGTTGCAGAAAGAAAGAATCGCTCGCTTATTGAAATGAGTAAAGCCATGCTTATAAATGCTAAATTGCCAAAAACATTCTGGGCAGAAGCCATAGCTACAGCAGCCTACTTACAAAATAGATTACCCACAAAATCAACTGAAAAGACACCATATGAACTGTGGAATGGGCATAAGCCAAATTTGAGTCACCTTAAAGTATTTGGATGCAAAGCATATGTGTATGTTCATAAACAGAAGAGACAAAAATTTGACGAAAAGGCCACTGAAGGAGTCTTTGTTGGTTACGATTTAAGAAGCAAAGGATATCGAATTTATATAGGTGGTAGAAAAATAGTGATAAGCAGAACAGTGAAGTTTTTTGAAAATATGAACTGTGAAAATGTCTTTCAAGAAAATCCTGAAGAGCGAATCTCAGATTTAATGCATTTAAATTTTTCAGAAGAAAATCTTGAAAATGATAGTGATGCTATCCAAATAGAAAATACTGCAGAAGAAATAAATACGGATGAAAAATCAGTAGATAGCCCAACAACTGAAGAAAGTGAAGATAATTTCCAGAGAAGAATATCTAACAGAGAGACTAAAGGAATTCCACCAGAAAGATATTCTTACAAAACTGAAGACAGTTGTTCCAAAAATCAAGATCCTGAAACTTTTAAAGATGTTTTACAATTACCAGTAAAAGATCAACAGAAATGGTTTCAAGCTATGAAGGAAGAATTTAACTCTTTAAAGGAAAATGAAGTGTTTGAGCTTGTTACTTTACCCAAAGGCAAGCACGCCATTGGCTGTAAATGGGTTTACAAAACAAAACATAATGAAAATGGAGAAGCAATAAAATGCAAAGCACGATTAGTTGCCAAAGGTTTCGCTCAAAAATTAGGCACTGATTATGATGAAACCTTCTCTCCTGTCGTCAAACATACAACTATTAGAGCTTTTCTGACCTAGGCAGCTTATCATAAAGCCAGAGTATTTCAAGTAGATGTTAAAACAGCCTTTCTACATGGTAAACTAGATAATGAAGAATTATACATGCATCAACCAGAAGGCTTTCATGATGAAGAAAATAAAGACAAAGTCTATAAATTAAAAAAGGCTATATATGGTCTTAAACAAGCCGCCAAGTGCTGGAATGAAGAAATAGAGAATACTCTAAAGGCATATGGATTTAAACAAAGTGAAGCTGATCCATGTTTGTTCATAAAAGAAAAATCAAAGAAGACAATTCATCTCATACTGTATGTAGATGATATGCTGATGAGCTCAGAAGATGAAAATGAAGTTAATGAAGTAATAAATTACTTAAAGAAATCTTATCCCATAACATCACTAGGAGAAGCAAAATACTTCTTAGGTATAGAAATTTACAGAAAAGAAGATGGAAGTTATTTACTTTCACAAAGAAGTAAAATAACTCAATTAGTTAAGGATTTTCAGCTTGAAGAAGCCAAACCAACTTATACCCCAATGGAAACTAACTATTATAGTTTAGATAAAGAAGAAAATCTTTTATCATCAAATGATAATTACAGACAAGCTATAGGAAGTCTTTTATATATTTCCTCATGTACAAGACCTGATATTACCGCTCCTACACACATACTAAGTCGAAGATGCAATAATCCAAGAGAAAAGGACTGGAATGCTGTTAAGAGGGTAATAAGATACTTAAAAACAACGAAAGACCTTGATCTCCACATTTCTTCAAAAGAATATCCTAATATAGTTGCATACTCGGATGCAGACTGGGGACAAGATGCTACAGACAGAAAATCCACCTCAGGAAATGTAATCTTCTTAGGCAATAGCTGCATTTCTTGGTTCTCGCGAAAACAAACATGTGTGACGTTATCGTCAGCAGAAGCTGAATATGTGGCACTGTCACAAGGAACTCAAGAGGTGCTATGGATCTTAAAATTATGTAAAGATCTCAATTTACAACAACATTTTCCTATTAGAATTTTTGAGGATAACCAATCTACAATTAAATTGGTTGAAAGTGAAAAATTTAAATCCCGCACTAAGCACATTGATACAAAGTATCATTACATACGAGATTTAAAAACTAAAAATGTTATAGATGTCAAATATCTATCAACAAATGAAATGATAGCAGATATAATGACGAAGCCACTGCCAAAAGCCAAATTTGAACTTTGTAGAAACCTTATCCACCTGGTGTCAGATTCTATCACAAAACGGGAGAGATGTTAGAAAATGCTCTTTTGTTTTCAAGAAATTCCACCAGATGGCAGCATCAGACAATCATTTTTTATTTGATCTACTGTGACAGACACTCAGTTCAGTGAGTGTTGCTTCTTCCCTTATAGCAGTTGGCAGCAAAATGCTGCTTGATTAAAAAAAAAATTCAATAATATTCCAAAGGAATATAATATGATAAAAAAAAACTGCAACAAGCCATAGTTCAAAGTATTTCTTTGTGTTTGTAAATAGTCTTATACATCTGTTTTGTTTTTATTGTGAAGTGTGATCTGTACTGTGACCAGCATATATATTATTCTAGTGTATTCAATCTTCTAATAAATGTTTTTTGTTCATCCAAAGAAGAGTATATTTCCATTGAAACACATCAAAACATAAAGGTAAAACTTTTAACTTTTTTTATTGTTTACCTATTGAGGAATTTCGTATTCATGCCTTCCATATGGAATAACATTCTAACAAATTCATTTTAATAGCACAGCGTCACTTAAAATTTGATATCAGAATTTTTAAGACCCATATTTCAGATTCATATAGCCATAAAGTAAAGTGCTGCGTCAAACTTTTAACCCGTTAAGGGTTTTTGTATTGATATCATTACTTTTTTGAGGTTTAGGATCAAAAGATTAAAAAAGTACACCTTCATAGATAAAATTGGATTAAATTTTCCTAGAAACAAAATAAACTTAATGAAATAACAAAATTTTAGAAAAAGTGCATGAAAAATACAATACTTTTAATTCATATCTTGGTACTACTTGCGGATTCGCCCGGAGTCCGCCTTGTTTCTTTGTTGATCATCGCCGATGTTAAATTTATTTATTTGGATTTATTTATTTTGTTATTTATATTTGTTGTTTATGTTATGTTTGTTGTTATGTTATTAAATTAAGTATAAAGTGATTATAAATGACCAACAAAGAAACAAGATGGCGGACTGCGGGTGAATTCGCAAGTAGTTCCCATATCTTTTTAAACTCATACTTTGAATTTATGAGAGATATGAATGATAAAGCATCAATGATTAAACTTTTATACATCTTTTTAAATTGAACATAATTTTTGCACATGCGATTATAAAAAAAATAAAATGATGAAATATATATAGAGATTATAATTAATAGCATAGCGTCACTCAAAATTTGATATCATTATTTTTAAGTTCCATATTTAAAATTCTTAGAGCATAAGATAAAGTGCTGCATTACTAACTTTTAACCCATTAAGGGTTTTTGTATTGATACTACTACTTACAGGGATGGATAATTTTCAGAAAATCTTACCAAACAAAGATTTATTTTATGAGCCAGCAAGATACAACGTACAGTTCAAAACCAATGAGAAAACACACAGCAAAAATAGTTTACACTGTTACTAAGAAATTGTTACTATAGTAGTCACTGTTACTAAGAAATTATTAATTGTTATTAAAAAATATATACAACAGAGGAAAGTTTAGTATAAGATAGAGCTTAGCACTATCGAAGTAAATTTGAAAAATATAACCAACTATTAAAAAAATGTTTTTGCCAGACCTTATATAGCCTGCAGTATTTTCAAAGATTGCCTAAAAATCCACTCGCCCTGAGAGGAAAGGTACTCACCTGTGGCAATCAAAATGACGTATTTCCCATTCCCCTCATAGCATGCATGGTCACGGTGACGTCGTTGTGACGTCACTGTAAGTCACTGTGGTGACGTCACATCTGTGACCAAAATGCCACCACTCAGTGATGTCACAGTGTGACTGAGATGTGAACTTCTTAGAAAACTTTAAAAAATTGAAAAATTCTTTAAAACATGTTATTTAGTGTAAAATTATATTTTTCTGGCAATTAAAAGAAAATTGTGACGACACTATTATGTCACTGCATATAACGTATGTCACGTCACATATGTGATAAAAAAACCACCATATTGTAAGTCACAGTGTGACAAAAATATGAACTTCAAAAATCTTTGAAAATGAAGAGAAATATTTTAAACAGTCCCGAGTTACAGCGACATAAGGAATGCAAATATATTAGTGGATAGCAACTAGTAAATTCTGTCACGAAAGGGGGAAGGGGCATAATAAATAAAATGCACGATACAAGCATTAATAAACTAAATTTTCATGTTACATTTTATCAATTTGATGGATTAAGCGGTCTCACAGACTGCTCACAATAGTTATGCGGCAATTTTTGTCACATCAGTTAAGGGTTAAACAGTATTTTAAACAGTCCCTAGTTACAGCGGCATAAGGAATGAAAATATATTAGTGAATAGCAAATAGTAAATTTTGTCACGAAAAGTGGGGGGGGGGGACATAATAAATAAAGTGCACGATACAAGCATTAATAAACTAAATTTTCATGCTATATTTTATCCATTTGATAGATTAAGCGGTCTCACAGACCGCTCACAGTAGTTATGCGGCAATTTTTGTCACATCAGTTAAGGGTTAAACAATATTTTAAACAGACATGAGTTACAGCGGCATAAGGAATGAAAATATATTAGTGGATAGCAAATAGTAACTTCTATCACGAAAGGCGGGGGGGGGGAGGGGACATAATAAATAAATTGCACGATACAAGCATTAATAAACTAAATTTTCATGCTATATTTTATCAATTTGATATCTAAGACAGTAAAAGTATTCTTTTTTCATGATTTCAATTTTATCTAGCATTGCAATTTAATATAATAATCCTCCACTGATTGTTACACTCTCATATAATTATTGCGCATTTCAGATTCAAATCAGTTGTTTACAAAAACAAATAAATAATAAAAACACACCTGCTCAAATCGTCTGCTTCGCGATATTACCATATAATAAACAAGAGAATACGCGGGAAGCCACTTCACTCCACTGTTTAGAACACCACCACGCCTACAGCACTTCTTTTAATATAAAAGAAAGACATCTGCCGTTTTAGGATATTACAAATATACGGATATCATTGATGAAGCATATATGTAAGTCTTATTTAATTTAAATATTTTGTTCCTGTTTTGTATATATTATTATGATGAGTTAAGTAGTTTTATGTTACACATATAGAAAGAGACTGGTCTGTATTGTTTTCAGAAGGATATTTTTATTCGATTCTGTTGTATCTTAATCTGCCATCGCTCGAAAAAAAAAAAAAAAGCTGGCGCAGAGACTGATTCGTGCCTACATTCATAGTAGAATGAATGTAAATATTAATTTTTAGTCTCTTGAGATTGAAAATGTGTTGAAACAGTGGTGTGGAATTTTTTTCCGCTTTTTAATGTTTTCTAGTTACTAACACTTAAAGCATCATTATTATTTTGGAGTTAAATATGAAATTAGAAATTGTTTCAGATTAGAAATTAACATTATGTAAGCATTTTTTTTTTTTTCTGTTTGTGATTTTAATCAAACATTTAATTGTAGACACTCAGAATCAGTTATTAAATTTTCTTCGACTGTAAATTCATTTTCTACGTTTTCGATATATGTAATCACTGGAATAAAAAAATTAAATATATTTAAGCATTGAAATAAAGTGTTTTTCATGCCAGTGATAACAAGTTTATAGCTAGCTTAAACTGCTTTAGTATATTTTTTAAAAAGTTGGTATGTACTTTCATAATATAGGACTGAATATTTTTTTAAAGCGATTAATAACTACTTTCTACATTAAAATGTTTTTTAAACAATAAAAATAGTTAATATGCAATCATTTATTTTAGGTTTATATGTTCTTTTTAATACTTTTCAACAAAGTTGAAAAGTGTTTATGACTTCGGTTTGTCTGGCCGATTGTCCGCGGTCTAACTCTCGCAAATATACTCGGATTGCCTTGAAATTTTTGGATGTTATTGACGTTTACCATAGCACGGCCCCTATTTGTAATTAAGTTTGTAGCCTGTTTAATTCATCTACAGGAACAGTCAAGAGTATTTCGTTACACTACGGCCTACGGGAAAAAATCGTTTCAAATGATTTTTAACGATTTTACACGCTTTCAAACAGAATAAAATTGACATGAATTTATGAAACGCACTAAAATATGCATTCTGAAGAGTATGTGGTGCAACGAATAGTTATTGTTCATTTACAGGGCTAAAAAAGGGATTCCAATACATTATTATACAGGGATGGAGGGAATTATTTGCGGCGTACTTTAATTATGTTAATCTATTTCATATATAATGAAATTGATATAAGTCGCTGAGGTTTACACACTATACATTATTTCATGATAATACGAAATGTATATAGCATTTACAGGACACACAAAATATTTCCGATACTATATTGTATCCGAAGTTCATTAGGGATGATTGCTGGAAATGCATTTTTAATTATGATATGCGCTTTTATGATTCACTATATTTATGCATAGAGTATGGTATATATAAATGCTATAATACATATACAGGACTATATAAAAGTATTTGTAAGGGTTACTGGGTATATGCGCAAATTGATTAAAGGTAGTTTTTAAATGAGTTATGGATTTTTACGTTGAACTGCATTTAATTTACTAAGAAATGTTTGTAGAATATAGATAAAATGATATACAGGGTCACGTAAAGAATTGAATACATGGCCATCTATACATTATAATTTCTGGAAATGTGATTTCAGCAGTTTTAAGAGAGTTTGAATTAAATTTTAACTAAGCAGTAGCGCGTAATAAACGTTCTAGGTAAACTACAAGATTATACAAAAGTATGCAAGTATGTTTCCATATATTAGTATAAATTGCTGAAAGAGAATTTCAACCTGTTATGCGTTTTCTTGCAAAAATAAATTTTCCCATTATATAATATGTATATCAACTTACAGATCAAATGCAGGGCTGTTCAAAAGAATTAGAAAACATATTTGGCTATGGACGGTAAATGCTGAAATCAGTTTTTCAAATGTTTTATGTGTTATCTAAAATATTTACTTAGTTATCTTATTTACGTTATTTCCCTAAATTACGATGTCTTGTTAAAGCATTCAGGAAGCGTTGGAAAGTGTTTTATAATCTATGCTTAACGCATGATTTTTTAATTGTTTTTTTACTATTTCGCAGATCAGTCTTTTCCTATAAAACATACCAAATCTATTTAGCTCATATTCACAAAATACAATATACACGGGAATAAAAAATTTAAATAAATATGGCTTATCATGTCATGTTTAATAAAGCAATCACTAATCACAACACAATAAAATTTTACACATTCTTAATATCAAGCTTGAACTCAAGATAAAGCTTAAAACTTAATAAAAAAAGATGTCAGTTGATAAGCATTGTTTTTTAAGTGGAAATATTTTAAATGTTTTAGAAGAATAGAACTCCAAAATAGCGATATTTTGCTAAAAGGTACGGTAAAAAGATAAGAATTTATATTTCAAACAAAACTTTATTTTAAAATTGTGCATTTTAAAGTTCATCACAGTGTTTATGGCATGAACCATCACAGTATTAATACTCAGAATTTTTTTCCAGAGAGAAACATTCGGCTTGCATACAATATTTCAAATGAAAACCAAATTTCAAATTATTTGCTTAAAAGGCGCAAAGGCCAACTTAGTAAAAAATATTCAATGCCGGGAATCGAACCCCTGCCATCAGTATAGCGCACTGATATTCTACCGACTAAACCACGTGGAACGATACCCAGCCTGGAAAATTTCTTGCTATTACATGTTGGCAAGGCTACAAAAGCAGCACAAGATGGGATATTTATCGTGAGCCACCGACATGGGGCAAACACGAAACTTAATTAAATCCAGCATCGGTTGAAACTATATTAATACTTAGAAATTTTTTCAGAGAGAAACATTCGCCTTGCATACAATATTTCAAATAAAAATCAAATTTAAAATTAAAATTAAAATTGCCTTTTAAGCATGTAATTTGAAATTTGATTTTCATTCGAAATATTGTATGTAAGGCGAATGGTTCTCTTTGGAAAAATTTCCAAGTATTAATATAGTTTCAATCGATGCTGGATTTAATTAAGTTTCGTATTTGCTCAATGTCGGTGGCTCACGATAAATATCCCATCTTGTGCTGCGTTTGTAGCCTTGCCAACATGTAATAGTGAGAAATTTTCCCGGCTGGGTATCGTTCCATGTGGTTTAGTCGGTAATATGTCAGTGTGCTATATTGATGGCCCAGGTTCGAGTCCCGGCACGGAATTTTTTTCACTATGTTGGCCTCAGCGCCTTTCAAGCAATTAATTTGAAATCTGTTTTTCATTTAAAATCATCACATTGTTTATGACAAGTTCGTAACAAATGACACATATTTCACAAATTGGTCACAATGTGACTTCAAAGCATTGTCGCTTTCGTCACATGTTCGTCACAAAGCTAATGCCAAAATAGTCACAAATGACACACTTTACACAAATTAGTCACACCGTGACTTCACAGAGTGGTCACAATGTGACGTCACAAACGACCTCTAAAACGGCCGTAACGACCTCGCATTGTAGTCACTGTGACGTCACATCGACGGTCACAAAATCACAACAACGTCGCCGTGACGTCACCATGCCTTACGGGTCCTGACTATTTAAAGTGTTTTCAACTGGTTTTAATTGCAAAAGAAGATCTTTAACATTAGAAAGATTATAGTCTCTGATAATTTAAAGAAATGTTAATAGTGTTATCATTAATAATTTTAGTATAATGGCTGTGGTTATTGATAAAAGTTTCAAAACAAGTTATCTGACTGTTCTAGTAAAAGTTGCAAGGTAAGAGTAGTGTAAAATGATCATTGCATTCTTTTAACCAAGCATATACAGCATGGTAATTGTGAAAGTACTTTTGTATTTCAATGACATGTTTTGTAATTGTTTGTGGAGTTATATTGTCACCTAGAAGATTTAACCAATGAGTAGAGCAACCATATGCTTTAAGTTTATCAGTATCTCTTCATTCTTGCCTCATGTAGTTAAAATAAAATCCTTAAAACCCTGTTTTAAAATACTAGTATAATTTTTGCCAGCAACAAAAATTGCGACAAAAGGTATTTTTGATGTGATGGTCTTTTCCACTTCGGCACAAATTGGCCATCAATGGTTGAAGTTCACAATAATTTTCAGAAACAGATAGGTGAAATTTGTGATATTTACTTTTGCTAAGCAACGTAGATTATAGAAAATTGCAGACAATGGATGCACATATTATTAGTGACATTTTAGATACCATGTCCTTGCACCATTTAAAAAAAAAAAAAAGCTAAGCGTAACTAGAGATGAAAAAGCTGTATTTTATTTGGCGATAGATGATAGATTTTTTAATTGCCACTTCAAAAACTTTAATTGCCATGCGGCAGGGTTGGCCTTTCATGACTCATTCCAGACAAATTATTTATAATCTAAAATATTTCTATAGCAACAGTAAAAAAAGTCTTAAAGATTCACTAGATGGAACCCGTCAAAACTTGATGGCACCAAACAAAAAAGTCTAACTCTTTAAAATGTTATTTACTGACATAACAACATCAATAAATCTTTCATTATTTGGTACTAATTTCATATAAAATACATTCATATCTACTACGATCATAAAATACTTATTAGAATCGGTAGATAATAAACTATGTAGTGCATACAAATGCATTTTGTGTGCACTAATGTTAGAAAATGACGAAAATGTATTGTACAATATATATCGGTATCATGCTGATCGATGGCAAAGCACTTTTAAGTAGGGATGGGCAATGTCTAGAATTAAATATCATGATAAATCAGCATCTTTATATCATATTCCGATATCTCGATTTAGGAAAGTGCCCCCCGGGGAGGGGGGGAGCAAAGTGGTGAGCGGAGCACCGGAAGTGCATAAAATGATTAAGCAGTCACAGGCCTTTCCAACGATATGTCACATAACGGGTATCGGCAAAATTTAGGAAAGTGCCCCCACGGGGGAAAAGTGGTGAGCGGTGCACCGGAGGGCCATAAAATGATTAAGCGGTCACAGGCCTTTGCAACGATATGTCTTATGTGGGGTGATGGCAAAATATACAAAAAGACCCTCTCTCGGGGGGGAAGGGGCAAGTGGGAAGAGGGACCCTGATGGTGCATAACATGAATAAGCGGTCACAGGCCTTTCCAATGATATGTCACATGATGGGTGTCAGCAAAATTTAGAAAAGTGCCCCCAGAGGGTGTCAAAGTGGTGGGCGGGGCACCGGAAGGCCATAAAATGAGTAAGGTGTCCCGCAAGGGGGGGACAATTGGGGAGAGGAATGCTGAAGGTGCATAACATGAATAAACGGTCACATGATGAGTGTCGGCAAAATTTTGGAAAGTGCCACCTTGGGGGGCAAAGTGTTGGGCGGAGCACCGGAAATGCATAAAATGATCAAGCGGTCACAGGTCTTTGCAAGATACGTCACATAAGGGAGGGCGGCAAAATTTAGAAAAAGGCCCTCCCATGGGGGAAGGGGGAATAGGGAGAGGGACACTGGAGGGGCATAACATGAATAAGCGGCAACAGGCCATTCCAACGATATGTCACATGAGGGGTCTCGGTAAAATTTAGAAAAGTGCCCCCCCAGACGTGGAAGTGGGGGGTGGTCACCGGAGGTGCATAACATGAATAAGTGGTCACAGGCCTTTCCAACGATATGCTACATGAGGGGTCTCGGCCAAAGTTAGAAAAGTGGCCCTGAGGACCCAGCTGTATAATTATTATTTCATTTGTCTAATTAAATCCACTGTTGCAAATAAAATGTTATATTTCATTTCTTTATCGTCCTGATTCACACATTGTTCAATAACAAAGAGCAAATATTCATCAACATCGCTGAAATCTAAATACCATAATGAAATGAAAGACATGGTTGTCTGAAGCATAAAACGCATATGCTCAGAGATTCAGCTTACACCGTCAATACCATATATATATATATATATATATATATATGTATGTATCACCTGATGTCAGCGATCACACTGAAAACTGCATGTACGATATTTATCACCCACCAAAACGAAATCACATATCATTATATCATGAACACGGAACCCGAGGAGTCGGTATTTAATATCACAATTTAGGCTGGCAGAAGCCGCACCGTTAATATCAAGAATACTGAAACCGAGGAATTGGTATTTTTAATACCACGGTTTAGACTTGAGAGGAGACACTCCGTTAGTATCATAATAATCGGAACAGACGATTCTGTATTTAATACCACGATTTAGACTGGGTCGAAGCTGAAGAAGCGCTGCTTAATGTTGCGGTTTAATGAAGAACCACGATAATCACGGTTTACATCACGATTATAATATTCATGATATACCGTTTTGTAAGGTTTTTTAATATCGTTATCACAATTACCATTTTATATCAATTTTATCAATATATCGCCCAGCTCTACTTTTAAGTTATTTGCATTGAAGTACATACAGATTTTTACCACAGAAAACAGCGAATGCTTACATGCATAAATATATAAATACACTAATGTTTTATTATACAACGTAAATCAAACGTCTTTATGTTTATTGATTGGCTCAGAAGCAGAATTTTCTGCGTCAGTCTGCAGCAAACAAAAATTTATCTGCGACCCAATAAGCCTACTATCATAAGAAATAACAGAAACACTTAAAGTAAGCAAAATTTCCATTTATAAAGAATATATATAATATAAGGATACAACAAATGCCATAAATCTAGAGACTTAAAGCAATTTCAGCTATTTTTTAAGCCCAGCATTTATTTTTAAGTTGGTGGATTAATCTGCAAGGTTTAAAATAATCTGCAGCGCCCGCTTCCGTGCTGCAATGTTTCTGCTACTGGGTTGATTGGAATATATATATATATATATATTTAAACCCTCCGAGCATCTTGAAAGCGTTCCGGCATTTTCATAAAAATGCTTATAAAAATAATTTTAATTAAAATTTTCTTTTCCTGTTTCTTTCTAAAATACACTTCATGCTCCTTTATTTGATAGACATCTTGATTTACAATTCTGCTGAAAATATTTTTGTCTACAACAGATTAAAGTTGTTTTTGGGAAACTGAAAAATATGCTCACACCGATCAGAGAGTTAAAATATTTCTTAATTTATTTCTGAGTAATACTGTACTGAGTACTGTTTCGGCCATGTGTCATGAACTGTGCAAATACCAAATTAAAAAAAAAAATCTTGTGCACACATAAGTGCACTCGCATATTAAAGTATAAATTTTTAAAATATAAATCTGTGTTGATTTCAGGGGGTGACCCGGGGGGGGGCGGAAACACCCCCCCCCCAGAAGATTTGAGATTTTGTGTTTTCAATGGTCAAAAAGTGCAATCCCTCCTGGAGAAAAGTGTCTGAATTCAACACTGATATAAACAATGATTAAACAGATGACCTGTAATATGCAAAATGCTTAAAAACAAACGGTGCCGATTAATTTTCTTGTTTATACACTACATACAGTGTTTAGTTTTGCTACTTTTTCGGCCAGATGTCATGCACTCTGCAAATACACAATTAAAAAAAAAATCACTGGTGCACACATATGTGCACTCGCATATTAATGTATACATTTTAAAAATATAAACAATCAGTCAAGAAACAGTACAAAGTCTCTTAATTTTTAATCTGCATTACAACAATTCTTTAATTATGTTAGCTTACTTATCATAGAGTACTTTTTTAAATACACGACTTGATTAAAATATTTTGCATTACAGTTTAATTGCTTTAAACCTACAAACTGGTTAATTTATTTAATAGAAAACTTACCAATTCCTGAATAATGATCAGCATCTTGCTGGGAAAAAAATAGTGTAACCAGTTTTGTGCTTCACACACTAATTGAGGAAGCATGTAAAACAATTTACTACACTAACTGAAAGATATCTGCATTAGAGTCCTGCATCAGGTCGGGTTACTTGCTTTTACCCGAACCGACTCTTGGTTCGGATCGGATGAATAGTAGATTTTTTGTTGCAGGCCGGGTTCACTTTCATTGTTTCGGTTTGGGTTTTGACTCTAATCGGTCGACCTGAATTTCAAATGATATCCAAAGTATTTTTTCAGGTTGAAGATCTATGTACAGGGGTGGGGAATTTCTAGAAAATCTTACCAGCCAAGGATTTATTTCACCAGCCAGTAAAATGCAATCTACAGTTGAAAATTTTTATGACAAAATTACGCAACTAAAAAATAGTTGGTTACTATTACTATAATGCATTTTCATATTTTTCTTCCCTATAAATTTAAAAAAAAATAAACAAGAGATGAAAGTTTAATATAAAATAGAACTTAGTACCATGTTTACATCGCAATAATTAGGAAAGTTGAAAAATATAGCTAACTAATATAAAAAAAAGTTTTCGGCATATCTCTATAGTTTGCAGTTTTTAAAAACTACCTAAAAATTCATTCGCCCTGTTAGAAAATTCACTCGCCAATGGCGAGTAAAATGATGCATTTCCCTACCCCTGTCTATATACAATAAGACCTCCATAATGGCTTTTCTTTCAAAAGGCAGACATTTCTATTTAGCAAACACTTTTTAATTCCTAAACTTTATATATTTGAACTTTTATATAAGTTTGAATAACAGGCACCTCTCAATTTAAACACATGTAACATGTGTACATAAACTATCAAAAATATGATACATGTGGTTTTTGTGTGTATCAAAAACAAAATTAGGGATTGACCGAATACCGAATAGTCGATTCGGTATTCGGTGGTTCGGCATGTAAACCAAATATTCGGCTTCGGCCGAATACTTTTCAGTTTTCAGCCGAATAATTGTGGATTAGTATTTTCTTTAGAAGTAAAAACTCTCTTTTACTTAGAAATAGAATAGGCTAAACAATGAGTTTTAATATTCTATGCACAACAAAAAACAAGTCAAAAGCCATTTTTAATTTTAAAAAAACTTTTTCCTTTCTAAAATAGTCTACATATCGGTGAAATCCAAACAACAGTCTACATTAGAGAAAAAAAAAATAAGGAAGATGGGCATCTTTCCCTTAACATTTAATTTTAATTATTTCTACATTAGTTTCCTTAATTTAAATTTATTTAATGTATATTTTCTTTAATATACAGATCAAATAAGTATATCAGAAATCATCTCTGTATATCTAAGGTGTATATTAAGGAAAATACACACATCAAATAAGTATATCCCTATGCCTAAACTATAGCTTTTATAATCATTAAATTAAAATCGCTCAAATTTGTTATCTTCATCATCACAATGTTAAAATATTAATCAAAATATAAATATGTGTCAGTAATTTGACAGAAAATATAGTTAAATGTACATATAGATATGATACCTTTTGTATTTGAAAACATTCCAATTCAGTATATTTATAGTTAGACAATCTGTAAATCAGCTTTGACAACATTGTTTCTTTTTATTTGAATGCACTTTTGTTTTTCTGACAATTCTTATCCTTAATAATAGTCTGTATAGTTTAATATTTTCATAGGTTATTTTAGGTATTGACTAGTGATAAAATAATAAAAAATAAGTGAGAGGGTTAATGAATTTGTGAGTGTAAAGAAGTCATTAATTTTTTTTTTTTTTTTTTTTTTTTTTTTTTTTGTGTGTGTGTAATTAGATTTAAGAATAGAAATGTAACTGAACTAAATTATTAAGAATTTAATGTTAATTAAAGTTTATTAAAAAAGCTAATATATGCAAAAATGTGTATTAAAAATTTTTAAGTATTCGGTTGCCGAATACCGAATATTCGGTGTACACATTGACCGAAGCTTCGGTATTCGGTATTCGGCAAAATTGCTGCTTCGGTCAATCCCTAAACAAAATATTGATAATATTTTTCATATTTTGAAAATTATTTTTGCAGGTTCGGGTCCTGTTGACTTAAAATCAGACATGGTACAGGCTCAGCAAAAAAAAAGCTGAACTTTCACAGCCTCACAGACTTTTTACGAAATTCGAAATTTTCCGTAACATTTTGAAGAAATTTGCATTTATTCTGCGATTCCTTGACAAAATTAGTCTTTTTCTGCGACCATTTGACGAATCTTACCACAGGAATCTTATTAATGCATGAATTTTGTCTATAATCACTGTAGATTATAAATGTATGTAGAGAAATTTCTAAATCGCTCTTGTGAAGGAAAAGAAAATCAAAAAATTCACAAGTTGGTTACAAGAAATTCTTCAGTTAGTCATGAAGAAAAGAAAATCGATTAA
Organism: Maratus speciosus; assembly: GCA_963932465.1. Classification (NCBI taxonomy): domain Eukaryota; kingdom Metazoa; phylum Arthropoda; class Arachnida; order Araneae; family Salticidae; genus Maratus; species Maratus speciosus. The sequence continues at coordinate 491,419,909 of OZ010789.1, forward strand.
TTTGTCCATCTACTGCTTAAAAAATCACAAAATTCATCAATCAGTCGCAGATGAAAAAGAAAAATCGACAGTCGGTTGTTAGGGGGAAAATCATAAAATTTGTCAATTGGTCACATAAAAAACACACAAAAATTGCCAATCGGCAGGAGAAAACATACGATTCATTCATAATTAATATCCATTGTGAGGTTTTTAGGTTAAGAAGGAATGATTTTTTTTTCTTTTTCAGAACTGAATGGCTGAAATTTCAGAACCAGAATCACCCCTTGCTCTTGAAAATAAAAGTGATGTTCTCAGAAAACCATTGGCAAAAAAATAATTCCCCCCCCTCCCCCCCGAAATCATGCCATGTTGGACAGCGCTGATAAAATACATTAAATGTTTTCCCACCAACCAAAACACTGATAATTTTATTGTCAGTGTATGTGAATGAATTCTTACTTTGGAAAAAAGCTTTTTAAAATAGGATTACACATATTATGTATTTTGAAATTTATTCATTCTGACTTATTAGGAATTAATCGCGAACTTTTCTTTTGATTTAGTAATCTTAATGGTCTTCAGATTTTCAAGTGGAAGCTGTTTAGAAATCTATTGGTATGTATCATATGATAGGGCATAGAGAATGACACTTTGGTGGTTTTTAACACAAATCGCAACCGTCTGTCAACAAACATTGAAAAAACGATGATAACTTAGTTTCAAATATTTTTTGAGTTATGGGGACCCCACAATAAACAATTTAATTAATTTGTAATTCTGACATTGAATTTTAAATTTACTTTAATGAAAGCATTGAAAAATCCATTTATTTGTTTCCATCAAAAATATTGTAATCTTTTCTAGCTAAATAGTTTTAAGTTTTTTTAGTACCTTTTTTTGCGAAAAATCAATCGGCAAAATTAAGAACTTCATTTTCTTTAAATTTGTTAATATTTAAAGATATTTTAGTTAAAACATTGTGATTAAACATTCATTGTAAGATATCTGCTTTAAAAATTTATATTTGTCTCAGCCTTTCCAAGTATTAAAATTTTCAGGCTTAATTTAACATATAATTTTTTATTAATGATTCAATTGTTAAAATTATCATTTTAGTTGCATTTTCTAAAGAGTCAAGAACATATTTTTTGTTACTTGATATGTAATCAAAACAAAAGTTTAAGTTACTGCTGGAAATTAAAACATTCCTATCGTAATCGATAAGTAAACAAATTTTTCAGAAATTTCTGTTGCCCTTTTCAGAAGAAGGTATTCAACTATGAAGCCATAAGGTATTGTAAAAATAATTATTGATGCTGGATATTAAAACATTAATAGATATTTCAAGAGAAAATAAAAGGTTCGTTATTAATATCTACAAAACGATAGCGTGGTTAGGTTAAATCGGCGGAAAATAAAAAAGGACACATTAAATCTAAGTAAATCAAAAGAAAAGTTAAAAATGGAATCTTCAATCACATTAAAAAACAAACAATAAATTAACAAAATACCTAATAAAGTGTAATACAAAGAATACCATGTTGATAATTATGCAAAGCAATAAGAAATAGCAATGGTTGAGTTGAGTCACAAGTCGAAAACCTCGAGCCACGATCATAAACAAGAAATTAATAATATTTTTTTTTGAAAATTGAAAAAGAATGATAAATAAAAATTATATTGAATACATATAATTCAAAAAAAATTTCCCCTTTTTTAAAAATGAATCTAAATATTTTTTCGACAAAAAGCAGTAATATGGAATAATAATTTCTTCATAACAAAAGAGAAAGATAATATCAATCGAAATTTCATTTAATATATTTAATATTTTAAAACACATAATAATTAACATTTAAAATTTTAATATTAAAAAAAAGATTTACTGCCTACATTCAGATTGTTAACTCAACTTAGAATACCTAAAATGACTTTGCAAATTTTGTTTCTGATTTTATACCCACAGCAGATGGATTAAGACTCCTCCTACATACGAAGTGACGTCAAACCTATTCACCAATCACAGACGAGAAAAGTAAAAAAAGCGATTTTTTAAAATAACGATTTTTAAAATAAAACGAGTTTTCCCAGAAAAAAGAAAAGTGTTATTCACCTCGTCTTAACCAGATTTATATGATATATCAATTTAAAGATAATCGTTAGAACCGTTTTCGAGATTTTCAAATTAGGAACTTCCTCTTATACCATACCAACGTTTTCACTTTAAAAATGGCTATTTAGATCTCAAAATATACTACACGTAGAAATGTAAAAATTTCAGTATACGATTAGACTGCAGATATAAGACTGTTCTAGAAAATTAAGAACAATAGGACCTATATATCTGCTGAGTTATTAAAAGGCGGCTTTTCGCGTTTTCTTTGATGTCGAGTTAGCTGTATATATGAGTTCCGCCATCTACGAATTCTACGATACGATACGATACGATTTTAACGATACCATACGATACGATTTTAGGCTTAAGGCTGCTTCACTCGGAATACTACCATCTTCCATGATAAATGGCTAACTCTTGATATTTAGAAATTTAAACTCGTTTAAGTTCTATCTTAGTGTATATTTAAATTGACTCTTAATGTAGTTACCGCGCTTTATAATTTATTTATATATCGGCATAATAAGATTTACTGATTTTTGTCGAAAGTGACTGAAAAATTTATTTTCACAAAAAAAAAAAATGTTTAAGCAAGTTTTCTCTCTTGTACCTTCTTTGACTTTCTGTTTAGATGAGTTTTGTCCTTGAAACCTGAAAGAAATATTTTAACGGGTATTGAGATATGATTTTGCAGAGTACTTTTGAGTTTTAGACATGTGTGGATGATCACTACACTCTGTTAATGGGGATGGGTGATTGGTTAGATATCCATAGCCCTGCGATGTCAGCCCAGAAGTATTTACTGTCAAAAACAGTATTTAATTACTGTAAAAGGTGTGGTTTAATTAATATCATAATAACATAACTCAGTAATTGCTATCCTTTTACTGCCAATTCGAACAGACGACTGACTGATGTTAGCAAGATATCTATCGCTGTTTGGGACGTCTTCAATAAATTAATACAAAATTCTAGCGGTTATTAGCCAGATTTTGTGTATTTAAAGCAATATCATTTATTTAAAGACTTTTAAAATAACCGTTTTAAGAATCTACTTGTTTAATTTCGGCTGCGGAAGAAAAGAAACGAATCCAATCATGCTATATTGAAAATCGTTTATCGTATATTTTTATCGATGTTTAAAGAGTTTCGGGCCGTCTACAGATTTTGTCTTGTAGCATAATTATTCAACAAAAAATAAAACATATTCCGTCATTCTACATAAAATGTAAATAACAATATATTTAAATTTATCTTAGTAATAAATAAACACACACTAAAATCTCAAAAATTTTAAGAAATAAATTCGTTTCGTTTGTTTCCTTGTGTAAGTGAAATATTCTTGTTATAATTTGGATATTCCACGTCTAATTACATTTTGTACTATCTAATATACCTATGCCAATTAAACAACAAATTGCGTACAATCAGTATAAAAAGTGATTTCATTCGGGATCATACAGAATAATAAAAATATGACTCGAATTATACTTATAGAAAAAGCTTTATTTTGTTCTAAAATTAATTACTTTTCATTACCGCAACTATATACCATTTGTGTAGTCGGACACGTCTGAAAATCATAACCAGGATCATTCGAAAAAAAATCTAGTAAAGTTAACTTTCACTGTCTGAGTCTTAATGTAATATTAAATAAATATGTCTCATGCTGAAACTTGAACTTCGTCTTTTTACTTCATTAGTACAGAAATAAATTAATTAAACCTATATGTTCTTTACAATAGAAAAATGCGACAAAGAAAATTACGAAAAAAATCTCTTTTAATAAATGGAATTCAGTCTGTTTTTAAACATTCTTAAAGAATTTCTTAGAAAACTTAATTATTTTCTTCAGACATACTACTGATCTGTTCTTCACACACTTTGGAAGTAAAAGTCAAAACAAATAAACAGTATTTTTGGAACTTTTTTCTATTACTGTAAGACATCGTATTATCAATGTCAATCAGAAAAAAATGGAGTTAGAGTTGATATTCCAAATCCTATTCTGTCCGTATTATTTTTCTTATTAAGTTCTACAGTAATAAAGGAAATTCAATAGAATAAACCTTATAATATATAATGCTGCATTGCATATATGCATTATTATTTCTTAAAGATAAATATTTAATATATTATAATAAAAAATATTAGAAATATATATATATCTATCTAATATCTTTGAAATGTAGAGAAATTAAATAACTCGGAATCAATAAATAAACTTGCGAAAAAAATGCATTTCACCATAGGGTAAACGTGTTTAATGTTTTGTAAGTTTCTTAAAGTAGTTTTATGACTGAACACTGTTATTTGAGTGAAAGACCAAAAATAAAATGTAATAAAAAATATGAAAAATATCATTGCTAATAAAATTGTGTTAAATCTGACCTAAAATTTATAAAACTTTTTTTTCATCGTAATGCAAGAAATATATTTTAATATCTGTATCATATAAAAATTAATTTAACTAATTACAATAATGATGTGCTCTTACAAAAATGTAAGGCTGCACCACTGCGTATACATATTTTGAGCAACACATGATAGAAACAGTAACAATTCTCGTTTTTCTACATTCATATTACACATAAAGAATACCGTAAGCTAAAGTTAACATTCTGAATGTCTCATTTCAAGCGGCTGTGATTAAATATTTGTCTAAAGTGACTTACATCACTTTTAAATTGTTATAAATGTGAACTCTTTATGACATTTCTTGAGGTTACTAGTTGTTACCAAATTTACGCATTCCCGAAGAGTAGCTGCGTTTTTTAAATAATAGAAAACAAAGTTTAGAACCACATAAAGACAGTTAAAATTTTAGGAAAATTATTAGTACAATATTACAAAAGTAAAAAATTATTGAGAAACACCATTCTTGTTCCGTATTTGTATTTTAAGCTTTGGCAACAAAATACTACCCATTTCACACGACCTACCAACTGCTTTGTTGTAACCCTGACTGCCGCAAGTAAAGATGTATGTTAACTCTGTGGCAGCATGTCGCCCATACAAATATTCAATATATTTAATGAAAGTTTATTTTACAGTCCCCTTGTAATTAATCTTACGAAAAATAGCATATTTTAGTCCGAGAAACCTGGAGGTAAGGATTAGCGCAATATTCTAAAACTGTCTTAGCAGTGCTAAAACGCAAGTACGAACCATCAGATGATAAATAACCAAGATAAATAACCAAGATAAAGGGAGAAGAAATTAGATGTCACATAACTGAAGGATTATCTAGAGCTGATTTTAATACATAGTACAAGATATCCTTCATTGTCCTAAGAAGGTGTATTACAAAAAAATAGTGAGAAAGATTTTGAACAAACGAAGTACTATTATAACAGCTGAATGTCAAGATTCGAAAGAAACAGGTAAATTGCAATATTTTTAGGGTTCCATACCTAAAATGTGAAAACGGAACCATTATAAGATCACTCCTGTGTCTGTCTGTTTGTCGGTCACAGCCATTTTAGTCGTAAACTATGGAACGTGGAAAGTTGAAATTGGGGGGAGAAATAAAGCCTATTCACCCACATATTTACAGATTATTAAACATTCACAAACATATTTAGGGTAAATGCAGAGGGGCTAATTAAGTGACTTGAAAAAATATATTTTCTTTATATATCGTGTGGGGTATCGTGTGAAAGATTTCGTAATGCTGAACTTAAAAATACATTTGTTTTAATTTTAGGTATCATATTTTCAGAGATATCGTGGAAAATATAGTGCTAAAATATACCCCCCCCCCCCATCCATTTACGAATCTACTGAAACTAAAATTATGAAAAAAATAGAGGTAGTAAGGGGTTATTTAAACCTTGCAGGAAAAGTATAGCGATTACCCTAGGTCACACAGTTATTGAGAAATGCGCATTTTTCTGTTACACACAAATTTCAATTTGCGGTCATTCAGCTAACGTGTTGAGGACCGCTGTAGGTACCTATCGCATCAGAAGTATAAAAGCATTGTTGATAGTGATTTTTGAAAAAAATCGTCGAAAATTAGCCGAGATCTTAACCCTTAAAGTTACGGACGATTTGGACATACAGAATGACAGGGGTGGCGTACTCTATGGACCATCAGCTTTTAAAGCCTAGATGACAATTTTTAATGATACGTTTGTGAAATGCAATGACCAGTAGCAGTATAAAAGCAATAAACGTAAAATTTTTAAAAACAGACAAATTTAATTAGAATTAATCATATAAATACTATGGGATTACAGACTACTTTCCATTGAATGGATTTCTCAATACGGCTCCTGTGACTTTAAAATTTAATTAAATTTTGTCCCTCACTACTTCGGTTCCATTTCCCATCTATTTTCCTATTCGCTTTAACCTGCAATCCTCTGTTTTCCTATTGGTCAAAAAAACCTTTAACTTGAATCCCCATCTCTCCTATATATGTGAGCAAATTTCCGCCATCCTTAGCACTGAGGAAGGTATGCTATATGCTACCGAAACCGTTATGCTTAAAATTTGAAATTTTTGGTCCTTTTAACGTTGTATTTTTTACGCTTCTATTATATTGCACCAAGCTCCTTCTTTATATTTATTAATTAAAACATATCTGGAACAACTCGGCACGGACCAAGGCGGTGTTGTAATTTTGCAACTTACTTTCGAAGCGCGCTTAGCATATTGTCAAGTTTAAACTTTGAACAAGTGTTTTGTTTTAGCTACACTGTAAAAAGAAAATATTATTACCACGCTAAATTTAGCTTTATGAAATGCCAAATGAAGTTTAAATATGCACTACTTTTATTGTCAGCACCAAATTAAGTTCATAAAAAGCAGATTAGGATAAGATTAAGAAAAGGGTTGTACAGAATGGCAATATTTTATATTATTTAGGCTTTATTTCTCTTTGAACTTTTATGGTATACCCATTCATACTTTGGGGCTATTACATATATAACGTTATGAACATTTTGCTAATTTTGGACTCCCTCCACCCTTTTACGATATCATACGTTATCATTTGTCACCCCCTCCCCCCATCCGATGATATCGTTATCAATGTCTAAAAATTATTTTATTTTTAGATTCTTTTTATTTCTTTTTATACGCTTACAGTGATATACACATATGATTATACATTTATTCGTTACTGATATCGTTCTCAATGTCTGAAAATTATTTTATTTTTAGATTTTCTTTCTTTCTTTTTATACGCTTACAGTGATATACACATATGATTATATATGTATTAGTTGCATACTTTACGGATTCAAAAAGTCAATAAAATATCAATAAATGGAATAAATTTATATCAAATAACATCTGAAAGAGTTAGTTACTATTTAAAAGTATTTAATAATACACATTGTTACTTAATGTATGGAAAAGAAATATTGTCTTCTTGCACTAGCCCCATGCCCGGGGTGGTTAACAGCAGGACTTATCAATACAAGTCTGCCACAGTCGACTAATTTTTTCATTCTACCTCACACCATTTTCTCAAAACAAAAATTATTGACATACTATTCGAGAACATTTGCAAGAGAAATATAGTATACAAAATCTGTTTTTTTAATAGAGGTGAGAACAATATAGAAAAATAGTCGCCTGTGGCAGCCCTGTCAATAAAACAGTGGACAACATTATTTGTCTTTTTTTTACTTATAAACGCAAGTATCATTTCCTACATATTATAATCCTAATTTCTCTAACAATGAATTATATGCAAATATGGCAGAAAAACAGGAATGCCAAACGTTAACGTATTCCAAATTTTGGAATGAAATGATTTTATAAACATTTAATGGCTTTAATAATAGGTTTGTATTTTCATAAAAACATATAAAAAATATAATAAATAGGTAACAGACTATTTGGATGTAAAGATAAAGTTTTTGAAAAAAGAACAGTTTGGTTGAATCAAAAATGATAACGATATCAAAAAGTAACCCCCCACAAGAAAACAAGTACCAGACCCCCCCCCCCCTTACCCCATAAAGTGATTACGTTATAGATGCTCAGTCCTTTTCTATACAGCTATAGTCTATACCCATTCCTACATCGTATAGTTGTTTAAGAAATCTTATTATTCTTTTAGCAACGTTTTTTTTTTAATAATACAGTTAATAATTCATATATTTATTGTACGGAACTCTCTTAGCGCGAGTAATACTTGGCAGTTTATTAATATTATAATTCATAGTTTAATGCAAAAATTTTCATTGCAGATTTTGTATTATGATTATTATGATTGTATACAAAATAGAAACCTATAAAAATTAAGTTTTATTTATACTTCATTTGATTGGACTTTTTATATAAGTTGCCCCAAAATACTGACTACCAAATTATGAAGTAAAAATTTTGAAATCTTCCGCGCATGCGCAGTTAAAAATTATCTCATAAAAATGACCATATCTCATCAAATATTCAATATATTCATGTTTTAATTGCAGTATACTGTTTCTACTGTTCTTTGTCAGGTTTTTGGAAAGTTGTGTTAAATTTGGTTGAAAACTCTGTATGCTATAAACAAAAAACTTTTGAATTTCTCACAAAAACGTTAACATCTTCACGAATATGAGTGCTATGCTTACGCAAATGCATACAAACGTTGAACAGGACCCAAATAGTAGTTTACCACAGTGTCAAACTATTTCCAGCCTTTCCTGTTACATAGGTGATCGCAAATATTATTTTATTATAAAATTTATTATTAGCCCCCTAATCGTACCCCGGCTAAATTTTCACCGAGAAATATGAAATCAAACATGTTCTTTTGATCCCAGAAGTTCAAGAACAATTCGCCAATAATTTTTGTAGATATTCGACAAAACGTGTGCAATCGAAAGTATCGAGTCCCTGTACCTTAACTTTTGGAGGTCAGTGTAAAATATCACTCTTAAACATAAACTTAAATTTTTCATTAATAGAAATTAAATCTACAATGATTAGAAGAAATGATGTCATTTTTCATAAATTTTAAATCGTAACATCAGTCAAGATTTTTTTAAAAGGGAAATAACTTATATATTTTTACTATAAATCACAGAAAATGTAACTACTGAGTCTAAATCAATACAACACTTAGCTATAACGTATAGCTATAAGATATGGCTGTAGAATACAATCGAAGTATTAAACAAAATATAGGAGCCATTTATTTACAGTGAGTTTGACTAACACGTTGAAAAGATTTGATAGAATGTGACGTCATATCTAGCCTTTATTTTCTTTCTCTTAAATTGTTTTCATGAAATTTGACTCTTTGTAGTAAAATAGATGTTTTAATCTAAAAAAAAACATTCAAATTAAGCGGCTACGTTATTTTACTGTTCTTATAGTTAAAGTTTTTATTTTATATACTAAAAAAATTGCATTTTCAGTTTAGAACGACGTCAATTTCAAAGATACAAAAATATAGCAAGAAAATCTGAATTTTTATTGGCCAAAAAGAAAAAAAAAATTACACGTATTATCGTTAATTTTTTCACATTATTGTGTCTTTTTTACGGTGTGGCAACAGGAAAGAAACGATTTAATTAGAAATTTTAAAAAGAGATATTTCTATAATATTAAATTATGGAAGGTGGTAGAAAAAAAGGCATAAATAGTGGTCTGATTTTTTTAAAAGTAGACAGTGATCTTTTCCGCATTCTAAAACGTATGTACATCAAGTTTCGTGCAAATCGTTAAAAAATTGAAGATTTGTATAATGGACATACATTCAGAGAACGACTTTTATATATACTAGCGGATTGTACCCGGGCTTCCTGGGTTAAAGAACGTAAGTGAAAACTTTTTTTTTTTTTTTTTTTTTTTTTTTTTTTTTTTTTACTGAAAACTAATAATATTTTTGTGTGCAATAATTGTTTTAGATTGCCCACTTACATTAAAAAAGCTTTTTTCATATGGAAAATACGAATTATACAATCAAATAAATTTTTGAAATTTATCAAAAGCGATATATTCTTATTAGCCGCATGCTAAGAGTTATTTGACCAAGAGTTTGCTACTTACAACATCCTTTTATATTCTGATAATTTCAGAGCTTATACATGTGTGTTAAATTTGTGTTTTATTTATGTTATTTTATTTATTTATTCATATGGGAGTTTTTTTTAATCGATATTAGCCGTAAGAAAATGATGAACTCTTTATTTTATTTTAAGGGCAAACGGATTAATCTTTCGTAATCGAACTCCGCACGATATAGATAAATTTCAAAACATTTCACGCTTTAAAATTGTTTTTAAAACCATAGACAATCAGTAAACTGAGATGAACTTTGCAAACAAATTCCATTTGAAAATAAAATCCTATTTGTTGATCTAAAAATTTAAATTATACGATTACAAATATGTTAGATTTGTGTTTTTTCAATATTATTCTTTTATTTGTTTATAAAAGAAGTATTAATTTCGTTAATTTGACTTTCACAAATATGTTAGATTGGTGGGTTTTTTAATATTATTCTTTTATTTGTTTATAAAGGAAGTATTAATTTCATTATGCAAAAATAGTCAGAAACAAATGCTGAAAAATGTTTGTTTCTTTATGTGCAAAATGTTTATTATTATTATGTATTGAAACCCTTACGAGATAAGATAAACTTTAAATAAATCATGCTTAGGAATTACTTTAGAAAGTATAATACATCAGTCAATTAACATACAGTTTTTAAAGAAATTGCATTTGAAAGTATTTTTTCCCCTATGCGACTAAAATTGAAAATGTAAAATGGTCAGAAAAGTGAAAAATTGCAGTAGCGAAAATTTCAAGACCGAAATTTTATCGTGAAGCGTTGCCATTCACAAAATCGAGTCAGCGTTACTCACAGATACGCTTGTTCTTTATTGTATACATACTTAATTGCCGAAACGTCAGTGAAGGCTTACTGTGGAGACTCGAAAAGTTTTGATTTCCGTTTGTCTGTCTGTCTGTCTGTCTGTTCCGCGATAACTGTCGCAAAAAGCATCCGATCGGCTTGAAATTAATTGGGCATGTTGATGAGGTACTCGGACTTAGCTGTATAGTTTTTGGTTAAATTTGGTTCATTCGTTCGGGAAATATAGAACATTTTATTTTGTTCTGTAATGCTTTTTTATGGCAAGTCAGACGATTTTCAAATTTTCATTTGTTGAAAGAAATGGCTCATATAAAAAATAGATTTAAATGGTAAATTTTGGATTCTAAAATTTTTAAATAAGACTATTAAATTATTCCAATTAGTTTGAAATTATGTCAATATATTTGCGAGATTTTTTAAATTAGGTTTATAATTTTTGGGGGAACTTTATGCATGTTTTCCAATAATATAAAGCATTTTGTTTTATCAATTTGACATAATGCCTATTTCATTTTTTACCTTTTCTTTCATCAGTTGCCTAGCAACGAATTTGGTCTTAATAATATTAGTATAAATACGTCTATAATGTTTCAGTAAAGCCAACGTCAAAACGGATGAATTAATGCATTTGTATTTTTGCATATAGATGGATTTTAGCCCCAGAAATAAAAATTGGCAATATTTTATTTATTTTATTCAAATATTTTGCTTAAAAATACAAAAGTTCATTATTTTCATAGAGAACAATGTGACATTTTTTCATAAAATTTATCAATGTTTCTTTAATCGTTGCCAAGAAAATCAAAACCCTGAATAATATTTTCTCTTAAACAATTTTCAATTGAAAGATTTTGACGTGAAACAGGAAAATGAAAAAAAAATTAAGAATAAAAAAATTAATATGGCGACATATTGGGAATAAAAAGAAAACTCTCAAGTATTTCTTAATATAACAAGATGAAAGGTTTTGAGTAAGTACGAATAGCAGGTGAATTAGACGTCATTTATAAAAAAAAAAAAAAAAAAAAAAAATGATGTTGAAATAAAAAGATCTTGGCTAAAATAAAATTAACTATTATTGACGGGGGAAAGAGATAGATGGAGATGCAGTATACCGTAAAAACAGTTTGCAATATGATGTGCGTTATCTCTCAGATTTAAATGCCCTCAATCGGCCCAAACAAAACAAGCACGTGGAACAGGGACCGAATTCTTTGACTTCATCCGTGCATTTTTTCTGTAAAATGAAAATGATCTGCTTATATTTAAGCATTCTAAAGTAGCATTTCATCGTATTATGAATTAAAAACTGTATTACTAAAAATAGTTTTCTTTTCTTTCTTTCTTTTTTTAAGCACGCCGTTGTGTTTGGGTCGAATGTAGCGGATTTTAAGGTTACATTTTTGGCGTCACTTCAAGATTTATTGTTTGCGTACGGTTAACATGAGGATTTTATTTTAAATTTTAAATTTATTAATTTATAAAAAAAACTTATGCTTATCCTTATAAATCACAGCCTTATAAATCACCTTATAAATCACAAAAAAATCTGTGATATACTATAACCATTCGCACAATCAATAAAAAATTACGAATGTAAATTTAAATAGACTACGGGGGGGGGGGGTTCAGGGCGGCTCTGCCCCCCTCAAGAAATGCAATTTTTGATTTAAAAAGTTACCAGAATAAGCAGCTCATCAGAATTTCAGAACATCAGTGTATAACCACTGGTTTAACACATTTAATTTCTGAAACTTTACGAAATATTTTGTATTCTTATAAATATTTATGTAATTTGAAAACTTTAAAAAGCGATTTGTAGGAAGATGAATATTACGCAATGAGTGTTAAAAAACAATGACTTGCAAAGATGACGTTGAGGCTCCTGATCTGCAGATTTACTAGTCAGTAAAATATAATAAAGATCAGTTATTACGATGTGGTTATCAATTGAGGTTATTATGCTTGGTATTTCGGAATGCAAAAAATGCAATTTTCACCTTCTCAAAATTTGCATACGCACTTCTCATATCCATATTCATCATTTTTTTTAAATGTATTTTGTTTGATCATTTAAAAATCATTTTAACTCAAAACTTGAAGTCACGATTGTCAGCAACATTTTTTTATGTGAGCAGACGCACTCTTTACTTGAGATTCTAATCTCAATTCCGGAGAGTAAAAATTTCGGCAAACAAGCGGTTGTGCGAATTGTAATAAAAAGCTAAAATTTTAAACAACGATTTTTACGCACAAATAACGTACAAAACGATAAAAATACTCATACGATCGTTTCGAGGATTCCTCGATCCCCTTACTCAGTGAGGGGAAAAATCTCACTGAGGAAGGGTATCGAGGAATCCTCGAAACTATCGTATGAGTATTTTTATCGTTCTGTACGTTATTTGTGCGTAAAAATCGTTGTTTAAGATTTTAGCTTTTTATTGTAAAAATTTCGGTAATTTATGTTTTTTAGACGCATTTGTGTTAATATGTTTTGTTTTATCTAGGAAAATGATCGTTTTGTTTTAAATATGATTTCATTTGCACTTAAATAAGCATTTCGTCTAGTATCTGACAATTAGTATCAGTACACAAGCAGAAGGAAAAACAATATAGAAAGTTTATGAGGAAAAATGCGTGTTTTCAGGAGCAGTATGTCATTTTCCGTTATTATGCCCCTAATATAATATTCTGCTCCTAATAGGATTTTGCGCCACTAAACCCTACATAACAATTTTTATCAACAATTTTGCATTTTTATCAGAAAATAGCATAAATAAAGATGAATAAACCTCATTATTTCTTTCTTGTCTGCAATAATGAAAGCTCTTTATAAATGATTTTGTTGTTTCATCTCCTTTTGTGGAAAATGTTATCCATACCGCATACAGAAGAAATAATGCAGCCGATCAAAAACCATCTTAATTAAAAAAAAAAAAAAAACATTCTTTCACTTTTACTATTACCGCTGTACGCAAATGAATATTCACAGAACGGCAAACGGTAAACCATTCTGCCTTGAAATCAGAACCCGACTGAGAAGCGCAGAAGCTCTGCGCAGAAGGAGGGAAAAGGCTTACTGTAATAATTAAAAGATGCCAATTTGGCAGAGTTGGCATAACTCGTAATGCAAAAGGATATCAAAACTCTTTTCTTCATATTAAACTGTTATAGATTACACTTACGATAAGATGCCAAATAGTAGTAAAGTGTTACAATTTTTGAAATTACGTATTAAACTGATTTGAATATGATTGGCTAGGGGCGGGGCTACAAAGAGGAAATTACCAAACATTTTGAAGCCTGGGGAATGTTCCAGATAATTCTTTTGTCGGAAATACAGATTTCAAAACTATGTTTATGATTTTAAAATGAAACGAAATGTTACGCAAGAAAGAAAAACTTACAGGGGAAATTTTAAAAAAGGAAGGAATTAAAATAATTTTAGAATGCGAATATTAAAATTAAATGAATAAAGATAAATAAAATATTTTCTAAATCAAATTAAATAAAAATATGGCAGTGGTTGTAAGTAACCACAACACCTGCATCCAGTAATTTTTAAAAAAAGTTTTTTTTTGTGAACACGTTGGGTTCCACGTCCCGGTCCCAGGCTCATACAAGCCCATTTGCCCCTGCTCGGAAATACCCGAGAGACGAGCCCCGCGACGCTTCCCGAAGGTCACCGACAGACACGCCCCATCAAGGCAGACCTCACAAAAGCTCCGATCAGACCGGCGCACTGCCCAGCGCACGTCACGCCGGTTATTCCCAAAAGAGAGATGAATTGGTCTCATACAACAATCCTCACCACCCAGCTAGCAGGGTTGACCGCCCCGGGAACCCAGCTTTCGCTTTAGAGTATAAGTGCAATCCCGGGGGGAGAACCACCCAGATAGCAGAGCCAAATGATCCCTTCTCTTAGTTACCCGACCCAGTACGCCTCGACAGCCCACAGGAACCGAACACCTGTAAAGAAGTCGGGCCCATGAACTTACACGAGGTTTCCCGAGCCGGAGTTACTTTACGGAGTGCTCACAAGATCAGCTACCATTATCCAGCAACGACATATATGCGAGCCAACCGATAGGAGAGGGAGGTGCTCCTAGCTAGTAAGCCCCGGAGAGTAGGAGAAAATCGCTACTGGCGCCAAAGACGACCCCTCGCTCAGGGGATCATGAAGGTGCTTTTAACGGACCTCGAGGAGACGAATTAACTCCTCCTCTGACGACAAAGACATCGCCTTGTTAGGGATTTTCGCCCAAACGACTGAACCCCTCGCGACTCAACGCCGGGAGTCAGAGAGACCAGACTAGGTGCAGTTAGCGACCCCAGGCGGGCACGGAAAGCTCCACCTAGACGGGATAGACCCCACCTCGCTAGGGAGTTGGAGGGTCTGGAATCCCACCGGTCCCCCACTCCTCGACTCCAACCGAGGGTGGAGAAGCTCCGGGAGACCGACAAAAGCCCGGCCCCCGCTACCTTATCTCACGGCCGTCGAGGGTAAGCAAGCACGAATTCTCCTGACCCTGTGCAGTGACCGACCTCTACCTGTTAGTGCGTTCGAAATTTAGTTTGAGGCACCGCTAGATACTCACCACTGGGCGCGGCAACCTCCAGTAGCGCAAAGAGACGCAGGATCTGGGTCGGACCAAGAGTTCTTCCAAGTTTCGAAGCGTCGCCGCGTTAGCCGGCGAGCCTCCTGCCCGGTTCGCTGCGGAAATAGTGCTCAATGGCGGACCTGCCGGTCGACAACCTCCCAGGGTTTACGGCACGACATGGGTTAACCAGAGCCTAACAGCCTCCCTCTGCGACCACTCCCTGGTCGACGAGGGCACCACCAAACTCTACCCAGCTTAGAGTTGGCTCACAACTGCTCCAGTTGCAGATCTCGGCGGGATGAGCCACCTGACGCAAAAAGTACATCAGGCGCTGTCCGGAACCCTCACCCTTCGGTTTCTCCGGGAAACCCTGCATGGCGATCCCGCGACGCCTGTCGTCACTAGTGAGTCTCCGAGACCTTTCCTCTACAAAGCCCGCTCTCTCACTTTAGGCTCCCTCTTAGTCAATTAGTGGATGGGGTCCTATCACTTTAGCTAGTCTTTGCTCAGCGACACCGTCCGGCCCGTAGACCGGCACTGAGATCGACCTATGGACCGGCACTGACATCGACCTATTGACCGTCGCTATCCAGCTTGCCCTGAGAACCCAGGTGCTGGAGGTGGATGCACGCTAACATCCTAAAACGTCTCCACCTATGCACGACGTCCGTTACCCGTGGCACCAGATTCGAGTCGACCGCGAGAAAATCTAGGAGTTAGTGAAACGTCGCTATCCGGCCCCCTCGCATTTGTGTACAACGAACTCGGCCGGGATCCGAGTCTCCTCCCCCATTCAAGGGGTCGGTTTCGAACCACCGGTAGGGGCGGCCACTTTTTTTTGTGTGAAATGTAACACTTTTTTTAAAAAAAAATGTTTCATTTCACAAAAGAAAAAAAATGAAGAGTACAATGGAGTGGAAAAAAGCCTATTTTCCGAATATACTTCTTCCTAAACACATGTGCCTCTACGCCATGGTAAAACACTTCCTCCCTTCTCCAAACTATTGGAGATTTTAGCACGAACTCCGAATATCTCTAAATCTTGTAGTATATCAAATGTTAGCGAGAAAGGAAATAATAATAAGAGGGGGTATCAATAAGTTTTTGCCCTGACATAGGAATAATTGAGTAAAATTTATGAAACTGCTGCATTTTTTAGTCATTTTCTATATAGTCACCGGTGCACAGTAACACATTTCTGCAAACGGCATTTCAAAAAGAGGGGAGATGATGCATTCTGGAGGCGCGATAGTAGACCCAAAGGTGTTTTTTTCTACGTTTTACCGACCCTCACACGTGACCTACTGTCGGAAAGACCTGTGACCACTTACTCATGTTATGCATATCCTGAACCCCTTTCCCCAATTTTCTCTCGTAGGGGGGGGAGGCACTTTTCTATATTTGGCGGACTCCGGACACCACTCATGCTCCACGGGGGCAAATTTGGGGGGGGGGGGGCTCGGAATAAGTGGTAACATGCTTTTTTAAGAATACGTCACATTTAGCGATAGGCAAAAATCAGAAAAATGCCCCCCCCCCCTTTTGTTCTACTATCGCGCCTCTTGAAGACATTCTCCTCCCTCTTTTTAAAATACTGTTTGCAGAAATGTGTTACTGCGCACGTTGACTATATAGAAAAGAACTAATAAAATGTAGTAATTTCATAAATTTTACTCGTGTATTTCTATGTGAGGGCAAAAACTTATTTATACCCTCTAGAAATAATAAAATTAATACATTTGAAAAAGTGCCTAAATAGGCACTGCGTTAAACAGATTTCGTAAATACATTATGCATTTAATATTTTTTTATAAAAACTCCTAAATGTATACGTTTTTGAAGATTTTCCAAAAAATTAAGAAATAAAACAGTTGTAAAGTATACATTTTTTTTAAATAAGTTGA
Source organism: Maratus speciosus (assembly GCA_963932465.1). Taxonomy (NCBI): domain Eukaryota; kingdom Metazoa; phylum Arthropoda; class Arachnida; order Araneae; family Salticidae; genus Maratus; species Maratus speciosus. The sequence continues at coordinate 491,437,342 of OZ010789.1, forward strand.
CATATCAAATATATAAAAGTTTAAAAAAAAAAGTTATTAAAATAAGAGGACCATTGGTTATATCTACACAAGTAAACGCATTACTGTTGTTACTATGATTCTATTTACAGAACTTATAATCTAAACAACGTTTTATTACAAATAAAAATTAAGCTAAAATTAGTTTTTAAAAACAAACACAATTATTTTATAGGGTAATTCCGGGATTTATGCCGCACATTTTTTTGAATTTGTGTATAAAGTCCCATGGTGGACATAAAATAAAAAAAGTCATGCTATGCTATTTAATGTTAAGTATGCAACTCGTATACTGCGAAAAAAATTCAAAACAAATAATTAATATTTTTTAACATATTTTTTCTAAAACATTACACTGCGGCGCGTCACACGTACATTTAGGCTGAGGCGCCGCACTTGCGTGGTAGTTATGCCGCGCTTGTAATAGGAACATAAAGAAATTATAAATAAAAATATTCTAAAAAATATTCATATCTGGACTATAATTAACGATGTAATTAACAAAATGAAACTAAATGAGTACAATTAAACGTATTAGTAGATTCAAATTAATAATTGTTTGCCTACTTTCACTATTAAAATTATCGACTTATTTTTTTTACATTAAATTTTAATTGTTATTTCAGCAACAACGTTACATCAATGTATTAGAGAGGGAAAATAAAAAAAAGTAAAATTGTATTTCATAATTTATTTGTTAACCCTTTCGGAACCGGTGTCTTTTACACAAATTTTATTCGGTTGTCACCACTTTTTTTTTAAAAAAAAAAGGTACCTTTATTGAAATCAACATGAAAATGCTCTAATTAAAGAAAGCAAATATTACTTTTCTTTTTTACTGGTGCCAGAAACAAATTTTGTATACTCTTTACGAAGGTGCTTATATGCATGTATGGTCCCGAATGGGTTAAGAGACCTGTTTTTTCGACAATAATATACAGAAAAGATGTCGAAAAATTACAGTCTTTATGTAACTACATTTGACACATGATGCAACGAAGCCAATTACACTTCCTCTTTTTTGGAGTAGTTTTCTAAACATTAATTGCAAAGAACGTCTGCATTACGCGTAATCGAATTTTTCATTATTATCATCTTGACTTGCATCTTTCTTGCCCTTTTTACTTGTTATTTCCCCCCTTTTCTCCTTTGGTTTTAGTAAACTTGATAACATGCTTAACATGGTTAGTCTGTGCAAAAAGAAAAGGAAAAGTTAATAACACTTAATCATCCCATATAAAAGAAACTGCGACATGTATACCGGAATTGCAGTGGGACATGTATCTAATTTTGCATGGTGCAGACGTCGGCCATCACAGTTACCTGCCGTTGCTAAGAGGAATGGCGTAACCATACACACAGTACACTATACAAACCCTACACTTAGTTTTGACTTCGAAATCATGCATGCATTTAGTAATTAGTGTATGAAAAGTATTTAAGCATAACGTGTTTAAAAGTTTGGACAGTGAAATCGTGCACTTTTGTCAAAATAAGAATTGTACTTCTAAAAGTAAACATCGAAATTGGATTCACGCTATTCTCTGGTTAAAATAATCTCATTGCGCACGTATACTGTGCGTTTGATGACCATCTATTGATAATTCCAAGAAATACAAGGGGTGCGGCATCTATCCTGTATGCGGCGACTCTCCCGAAGTTACCCTATTCTTAATCAAATCGAAACAGAATTAACCATTAAGTTTTTCTTCCTTTCGAACTATTTCCCAGTAATAAAATTAATTTTGAAATCTTTGTGCACCAAAAGGTTTGTTTTAGTGAAATATGTTGTTGAAAAATGCAATGTGTTTACTTAGTTAAATAGCAAGAAACATATTTTAACTTTTTTTGCCGAAAATAATAAAAAATAATAATAATACTTATTAATATAAATATGCTCAACTCTTTGAAAAGTTTTAAATAAAAATGAGTTAAAAACAGTTTTTTACTCAAAACGTTTATTCTTATTGCTTTATAATATATATTTTTTTCATTTCTGATTTTTTAGACACATTAATTTTAAATTAAAAATACTAAACAGATAAATAAGTGATAAAAACTTCATCTGCTTTTCCTATAAATAATATTTCTGAATACTTTCGTATAGAATAAAATCCTTTTTTATTTCTGATAAAATGATTTTTTCTTTATATAAACGAGGTTGATGAAAAGCGGAAAATATCTTTTTTGAAAATAAATTGCTTTCGACATCTGTCTTTATCCTAACAAGAATGTTTCTTGCAAATTTTTTTTTAATATTTTCACACTAAATTCAAATGAATCTGAAACGAAAACCTTTTAATAGCTTAATTTAAATTTTGTACAAAAAATTTCTTAATAATAGTTTGGCCTTTTTATCATTGTAATATAGATTATGAATTAAAAATAGGCTAAAATTCATGCTTTAATTTCTATATATTTTTTTCAAAACAGTTGCAACTACGGACAGCAATCGAAAATTTATTCTTTTCAAAGTAGTAAATTATTATTTTTTTTTAATAACGATTTTCAATGTGTCAAAATATTCATGAACAACCCTTGTAACGAACTAATATTGATTGTAACACTTATATTACTGGACACAGAGAGATGGAAAGAATCTCTCAGAACTATTTTTATGGGTCCAGAAAACTCACTGTTTAGTGGAAACTCCTGAAGATGAAGAGGAACGTTTATATTGGGGACAACTATTGTGCCTACACTGCCTAAATCTGAAATAGTTCCAATGAAATTCAAATGTTGGTTAAATATTTCTTTTCTTTGGAAATATTTCTTGTGAAATATCACTATTACGGGTATATTGGCTATTATATAAATAATATTTCTTGCTAGTATTAATGCATTATCGACAAGATGTAAAAATTTCAATAGCACATTTTCAAAGCAATATTAACATTAATGACCTAATATTGTTTTTCAGCAAGTTCAGTTTCTTTGGATTTTTAAGTAAATATTTTATCTATCTTATATTATAGATCTATCTCGAATGTAACCTGACAGCAAAATAACGTGCCTGATGAATAAATTAGTTTTTGTATAAAAAATCGAAATGGGTAAAGAGTAAAATACTACGTATATAATTTTAGGGTAATAATCGGTGGAGAAACTGGAGTAAAAATCTTTTAGTAGCATAATTTGCAAAAACTGAATTTCCTTTATTACCCTACAATGTTTAATACAAAACCTCAAAAGCTGGCCTTATGAAAGTACTAAATTTTATTCCAATCTGAAAAAGGTATGTCCAGTAGTTTAAAGTTAAAAGTATTTTTGAAAATAAAATAAGCTGAAGAATTAGGATAGTCAAATAATGCACCGTACACTATGATTATATGGCCTTAATGCGGGGATAATTGAACCCACAACGAAATTCGACTTTAATAAGTCCTGACTTTAAGTAAAACCTTAAGGGCGAATTAATTACTTAGAGTAACTGGCATAATTAAAACATAAAACAAAAAATATATAGCTATATATTACAGATCGTGTTAATTTTAAAACTTCTAGTCAGCATTAAAATTAAATTATTTTTGTGTATAAACACAATTTTAGCAAGATTCTGTTCGTCATCGCATAGTAAGTTAAACCTTGTCTATCGCGCACTTAAAATTGGTGTCGAATAATTTCTTATTTAAAACAATATTAATAAAAAATCATTCAAAATTGGAAATATTGTTTAAATATTTTAGATTATGGGTCATCAACTCGTAGGCCGCGGACCACGGGTAGCAAGCCGTGTCATCTCTAATGTTATTCATTCCCGTAAAAACACAAAAAAAGGTGATGAGTAGTTCGTGACAAACTAAAAAAAAAGGGAGCTCTACATTCGACCTAAAATGTTACTAACACAGAGATACTTCTATAGTTCCAAACTGAAAACTAAATAATTACAGAAGATCTTAACCCATTTGTACCTGAAATTTTGTTTTCTGAAATTTGTTGGTAAAATATCCTTAAAATGTTTCAAAATGAACTGGAAATATACTAATAAAATACACTATTTTTTATTTATTTAGTTGATAGAAAGTAAACGTACTAAATATGGGAATATGCATAATGTTTGCAATAGTATAATATGCATAATTATATGTTTTGTCTAAATTTATATAAAATAAGATTTTAAATTGTATATTATATACTGTAATTAGTATTTTTATGAATAACTGAATATATATATATTTATTTCATTACAGAGGCTAATAACATTATAAGTATTATTAATAATAATATAAGAATAATAGTATTTATTAAAAACAATTTATTTCATAATAATCTTTAAAAGGACTTTTCATAAATAACTGTCTTCTAAATGGCTAATAAAAATTTGTACACATCCGTGCCTAACGCCCTATATTTTGTACGTTACAAAAATGCATAAAAAATAGGCTTGAACATATAATTTCACAATGTAAAATAATACGTATTTCAAAGAAGTCTACAAGCTAAGGTTATGACTAATTGCTGAGATATTGCCACATGCTCAAAAATTTTCGACCCCCCCCCCCCCGCCACTTTTAATCCCTTTAGGGGGGAGGATTTTCAAAAATCCACCCTTAGCGCTCTTTTTCCACCAATTTTCATGCTTCTAGGTTCAGTAGTTTGAGCTGGGCCTTTTATATATGATGATAAATATTAAAAACTGTCACAAAAATGTTTCCCCATAGGCCGAAATGTAATGGAATTATTTTGAGTGTCCCTGTAATCCCTCACTTTCACACACCGTGACCAAGCTGGCTTACTAACAACAGGAAACTAAGGGCTATCTAGCCACTACAACCGCGTATGGGTGTCAATAGTTGTTCATGGAAAAATGTCTGTCTTGACCCACAGACAATTGACTCATATATATATATATATATATAAATTATTGCACACAATATTCATTTTATAAAGAAGAAGAAAATTATACAATTTTATTAAAATTCGATGCGTACCAAAATGGGACTCTAGGCATAAATGAGTTAATAAATAATATATTTTTGATTAGCAAAATATTCATATCATAAAATAAGGCATGCTGTTCTGTGGTAGCAAGTCGCTTTTGCTGTATCGGATTGAAATTGAAACGAGACATTGACAATATATCAAATTTTATTTTTATATAAAACAGACATTGAACAGTACGTGATATTTATTTTGACTAGTTTTCGAGGACAATTGTGTTAAGAAGTAGGAGACACAAAGCGTATTTATCAATATCGATGTGTAGGTGAACGTGCAACTGATCGTTGTATTGTCCACTATTTTTGGTTCTGAAGGCAAATAGTTGAGGCCTGACTTTTTTGAAGCGTTCATCTACTGAACACCACTGGCCCTACATTGTATATATTGAGTGATGGTGCTAGCGATCGGTTGTACCAGTGAACGACAATATATATTCAAACACGACACCACACTTAAGTCTCTGGGACTAATATTTCGGGAGTTAATGAGGCAAGAAAATAGAGACGTTTTCCTTGCGGTCCAATTTTCTGTCCTGGTAACTATATGTTTTGGTGCTATCTTAAAGACACTTCGCGACAAAAGCTACCGTCATGAGCAACTGTTTTTTAAAACTATATTATTGTAACAGATATAATTTATAACACAGTACGCATTCAATTCATCTACCAAAAAAGGAAAAGTCTATTCTATAATATGATCTCTTCAATACTCATGCCTGCAAGTTTTTACCTTTAAAATTGAGTCTGAAAATTTATAAGACATTTTTGCGTTTTTGAAAGAATTTTTTTTTTCATTATTCGTAACACTAATTTTTTAAAAATCAGGTAATTATATAGAAGTTTTCGTGAAAAAATTACTTCCCGTATTAATATATATATTTTTTCTGAATCATGAAGGAAATGAGAACCCTGCAATTTTATAGTCGCTATATTCAAGTCGTACAATAATACTTTAATTATAAGGCCTTGACTGTGAAATGTTGGCATCCCCACTTTAGGGCATACAATTTTTTAACGAAACATTTATATCAATTGACTAAGTCGAGTAAAAATATCGCCAGATTTTATATACTAATAAAAGAAAGTCTCCTTTTGTGAGTGTGTGTGTGCGTGTGTGTTTTCTATGGCTAGCAAAATCTACCGCATGTACAAGATTGAAAGTTTTTGTAAGGGTAGCACAAGGTTTCGCCTGGTGCACCTGAAACTCAGAAATTTTATTTTTTGTTAATTTATCGAGATATTAAGTAAAAATCATAATGAACGCTCCTCAAGAAAGCCTTCTTTTTCGGGGCATGCGCGTTTAAGCAGTAAGACCCTTCTACATAGCTGGACTCGGAGCAGAAAGGTAAGACCGCGCTGGGCTCTTGCATTTTTCGGCCGTTTTTCTAAATGCGTGTTGATCGAAATCTAAAAATGTTCTGAAATTTCGTAAATTTTACTTCCGAATTTCGCAAACCACATAAAAAAAATATAATTTTAAGGCTTTATTTTTTTTTTTTAATGTTTGATTTCGGATGGTAGTTCCCCACCCCCACCCCTATTTCTGGGAGTTGCAGCGGGCTCATATCTAAAGATAACGAAAAGATAAAAAATATCCTCTTAATTCGGATAATTTTGTCTCTACGACGAATTTCGAATATTATCCCTTTCAAAAAACTTGTAAATGGAAGTCATTCTGCTCCACCCGGAGTTACTCTTTTTCCTGCGTTAAATGTAATTAAATATAGGTATTTTAAAGCAATCTTTGTACATGTTCTTCATACACTTTATTTACATCATGTATAAAAAATTCGAAACATTCGGACTGTTAGTATTATTTAAAAATTTATAAAATCTGTAAAACGTTCCTTCAGAACATCAATGTCTGGGTGGCTTTTGTCCACGTTTTTACAAATTAATAGCCATATTTTTTGCAGGAAAGTTATAGTCAGGATTCCAAAAAATAACTTTTCGAGGTTCGTTTGAAAAGATTTTCCTTTAAAAGTATAAATTATTACAAAAGCGGGTAAAATATATAAAGCATTACAAATTTGAGGTTTATTCAAGGTCATTATCAAGGACCCGGGAAACACCGGGCGGGTCAGCTAGTGTTTAATAAGAAAATGACTTTCTTATCATAAAAAGTTATTATCAGGTGAACATTTTAAATCCAGATAATTTTCGTACATTACTTTAAATTCAAATTTTACATTTGGAAAAAAAAAAAAAAAAAAAAAAAAAAAAAAAAAAAAAAAAAATCTTTGACTTTTACTTTTTTGCTGCCAACAAGAAAACAAGAATTTCTAATATAACAAAATCTTAGTGATAAAATTAAATAATTGTTTCCTTCCCACTACATTTATTGAATAAATCAACGTTATTAAAAAAAATCCTCAATTTGCATGATATTTATAATTACAACAAGTAAATTTTTCATTTCTTTTTTGTTTTGACGTTTGATAAATCATCTTACTGAAAATTTAAAAAATACAACAAACGTAATCTAAATAATCCTTTTAAGTTTGCATTGCTTTATAATAAATAATTCAGTGCATGTAGGAAAAACTGAAAATATTTCTTTCATTTATTCTTAATCATTTTTTTGTTAAAAATATAATAATATATGACAGAATGACATGAAGATTTTGTTTGTGTCATTCTGTCATATATTATTTTATTGATTTTATTGATTTTTATTGATTAAATTAATTTTGTTACAATTTTTTATCGTCTTAAATATATTTTCCAAAAATCACCTCTAGTGAAAATTTTTAGTAAGTAATTTGAATGAATTTTAAACTTTTGATTTATCAAATAATTTGTTTATCTATTTTATTTTATGATACCATGTGACAAATCTTTTTACATTTAAATTAAAATTATATTTTTATTGAAAAACAAAATTTTTAAAAAGCTGATCGCTTTAAATGTACAGTCGTGGAAAAAAAGTAAACACCCTCTACTAACTTTAGAACAAAATATTATAAAAGAAAGTTACTGGTACCATACGATTCGAAATAAAGTCTACTTTTAAATTATGTGTATAAGAGTTGCTTAGGGAGCCATCTACGTGTAAAGACAAACCCAAACTTTATTTTTTTTCAACAGCAATACTCATGTTTGACACCAGAAATAGCGTTTGCACCGTTCAATTAGCCTAAATCCAAATTATCATGAAATTTGTATTATTGATTGCCGAGAAATTAATTATTTTAAAATGAACATATTTTAGGTGTTGTATCCAAATTGAAGTTCGGTACTCGATTGTTGAAATGCTACAGAATTCCTATGTTGCTTCTATTAATGTATTATTTCATGTCAATATAAACATGTCACTCGCTTAATGTATTTCGACTATTGCCAGCCCAAACGTTTCATTAAATTGAGTAAAATATATATATTTTTTCAAATTATGCTTTTCTGGACATCATAAATCAGCCTCTTATACCATCATTTTGACGTTCTTTACTAAAAATTTGAAAACTACTTGGAAGAAAAATTTGAAATTTAGAATTCGCATCAAGCAGGGCATAAAAAAAAATATCAAAAAAATTGTAGGTTAAAATTCATATTTTTTTTCGAATATTAATTTCCTGACTCATATTATAAAATTTTTAAAATTACAAATTCAATGTATTTATGTTTGAGTTTTTTAGCATTATAATTATCACATTAAGATTATAATTTCAGAAGATATTAATAAAAATATGAAAATTTAATTTAACATTACAAGCTCTAAATTTTAAATGTTTAGAACTCAAAATCTTATTATCCAAATAACTTGAAATTTCAATTCTAGGTATAGTTTGAACCGAAGATTTAAAATATTTTCTCAAAATTGGGTGTTGCCATTTAAAAAACAAATCTTAGTCTGTTTTTGATTTGTAGATGGTCCCCTAAGAAAATGTTATATACATCATTGAAAAGTAGACTTTATTTCCAATCGTTTAGTACCTGTAATGTTTTTCTATTATAATTAGTTGCAGAGGTAGTAGGGGTGTTTACTTTTTTTTCCACCACTGTACATTGCTTGTTTAAATATAGAAAAATGGAAAGACGTACACGGTGATAATTTTTTTCGAAATTGCTCCGCTTAAAGTAAATCAAAACGTTTCCGCAGTAAGACATTTTATTCTAAATTAAAATATTGAGTTCCTATTTAAACTTCCTTATTTAAATATTAATTTTCTTTATATTTTTTTCTTTTTATTACGTGACTACATATTTTTTTAAATTGTATTATAAATGATAACTTCTCTAATATTTCTTTCTATTTTTAATAATACAAGAAGGAGAATAAATTGAACAAATTTGCTTTTTTGAATAGCAGTTTCGCCAGATCGGCCAGAAAGCAGTATTTTTGTAAGTATCGTCATGTGGCGACAATTTTGCACGTATGTAAAATGTGCCTATATATATAGTAATATATTATTTTGCATAAGTATATATTGAGACGAATTGTATTGAAATGACAAGGGGTGCCAATTTAGCGTTTTCGTATTCCGTAATCTACCATTATTTGCGAAAAATAATATTATTTTACTTACATGACAGATTAAATTATATGAATACTGCTAATTGGAAATATCGGTGGTTTTTTTTTTTTTTTTAAGTCCTATGAATTGGCAATACTGCTTATCATTCAACATCATGAATCCAAGGTTCTTACCTTTATCAATCATTCTCAGTATGTGTAAACCACCTCTGTTTTGTTTATGTGGCATTTGAATAAAAAAGAAAACCCAACCCTCAGAAAATAAAGCAAAACATAATTCAAATAGGGGTGATTCTTCATTTCAGACATTCATTTGTAGATACATAAATTTCATTTAAAAATAATTTAAAAAGTAATACATTTGTTACTATCTACGTGTATTTATGAAATGTTACAAACTAGCCATATGGAAATAAAATATATCGCTTCTCCCACGCCTTAAACTACAAGAAATAACTTAAAATTCAAAACATTTCATAATGGTCAAAGATCTTAAACAAAAATATTTGACAATAAATAGAATTGTTTCATTTCCTTCAATGAATTTTGAAATTAAATTTATAAAAAATAATGTAAATGGGTTTTTTCATCAGATAATCATAAATAATAAAATTATCCTTATATTAATTAGTGGAAATGTTGCATGCAACTGCGAGTTAATGATGTATTTTAACATAATTACAAAATGACTTCTTAATTAAAAAATATATGAAATATCTTTTACAAAGTAATTAAACAGGATTTTTGCATAATTGACAAGTTCCTTTGTAATTTAAAATTATTTTTTCGGAAACAATCACATGGAAAGACATTTTGTTAATTAACTTTTATCTAAATTTAAAAAATGTCTATTTATTTATTCATTATAAATTGAAAAATTAGTATTCATTTTAATATTTGTAATGACTTTACCTCGATTTAATACATGTTCTTGTTTTTCCAAACTATCATAAAAAATGCAATAAACTATACTTTTTGTTCTCCTTTTATTAGATACAAATTTCACATTTTTTTTTTTTTTTTTTTACCAAAGTAAATGAATGAACATTAATTAAAATAATGGTTGATATATATATATATATATATATATATATATATATACGGATCTGTTATTCTGATTAGTGTCATTTCTTTTGGGAATGCCAAGATATTTCGCGGAATTTATAATAATCATTCACCGTCTACATTACTTTTTTATGCATAAATAACATTAATGCGCTTAATATACCACTTTCTCCTTTATTTTAAGTTTATGTAAAAAGATTATAAGGGTGTGGATTAGTTAACAAAAGAAACCCTCATTGTATAATAATTAGAGGTATTTTATAAAGAGAATTTCTGTTAAATAATCTGAATAGTTCAGTATACATTTAAGTGAAATAGTCGTGAAAATGAAAAAAAAAAAAAGTAGTAACATCACTGGGGGATTTTCCTGAAAGTTACAATCAAATTGACTTTACTGTGGATTCACCAAACGATAGTCACTTAGATTAATATTAAAAGGAATAACATATATCACCTTTTCAATATGTTGATTATAAGACTTTTTAAATTTTGTAATGTCACAGTAACGTCACGTTGACTAGCTGTATCTATTTGCTCAACCTGTTATTTAAACCAATTTCTTTCAAAAATACAATTTTTGTCTTGATAAAACATTTTGTGTAATATAAACATGTATACAGTTAATCACAAAAACTGATTAACTGTTTATATGATTTTATTTAACCTATTTTATTAATTAACAAGTTGGAGCCCAGAGGGTTAAATAAAAAGCTTTTTCGAATTTTTTGCCCCAATCGTTCATGAGCCTCCTACCAGCAAACACTGTGCAAAATTTCGTAGCGCTGCGCCCTTTGGTTTCCGAGTTTTTGCGGGTACAAACAAACGTGCACAGATTTTAATAGTATAAGCCCTTAAGTTAATATTAGTTTTTGTTGCATTAAAATATCTCAATTTGTTGATTTTCGGTAAGCAAGTAATCACTATTGGTTTACAAGGGAAGTCTATGAGAATTTGGAGAAATATTAGAGATATCGCCAAGTTGGCGTCACTTTTGGAGACTAATTTTGGTCCCAAATTTGTCGATAAACTTGGCGGTATTTGGCGACAGAACTGTGTCCCCCCTACGGTAACACCCCTTATAGATATGAAGACGCATTAACTGCTGTTCAGTAATCGCATACAAAATGCGCTAAAAATTCAAAAATTGCTGTACGAATTCTGAATAAACTTTTTCGAAAAGAGAACAAAATTTACTATATTCGGTTCAAAGAAAGAAACCGTATTCTTTTCACTAATGGGGAAAAATCGCCTCGAAACTTAAAAAACCGCTAAAAATCTCATAAAAAATTAAATTAAAAAAAATCTAATCAAAAAATCGAAAATCGGGCTTCGAGGTGCAAACCTTCATATACAGACGTACCTTTTCCCCAAATTTTGTAGCTCTACGTGCAACGGTCCCTTCAGAACACCGTCGACACACTCACTCACACACAAACTTCTTTCCTTATTATTATAGACTAGCTAACTTGCCCGGCGTTGCCCGGGTACGTCAAAAAATAACAGGAATTACGAAAAAGCTCTGAAAATCACAATAAGATATTGCGAAAAAATTTTAAATCGCTTCTCAAGTTCTGCAAAGAGAAAATATATGTATATATATTATGTTCGAAGATTGCAAGTTGATTCCTTTCACTAATGTGGAAAAATAGTTGCAAATCGCTAAAATACACTAAAAGTCACATACCCGAAAAATTCGAAAATTGCTATACGAAATACGAATAAACTTTATTGAAATGAGGTGAGAATGTACTTTAGGTCAAAAAATTGCAGCAGATCGCGAAGAAACGTAAAAATCGCATTAAAAATCACGAACGTTAAAATTTACTGTAATTGGATAAAAGTTTCAAATCTAATTCCTTTGACCTGTGGGCTCTCTTAAAATTTATGTTTTGGAAATCATGCTAAGCATTAGATCATGTTACTTTTATTCGTAATTAATTTACTTGGACTCCCTTAAATATAATTAATATAATCCCTTAAGTTAATATTAGTTTTTGTTGCATTAAAATATCTCAATTTGTTGATTTTCTGTAAGCAAGTAAACCCTATTGTTTTACAGTGGAAATCTATGGGAATTTGGCGAAATATTAGAGATATCGCCAAGTTGGCGTCAGTTTTGGCGACTAATTTTGGTCGCCAAATTTGGCGATATATCGCCAAGTTGGCGAAAAACTTGGCGTTGTTTGACGACAGAACTGGATCCCCCTACGGTAACCCCCCTTATAGGTATGGACATGCATTACATGCTGGTCAATAATCGCATAAAAAATTCGCTAAAAATTCAAAAATCGCTGTACGAATTCCGGATAAACTTTTTTGAAAAGAGAACAAAATTTACTATATTGGGTTAAAAGAAAGAAACCGTATTATTTTCCCTAATTTGGAAAAATCGAATTAATGTAATCCCCTAAGTTAATATTAGTTTTTGTTGCATTAAAATATCTCAATCTGTTGATTTTCTGTAAGCAAGTAAGTCCTATTGTTTTACAGTGGAAGTCTATGAGAATTTGGCGAAATATTTGAGATATCGCCAAGTTGGCGTCACTTTTGGCGACTCATTTTGGTCGCCAAATTTGGCGATATACCGCCAAGATGGAGCCAAACTTGGCGGCATTTGGCGACATAACTGTGTCCCTCTACGGTAACCTCCTTATAGGTATGAAATGCTGTTCAATAATTGCATAAAAAATTCGCTAAAAATTCAAAAATCGCTGCACGAATTCCGAATAAACTTTTTTGAAAAGAGAATAAAATTTACTACATTGGGTTAAAAGAAAGAAACCATATTCTTCTCACTTATATGGAAAAATCGCCTCAAAACTTTAAAAAGTGCTAAAAATCGCATAAAAAATTAAATCAAAAAATCTAATAAAAAAATCGAAAATCGCAAAACATCATATGTAGACGTACCTTTTCCCCAAATTTTGTAGCTCTACGTGCAGTGGTCTCTTCAGAACACCGTCGACACACTCACTCACTCACGCCCAAACTTCTTTCTTTATTATTATAAATTAAATATACGAAGATGGATCAAGAAAAAAGTTTTCAAAGGTAATAATTTTATTTTATTATCAATAAGCCGAAAATGCTAAAGGGAATTAATATGTATACTTGTCAATCATTTTTACGCACAATCACCAAATCTATTTAAGTATTTAGCTGAAAGCAGAACCAACTTGTTTAACCCTCTGACCGGCAAGCAAAAGGGCAACATTTTAATGTTTTATCTGTAATTTTTTAATAATGCTAAAAACAATGATTTTTTTCAACTTAATATAAAAAACTTAATTAGATCTAATAATATAATGCTTGAGAGTATTATCCTTACTCAATACTTTAAAGCAGCATTACATCTGTAGAATTATATTAATTTAAATAATTTTTCTACTGCAGTGAAATCGACATCTTAGTGAACGAATGTTTCAGTTCATGGTGCTGAGAAGATTAAAACATCTTGGTAGAAATCTCGTCCCTGGCCAATGAACCAATTCTCGGCAGCTGTTTTTACATAACTGTTTGAAGAAAATCCCGTTCCGGATAAGTGCTTCCTTCAGTTTCGGAAACAGGAAATACTCATTGGATGCCAAATCTAGGCTATTTTTTTTATTTTGACTCACTTAAACTTTTGCAACAAATCTTGAGTTTGACGAGCTAATGATGGAATTGGTAATACATGCATGCGACACACTATCACGTAACATGCAAGAGCGTTTGCGTTGAATCGCTTCACGTAACCATATCAAAGTGGTACAAACGAGACCACTTTTCTAAAAGTCTTGCCAATTACAATCACTCTGATGCCTCTCGGAATTTACGAGTAGATTTTCTGATTTTGGTTAAAAGTGATAAACAAATATTGCTCTTAATTCCCTTTTGCATTTTCGGTGGAATGTTAATAAAAAAAATTTATTTGCTTTGTAGCCTTTTTATCTGATCCATCATCGTGCTAATACAGTATTGTCTATCCAATAAAACAATGTGGAAATCGATAAATGTTGAAAGAAGAAATTAAAAAATTGAGCAAAAACAAAGACATCATAAAACGTATCGTTCTCCGATAACTTAAACGTCGCCACAGTTTCTTTCTTTACAGGTCGTTGTATAGGAGGTCTTACAGTGACAGCACAAATTATTTTACACACTTCCATGTGTGTATCATCTCGTGTGATAAATAACGGACTTCTGGTTGATTTTTATTACATTTACTCCGTTAATGAACCTACAAAAAATATTTTGTACATTTCATAACTCCGACAAGCTTTCGCTAATAAGGAAAAGTAAACTATTTCCTAATTCCATTTCATATACTAGAATCATTCGTAAACTAGATAGCATAATTTAAAAAAAAATTGTTTGTTTATTTCATTGGTGCAATCTTGTTGACTGATTTTTTGTCTTAACACAAAAGAATTAGCAAAATGAAAGAATGCATTGCATTAAATTAGACAGAAACGCTCAAATTTAATTAAATTTCATACAAATTGAATAGAACCAAACATTATTCTAAAGAAATTTTATGGATATTTTTTTTTTACAATTTAAATTACTTTTGTTCTTTTTTTTTATTTCTTTAACTAAGCAGTTAAAACAACAGCATTAGACATTATCTGTAGCAGTATTTTAGTAAACTTAACAGATAGAAAATGTATTAATGAGACAATATGTAAAACAAATTTACTCTAATAAAAAACTGGCTTTAACATTCCAAATTAATTAAATATAAAACTTTCAAATTTATAATCACATACAGTAGATTTCCGTTACAACGAATTCCATTACAACAAAAATCCCCGTTACTACGAAATTTGACAAATCCCCTTTTCAAATTGCATTAACCCCAATGTATTAAAAATTCCGATTCAACGAAGTGCGTTTTTTTAGGATTTCCGTTACAACGAAAAATTTTCATCGAGATCTTTTTTTCTTTTTTTTAATTGCTTAACAGAACTGAAATATTCTTCGAATAAAATGTCGTAGATAAAAAAAAAAAAAAAAAACATTGTTGCTTTGGGGACAGATGCTACTTCAGAATTTTCTCCCCTTTGCTATTTTTTCTTTTGTCTGCTTCTTTCCCTAATTCCTTAACTTTCATTCACACATACGAAAAATGATCACGTGACAGAAAACAGATGAACTTCACTGTGAAAGGAGTGTTTGTGCTTATTCTGGGATATCTCTATCGCCAGTACCTGTTACAGTGTGTTTCTTGCTTCGTTCATTGATAAAATGGCTTGTGTGAAACGAAAACAATTTTCATTGGAAGAAAAGAAAGCCATAATTTCTGAGATCGATAAAGGATTGCGGAAAACTGATGTGGCCAAAAAATATGCAATAACATCATCGACTTTATATACATTTCTAAAAGATAAAGAAAAGATTGAGAGACAATTCCAAAATGCAAGCATTGGTTCCCATAGAAAACGAATGCGAAAGTCCCAGTTTCAAGATGTCGATAAAGACTTTTTCGAAAGGTTCGTAGATGTTCGTTCATACAAAGTATATATAATTGGTCCTCTCATAAGCCATAAAACTCAAGAGTTCGGAACAATACTTGGTATCGAAAATTTACAAGCCAGTGTAGGGTGGCAAAATCGCTTTCGTACTCGCTATTGAATTGTAATGAAATCAGTTTGAGGCGAAGCACGTGATGTACCTACAAAGACTATAAATGAATGGAGAGCTAGAGAAGTAGCTGTCTTTACAAGGAGATGCTCCGATGATGTTTTCAATGCTGACAAAGCTGAAATATTTTATCAACTTGAACCAAGAAAAACATTAACATTTAAAGACGACAAATGCATTGGAGGAAAAACTTCAAACGACGAATTACAGCACTCTTTTGCTGTAACAAATCTGGAACTGAGAAGAGAAAAATATTAATTGTTGGTCACTCTGGCAAGCCCCGTTGCTTTAAGAACTGTCCTTCATTGCCTTGCGATTATAAATTCAATAAGAAGGCATGAATGACACAAGATATCTTTAATGATTGGCTAGTGCAATTTGACAAAGAAATTAAAGCTAAAAAACGGAAAGTCCTTCTCCTGATTCATAATTGCATGTCTCATAATAGTCCCCACAAATTGGACTGCATCCGAGTTGAGTACTTTTCGCCGAATTGCACTTCTATTCTACAGCTTCTATACCAAGGCATCATCCGTGCTGTAAAATTTTGCTACAGAACTCTTTTGCTAAAAAGAATACTCTGCGGCTTAGAGAATGGAGTAAGGCCAAAAATAAATCTCAAAGAAGCTATTGAAATTATCTCTGGTTCGTGGCAAGAAATTAACCAGAAAATAATTTCTATCTGTTGGAAACATGCCCGGTTAACTGAGATCGAAGAAAATGAATAAGAAAGTTTAGATTTGGATGACTCCTTTGAGTTAAACAGATTTTGGAAGACTGCCAAACAATTAACATCAGTCCCTAATCAGGTGGATTTGGAGGATTTATTATCTGTGGATGACAATATTCAAGCATGCTCTGAAGTATCTCATGAAGATATCATTTTGTCCATTAAAACTACATTAAACAGACAAAATGACGAGACCAGTGATGACGATACTGATGTTACCGACGATTCAAAAGTTACCGCTCGGAAGTTCTCTCATGCTTGGAGAAAATGCGTGATTTTGTTTCACATCAAAAGAATGTTCCCGAGGAGGTATTTTCTCACACATTCATTGCACACGTTTTTGTTATCATCAACTACACATTCGTTTGTACAAACTAAAATCACAGATTTTCTGCAATAATGTACTACTAAATAAAGGTTAGTCTACAATTTTGCATTTTAATATTGAATTATTTTACTAACTTGTTTTAAGTTAATTTAACTAGTCTTCCATTCAGATGTTCTATAATCAAAGGTAAATTTATCTTCCCTAAATAATTTACGTGTATATGTAATTCATTGGATAAATAGGAGTAATTCCGTTACACTGAAAAAATCGTTACAACGAAATATTTCAGCGGTCCCGTGAAGTTCGTTGTAACGGAAATCTAATGTATTTCAGTTGATGCACGATAACTTAAACGTCGCCACGGTTTTTTCATTTAAACAGGTCATAATATGGAATCTGTAGACAGACAGAAGTAATTATTTTACATATCTCCAGGTTTGGAAAAATCTAATGTTATTAATAATAAAATTTTGATTGATTTCTATTACTTGTAACCCATTAATGAACTCACAAAAAATTTATAGTACATTTGATGAATCCGTTAAGCTTTACCTAATAAGTAAATGTGAACTGTTTCTTAATTCTATTTCTTATATTAGGATAATTTGTGAACTAGATAGCATATGTTTTAATTTAAGGTTGTTTGATTATTTATACCATTAGCGCAATCTTGTTGATTGACTTTTTATCTTAACACACAAGAAATAGCAAATACCAGAAACAATTGAATTAAATTAGATAAAAAAGTTTGAATTTAATTAAATTTCACAAAAAATGAGTAGTCGGAAACCTTATTCTAAAGAATTTGTTGTACACTCCTTTTTTTTCCAATTTAAATTACTTTTGTTCTTTTTTGTTGTTGTTGTTTATCTAACTTCGCAGTTAAACATTTAAAAATGTCCTTCAAAAACTTACTAGTATTTTTTTTTTATGATTAATGTATCAGTTTAAAAGATATGATGTTATTGTACAAACTAAAAGTTTAAAAAATAAATAAATAAATAAATAATATCAATTAATTAATAATTCCTCTCTTTATTTCATTATTTAAATTATTGATAATTTTTCCACAAGAAATTAAGGAAGTATCCAAAAAGTGTCACTAAAAGAATGTTGTAGGCGTTAAGCGGCACACAATCGTGCCGTCGGCATAATCATTCATAATTTTATGTGGTTTTCATCAAATCTTGGGTAACCTTGAGTAAATGTGGGTTAGTTTCCCTTAGAAAGACGCTCATTAAAAGCGTCATCATCCAGGGCCTATAACCCTGGAGTAGATGATCAGCCGTAATGAACAACATGAATACCTTAATTCATCTTTGTTCCTCATAAAACCTTGATTAATATGTTTCTTATATAGTGAAAGTAAACTTTTTTTTGAAGCGTTAGATTATAAATTAAAGTAGTCAGATGTAGCAATAAAAAAACTTTCGTCTATCTGATGCATATTGATACTTCAAAACTCGCTATCACAGTCGGAAAAATAAATGGCAATCAATGCCTATCATGAGGATTCTAAAGGTATCAAATTCCGTGAATTAGTTCTTGAGATACTATTTTCGCAAAAATCGTGTAAATCCTGTAAAATGCAGCACAGCAACGCCTCCTGTTGTGTGATTTACACTTGGACCGAATCTTCAACAACAATGTCAATGTCTAACTGAACCTGAAGTTTCATGAAAATTCGAGCTTTAGTTGTTGAAGTAGAGCTTTTGCGAAAATCGTGAAAAATCCAGTATAGCAGCGCCACGTGTTGGGCGATTTACACCAAAACTAAACAGTAAATGTATTTATATCAGGAACTACTTTAACCTTCAGACTACCAAAAAAAAGTATATGCAAGAACTACCATTCGGGTCCATTGGACCCATATGTAAAATATATAGGATTTCAAAATATACAAAACACCCATTTATCTACAATGAATATATTTGTTATTAATGCACCTTATACAATATATAAAAGTGATATATATAGTAATAGAGTAAGAAAGTAACACATACAGTAAGAAAGTAATATATATAGTATATTATAATGACTACAAAACATTTTTCATCATAATAAAATTATTCTGTACATGAAGTACAAATAACGACGGAATGTTCTCCGCAAACATTTTTCGTACACTTCTTGCATAATGTTCGTGTTTTTCGATCTTTTTTAGAGGGACAAATATGACATCTTGATTTTTTTCGTGGCGGTTCAAAACTATTTGCGTAAAGTTGTTCTGAAGTAGATGTTGAGACGGCGATACCTCCTTCACCTACTAATTCTTCTGCAAGTTGAATAATGAAATTCCGCCTTTTTTTCATTTTCGGATCATATTCAGCATTCAGTGACAACCATATTATGTATGCATTCATCGCACTTATATCGATCATATTATAAAATACAATCAAAGGCCACCGACGTGTCATGCGTTTCACACTATATGCTCTTACCATTTTGTCCATCGTATCTACTCCGCCTTTGGTTTTATTATAATCTAGGATTATTTGTGGCTTTTTTTTCTAAGCTGTTGTCAATATCATAAGTGTTATGCATTGTGCTTAGCAAAGTAACAATTCTACCTTTTCTGGTACAGTAAGAGATGATGGTCGCCTTCTCTTGAAACCCAAATAAAGTAGAATATACAGAACGATGTTTTGGATTTGTGAACACAGCGGGTAATTCAGGTTTATTTTTTCGAATTGTTCCAATAAGAGATAATTTTTTTGAAGTAAGATGTGTTGCTAATGCATATGACGTAAAAAAGTTATCACATGTAATATTACGACCAGAATTTTCAATTTCCTTCGTCAATCTTTTAACTACATTTTCTCCCTGATGAGATTATCTTACTTCATTTTTGCCTGTATATAGTTCCAGTTTCCAATCATACGATGTTACGCTGTCACAAATAACCCAGAACTTCAATCCATACTTTCCAGGTTTAGATGGCATATTCTGACGGAAAGGACATTTTCCACGAAAAGAAACTAATTGCTCATCGACAGTCATAGACCAATTAGGAATATAAGGGTCTTGTAAATAGCTATTCCACAATTCAAAGCATTCTCTTATTGGCTCTAATTTATCAGTTGATCTTCTTTTACGCCTCTCAGCAGCATCATCAAATCTTATGACACGTAATATACTTGTGAATCTATTGCGACTGATAATGTCCCGAAATATTTGTCTTCCATTTTTTATGCTCCAAAGTTCGCTTACTGTTTCATTTTTCGATTTATATACTCCAATAAGTAATAAAAGTCCGATGAATTTTTTAAGTTCTATAATATCTATAGGTTTCCACTCTTTATCGAATACTCTATTGCCTTCCGCGTTTGTCCATTTTACTATAATTTCCAAAAGTCTTTTTCGGAAATAGATAAGAAATGAGGATGATATGGAATTCACTTCACGATTTCCAAATCTTGAAGGTCCAGATTTTTCACGTAAAATATTGATTTCAGTACGTCTTCCTTGTGGTCTGGCAACTTCATTCTTATACCAGATCTGTGAATTATTTTTGGAAACAAAAGTAGAATTTGAAGTACTTGTGGTTGCTACATTTACTTCATTGGAATCATTATCAGATTCTGAGTAGGAATCAGAAATTTCATTATGTATTTCAACATAATCTACTTCACCTTCATCAGACGACAGATTTTCATCATCGGTGTCGAATTCTATATCGTCCGGATTTTCCATAATTTTTTGAATTTCCTCTTGAGTCAATACTTTTTTTCTGTTCATCTTCAATTCAGTTTTTAACAAAAAATAAGTTAGGAAATAAGAAAATGATGAATATTTGTAAAATAACAAAGCACGTACAAACTACACTTATTACTTGTCTTCAAATATCAAGTCCTATTTTCAATGAAAAGACTCAAAAACATCAATAGACACCATTCGCTCACTAACTGTGTCTGTTGATAAATGACTCTCTGAACCAGAAGTAACCTGTTATATATAGAGCACGAAGTTTACTAGATCAGTCTAGAATGTTCTCAAAACTTCATTATAAAGTCGCCAAATTTGGCGAGATTGGCGCTAAAAATCCATCGCCAAATGGGCGATAAACAGCCAATTATGGTAACCCTGTTCCTCCTCATGATTTATGGCAACCCTAGAAAAAGAAAGCAACAGTATATTACGTTTGTTTTAATGTTGGGTCCAATGCACCCGCGTGGTAAACAATGAAACAAATTAAAAATAGGTAAAAAATTTCGAACAAAATTTTAATCGCAATTGCATATACATAGAGGAGACAATTGCAGGAAAAGTCATGTAATCGCGAAACTTTGAATGCTATTTTTCATGAGAAAAATTTACATTAAATATTGCTGTCGGGTCCAATGGACCCGTCTGGTAGACGGAAGGTTAACATGAATTTTTATTAAATTGAGTGCATTAGTTATTGAGATTGAGGGACCACAAACTTTGTGTCACATAAAGACATACAGAGTCACAGTTTCACATACTCACAGACAGCCATTTTGTAAAACCATGTTTTTCGGGATCTCTGAACCTTAAAACACGCAAATCCGTCGAAAAGCAGTAGTCGAAAATTTCCGCGAATCCAATAATTTCTTCTTCTAAAGATGGAAGAAAGGAAAAAGCGTACAAAAACTGAATGAATGAATGTTTAAAAACCCCCAAGCAGCAATAATTCTAGAAAAAAACTTACTTTAGTATTTATTCTTTAATAGATATAATTGTTATTTTACGTTAATGTCAGTTGTTTTTTCATTAACAATTTCTCTTTCAAAAATAAAAAAAATAAAAATAAATTAAAAAAAATAAACCTTTTATTTAACTCTTTTTTTTTTAATAAATATAATTTTGAAAATAATAATTGCTTTATTAATTTTTTTTTTTGTTGACACAGTCATAAAAATACCCTCAAACTTATTATTCTATGGCATACTAAGTGATTAAATTTTTTGCAAAAATTTTTCTGCATTTTAAAAAGATTAATTAAATATGTATATATATATATATATGTGACATATTACTGTCGACTTCTGTGACATTCCGGCGACACTCTTATATATCGACGAAAATGCAGCATAGTAATCAATGCCAAAAGTTTTGCCAACCCTCCGTTATCATGAGACAACTGGACGCAGTCGTAGCGGCGAATAGAAGGCAGACTCAAGAAACATTGGAAGAAATTCCCCTTCAAAAAATAATAGAGTATAAACTTAACTAGTTTATTTGTAAACACATTTCATAAACAACTCCAGTAGGTTATACATCGGCTCTCAGAATGTAACTGAATCACTCCATAATCACTATATGATGTTACGTGGTATTAGAATCTACACATTAAAAATCGAACCACCAACTGACGGAGTTCTATTAAAAAAAAAAACGAAAAGGGTAAAAATTTTCGGCTCCCAGCCGATGCAACATTATAAATACTCAAAGAAACAGAGGGCGAACGCATACATTACAAGTGAAAAAACAAACAACATTAAAATAGCCGGAAGGACGGGATAAGAGGCAGGCTACGATTCGATTTAGCTCCTGGGTTAGGGGGAAGTACGCGTGACGTTGATGATAGACTATTTATTCTCGGCGTTAGATTTATAGTGTAACCAAAATGTTGGCGGGAGCTGGCAAGGAATTATGGGATACAGAAGATCATAGAATAAAAATATTAAAACATTGAAAGAAAAAGAATTGTCTCAGAATAAAATGTAAAAAAATACTATAGTGGTTTTATAAGAAGTAAGTTACGAACGGATTAAGGTTTTTAGAATAATAATTAAAGAATGCGCATGTTTAAGGCATGAAATAAAAGACAAAAATATTAATAATAGGTAAACAAGGGGTAGATTTTAAGAATTTGGAATAGTTTCACTAAGATAAAAAGGCGAAAAAACCGAATATCTCCCTCTGGACTGGGGTTATTTGGTACTTTTCAGGATTTAAAAAAAAAAAAAAAATACTTGGAAGATAAGTAATTTAATATTTTTTTTGTATTATAAACTTCAACCTTTTACTAAAAATCAATATTTAATGAGAAATTATTGAAAAAAGCATGCTTAAAAAAAAAAAAAAAAAGGTCCGCATATGAAAATATTATTTTTTAACATAAAATTTTATATAGACTTGAATAAAACTTACCTAAATGTTGTACAAATATCTAAATATATGTTTTATTTGTATAAAAAACATTATTTAGTAAAATTTGTTTTTGTGTGGTACATTTTAATGTGCGCATTTGCACAAAGAGCAAAACCAAAAGTGTCACAATATCTTCGAATTAAACTCTGAATCTAGATATTTTCATATAATTTCTTGTGCTTAGTGCTGCCATGTTGAATTTTTTGTTTTTTTAAAATAAAAGATAACTAATATCTGAAAATACCGCGAACGTATATAGTAGGTACTATTATATCTCATAGAGTTAAAAGTTGACCACGAGATACTCTCGGGCTTAATATGCTTCACCAAAAACGGCAACCCGAGTTACATTCTGGCTTAGATCTCAAAGTGTTAATATATATATTTTCTCTTTTTTCAATAACTTAAAACAATTGATAAATTTCAACAAGAAATTAAGGTAGCATCCAAAAGGTGTTACATAAATAAGGTAATAGACGGGAGGCCCTAGGTTCGAATGATATCGAACCTTTGGCATAATCTTTCTTAGTTTTCTGGGGCTCCTAATTCATAGTTTTCAAAGCTTGGGTGACCTTGAGAATATACGGTTTAGGTTATTTAAAAAAGACGCTCAAAGAGAGATCTCCTATGCTGCCTATATCTCTGGTGTAGCTAATCGGCCGTAACAAACAACATCAGCAGCTTAATTGTTCTTATCTCTTCATGAAAACATTCTTATATCATTCTTACATAGTACAAGTAAACTTTTTTTTAGATAGCTTTAGATTATAAATTTTAAAAGCATACAAAAACTACATGAATGAATATTTAAATAAACGCAAGCAGCAATAATTCTAAAATACAACTTACTTCAGTACTTTTTAATTAATAGCATTTTAAATTATTTTATTTTAGGTTAATTTATGTTTTTTTTTCTTTTTTAAACAGTTTCTTAAAAAAAATAAACCTTTGATTTCACTTTTTTTCATAAATATGATTTTAACAATGTATACACTAATTACTTTACTTGAATTTTTTTTTCATTTACACAATCATAAAAAAACCCTTCAGACTTATTATTCTATAGCATATACACCAAGCATTAAAGCTTTTGCAGAATTTTTGTACATATGAAAATAAATCTATTAAACAAAAGAAAATTCAGCATTCCTTTTATAATTTATTATATTATATGATCATTTCAACAGAAGTTCGGGAAAATATAACTTAAATTCTGATTATAGTCTGTTCTAATAAGACACAAATCAAGAAAAAAGTCTAAGAAGAAAGAAAGCTTTTAATAATTTTAATGAGGTAAAGCTTAAGAAATGGGAACTTTTAATTCTTTTTTTATCGGCAAATATTTCCACGAAATTGGGAAGTATTTTAATTATTGCGTTTGAAAAACGAGAAATTTACTTAAATAGTACTCAAGAAAAGTTCCATTTTAAATTAGAAACCATTTGCATTCTTAAGATGAGGACGGTATTTTTTTATTAGATAGGTAAATGTAACCCAACAAACACAGAGCTATCGGAAAGCAATCGGACGACAGCCGCTTGCCGATTCTGGCGGTAACGGCACGATATCAGGTTGCCGATATCGGTTCCAAAACTTTTGTGGTCCCCCGGGCGATAGTCGGTCCGTTGGGCTGGCACTTGGTCGGACCGATGCCGGCAAGATCGGCGAGACTGCTGGCAGGATACCATGCCGGCTGCAGCCCGACAGCAGCATAAATTGAAAAAAAAATTTTTTTAATGGCGCCATCTATTAGCCATCTTGACATGTGTCTTTGTCAATATTTCAAGGGAGCGTATTTCGGCGTTGGAACAGGTTGGTTTCCGAGGACCTCAGGTACAGAAGGTAAACGCCTTAACCACTCAGCCACTGAGCCTTGATGCGGGGAGGATTCTTATGGGATAATACGGGGAAGACATTTCTTTAAGTGATGGCTTGTTGTTGTGGGTAGATCGTAGATGGGAAAATTGGAATTTTGAATTGTTTTAAAGTTGTTTTTTTTTTTTTTTTGTAATTGTCTTATCCGTATATATTTAAAAGTTAATTTAGTATTTAAAGGAATGAAATAAATATTTTAGAGAACTAGTTAAAGCAAACGAATTGGTTTTTTTATAAATTTAAAAATTATTAAATATTTAATGAAATTAATTATTTTTAGGGGTTTTGTTCAGTTAATAAAATTTTCTTATTAGTTATTATAATATAATTACATGCATTGCGTTAATTTATAAAACATATTTTTACTTTCTTCTATCTTTACAAGAAGAAAGTATTGGATTCATGAAAAAATTCTACTTACGGTTTTTGACGAATTTGCACGTTTTAGGGGTCAGAGATTCCGAAAAACATGGTTTTTACAAAATGTCTGTATGTAAGTCTGAGGTTCTGTGAGTCTGTCTGTATGTGACACAAATTTTGTGGGCGCTCTATCTCAAGAACTAATGCACAGAATTTAATAAAAAATTATATTCCAGTAGTCCCAAATATAAATTGGTGCTGATTAGTTTTTGGTGTAAATCGCCCCACAGGAGGTGCTGCTATGCTTCATTTTTCGCGATTTCCGCAATAGCTCTATCTCAAGAACTAAAGCATAGATTTTCATCAAACTTCATATTCTGGTATACCTTGATATCAATTGGTGCTGTTTATGTTTTGGTGTAAATCGCTCAACAGGTGGCACTGCGATGCTACATTTTTTCAGAATTTCCGCTATAGCTCTATTTCAAGAACTAATGCACGAATTTTCATCAAATTTGAAATTCAGATATACTTTGATATGAATTGGTGATAAATTGATGTAATTTCTTCTACTATTTAAATGATTTAATTGACGTGATTTATATAAAAGAAAGTTTTGTAATGGCCACAACATAGTAGTTTTAACATGGAAAAACATATTTTAATAAATAAAGTTGGAAATTAATCAATTTAATTAAAATTTTAATTAGAATAAGAATTCACTATCTGTCATTTGATGATTTAAAGTAGAATATATTTTTAATGACAATGTAGCAATACTTATTCTTTTACTTATGAACATTTTTTAATCTTAAAATAAAATAGAAATATTATTTTTTTTTTCGTTTAGTAAATAATTTTTTAGAAAGGAGAAATTTCGGAATCTTTCTTTTAAATTTTAATGCTAAAACGATGTGTAGATTTTTTGATATTTTTATAGCTTGTAAAATAATTTTAAAAGCTTTTTAATAATTTGATTTTTAAATAAAATAAGAAACTTAACTATTATTTTTAAAATGAATATATAATTGGAAAATAATTTGAATTAACTTATGGAGTATTTTTCTTTTCTTTCTATGATTAAGTTTGTAATGAGTAATAATTTTAAGGAGCTATTTAAAAAAATCTTTTGATGATTCAAAAAATTGTAAATCCTTTTAAAAATGAATTCAAAACATTTTTTTGAAATAAATAAACATAGGTTTTCTTTGACAATTTTTATGTTTATCACTATTAGAATTTTATGTGAAATATATAAACTCAAACTCACACAAAATTAAGTAAAGAAAAAATTTCGGCTAAGACTAAAAATTCCGAATTCGGACCGATGTTGGTATTCATCTAATCGTACTACTATCAGATATCACATATCGGTCTTGCGTCGCTTGCCGATATGTAACCATAAGGGAACCAATTACGGTAACCGGTAGTCGAAAAAGCAGATACTTAAATTTCAGTTGCCGATATGCTGCCGAAACTTCACCGAAACCAATGTGCCGATGCCGACACTTAACCGACACTGCCGGCTGCGGTTCGATCGTGTGCCGAAAGGTATGTGTTTGCTGGGTAATAAGGTATAGTGCAATAATTAAAAAAAAATTAATTCTTTGAAAATTATATATATATACATTTGCTTGTAACACTAGATAAGAAATGACATAAATTTGCGTTTTTTAACAAGACATTGGCATGTTCAATAAGTATGTGTAATATAGACCGAAAATCATGTACTACATGCTTTATTTAAAAAAAAAAATCGTGTACAAAATCGTAAAAAAAAAACCCCAACATATTATTCTATGCAATACGTAGTCATTAAAACTTTTACAGAATTTTCCTACATTTTAAAAAGATCAATTAAATTTAAAAAAAATTCCAATTCCTTTTTGAATTTCTTACATGATCATTTCAAAGAGCGTTTGGAAAAATATAATTTAAATCTTGATTACAGTGTGTTCTAATAAGACACGAATCACGAAAGAGTCTGGGTCAAAAGAAACTTTTTAATATTCCAATATATAAATGTTTTTTCTTTTTTCAATAATTTTAAAAAATTGATAAATTTTCTACGAGAAATTAAGGAAGCATCCAAAAGGTGTACATAACCGAGCCTTTGACATAATCGTTCCTAGTTTTCTGGGGCTCCTAGTTCTTAGTTTTCAAACCTTGGCTAACCTTGAGAAAATACGGGTTAGGTTATTTAGAAAAGGCGGGCACAGATGTCATATACGCCCCATATTGGCGCGATTTTTTTTCTGACGCCAATCTGGCGAAATGATCAATAGCATAAACAACAACATCTGGGTTATCATATCAAGCAAAATAACGACACTTTGGCGCCAGTTAAGTACTCGTTGCGTATATGACATTGTCGTCAGAAAAAAATGTTCATGGCATCTGTACCAAAAGGCGCTCAAGGAAAGCATCATCTACGCTGCCTATATCTCTGGAGTAGCTAATCTACCGTAATAAACAACATCAACAGCTTCATTGTTCTTATTTCGTCATGAAAACCTTTTTATATCATTTTTATTAAAAGCAAGTCTATTAGGAAAAAATTAAACATTTGATTTGACTTTTCGATTTCTTGCTTAAATATGATTTTAACAATGAATATACTAATTGATTTACTGGATTTTTTTCCGTTTACACAATCATGAAAACCCCCTCAAACTTATTATTCTAGGGCATACTAAGTCATTAAAACTTATGCAGAATTTTTCAACATTTTGAAAAGATCAATTTAACGAAAGAAAATTCCGTTATCTTTTTATACTTTCTTATATCATCATTTCACCGAGCATTTGCAAAAATATAAATTAAATCTTGATTATAGATATTAAGAGAAGAATCAAGATAAAGTCCTAGTCGAAAGAAAGTTTTTAATATTCCGAAATATCCGCAAATTTTAATGAGGTGAAGCTTCAGAAATGTAAAAGTTTAATTGTTTTTTCTATCGGGAAATATTTTCGGGAAGTTAGAAAGTATTGTAATTTTTGCGTTAAAAAAAACAAACAGAAATGTACTTAAATAATACTTAAGGAACTTACAGAAAGTTTCGTGAAAGTAAAATGTTATTAATAGGAGAAAAGTTTGACTCTAATTCCATTTTAAATTAGAAACCATTTTGTTGTTATTATATAGATAGAAGTAATAGTTAATAGATAAATAATACAAAATATACTTATACTTTGAAAATGATAACTTTTTTTATATTTGTAGTGCTAGTTAAGAAAGAGCTAATAAATTTACGGTTTTTTTTCACTATATTAATATATTCAATTAGTATATGTAATATAGACAGGAAATAATGTACAGAATTTCTGTTGCCATAGCAACATCTCTTTTTCTTACACATAGCAAACGCGCAAGGATGATTGAGGTACCAATAAAAAAGTTCTTAGGTAGGCTTCTGATATATTATAGTCACATATCTTTAAAAGTTGCATTCTGTTTGAAAGAGCCACTAAATAGAAATTCCCTGCAGTGTATCAGTTCAAACTTAAATAGTATTTTTTAATTAGTAAATATAATTTTTATTTATGTTAATTTCAATTTTTATTTCATTAAAAATTTCTCTTAAAAAAATTAAACTTTTGATTTGACTCTCTTTCATTTTGCATGTAGGGTAAATGCGGGTTTATGCCGCACATTTTTTTTGAATTTGTGTATAAAGTCCCATGGTGGACATAAAATTTAAAAAAATCATGCTGTGCTTATTAATGTTAAATATGCAACACGTGTACTGCGACAAAAAAATTCAAAACAAATTATTAATATTTTTTAACATTTTTTTTCTGAAACATTACACTGCGGCGCGTCACCCGTACATTTAGGCTGAAACGCCGCACTTGTGCGGTAGTTATGCAGCGCTTGCAATAAAAACAGAATGAAATTATAAATAAAAATAGTAAAAAAAATATTCATATATGGACTGTAATTAACGATGTAATAACAAAATGAAACTAAATGAGTACAATGAAACGTATTAGTAGATTCAAATTAATAATTGTTGCCTTCCTTCACTATTAAAATTATCGACTTATTTTTTTACATTAAATTTTAATTGTTATTTCAGCAACAACGTAACATCAAATGTATTAGAAAAGGAAAAGAAAAAAAAGAAAAATTGTGTTTACATAGTTTATTTGTTAACCCTTTCGGGACCGGTGACTTTTACACAAATTTTATTCGGTTGGTACCACTTTTTAAAACAAATTAACTTTACATAAATAATCATGAAAATGCTCTAGTTAAACAAAGGAAATATTACTTTTCTGTTTTACTGGTGCCAGAAACAAATTTTGTAAGCTCTTTAAACGGTGCTTAAATGCACCTATCGTCCCGAATAAATTAAGAGACCTGTTTTTTCGACTACAATGTACAGAAAAGGTGTCGAAAAAGTACAGTCTTTATGTAACTACGTTTAAACACATGATGCAACGAATCCAATTACACTTCTTCTTTTTTGGAGTAGTTTGCAAATAACGTCTGCGTTACGCGAAATCCAATTTTTCATTTTTATCATCTTGACTTGCATCGTCCTTGCCCTTCTTACTTTTCATTTTACCCTTTTTCTCCTGTGGTTTTAGTAAACTTGATAGCATGCCTAACATGGTTAGCCTGTGCAAAAAGAAATGGAAAGTTAATAACATTTAATCATCCCGCACAAAAGAAACTGCGGCATGTATACCGAAATAGCAGTGCGGCATGTATCTCATTTTGTATGGTGCAGACGTCGGCCATCACAGTTACCTGCCATCGCTAAGGGGAATGGCGTAACCATACACGCAGTACTCTATACAAACGCTACACTTAGTTTTGACTTCGAAATCATGCATGCATTCAGTAATTAGTGTATGGAAAGTATTTAAACATAACGTGTTTAAAAGTTTGGACTGTGAAATCATGCACTTATGTCAAATTAAGGATTGTACTTCTACAAGTAAACATCGAAATGGAATTCCCGCTATACACTGGTTAAAATAATCTCATTGCGCACTTATACTGTGCGTTTGACGACCATCTATCCATAATTAAAAGAAATACAAGGCGTGCGGCATCTATCCCGTATGCGGCGACTCTCCCGGAGTTACCCTATATGATTTTAACAATGAAAATACAAATTCAGTTACGCATTTTTTTCTTTTTGCACAATCATGAAAAAACCCTCAAACTTATTAAAGTTTTGGAAAATAAAACTGGAATCATGATTATAGTGTGTTCAAATAAGAGAAATATCAAGAAATAGTCGAAAGAAAGTTTTTAGTTTTCTGATATATAAAGTTTTTTAATATATAATTTTTCTATTTTTTTATTATTTAAAGCTATCGCGTTCCAAGTTATCCTTTTTTTTAGATAGCTTTAGATTATAAATTATAAAAGTGTACAAAAAGTACATGAATATTCTTCTAGTCTTTAAGTAACTGCAAAGAGCAATAATACTGAAATAAAACTTACTTCAGTACATTTTAATTAATAGCATTTTTAAAATAACAATTTTATTTTATGATTTTTTGTCTTTTTTTCGGCAACAGTTTCTCTTTGAAAAATAAAAATAAACCTTTAATTCGACTTTTCTTTTTCATGAATTATTTAATTATAACAAGGAAAATATTAATTGCTTTTCTAGAAATAATTTTTGTTTACACAAACATAGAAGAAGCCCTTAGACTTATTATTCCATGGTATGCAAAGTCATTTTTACATGTTAAAAAGTCTAAATAAATAAATAAATAAAAATCCGTATTCCTTTTACAATTTCTTATAGAACCATTACAACGAACGTTTAGAATATTATATCAACTAAATACCGATTGTAGTGTGTTCTAATAAGAGAAGAATCAAGAAAGAGTCTGAGTCTAGAGAATGTTTTTAATATTCTAACATAAAAAGTTTTTAATATATATTTTTTCTAATTTTTTTCATTATTTAAAACCTTTAATAAATTTTTCAAAAGAAATTAAGGAACCACCAAAACAGTGTCACATAAAAAGGGAGGTAGACGGGAAACCCTATGTTCGAAACAAATCGAGCCCTTGGCATAATCGTTTCTAGTTTTCAGTGGTTCCTAGTTCCTAGTTTTCAAACCTTGGGTAACCTTGAGTAAATACGCTTTAGGTTCTTTAAAAAAGACACTCAAGGAAAGCATATCCTACGCTGCTTATATCTCTGGCGAAGATAAACAGTGGTAATAAAAAATATCAGCGCCTTAATTGTTCTTAGTTTGTCATGAAAACTTGCTTAAAAACACGTTTCTTATATAGTGCAAGTAAACTTTTTTTTTTTTTTTTAGATAGCTTTATATTATATAAAACCGTACAGAAACTACATGAATTAATAACCACAAAGAGCAATAATTCTAAAGTAAAGCTTATTTTTGTATTTTTTAATTAATAAATATAATTTTTTTGTTAATTTCAGTTTTTTTTCCATTAACAATTTCTTTTTGAAAAAATTTTAAACCTTTGATTTGAATTTTTATTCATAAATATGATTTTAACAATGAAAATGCTAATTGCTTTACTAGAATTTCTTTTTTCATTTACACAATCATAAAAAAAAAACCTAAAACTTGTTATTCTGTGACATACTAAATCATTAAAACTTTTGCAGAAATTTTCTACATTTTAAAAGGATCAATTAAATAAAAGAAAATTCCGTATTCCTTTTACAATTTCTTTTATGATCATTTACCGAACATTTGGGAAAATATAACTTAAATCCTGATTATAGCGCGCTCTAATAAGACAAGAACCAAAAAAGAGTCTGGGTCGAATGAAAGTTTTTAATATTCCGAAATATCCGCTAATTTTAATGAGGTGAAGCCTCAGAAATGTAAAAGTTTAATTATTGTTTCTATCAGCAAATGTTTTCGGGAAGGTGGAAAGTATTGTAATTATTGCGTTTGAAAAAACAGAAATTTACATAAATAATACTCAAGGAAATTACCGAAAGGTTGGTGCGAGTAGTGTGTCATACATAAGAGAAAAGTTTTATCCTAATTTCATTTTAAATTAGAAACCATTTTGTTGTTATTAGATAGATAGATATAATAAGGTATAGAGAAATAATGCAAAATATATTTATACTTCAAAAATTATATATATATATATATATATATATATATATATATATATTGTAATACTAGATAGGAAAAGATCAATAAATTTACGTTTGTGTACCAAGGCATTAGAATATTCAATTAGTATATGTAATATTCTTCTGACATACTATATCCACATTTCTTTAAAAATTTTATTCTGTTTAAATAAACAACTAAATAAAAATTCCTTGTGTTGTATGAATTCAAACTTACTTGTGTATTTTTTACTTAATAAATACAATTTTTATTTCATGTTAATTTCGTTTCTTTTTTCCATTAAGAATTTCTAAATATAAACAATGATTTGACTCTTTTTTAACACTTTTCAATAAAGTTAAAACACTTTGGTTTGTCTGGCCGTCTGTCCGCAGTCTAACTCCCGTAAATATACTCGGATCATTCTAAAATTTTTGGATGTCAGTCTCCTCTACCATAGCACGATCCCTATTTTAAATGAAATTTGTAGCATGTTCAGTTCATCTATAGTGTCAGTCAAAATTTAATCGTCACGTTACGGCCTATGGGAAAAATGGTTTAAAATGATATTTAATGGTTTTATACGCTTTCAAACATAAAATTTGATGTGCATTAAGGAAGTGTATTAAAATATGTATTCTGCAGAA
Source organism: Maratus speciosus (assembly GCA_963932465.1). Taxonomy (NCBI): domain Eukaryota; kingdom Metazoa; phylum Arthropoda; class Arachnida; order Araneae; family Salticidae; genus Maratus; species Maratus speciosus. The sequence goes on from OZ010789.1 coordinate 491,470,599, forward strand.
TATGCGGCGTAAAGAATAGTTGTTATTCATTTGCAGGGCCATAAAAAAGAATTCCGTTACATAATGACATAGTGGGGGGGGGGGGGAATTGTTTGCAGCGTATTTTAACTATGTTAAATTATTTCATGTATAATGAAATTGATATACGTCGCTGAGGTTTAATATAACTTATTTTATGTATAATACGAAGTGCATAGCATTTACAGGGACACACAAAAGATTTCAGACAAGTATATTCTATCCGATTTACTTTACATTAGCGATGATAGCTGGAAATTCATTTTTAATTCTGATGTCAGCTTTTATGTTTCACTATATTTATGCATATTAATGATATAATTCATACATAGGGGTTCACAAAAGAATCCGTAATGGTCACTGGGTATGAGTGCAAATTGCTTAAAGCTCGAAATTCATTTTTAATTATGATAATCGCTTTTTTCACTTTATTTATGCATACTATAAAGTGCGTATAAATGCTATAGTTAATTTACATGGCTACAGAAATGAATTCTTAATTGTTACTGAGTATGGGCATAAATTGCTTAAAGGTGCTTTTACGAGTTATGCATTTTTACGCTGAGCTACATTTAGTTTACAAAGAAATGTTTGTAGAGTATAGATAAAATGATATACAGGTTCACGCAAAGAATTGGATACATGACCGTCTATAAATGATAATTTATGTAGTTTTAAGAGTGTTTTAGTATGAATTAAATTTTAGCTAAACAGTGGCGTGCAATAAAGGTACTACACTGTAAAAAAAAATCTGTAGTTCTACAGATGTAAAGTTACATGCTTACTAAACTTTCATCTGTAACTGTACAAAAAAATCTGCAAATCTACAAAACTAGTTTTTGTAAAGCTACAGAAATCTGTAACTGTACAAATGAATATGCTAAAATTACAGTAATCTTACTAAAACTTTATCTGTAACCTGGGTTGCAGTTACATGAAAAGTTCTAGGCATCCCAGTTTCCTAAAAAATTTCTAGTAACCTTACAGATTTTTTTATTTTCGGCGCAAAAGTGCGTCTGTTACAGGAATTTTTGTTGTTGCCGTTACATAAAAAGTTTTAGGAATCCCAGTTTCCTTGAAAAACTTTAGTAACATTTCAGATTTTTTTTTTTACAGTGTAGGTTAATTGCAGAGTTGTACAAAATTATTCAAGTATGTTTCCATCTATTAGTATAAATTACTGAAATAGAAATTACAACCTGTTATGCATTTTCTTGCTAAACTAAATTTTCCCCATTACGTAGTATATATATCTACTTACAGAACAATTACAGGACTGTTCAGAAGAATTTAAATACATATTTGGATACTAAATGCTGAAATCAGTTTTTCAACTGTTTTATACATTTACTAAAACGTTTACTTTGTTCTCTTATATACCTTATTTCCCTAAATAACAAAATATTATAAAAACATGTATAATAATCACTTATAAACAAATTAAGTTAAAATAATGCTATAAAAAGTGATAGAATATCTTTATTAAGACTTACGATCGTTTCATCGCACAATCGGCGACATTTTCAAAATCAATCATAATAGAAAATATTTTCACATTACTTAAAAACAATAATATAGTAAACAATGTCACGAGACATGAAGCATAATGAAAATATTGCAACCATAAAATAAAATAAAAATTAAATTAGCTATTTGCGAGCGTGGATTAATTTTCACATAATTTAAAAACAACAAGGTAAAACAATGTCACGAGACATCAAGCATACTGAAAAACATTGCAAAACATAAAATAAAATAAAATTAACTTGGCTATTTGCGAGTGTGGATTAACTTTTACTATTGTTTCTACAATTACTTAGTATCTCTTTCCAAATTCTAGGTAAATCAAGGGACACAGAATCATTGCAAATATTCTCGTTGCGTAAAAATATTTCTATTGATTCTCGGACTATGGATGGAAAATAAAATCTTGATGGATAAATTAACTTGCTATTTTTAAATTCAATCTTTAAAGGTTCTTCGCTGCATAATCTGGCCATAGCTGTGGTTCTTCTATTGTATTTGATGTCTGCTATATGTTCTTTGATTCTAGTTTTAAGTTTTCTGCTTGTCATACCTATATAAAACTGCTTTGTTCCATCTTCTTTGGTGAAAGGTATTTCGTATACTCCTGCTAATTGGTTGGACTCAATTTGATCTATTTTCTTGCATACTATATTTTTTATTTTCATCGATGGTTTTCCGACTAGGAAGATATTGAATTTATTGAGTTTATATTTTAAGCGTTCGAAGAAACCAGGAAAATATTGTAAAGTGGATAACGTGGAATTTTGTGGCTTGAAATTTCTTTTCTTTTTGTTCTTCAAGCTCTTAATTAATTTTTCTAAGGTGCTTTCTTTGTATCCATTGTTTCTTGCAATATCATATATTTTATTTATTTCGTTATTTAAATGTTCAGGGGTACAAACTGTGAAAGCTCTCTGAATAGAATGTCTAAATGCAGAAACTTTGTATGAAAAAGGTGCTTGCGTATTATTAGGGATAATGGATTGACTGGCTATGGGCTTTCTGTACACAGTGCGCTTTATTCCTTGGTGCGTCTTGATTAATAATACGTCTAAATACGGTAGCGTACCATTTTCTTCTATTTCCAATGTAAATTTAATTTTAGAATCAAGATTATTAATCTGGTTCAGAAAGTTATTGAGCAAGGTTTCTTAATTAAGCAACCCACAATAGTACCAAAGGAAGAATTGAATATTTTGAAAAATCTTAAACTTGATACAGAAATTATTTTAGTCCAAACAGATAAATCTAATAAATTAGCCATATTAAATACTGATGACTATAAAAATAAAATGGTACAGTGTATTTACAATATGGATTGTCAACAAGTCAAGAAGAATTCACTTAACATAATTAACAAAAAAGTTAACGAATTGGTTAATAAAGGGAGCTGGCCTGATAATATGAAAGTTCTAATGAGAATTAATATGTTAGCAGTAATCCCAGCAATTGTCGGCAGACTCAAAGACCACAAAATAGATATGCGATTAAGGCCAATAGTAAATAAATGCTCAAGACCCACATATTTTATGGAAAAAGCTTTTGTAGTTTTATTGAAAAATATTTTGCCCAACTCTGATCATGTAATTAATTCAACTTATGAGTTCATTCGATATTTGAATAACATTAATTTACCTCAGAATTATTTAATTGCCAGTCTAGATGTAGTCTCTTTATACCCATCTATTGATACCCAAAAAGCCGTTACTAATATAAATAACTGCATCGACCACATGGAGAGTATTAACGAAAATATGAAAATTACTCTAAAGAGTGCTCTTAATCTCATAGTTAATAATAATTACTTCACTTTCGACGGAAAAATATACAAATAGAATAACGGAGCTCCAATGGGTTCTCCTATATCAGGACTATTAGTTGAATTCATATTACGACCTCTTGAAATGGATATATACAATTTGGATTATACCCCCCCCATGCATGGATCAGATACGTAGACGATATTTTCATCGTATGGCAACATGAAGAAACCTTGCTCAATAACTTTCTGAACCAAATTAATAATCTTGATTTTAAAATTAAATTTACATTGGAAATAGAAGAAAATGGTACGCTACCGTATTTAGACGTATTATTAATCAAGACGCACCAAGGAATAAAGCGCACTGTGTACAGAAAGCCCATAGCCAGTCAATCCATTATCCCTAATAATGCGCAAGCACCCTTTTCATACAAAGTTTCTGCATTTAGATATTCTATTCAGAGAGCTTTCACAGTTTGTACCCTGAACATTTAAATAACGAAATAAATAAAATATATGATATTGCAAGAAACAATGGATACAAAGAAAGCACCATAGAAAAATTAATTAAGAGCTTGAAGAACAAAAAGAAAAGAAATTTCAAGCCACAAAATTCCACGTTATCCACTTTACAATATTTTCCTGGTTTCTTCGAACGCTTAAAATATAAACTCAATAAATTCAATATCTTCCTAGTCGCAAAACCATCCATGAAAATAAAAAATATAGTATGCAAGAAAATAGATCAAATTGAGTCCAACCAATTAGCAGGAGTATACGAAATACCTTTCACCAAAGAAGATGGAACAATGCAGTTTTATATAGGTATGACAAGCAGAAAACTTAAAACTAGAATCAAAGAACATATAGCAGACATCAAATACAATAGAAGAACCACAGCTATGGCCAGATTATGCAGCGAAGAACCTTTACAGATTGAATTTAAAAATAGCAAGTTAATTTATCCATCAAGATTTTATTTTCCATCCATAGTCCGAGAATCAATAGAAATATTTTTACGCAACGAGAATATTTGCAATGATTCTGTGTCCCTTGATTTACCTAGAATTTGGAAAGAGATACTAAGTAATTGTAGAAACAATAGTAAAAGTTAATCCACACTCGCAAATAGCCAAGTTAATTTTATTTTATTTTATGTTTTGCAATGTTTTTCAGTATGCTTGATGTCTCGTGACATTGTTTTACCTTGTTGTTTTTAAATTATGTGAAAATTAATCCACGCTCGCAAATAGCTAATTTAATTTTTATTTTATTTTATGGTTGCAATATTTTCATTATGCTTCATGTCTCGTGACATTGTTTACTATATTATTGTTTTTAAGTAATGTGAAAATATTTTCTATTATGATTGATTTTGAAAATGTCGCCGATTGTGCGATGAAACGATCGTAAGTCTTAATAAAGATATTCTATCACTTTTTATAGCATTATTTTAACTTAATAACAAAGTATTGTTAAAGCATTTAGGAAGGGTTGGAAAGTATTTCATAATCTATTCTTAACGCATGATTTTTCTAACTTGCTTTATTTTGCATAAATATGATTTTAATAATGAAAATACTGATTGCTTTACTAGAATTTTTTTTCATTTACACAATCATAAACTAGTCGTTGGGGGCCAACGTAAAACTTACACATCGTGGATATAGATAATATAAAATATGAAAATAAAACATGTGATATTTGCTAAACATTGTACCATGTAACTTTTATTCATAATTTAATTTATTTGGACTCCCTTAAATATAATTAAAGCACAGATGTCATATACGACGCGATATTGGCGCGATTTTTTATGACGCCAATGTCATATACGCAACGGGTACTTAACTGGCGCCAAAGTGTCGTTATTTTGCTTGATATGGTCACCCGGATGATGTTGTTTATGTTTTTGAAGCTTTCGCCAAATTGGCAATCTAGCCAATATGAAGCATATATGATATCTGTGACGTAATCAATATAACCCCTTAAGCTAATATTACTTTTTGTTGCTTTAAAATATCTCAATTTGTTGATTTTCTGTAAGCAAGTATTGGTTTACAATGGAAGTCTATGGGAGTTTGGCGAAATATTAGAGATACCGCCAATTTGGCGTCACTTTTGACGACTCATTTTAGTTGCCATATTTGGCGATATACTGCCAAGTTGGCGACAAACTTGGCGGTATTTGGTGACAGAACAGGGTCCCCCCTATAGTAAACCCCCTTATTGGTATGGAAGGCATTAAATGTTTGACATTTACGATAAGCCATTATTGGCATTTAATCTTATAGTTTGGCGATAGTGTTTGGTCGGCGGGATAATCGAGTAGTACCGAATTGCGTAAAAGAAACATCCTTATAACTCCAAAAATTATAATCGTATTAACTAACAGTTTACTGCGTCGGATTAAGCGTCTCATTTCCAATTAAAAAATATCTTTGAATTGAAAATTGAATGAAATACAGGATCATGAAAAATCGAAGAGTGTGAAAATAAAATTACAAATATCTCGGATACTAATTATCCGGCCGAGTTCATTCATGATTCAAAATTTAGGTTTTTTATTGTTTTTTATATTCACCCCTTCAAATAAACAACTTCGAAAATTTTTGTATACCTTTTATCAGAACGAATATTTCCAGAGTCCGAAACAAATTGCTCCGTTTAATCGAGGTTACTTATATTCAATAGGATTCTTTCCATTATTACTCCCTAAGTACACACCGAATTTCAAGTCTCTATCTCAATTTGTTCGGGAGATAGAGCGATTACAGGCACACAGACATACAGACGGACGGACAATTTTTTTTTTCTAAAAATATGTTTTCGGAATCTCCAGTGTCTGAAACGTATAAATCTGTCAAAAAAAATTTTTCGATTTTCAAAACGATTACAAGACTTTCCATGTACTACGTATGATGGGTAAGCAAAAAACCTCAAACGCGTTATTCTACTGCATAATAAATCATTAAAACTTTTGCAGAATTTTTCTACATTTTTAAAAGATCAATTAAGTAAAAAAAAAAAAAAAAAAAAAAAAAAAAATCCGAGTTTTTTTTTTTATTTCTTTTATGATCATTTCAATGACCGCTTGGAAAAATATAACTTAAATCCTGATTGTTGTGTGTTCTAATAAGAGAAGATTCATGAAAAAGCCTGAGTCGAAAGAAAGTTTTTAAAATTCCGAAATACACGCCAATTTTACTGAGATGAAGCTTCAGAAATGTAAAAGTTTAATTATTTTTTCTATCGCCAAAATATTTTCGGGAAGTTGAAAAGTATGGTAATTATTGCGTTTGAAAAACGAGAAATTTACTTAAATAATACTCAAGGAAATTACCGAATGTTTCGTGCGAGTAAAATGTTATAAATAGGAGAAAAGCACTATTCTAATTCAATTTTAAATTAGAAAACATTTGCAATCATAGGATGAGAAAGGTCTCGTTTTTATTAGATAGGTAGATGTGATACGATATAGTGAAATAATTCAAAATATACGTATACTTTGAAAATGATAATATTTTATGTAGATTTCGTATGAAATACTACCTATTAGCGTCGTTCCTATGTTGGTATTTCTGAAAAACTTTTGTAGATCTACACCGATCATGACCCTAGAACTCAAAACCACCCTGAGTAAAAAACTTTATCTATCTACCTATATATATATATATATATATATATATATATATATCACTTTCTTCTGGACGCGATAACTTTCACAATTCTGCACACATCTCTTCCAAACTGATACATAAAATCTCATTCAAGTTTGTTAATGGGCAAAATCCGAACAAGGGGATGGAAATAGGGAGGGGTTTTGTGAAAACTGAAAAAACCCCATAACTTCTTAATTTTTGTACATATCAAATCAGATTAAAGTTTTTATTACTTCTAAAAATAGGACCAAAAATTTATGTATCACAGATTTTTGATAAAATTAAAAATGGGCTCAAGGGGCGCAAAAATAGGGTTTTTGGGAGAAAAAATTCCTAACTTCGTCAATTCTCAAGATATCAAGTCCAATTAATTTTATTATACATCTCCTTAATATTATCTACAAATTTTATATTCACAAGTTTTTGACAGGACCAATTCGTAACGCAAAATAAATTAAAAACGAAAACAAAAAAGGGGGAGTGAAGAAGAAAAATTTCCATAACTCCGTCAATTCACAAGATATAAAATCCCCATGAATTTATCATATATCTTCTTAATATTGTCTTCAACCTTTATGCAGACAAGTTTTTGATAGGACCAATTCTTAAAGCAAAAACAAATTAAAAATACCGAATTTGAAAATGTGCCAGAAAATTTCGAGTTGTGGAGCATGGAAACGTATTTTTTGAATACCGCCTTAACATGATTCTGATAAAACCAGCTATTATATAAAAATGAAATAAAAACTCGTGAAAAGCGGCCAGATAAAACTGTTAAAGTGGATTTATATCTAATCATGATTTAGTTTTTGGTTGTGCAATTAATATACTTAACTTCGAAATCTACCTCCGCCTGTAGGCCGGGCGGAGGGCTTTTTTTTTATTTGTAATTCTTATGAAATTTCTAATAAATTTACGTTATATATATATTATCATATTCAATTAGTATATGCATTGTAGACAGGAAATAATGTACATAATTTCTGTTGTTAACATCTCTTTATATGCACACAGAGAATCTGCAAATGTTTTTGGGAAGTTGGAAAGCATTGTAATTGCGTTTGAGAAAAGAAGAAAATTACTTAAGTAATACTCAAGGGAATTACTGAAAGTTTCGTGCGAGTATGGAAAGTTTTATTCTAATTCCATCTTAAATTAGTAATCATTCGCATAGGAAAAATTAAAAATGATTCGTTTTTATTAAATAGCTAGATGTAAAAAGATATAGTGAAATATTCAAAATATATTTATACTTTGAAAGATACATTTTTTGTAACACTAGAAAGAAAATGACTAATAAATTCACGTTTTTTTTTTTTTTTTTTTTTTTTTTTTTTTTTTTTTTAACCATTTGGAAAAATGGTTATTGTTCTCGTCAGGATGGGAAATGAAAAGCATATCTAAAGGTTTTTATTAGTTTAATCCGCATTTTATTCATTTTCTGATTGGTCTATACAGTAATTAGTATTTTCTTTTACTCTCAACAGAGATCTGTTGCCACTATGACAAAAAAGTAATAAAAACTACAAAAAAAAAATTAATAACTCATAAACAAATTGAGATACAGCTTTCAAACAAATTGCATTTAAAAGTACATTTTTTTTTTTCTCTATACGACGGTGTAAAAAGTAATATTGTGGGTTGTTTAGAAGTTTAAGAATGAAATTTCATTTAAAATGGGCCGTCAGATTTCTTGGAAATTTGACGATGGAAAAGCCTTTTCCCGAACAGCCAATGAAATGCTTGGATAATACAAAAGTTTGAGGTGGATAATACGTACGAGTCGCAGGCGATTACCGTCGCTTGTAATTTTTACGTGTAATAACACTATTAATGTATAATTCATGGCGTACGTAATGCATGATCAACTCCGTGCGATTTTTTATGTCTTAAATTTTAGTCTTCAAAAAAATCGTTTTCAAAATGGTCGTTGTAATTTGTTAAATTGCTTTTTTTTTTTTTTTTTTTTTTTTTTTTTTTTTTTTTTAACAAGATTATTCAAGTAGTATATTCTAAGAGATATTAAGAAGTATATTCAATTATTATATCCATTTTTTACTGAAAATAATGTACATGATTTCTGTTGTCAACCTCTCTTGATTTTAAGATATTAGTATATTCAATTATTATATCCATTTTAGACAGAAAATAGTGTATATCATTTCTGTTGTCAACATCTCTTTTTTTATGCACTTACACAATCGGCAAATATTTTCCTGATGTTGGAAAGTATTGTAATTATTGCGTTTCAAAAATCAGAAATTTGCTTACAAAATACTCAAAAAAAGTACCGAAAGATTCGTACGAGTAAAATGTTATGAATAGGAGAAAAGATTTGTCCTAATTCCGTTTTAAATTAAAACCATTTGCACACGAATGATGAGAAAGGTCTCGTTTTTACTAAATAGGTAGATATAACAAGATATAGTGAAATAATAATAAAAAAATATTTACATTCTGAAAATGATTTTTTTTAAATTTGTAACACTAGATAAAAAAATTACAAATAAATCTACGTTTTATTTATTTATTTATTTATTTACAAGACATCAGCATATGTTGGATAGAATCGATCTCATCTCATATTAATGTTAATTAAACTTAAACTATCTTTAATTTTAGATATTAATATACTTTTAATAACTATTTGTCTGATTTTTGCTGAATCCATATTTTATCGTTTTTTCATTATTTTAATATTAAATTTGATGTTTCTATAAGCTTTATCTTAAATCATTTCCAGATCTATAATTTATTTAACTCTATCATAATAATTTTTAAAATAATGCAACTTTTTCTTAAGAACTCATTATCGAATTTATTCACTACCGGAAACATAAATGTTATGATATACCACAATAACTCAGTGCAAAATAAAATTTAATTAAAATAATTAATTCCTATTTCTGATCTCTTTATTTATAATGTGTTAAAGTAATTTTATTAAATAATTGTATTCTCCTTATGGTACGTAAAGTAAATAAAAATAAAAGGAAAGACAACATTTATTATTATTTTTATACAATTTAAATAATATGTGTTTATGTTATGGTATGTTTAAAACTTTTCTTTTAACTTTAAATATTCAATAGATAGGTAGTAGAAAATCATAAATAACACTGTCATTAGAGAACTTTAACATTATATAGAGCCAGGTAACGCTTATACTAGACCTTTTCACAACGCAAATCAAGTTGTTGTCGACTGTACTAACCACTACTCTTCTCTCTAGCAATGTTTGGGACCGCCACTATCGGCCTAATAGCATATTCAACTAGTATATGCAACATAGTCTGGAAATAATATGTCATTTCTGTAGTCTACATCTATTTTTTCATGCACTGGAAATTCGTGAAACACTTTTGCAACACTTTCTGAACATAATAATTAGCACTTCTAACTAAAATCATTTTCCATTGTGTTGCGAATGTGTTGTGCCTAATAAAAATATTGTGCAAAATGTATTGTTAAAATTTACAAGAGGAGAAAATGTGTTTTCAAAATATTTCAAAATATTCATTTTTAAAATTGTGTTATAAATGGTTAATAAACAGTATGTTTTAAGTGTGTGTGTGTGTGTTATTTTAAAGGTACCATGTAGAAAGTGTTTTTAAAGTGTTTTATTTGTGTTGTTTTATTGTGTTCTAAATTGTGTGGTATTTACAATGTGTTGTTAATTTGGTGACTATTTACACTATTTACAACACGATTTCAACACAATTAACAACACTATTTATAGAAAACATTTTTAGATAGCAACACTTTTGCAAAATATTAAGAACGTAATCACAACACAAAAAATATTTTGTATATGAAGTTTTCTAACTCACAACACATTATATGTATTATTAATTTGATGACAAAAAATGTTGTAATATATATATATATATATATATATATATATATATATATATATATATATATATATATATATATATATATATATATATATATATATATATATATATATATATATATATATATATATATATATATATATATATTTTTTTTTTTTTTTTTTTTTTTTTTTTTTGTGCGTGTTTAAGAATTTGCAGTGACATATAAGAAAACGCACAACGATGAAGGAGATATCAAACACTATTTATATCATCAGGTCAAACAGATTTAAAGAGGTTTCTGGCATATTACATTAAAATTTCGTAACAGTTGTATTCTATTTTTTTTTCTTAAGTAGCTAAATAAAAATTCCGATTCATAGAATCCCGAAATTTCCGACGATGTCAATTTTTGTCCATTGGCATAACGACTCTTACAAGTCATCTCAGTGTAGTAAATTATCACTATAATGGTGGTCGGCCTTAGTTCTTTTGAAAAAGGTTTTCGTTATAAAAATAAAGAAATCTTACGAACTCAAAGTTCGCTTGCAAAGCAAACCGAGGCTATTAAATTAGTGGTACCGCTACTGCAGGTCTCTTTGGATAGAATGTCATTTATAAATATAAAGTTATATAAACAGGGATCTCGCTGGTTTTTGACCAACATTAGCGATTTGGTGAATAAGAAATCAGAAACAGTAGCCAAATGAAAAAAAAAAAATCTTATCAAAATAGATTCTGTGGGAAACACTGAAAAATCTATCTTTAACCACTTACTATATCCCTTTTTTTAATGTTCTCTAAAAGAATCTAATTTTTTACAATTGCTTATAAAACAGAAATTCGACTATCCGCTACAAAAACTATTAAAAATAATTACTACGTTCCAAATTGCTCCTAAATTTATAAACGTTTCAGACACTCTTTTAGCAGTCTAAATAAAAATTAAAAACATCTATCTTTGATTTGCCTACTGTGAAAATATACACTAAAAATCGCTATGAGATTTCGACTCCAACTGGTAAAAAAATTGACCAGCAATGATACTTTGCATACAGTTAATAAATCGTATGATAAATGGCTACGGCATTCAAGAAACTCTTTTCTTTGTTTGCCACTTGATCCGAGTAATTTTGTTTCTGTATAATTTTGCTTTCAGGCGGATAAATAGTGATTAACAATCAATAGCGAAATACCTATCGCATAATACATTCTATGTCTTTGGCTGTTGCTAAACTGAATTGGTGCCTTTTCAGTATCTCTATAAATAGAGCAATGTACGTGGCACGGTGCGATTGAACATTCAAAGCGATACAAATCGTTCACCAACGCCGATAAGAATATCGACTGTATTGGCAAATAGAGTAGAAATAGAACGCTCGATATTTGGCGAGTCTGATTGTTCGTTTACTCGCCAAATGAGGCAATTTGTCGCAGTTTGGCGCAATGGCGAGCGGCAGCGAGAACCCTGTATATAAATATGAAGAATTGTGCTTTCGAAGTCTGTGCTTACCTGACCCGAGCATTAGAATAATTAAAAATACATATCCAGTTTTTTTTTTTTTTTTTTTTTTTTTTTTTTTTTTTTTTTTTTCCAAAAACAGACCGTAGAACTTCCGAATACGCTTAGGCAGGGCAGTGGCGTCTCCAACACTAAATCCTTCCCAGAGGAAAAACGTGTGATTTCCAACAATTTTTAGGCATATTTAATGTTACAAGAAGGCCCCGAAAAACTCCGGACGGATCAGCTAGTTTTAAAGAAAATTTTTTATACTTTCATTCGTGAAATGATATTTATTGCAGTTCTAAAAAATATCATCAAATACTACATTTCGCAATGAAATATTTCTCCACCCTTATTAGTTTTTTTTAATTTGAACATTCGAAAAGGAAGATAAATAAAAAGGGGTTTCAACTAAACCTTTTTTTATTATTTAGAATTTCAATTTCCTTTTTTGTCACTGAACAACGTCTTATAAATTAAATTTTCTTTTAAGGGTGAGATTTGGAAAACGTAGAATAAAGAAAAAATTGAAAGAGACACTTCAGATATAAATTGCTTTTCAATTTCATTTTATTTCACCTAAAATAACATTCTTGGTTTTAGAATTATTTGTTTTAGTTTCACGAATCTTTTCGACAAATTAAAATAGAAATTATTCCATGATTTATTTATATTAAGAATTTTGTATGCTTTTTAACAGGGAAGGAACGAAAATTAACAAAACTTTTAACATGTTTGGAAGAATTTAAGAAGAAATTAAATAAAAATCTAAAACAGTATAGAAAACGACTAATTTAATAAGTTTAATACAAAAGGAGTCAAAAATATGAAAGAGTGTTTACTTACTTAAGTTAACTTTAAGAAATTTTGTCACAATAGATCTTTACAATTGAAGAGCTGAGTGGAAGAACATGTTATGCTACATTTTCTTAAAAATTATTTTATCTTTTGGACGAAGGTGTTATCAGGTATTCTATCACATGGTGAAGCTAAAATACCAAAGTTCTATTTAGCCTTGAAGATTTAAGACATTATTTATTAATATTTAATATTTTAATATTTAATAATCCAAATAATAATAATATTTTTTAATATTTAAAAATTAAATATGAATAACTTTTTTTTGATAGAGTTTAGGACCACACCTGTTAATATTTTAAACACATGGTATCAAACAGAAAATAAATCATTAAAATTGACAACAAAAACTTTCACATCAAATATCTTCAAATGTAATTTTTGATACTTAACATGTTCTTCTACTTAGCTCTTCAATTACGTAATCTATCTACAGTAGACTACAATTCAAAATTTAAATGAATGTCGAACAAACTGTGAAAAGAAAAAAAAAAGAAGAAACACAGAACGCTGAAGCAAACAAAATTGACATGGATGTTTCCGAAATTACACGAGAAGAAATAATTTCATTCTTTATTAGATTTTGTTTTTCTGTAACACAGAAAATATCAATTAATATAAGTTTATTTTTATATTTAATTTTCTCTCTTTTTACATAATTATCACTTAATAAATTATGACTAACGGCATCATTAAGAACATAGTACTACTTTTTTTATTCCTTACTAGTTTTGGCATTCCTTCGAAAATCCAGAATTTTCAAAAAATCCGCAAAGTCTTGATCGGAATTATGCCGGATTTTTGAAGTTACACTGTACTAATTTTGGATATGGAGAAATATCTCAATTAATAGAAATGCGAATCCAAAATTGATGATAAAAATAATATTGAGTTATAATAGAACGATTTATTTTATTTCGTGTTAAGAATACAGGAGTTTATGTTAAAGTATAAATTAATCGAATATGTATAATTTATTTAAAGATACCTAGCTTATTTTTTTAAGGTTATACGCAATATAAAATTATTTCAAGCGCACAGCAAATTTTATAATTATAGTAGCTGACCTTTCCGGCAAATGACAACCATAATTTTTATGATTTTATTTCTTTAAATTGATTTTGTCTGACGTTATGTTTTTAAATGAAAAAATCGGTAAAAGATCTCGTAAGAATGCTTTTTAATTTGAGTAACAAGATTTCACTCTTCATTGTAAAATGCTATTTTTCAGAAAAATATATTAAGTTAAGTTTCATAACCTATAATTGTCCAACTATTTAAAGATTTAGACATGTTACATAAAATACGTGCCCGCGGACTGTGTGTCAAAGTGTTTTTAAAAATCCTGATAATTAGCTATAAAAGAGCTCGAAATAACTTTAATAGGAAAGAAAAAAGAAAACTCATGCGTTAAGCATATATTATGAAAAACTTTCCAACACTTCCTGAATGATTTAACAAAACTTCGTTATTTAATGAAAAAAGGTAAATACGATAATTAAGTAAACATTTTAGAAAACGCATGAAACATTTAAAAAACTGATTTTAGCAATTACCATCCATAGCCAAATATGTATTCCAATTTATTTGAAAAGCCCTGCATTTGATCTGTACTTTGATATATACACTATATATTGGGAAAACTGAGTTTAACGAGAAAATGCATAAAAGATTGAAATTTCACTTTCAGCAATTTATGCTAATAGATGGTAACATACTTAAATACTTTTGTACAGCCCTTCCAGAGATTATTATCCATAGACTGCTATATATTTAATTATTTGCGTGTCCCTGTATATCATTTTATCTATAATAGCCACCCTTGGCGACCAGTTTGTCCTCCCTTAAAATTTATGTTTGGAGAAGCATGCTAAGCATTGTATCATGTTACATTTATTCATAATTTAATTTACTTGGGCTCCCTAAAATATAATTAATATAATCCCTTAAGCAAATATTAGATACTAGCAAACCCCTCGGCTTTGCTCGCGTCATAGTTGAAATATGCCAAGTGATATTTGCATGACTATTTTTTATTAGAAGAACACTTTTTGGAATAATTCAAAAATTACAAATTAAGCCACAGTTTGACTAAACTCATTATAAAAGTGCAATAGACAGAAATGAGATTTTAATTAATAAGAAGAACTAAAACTAATTTCAAATAAATGATAATTTAGATAGTATTTTGAGACTTTTATGTTTATTTCATACGCTCATTTCAATATGCATTTGAAGCTTTGAATTTTTTAGAAACCCTTTTAACACATTTACATCTTAAAATTAACCATCATGTCAGATTCCAAGCTTCTTGTCTAACAGTCTACCACCTCTGTGGTGTTAGTGGTACCAACATAAAATGCCGAAACAGAGTTGAAATAGAATGTCTCGAAAAATGTTGAAACAGAGACTGTCACCATTAATTTGCCAACATTAACCTTGAAACCGGATGGTATTTCCTAATATTCTATACAAAACGTAATTTAGATGTTTTTAAAGGCTTTCTTGTCGTTCCTGCCAAGCAGGTGGTAGTGACACCGGCATACAATATAGCCCGTATAGGATTAGGGACTATCACTCTTGATTCGCAGCCAATAATTTCTGTAATCGGTTTATTATTTCCCGAAATTCCATAGAAATCATAATTTAGGACACTTTTAGAATGCTTTTCGCTCCTTCCCTCCACTTCATCCCTTTTAAATTTCGAATTTATTTTCGACTGTTCTTAGAGGACATTTGTGGTTTATAAATAACTACCGTGCTATATTTAAAGTTTGTAGCCTCTTCAGTATCGCAGAAATCGCAATTTAGAAAGTTTTTTTTGCTCCTGCAACTCTCTAGGGGCTGTGACACCGACATAAAATATAGCTTATGTTTGAGCAGGTTCTATCACCATCAATTTGCAACCATTATGTTTGAAACCGGTTTCTTATTTCACACGATTGCATAAAAATCGTAATTTAGAACGCTTATAGAACGCTTTTAGCTCACTTCATCCTTTTAAATTTGGAATTTTCTTTCGACAATTCTTAGAAAGCATTTACATCTTTGAAGTAATTACCATTCCAAATTTAAAAAGTTAGACGCAACACAAAAACGCAATTTAGAACATTTTTTGCTCCTGTAACCGCCAAATCAGAATGTAAAATATAGGCTATGTTGGAGCGGGGACTGACACCATCAGTTTGAAACCGTCACTTCTGAAATCGGTTTATATTTACAGAGATTGGGTAGAAATCGCTATTTAGAACGTTTTTAGAACGTTTTTAGAACGCTTTTCGTTTATTTTCACCCCATTTAAATTTCGAATTTTTAAGGAACTCTTCTCAGAGACCATTTACATGTCATAAGTATTTACCATGCCACATTTCAAGTTGCTAGCCCTTTCAGTGTCACAAAATCACAATTTAGAAAGATTTTTAAAATGCAACCGCAAGTTGGTAGTGAGGCCGACATGAAGTAGATCCTACATTGGAGGAAGGACTGTCATCATCAATTTTCAACCTTTACTTTTGAAATTGGTTGGGCACTTTCTGAGACTGCGTAGAAATCGCCATTAAAACGCTTTCTAAAACACTTTTTGCGCATTTTCACCTCTTTTAAACTTCGAATATTTAAAGAAATGTTTTTAGAGATCATGTATATCTTATAAGTAAGTACCATTCCAAATTTCATGTTTCTAGGCCCTTCGGTAACACAAAAATTGCATTTTCGAACGTTTGTTTGCTCCTGCACCCCTTTTGGGGGGGGGGGGGTAATGGCGCCGACATAAAATGTAGCCTATGTTGGAGCAAGGATTGTCACCATCATTTTGACACCATTATTTTTTAAATCGGTTATGTACTTCTTGAGATTGCGTAAAAATCACCATTTAGAAAGTTTTTTAGAACGTCCTTTTGCGCATTTTCACCCCTTAAAAATTTCGAATTTTTAAGAAATGTTCTCAGAGATCATTTATATCTAATAAGTGCCATGCCAAATTCCATGTATCTGGACCCTTCAGTAACACAAAAAATGCAATTTTGAACGTTTTTTTGCTCCTGCACCCCTTTAGGGTTAGTGGCACCGACATAAAATGTAGCCTATGTTAGAGGAAGGGTTGTCATCATCATTTTGACACGATTATTTTTTAAATCCGTTTGGTACTTCCTGAAATTGCGTAAAAATCGCCTTTAGAACATTTTTTAGAACGCTTTCCGCGCATTTTCACCCCTTTTTAATTTCGATTTTTTAAAGAAATGTCCTTAGAGATCATTAGTATCATATAAGTAACTACCATTCCAAATTTCACGTATAGGACCTTCAGTAACACAAAAATCGCATTTTTAGAAATTTTTGCTCCTGCACCCCCTTTTGGCCAGTGGCACGGACATAAGATGTAGCCTATGTTCTAATATGGACTAACACCATCATTTTGATACCATTACTTTTGGAATCGGTTCGGCAGTTCCAGAGCTTACCTCATACAAATAAACAATTTTTACCTCTTTATAATATCAGTATAGATTGTTGCATTAAAATATTTCAATTTATTGATTTTCTGTAAGCATGTAAACACTATTGGCATACACTGGGAGTCTATTGGAATTTGGTGAAATGTTAGAGAAATCGCAATGTTGGCGCCCTTTTTGGCGACTGATTTTGGTCGCCAAATTTGGCGATATATCGCCAAGTTCGATACAAACATGGCGGTATTTGGCGACAGAACAGGATCTCCCCTATGGTAACCCCTTACATGTATGGCGATGCATTAAATGCTGTTCAATAACAAATGAGATGCGTATCATTCGAGCGTTGCCATTAAACAATTAACAAATAATCGCAATTTCTGTGCCACTTACGATAGCGTAAGATATATCTATATATTCTATAAACATTTCTTAGTAAACTAATTCAGTTCTGCGTAAAAATATATAACTCATTTAAAAGCCACCTTTAAGAAATTTACACTCATACCCAGTAACCTTTACGAATTCTAGTCTGTAGCCCTTTATATCAACTGTAGCATTTATATACACTATATAGTATGCATGCATGCATAAATATACTGAAATATAAATGCGCACATCATATTTAAAATTGCATTTCCAGCAACCGTTCCTAATATACAGTAATTTGGATACAGTATAGTATCTGAAATATATTGTGTGTCCCTGTAAATGCTATGCATTTCGTATTATACATGAAATAACTTATTGTAAACCTCAGCAACGTACATCAATTTCATTATATATGAAATAATTTAACATAATTGAAATACGCCGCAAATAATTCCCCCTATACCATTATGTAACGGAATTCTTTTGTGTGGCCCTGTAAAGGAATAATAAATATTTTTTGTACTGAATATTCTACAGAATCCATATTTTAAGAGACTTCATAAATGCATATCAATTTTATTATGTTTGAGAAGGTGTAACAACATTAAAAAATCATTTGAAACTATTTTTTCCTATTTGCGGTAATGTAATGGAATACTTTCGGCAGTTCCGGTAAATGAACTAAACATGCTACTAACTTCATTTGAAATAGGGAACGTGCTATGGTGGAAGTCAGTAGCATCCAAAAATTTCAGGGCAATCCGAGTATGTTCACAAGAGTTTGAGCGCGGGCAGACGGACAGACAAACCGAAGTCATAAACACTTTTCAACTTTTGTTGGGAAGTGTTCAAAAGAGTAGTGGGATTCAAAGTTTAAAAAAATACTTCATCCACAAAAAAAAAAAAAAAAAAAAAAAAAAAAAAATCGTCCACAGCGAAATAAATGTTCATTCGCAGTGGTAAAAGCGCTGGCAAGAAGGCATTTTATTTTGAGCAAGATGATTCATTCGTACTTTTAAAAACCGATGTCGCTGTCGAAAAGAAGAATGTCTCGGCTTTCCCATGTATGTTTTGTTAATAGGTACCTCTGAAATGTACTCCTACGGAGCGGTAGCGCATAGGGGAAAAAACTGCGAAAACGACCCATTTTGAAAAAAAAAATCAAAGGTTTAAACGTTTGTGTATTTTCAAATTGATTACGTCATTTAAAACCTAACAGTACAATCTTTTAGAATATGTCTTCCGCTTTCAACTTTACTTATACTGAATTCTTGCCTTCAAATTCTTCAATAAAAAGTGGACAAATACTACAAGAGTAAAATATTGCTTTCGTCAAGAAGGAATTATTGATTAATAGGAGATTAACCACTTCTTGTTTGTCATCCATTCCATACATTCGACTTTTGTGTGCCCGTACGGCCGTCGTTCAACGACAAAGAGAAAAATTGCATCTTTGGAAGGGAAATTGACGCTACTTACACTTTGCGTTATAGTCCACATTGTTTTTTGTATTAATTATTATTATTTGTTAATATTTCTAAGCGATAGCGCAACTATAATCCTACTATTTTATTATGTTGTCCATGGTTGCTAAAAAAGAAAGACAAAACTCGATTAAAAATTCTTTCTTTCCATTCTTCATTTTTGTCCAGCTATATAAATCCGATTCAGGGCATGCGCGACAGCTTTTTTAGACTCAGATGGAAAGAGGGGAGATTTTCATGAGAGCTCTTTGTGATTTTGAATAAATAACTCAGCTAATTATCATAAATTCAAT
This sequence comes from Maratus speciosus, assembly GCA_963932465.1. NCBI lineage: Eukaryota > Metazoa > Arthropoda > Arachnida > Araneae > Salticidae > Maratus > Maratus speciosus. Next base: position 491,490,363 of record OZ010789.1, read on the forward strand.
ATTTTGAGTCTCAGGTGCACTCGGACATGCTTTGGAGTATCACCACCTAAATTGTCAGCCTTACATGTTTGGTAGTTTTTCCTAGCCATTGCACACTTCGAGAAAACCTTTATTGTATTAGTATCGGTATTAAATAGAAAGTTATAAGTGTATCTGGACTGCCATGTAAAAATGTGTTTGAAAATAAATCCTCCTGTAGTAATGTACGGCTAGAATTAAATTAATAAATTGCAAAGCATTATTAAAGGAATAGTTTTCTTTCTATTTTGGCTGTTTATAAAATGAAAAAATGCGCTTATCTGTTACACATTATTTAGAATTTAGTACGTTTCTGCAATTAAATAGGAATAAGTTTTAATAATAGAATAAAATAAATAATATATTCTGGTTAAATGTGATCTGAAACCCAAACATAAAACAACGCTCTTATCATATTTATACGGAATTCTCGTCTCAATATTCTTCAATAAAAAATAGGCAAAATAAACTTCAAGAGCTAGGCAATCTGCAGATGATGTTCTTCATCAATGTTTACCAAGTTAGGCAATCATATGGCAAAATATTGCTTTCGTCCAAGAGGAAATATTGAGTGACAGAAGATTAACCACTTCTTGTTTGTCGTCACATTTCATACATTCGGCTTTTTTGTGCCCTTACGGTCAGCCACTCTCGGCAAAGAGAAAAATTGCATCGTTGGAAGTGAATTTGACGCTAATTACACGTAACGTTATAGTAGACATTGTTTTTGTGATAATAATTATTTTTTAACCCTTTAGGTACTGAATTATGAATTCATGAAAATTTTATCTTCTAAAGCCTTTTTCGTGAATTGTTTAAACTACATTAGAAGACTTACCTAATCATTTAATAAATTTTAGAAGGATTTTAGAAGAATTGAAGAATTTAGAAAGATTAATTAAATTCGAATTTAATGGAATTTTGTGCGATATTTATAAAAACATTCAAATCTTATATTTTAAATATTTTTCTTAGTATTTTGTAGAATTAGGAAATGTACAAATATAATGGTCTTACAATAGAAATATTTCCCAGTTGAAAAATCTCCCTCTCCCCAAAGCCAAGAAAACTGAAAAGATGGAAAGGCATAAGAAATCATCCTTTTAAATATATCTTTGCTTTGTGTAACCAATAATGCTTTTGGAACAAAATAAAGTAATGTATCTATAAGTCATTCTAAACTGTATTACAACTAATCGATGTATTAATTGGATTTTATAACAAATTATGTTAATGGTACTGCTAAGTACCGCCAGTAGATAAAGGGTTAATATTGCTAATTTATGTCGCAAGCGCAACTATAGTCCGATTATTTTATTTTTAATTCATATTATATTTATTTGTATTTTCTGTAGTGTCGGCTTTCGTTATTACCCGACTGCCAAGAAGGGTTATCTGTTTCACGCGTATCTGGGCATGTGGATTTCTTTATACCCTCGAAACATCCCAACGGATGGATGGATTTAAATGAATGACGTCTCTATTGATTCGTCTTAACTGCCCGATGGTTATAGACTAGGTTTTGCTTTTATAAATTCAAAATGGCGGTAGAGATGAAAAAAATTACGCAGTATATTAGGTGGCATATCATTGGACAGGTTTTTCAAAATAAATACGCTGTTTTATTGACTATTGTCAGAAGCTCCGTTTAAATATTACACAAGCTGGAAGTTGTGTAGGTAGGATCTCTAGCTTTATTGCGACTCTAACCTTCATAGACATCTATAGGCCTCCTACAAACAGTGTTTATAGATAAGAACTAACAATTGAACACAACTTAAAAGTCATTAATACAAATGAATAAAAAAAAAATAGGTAATTAATATAAAAATAGTTTCGCATTCGTGAAAAATAATTAATTAGTTTGCTTTTTATGCAGTCGGGTTTTTTGATTTTTTAATTATTGTTGCATGTCAAAATAGCCTTTATGATGGATTCAGAGAATAAGTCCAAAGACAATAAATGCAACAAATGACTTCACTGTATTTTTTTCTCTGATGGCCAATAAAGTTTGTAAAGCTGTTTTCACGGTAAGGTTGTAAAACCATTTTTCAAAAAATGTTACGTGTTTTTACCCGGCTGCCAAGAACGGTTATGTGTTTCACGCGTATCTGGGTATATGGATTTCTTTATACCCTCGAAACATCACAACGGCTGGATGGATTTTAATGAATGAGGTCTCTATCGATTCGTCTAAACCATCCGATGGTTATAGGCAAAAATCTTTTTTTTAAAATGGCGGCTGTAAAATACAAAATAGGGTAGCGACGAAAAAAAAAAAATTATGCACCCTATCGAGTGGCATATCATTGGATAGGTCTTTCTAAATGAAGAGGGTGTTTCATTGACTATTTTACAGGCAGAAGCTCCGTTTAAATAACACACAACCTGGAGTTATGTAGGTAGGAACTCTTGCTTTACTGCAACTCTGACCTTCATAGACATGTATAGGCCTCATGAAAACAGTGTTTATAGATAGGAACTAACAATTAATCACAACTTAAAAGTCATCAGTGCAAATAAATAAAAAAATAGGTAAGTAATATAAAAAATAGTTTCACATTGAGGAGAAATAATTAATTAATTTGCTGTTTACGCATTCGGTTTTTTTTTTAATTTTATTTTTACTTGTTTAAGATTCTTTATATGCAGATACTATTTCACTTAACCCTTAAATGCCGTGTGTTGACTTTCGGCAACATACCCAATTTATTCTTCTAAAATAATATTAGAATAATATTAAAGCCTTAATGCCTAACGTTGTCAATAAAATTCACATTTAAAATGTTATTAAATCAGTTTTCAACCTGTAGGTGGCAGCAATAGTGCTGTTTAAGAATAAAGCTACATGTGCTTTTTGTTTTGTTATGAAGCTAGTGAAATACCCAATTTGGTTCTTCAGTGAGCAAGTAAAACTTATTCCTTATCATAGTTCTTAAGTTTCATGTGTGTTTAATATTATATAAATTTACCAATGAAAATTATTTTTTCAATTAATGTATTGTCGATCAGCGACAACTTGTTTTTAGCTGTAAACCATACTTAAAACAAAATATAATTATTTAAAGTATTTTTCCCGTGATTTATTTAAGAAATGAAAGCTGAAAAACATTTTTAAATTGATATTTAAAAAATCAGGCTTTTAAGGGTTAAATTCCTAAAACCAATAAATCTGATAAATTTATTATCAGATTTTTTTTATTTAAAACTTGGATGCATTACAGTAAAAACTAGAGATGAATCATTGAATTATTTCATCTACGACCATCAGTAGGTCAAGCAAAGAAACGCTTATTAACAAAAATATTTTGCATTTTCGAATTTTCTTTATTAATTGTTGCGTTGAAATAGTTTTTATGATGGATTCAGAGAGTGAATCCAATAGCAATGAATGCAATTAATGACTTCAATGCGGTTTTTAGCTAACAGGCTATCAAACCCTGAGAGCTATTGTGCCCTCAGGTTCTGTTCAGGTGTCGGGTGTATCAGGTTCTGTATTCAGGTGTCAGATTCTGTACGTATGTATGTATGCATAGTCGTGGGAAAAAAAGTAAACACCCCTTATTAACTCTGCAAAAAATTATTGTAGAAGAAAGTTACTTCTACCACACGATTGGTAATAAAGTCTACTTTTAAATGATGTAAATAAAATTTGCTTGGGGGTGGGGGGGGGGGGGCATCTACATCTTACAACGAACCATAACTTTCTTTTTTTTCAATAGCAGTACACAATTCTGACAGCATAAATGAAATCTACACATTTCAATTAGCCCAAAAACAATTTTTTTATGCAATTCGTACGATAAGTTTCCGAGAAATTAATTATTTTAAAGCGAGCATATTGTAGGGGCTGTATCCAAATTGAAGTTCGATACTTGATTGTTGACGGAGAGAGCCGCCTTCTTGATCAAAGTATCTTAAGCGCACTTCAAGCAGTCATTGATCGCTGCTAGATTACAGGATATCATAAGAAATTTCAAAATATCTAGTTACTTCTATCATAGACTTAATTCCCTTAATAATTTGATCTTAAACCATCATTTTGCCATTTTTTAACCATAATTTGAAAACTACTTGGAAGAAAAATGTGAAATTTTGGATTTGCACAAGCAGGACTTAATAAATCTAAATCCATCAAAAAAATTGCAGGTTGCAATTCATGATTTTTTCGAATATTAATTTCATAATTCGTAATTCATAGCACAAAATTATAAAAAAAAAATTAAAATTCAGCGTATTTATGTTTGGGTGTTTTAGTACTATTGCTACACAAAAAATTAGCACATTTAGGAGTATAACTTCAGGAGATATTAGTCAAAATATGAAAATATAATTTAACATTAGAAACACTAAATTTTGAATGTTTATAATTCAAAAACTTATCATTCAAATGACTTGAAATTTGATGTGTAGGCATAGTTTAAACAGAAGATTTAAAATATCCTGTTACAATTGGGTATTTCCATTGAAAAAAAATGAAGTTTGGGTTCGTTTTAATATGAAGATGGCCCCCTAAGCAAATTTTATGTATATCATTTAAAAGTAGACATTCTTTCCAATCGTCTGGTAGCATTAATTTTCTTTTACGATAATTTGTTGAGGATTTAGTGTGGGGTGTTTATTTTTTTCCCACGACTATACATAAAGCGATAACTCTTGATAGAAATTTCCGATTTGCTTCAAATTTTGTAAATAGCTTCGTTCTGATAAGGTGCTTCTCGGAATAGTTTTCGGGGTTCATTGATTAAGAATAAAGGAGGGATCGGGGACTAAATCCTTCTTAATTTAGATAAATGAATTTTTCATGCAGAATTTTCCGATTTGCTTCAATTTTTGGATATAGGTTTATTCTGATAAGGCACTACCTGATACGTTTTGGGGTTCTTTAGTTAACTATAAAGGGAGGAACGAGGTTCATCCCCTTTAATTTAGATAAAAGGGTTTTTGATGCAGAGTTATCCAATTTGCTTCAAATTTTGGATATAGGTTCATTCTGATAAGGTGCTTCCCTAATTAGATTTGCATGTTCATTGGTTAAGTAAGGGGAAATGAAGGAACAAATTCCCTCTCAATTCGGCTAAATCAGCTTTTTGTCAATTTCTTTATTTTTTGAAGGGCATTATTCTTTGAAATTAGAGTAAGCTCAATACCATCAGTTTAACTGGGCACTTTTCATTTTATTTGTTTCTCTGGTGGCCAAAAAAGATTGTAAAGCTATTTTCTTGGTAAGGTTGTAAAATTATTTTCCAAAATTATTTTACGTATTTTTTAAGATTCTTTTTATGCAGGTACTATTTATATTAAATACATCAAAACAATAGATCTGATAAATATAGTATTAGACTAATTTTTTTTTTATTTAAATCTTGGACGCATTCCAGGAAAAACTAGATATAATATGTAAAATATTTCCTCTACGTCTTTCAGTAAGTCAAGCAAAAACCTGCTTACTAACAAAAATATTTTATATTTTCGAATTTAGAATTGGATATATATTCATTTTCAGCAATAAAAGAAAATGATTTCTTTCGAGCGAAAAAAAATCCTACCAAGAAGGGTTGAAAAGTCAATGAGATGGCGTCAAAACTGGATCGATGTAAAACAACCATTTTCTACCTGCGAACGAAATATCTTCACATAAACAAAGTTTCTGTCCAGTATCTAGACTAGTTTTAATTATTTTAATACAGGAATACACACGCAACACACAGAAAAAACTGTTTTGTTGGAACAACAAAAATAAAGTTGTGGCAACTAAATTTTTTAGTTGGTATAGCTCCAACCAAAGTTTGAGTTAGACTGACCAAATCATTTTGTTGGCATGATGTAGTTGTTCCAACCAAATCGATTTGGTAAATGTAACCAAATGTATTTGGTTGTTATAACTAAATAAAAATCCATTTAGTAGTTGTAACCAAATAAATTTGGTTGCAACAACCAAATCTATTTAGTTGTTAAAACCAACTGGAAATCTATTTGGTAGTAGTAACTGAATGAATTTGGTTACAACAACCATATCTATTTGGTTGTTATAACCAAATTAATATCAATTTAGTTATAATAACTAAATGGATTTGGTTACAGGTACCAAATTCATTTGATTGGAACAACTACATTAAGCCAACAAAACGATTTGGTCAGTCCAACCCAAACTTTGGTTGGAGCTATATCAACTAAAAAATTTAGTTGTGATAACTAAATTAAAAAAAAGTTGTGACAACTTTTTTTAAAAATTTGTTTCAAATACTTTTTTATGCTAATTTTTCGGAAGAACACGGTTTCCAAATTACTATATGAGAAATCCTCACTTTAAGATTTCAGTTATTTTTACTCACATGAAGACTATGCATGGACTTGAAGAAAGAACGCAAATGAGGCCATGACTTTCAATCGAGTTGTCATTAGTTATCCCTGACTTTATACCAAGTCAGTTCACTAGAAACCCTGGACTCTTGACCAAATCTGTGATTACTGCTGCTAGTCATTTTTGTTGAACCGCTGCACACTGCAAGAGACTAACTGCTCTGCACGAAGAATTGATGCTTACTCCATGACTACTCTACTCATGATACTTGAATGCTACTATGAATGCATACTCCTATTACTTCAAATGCTACTGAGACTGATACTTCATTCTGATATATATAAAACTTATTCTTTCTTAGAATAACAGGGAGGCAGGGCCCTGAATTAACTTAAACATCCCCGAATAGTGCCAGATAATCTTCAGTTCGGCCCATCACTTGGAGTCCTGACACAACCTGTCAAAGCTATTGCACCCGTCCAAACTTCTGGACGCCCCTCATAAATTCTCAATTTCGGTGGAACCAGTTTAATTGCATCGTAAGACAACCTTGTTTGTATCTATTTATATAAAATCCAAGTCTCTGTGTGTCCCTCACAATTCCGGTAGGACCGCCTCATTGTAATGAGTAATTGTTGAAAATTACTAATGCAGGGTTACCACAGTAGTGCCAAATTTTGACCAAGTTGGCGGAATATCGACAAATTTTATGAAATATCACCAAATTTGGCAACAAAATAAGTTGTCATATATGAAGTCAACTTGACGATAGCTAGTTAATTTGGCGAAATTCCCATTTAAAACCATTAATATTTCATTATCGAGCTCACCACAATTTAATTTAAAAATCAGGCTTTTAAGGGTTCTTTTCAAAATCTATGGGCGAGAATTTAAAGTGTAATATACGAAAATGTACGTCTTTACATTTTCATCCTGATGCTATTAACAACACAACAGTCAATAGGCAGTGCTGTACTGTCTGAGCTCCTAACTGCGCGATTTTAATATGCTTTAGGTACTTTTCCAGTATAAGGACGTTGGCAAGACAGAGAAAACAAAATTTCGCAACATATTTTCTAGCAAATTATTCACTGTTTCATATACACAAGTAATTTTTCAATATTTATACAATTTATTTAATATAAAGAAGCCATTTAACGACTTTTGTATACAAACTAAAGTAAATTGTATATAAAAGAAACAACAATAACATAGATATAAATAAAATATTTATAGATTATATAAATAAACTTATAAGCTCATTAAATTTGTTTTCATAGCTGTTTATATCATTTGGCAAAAAATCTCACTTCTGAAGTACAAATTATGACAAACTTTCAAAAAATACGCCAAGGCCCATATATTGGAAAAGTACCACGCTTTATATAGTCGGTCACAAAACATAAATTCCCGGTACTTTTCCATTTCAGAGGCCTTGGCTAAGAAGGAAAATTAGCAACATAATTTCTGGCAACCTATTTGCTATTTCATATACACACGAATTTCTTTTTCAATACTTATAGAATTTATTTAGCATAAAGAAGCCATATATCTAATTTTATAATACAGACACGACCTGTAATCTGCAAAAAGCCTCAAATCCGCACAATACTTGGAAACAAGCTGTGCGGATCAGTGGTCTTCTACTGTTTTACAGTTTTTCATCAATGAATTTCATTTTTAAAACCTGTTGTTTTCATCTATCGCTGCAGAATAAGGGAGAAAAACTCATATTCTTGCATATGTGTTGAATATATCTTAGTTTTTTTTTTTTTTTGCCAATTTTTCATTGTGAAAGTCTAGGTGCGACTATTATGCGGGAAAATCTACTACACAATATTGTACACTCTAATGCTAAAACATCACTGGTTTAAAAAAACACATTATAATAAAATTAGTAACTTACCAAATGTTTCCAGTTTATGTACTGTTTATTAAATATAATTTTTCTTTTTATGGTAATATTTTTATAGACGTAAAATTTACAAATAACCTTTGTGAAAATTTTGACAAAAAATTCTCATAATAAATCAGTTTCACTGAATGTATCAGTATCACTATTGTAGTGTGAATTGGTGTCTGAAAAATCTCTACCATTCCATAAAATGTCATTTTCGCTTCCGTCCAAAGCGTCGAAGATAACCATCTTAAAACTTTTTGAAATTATATCGCTTGTCATTAAAGTCAAGCTTTGTAATATCAAACAACACATTAGTTCCAGGGATGGACCCTTTACTTTTCCACTGGGAATTTTTCTTTGTTCCCATTGACCATCCAATCTCCATATACTTGTCTTATACTGTCTTTAGACGGTTTGTTAACCGATACGACCAACGGTTGATGAATTGATGCGAGTTCTTCAGAAATTATCAGAAGATCTGTTTTGCCTACTGAAAGTTCCTTCTTCACATCATCAGAAAGCTGTCCTCGGACGCTATTGAGTACCAGCAAGGCTGGTTTTTTGAACAATGATCCACACCTTTACTTTCAAAACATTGCTAACCTAATCTTTCATCATTTTTTTATTTATTCCATTTATGTGAAGAAAATATTTTGACGATTTTTTTTCTGCTTCAAATCAGGGGGGCGACTATTACGCGAGTAAATACGATATTCAGTTAATTATAATAGTAGTAATATTATTATTTTTAATAATAGTAAATAATAATTACTATTAATAGTATTAATATTATTTTATAATAACAGTTAATAAATTAATTCTAAATAAACTAATATTAGAATAGAATAAATTTATTAACTGATATTATAAATAATATTAATTAGTAATAAATAGATCAAATGTGATAAAAAAATACAACTTAATAAATATATTTTTAATGAGTACACACATATATAAATACATAGAAAAATAATTAAAACCCACAAAAACCAGAAAACCACGGGTTTTTGCCAACCCTGCTGTATTTAAAACCAGAATTTAATAAAAACTTACTAATGATATAAAATAGTTATTTTCAAATAAATTCAACAATTAGGATATCAACAGAGATTCTCCCAGACAGTTTCAGGAGGGTGCTGCACCCTGCCTGCCCTTAGATTTACAAAATAGCACCCCTCTTGTCCCTCATTTAAAAAATTAGCTCCCTTGTTGCCCCCACCTGAAAAAAGTGCCTATACACATTTGTTTATTAAAAAATTTACTTGCATAGTAAAAACTGACTCATTGTTGTCTTTAAAATAGTTTTCTGTCTATTAAATATTAAAAAGTAGTTTTAAAAATCAAAAGAATGCCTTTAAAATTTTCAAGAAATGCCCTTAAGAATCCAAAACATGCCCTTCGGAAACTAAAAGTTCCCTTTTCCCACAAACAGCACCTGGCCCTTTTTTAAACCTGGGGGAAACTCTGATATCAATAATTAATAAAATATTTGTCAAATTAGTCACTGTTTAAATTATCTACCCTACATATCTTTCTACATAAAGTAATAGTTGACGACTACCTGAAAAATATAAGCATAACAATTTGGAAATTATAAAAGACTATAAAGAATAATGTAAATTAATTTATTATTTAATGTTAGTTGTTAGTACTTTAAAATATTTGTTAGTTATGTTAGTATTTACAAGATATTAAATTGCACAATTTCAACCTGCATACAAAAGAACATCCTGAATCCTCCTCGATTTAATATCAGAAATAAATTTTAAAGTGTCCATATATAGTTAAAAGTTTCTGAGCTTCTGTAATGTCAGATACATACTCTTCAAAAGATGAAAAAAAAAGGGAAAATTTGGTTCTTCTACTCTCGCTTTTTTTATTTCTCCAAATAGGCACATCTTCATTATGTAGATTTTCTCCAATGGTTGCACTGATATCACCATCAGCTACATCATCATTTAGTTGATCACCAAAATTGCATAAGTCCTGTATGCTGAGACTCTAGCAGAAACCAGAAACGCATCCTTACGTACATCCAGTATGAAGAGACTAGCGGAAGAAAGGAAAACAATAAATTGAAACGGAACACATTTAAAAGAAAAAATAGCTACAGGGCTTGAAATTCAATTTTTTCTTGGAAGGGAGTCTCCCTCCCAACATTTATAAATGAAGGGGAATTGGGCCGTTTGTGGAGGTAGAAAAGAAATCTTTAAAACACACTATTCATTTACATGCTATTTTAAGAATCCCATCAATACAGACACGATAATTTAAGCAGTTTAAATCAGTGATTCAGAATAATTATAAATTTATTTGTGTTATTAATAGAATTTCCTAAATTGGTCGAGGGAAGAATATTGTGAAATTAGTCTATCGGTCTCGAGGAAAAAAAAAATCATGAATTCCGTCAATTGGTCATAAAATAAAGTAAAAAATTTTGTCAATCTGTCGTAAGAAGAAACCATGAAATTTGCCAATCAGCCATGGTAAAAAAAAAAAAACTCAAATTTGTAAAGTGTTAGCACAAAAAAAAAAAAAAAAAAAAAAACCTGCGAAATTTGTCGATCTGTTGCTGAAAAATACTGTGAATTTTGTTGATCTGTGGAGGGAAAAAGGTTGTAAAATTCATCAATTGGTCCTTGTAAAATACGACGAAATTCATTTTCAGTTGTGTGTAAGAAAAAAGCAGTGAATTTTTTCAATCTGTCAATAAAAGAAACTTTGAAATTCGCCAATCAGTTAATGAAAATAATAGGGATTCAGCAAAGCAGCAATTTCGCTGACTACTGAAGCTTCGGTCAAAGTGTATACCGGATATTCGGTATTCGGCAACCCGATACATAAAAAAAAATTTAATACGCATTTTCTCATATATTAGCTTTTTTAATAAACTTTAAAATTAAAATTAAATTCTTAATAATTTAATTCAGTTATGCTTTTACCCTTAAATCTTATTACACAAAACAATTTAACAATGACTTATTTCCAATTTCCACTCACAAATTCATTAACCCATCACTTATTTTTTATTATTTTATCACTGCTAAATACCACCTACACAGGGTATTATTATAGATAAGGATTGTCAGAAAAACAAATGTTTATTCAAATAAAAGATAACTGTTGTAATTAAGCTGATTTACTGATTGTCTAAGTCTAAAAATAAACATATTATATATAGGAGAGTTCTCAAATACAAAAGGTATCATAACAATTTGTATATTTAACCATTTTCTGTCAAATTATTGATACATATTTATATGAATATTTTAACCATTATGGTGATGAAGATAACACATTTGAGCGATTTTAATTTAATGGTTAAAAAAGGTTATAGAATAGGCATAGGGTTATACCTATTTGATGCGTTTTTTCTTTAATATATACCTTAGATAAACAGAGATGAACTCTGATATACTTTATACTTATTTGAAGTGTATATTAAAAAAAATACACATTAAATAAATTTAAATTAAAAAAACTAAGGTAGAAATAATTAAAATTATATATGATAAGGGAAAGATGCTTCTCTCTTTCTTCCTTACTTTTTTTCTCTCTATCATAGACAGTTGTTTTGATTTCATCCCTATGTAGACTATTTTAGGAAGGAAAAAATTTTTTGAGTGCAGTGGAACTCATGCACATAATATTGAAATTCTTTGTTTAACCTATTCTACTTCTAAGTAAAAGAGAATCCTTCTATTTCTAAGAAAATATTTATCTGCAATTATTCGGCCGAATACTTCGGTTTACATTCTGAATAACCGAATACAGAACAGTCGATTCAGTATTCGGTCAAACTCTAGAAAATAACGTGAAACTTGTCAATGGATTGCAGGAAAATGATTGAAACTTGATTGATCGGTTACAGGAAAAATCGTGATTTTCAACAATCTTAAAAACAGCAAAATACATCAACTGTTCGTGCGACAATATTATGAAATGAAAAATGCAGTCGTGGCATTAAATCTAGGGATTGACCGAATACCGAATAGTCGATTCGGTATTCGGTATGTAAACCAAATATTCGGCTTCGGCCGAAAAATTGCACATAAGTATTTTCTTAGAAGTAGAAGAATTCTCTTTTACTTAGAAGTAGAATAGACTAAACGATGAGTTTCAATATTGAGTTCAGAGTTCAGCTGCACTACAAAAAACAAGTCAAAGGCCATTTTTAATAAAAAAAAAATTTTCCTTCCTAAAATAGCCTACATAGGGGTGAAATCGGGACAACTGTCTACGATAGAGAAAAGAAAAATAAAGAAGATGGTCATATTTCCCTTATCATTTAATTTTAATTATTTCTACATTAGTTTTCTTAATTTAATATGTATTATCTTTAATATACAACTCAAATAAGTACATCAGAGTTCATCTCTGTATATCTAAGGAGTATATTAAACAAAATACACAAATATACTTCTATGCATATCCTATAGCTTTTACAACCATTAAATTAAAATCGCTCATATTTGTTATCGTCATCACCACAATGTTAAAACATTAATCAAAATAGAAATATGTATCAATAATTTGACAGAAAATAGTAAAATGTACAAATTGATATATGATACCTTTTGTATTAGCAAACATTCCTATTCAATATGTTTATAATTAGACTTAGACAATCAGTAAATCAGCTTAGTGACAACATTGTTTCTTTTTATTTGAAGGAACTTTTGTTTTTCTGACAATCCTTATCCTTAATAATAGCCTGTACAGTTTAATACTTTCATAGGTTAATTTGGGTATTGACTAGTGATAAAACAATAAAAAATAAGTGATGGGTTAATGAATTTGTGAGTGGAAAGAAGTCATTAATTTTTTTGTGGAATTACATTTAAGAATACAAATGTAACTGAATTAAATTATTAAGAATTTAATTTTAATTAATGTTTATTAAAAAAGCTATTACATGCAAAAATATGTATTAAAATTTTTTAAGTATTCGGTATACACTTCGACCAAAGCTTCGGTATTTGGTAAAATTGCTGCTTCGGTCAATCCCTAATTAAATCATCATTTGAAAAAGAAAAAATTCTCCAGAAAATGGTGAAAACTTTTGGACAAGAGCATCTCCTATCCATGATACAGTAGACTCCCTCAAACCCACACAGTTTGGGACCAGAGGTTGTGCAGATTTTAGAATTTTGCGCTTTTCTGGTCATTGCTTTGTTTACATGTTTTAAACAGTAATTTGATTGTAGTAATACAATAGAGATTTTATGAATACTTACAACTTGTGATATTAAATTGGTTGCAAGAAAATATCATAATGTAAAATGTTAAAATAAATAAGTAATAAAGTAAAATAATAAAAATTAGATAATTTTAAAAATGATTAAAATATTAAAAGGTCATATAAATAATAATGTACAATTAAATATGCATAATAAAGATGAGTTACACTTTTCTTGAATTATTGAATGAAACTTGCCTCATAAAGGTATACTACTAATTCACATCAAAATCATAAAATAAGGAAGTTTTATTTCAGGTTTAGCCACACTTAATAACCAAAAAGCTTGATTAATACATAAATATATTTGGTAAAAAGATTGCAATCACCAGTGATATCAGCAATATCTTGATTTTTTTTTAAAAATCAATTTATACTTTCTTCATGATAAAACACGACTTCAGTCATATTATTGAGAATTACATATTAAAATACATACATAATGATGTAAAAATGAAAAACTCTGTAATTTTGTCCCTACATCTGAACTGAAAGTTTCATTGTTTACATCTGCAATGATGTGCAGATTTTAGGGTTACGGATTTTAGGGAGTCTACAGTATTCTTTTGGGCAGGATTTCAAAATTTTAGGTGCAAATCCCGGCATGAAATTCAAGCCCCAGAAAATATCTGGAAAATTAATTAATCAGTCCTAGAAAAAAAATCATAAAATTCAACAGTCAATCGTGGGGGGGGGGGGGGTATTCTTCAGTTTGGTTTACAGAAAAACATTGTGTCATTTGCCAGTCTATCGGGCAGAAATTTGCGATATTAAATTGGTTGCAAGAAAATATCATAAAATTGTACTGATAAAAGGTGAACTCTAAACAAACCAGTTAAAAATGGTTGGAACAGCAGAAGTATCATTCTGGAGGCCACCATGTTGGATTCCTTTTATTGCCGTGGAAACCCTTGTTCCCACCAGGTAGCGATTTATGCTCATGTTAGGGTAAAGGAGAAAAAGAAAAATGTAAATTTTTAAGAAAACCTAGATTTAAGAATAAGAATTAACACTAAATCAATCAAAATTAATAATCTGAAAACAGAAACATGCATAGCAAACGTTAAAACAGGGGAAGGGGGGAAAGGAGACCACAACGAAAATACAATATATATATATATTTTAATACTAAGCTTAAACATTTAAAATGAAAGTTTCTTTTTAGAAAACTGAGTTTTAAGATTAAAAATTAAAGAAACCCAGCCAAAACAACAAAAATAGGCATAGCAAATGTTACCGGGGGAAAAAGGGGGGGGGGATGCAACGAAAATGTCGTAAATAAAAATTATTTATGAAGAATACCAAGATTAATCATATATATATACAGTAGACTACCTCAAAACCACAAACGTCTAAAATCCACACATTTTTACAGATGTAAACAATAAAACTTTCATTTCAGATGTACAGGCAAAATTACAGAATTTTTTTAGTTTTATTTCATCCTGTATGTATTATAATATGTAGTTCTTAATAATATGAGTTTTTCCATAAAAGGAGAATTTTTTTTTTTTTTTTTATAATATGTAGTTCTTAATAATATGAGTTTTTCCATAAAAGGAGATTTTTTTTTTTTTTTTTTTTTTTTTTTTTTTTTTTTTTTTTTTTTTAAATCAAGACATTGCTGATCATTGGTAATCACAATCTTTTTACTAAATATATTTATGTATTAATCAAGCTTTTTTGGTTATTATTATGATAATTTTGATGTGAATTAATAGAGAGTGCTTTTCATAAGGAAAGTTTCATTGAACAATTCAGGAAAATGTACCTGACCTTTTTTATGCATATTCAAATATACATAATTATTTACTTCACCTTTACTTTCAATATTTTATTCAGTCTTTACATTATCTTACTTTTTATCCTTTTAGTTTATTACTTCACTTAATTATTTCAATATTTTACTATATTACAATCATTCATTATAATTTTTATTGCATTCAAATGACTGTTTAAAAAACGTAAATAAAGCAATGAGCAGAAATCCACAAAATTCTAAAATCAACACAACCTTTGGTCCCAAGCTGTGCGGATTTGAGGTAGTCTTCTGCATATATAATGCAATATATCCGCAAAAAAATACACAAATATAGCACTGTTTAAGGAATAAACAGAAAAGTAATTAGCAAACTATTAACAGTGTTAAGCGTGGGTTACTTTTTTTTTTTTAATTCGGACTTCTTGATTGGCCCCACTTTTTTGAAATGGTAAAATTCACTTTATTTAATAACACATTAATTAAAGTGAAAAGAAGAATTTTATCACTTAAAAAAAGTGGTGCCAATAAAAAAAATTTGCATTAATAAAAAGTAGCCCATCTGGCAACACTGGTGATAAGCAAAAATTCACAAAATGCACAATTGTAAAAAATAAAACACAAATGAAAAACAGCTGAAGTATAAGCAAAGCATCAAAAACATACAATAACATGAAATCAAGGGTGGAAAATCAGTAACCAATTTTTGTAGCAAGCTTGGAACAGGTCAAATTAGTTTTGGAGCAAGTCAATTAGAGCGGGTTAATTACATATTGTAGCAGGTCCAAATTAACAGTAAATATGATTTGTTATAAACTCTTCTTTACTATTGTGCATATATACACAATTATAAATGTTAAAACAGAATATATATATATATATATCTATATCAGCGGTAGAATTGATATAAACACAGTAATTATCACTGGCCTGCTACATAAGATTCTATTAAGTCCCTTTAACCCCCTGAGTGACACCCCCCCCCCCCCTTCCTAGAATATAAATCAAACTTCTTTTCAAGTTATCTGAAATTTTCATAATAATAAAATGTAAAATTATAATTTGCTAAAAATTAAACAGTACATAAAGAAAAACTATAAAATTATTAATTAAATATTTCATTTCAGATAATATATTTCAACTGACTTTCTACTTAAAAAAAAAATAAAATAAAATAAAATAAATATATAATGAGATTTGTGCGACTACAACTCTTTTGGAGGAGGGGGAGGAGCTGCACCCCAACTGTCCACACCACCAAAAACCTGCCCTTTTTTAAACCTAGGGGAAACTGGCGCAGCAATTTCAAAACTGTAATAGCAATTTCTTAATACAGTCGAACCTCGTTATCCCGACACGCTAATGACCAGAAAAAGTGTCGGCATAAGCGGAGCGTCACGGTAACCGGAGTTGGAGAAAAATATGTATATAAAAAGCTGTACTTTTAATAAATTTAAGAAAATTTGAAATTCATAACTGTTCTTGCAATTTTAAGCAATAAAACGTTATTATCAAACACAAAAACAAAATTGAAAAGAATAAAAATCAGATTTATGATTACTTTTTTTTTTTTTTTAATTGTTACATGACATATTGATGAATGCTTATCCCCCAGATGTTCTTCCTACAATTCTTTTTTCAATGTTATACAATGCATTGTAATCAGTATTCGTTGTTTCAGAAATGGATGTTAGATCATTTCTGATGTTTGCTTATCCCCAGATGTGCTTCCTACAATTCTTTTTTCAATGTTATACAATGAATTGTAATCAGTATTCGTTGTTTCAGAAATGGATATTAGATCATTTCTGATCGTTTCAATGCTTCGGTTTTAGTCAGATGAAAAACGCCGTGTAATCACAAGAAAGCGCCGCCTGACCAGAACAAAAAGACTGCGAGTAGACTGATACTCTATCTGGAGCTTAAGTGGGTCATTCATACTGTGTGGGTTTATTTATTCGGATAAAGGATTGAAATAAAATTTCTCATGTATCTCATTGGGTATTTCAGACACTTTTATGAAAAGTTTGGCTAAGACATTTTTTACCGCTTAATTTCCATTCTTATAAAATGGATAACAAAATAATACCATGCCAAAAATACAAGCAAAAAAGAAATATATCCATTTTTTTAAAATATCTTTCAAGAAGACTTAACCTAAAATTTAAAATTTTGAATTGCTAACATTGAAAATCAAATCAATACACGAGTTATATATATATATTTTTCCTAACAGCTTAGAACTTGCTAATTAGTACTATTATATTATTATTGCAAGACTAGGATAAATTAATTTATAAAACAACATTAATAAACAGTATGTCTAAATTAGTAATAACAATCTTTTCAGAATTTTTTTAGTTCATGTGCACTTATTAAACTATTGATAAATTAAATAAAAGTTTACATGTAAGCATTTCCTCCCAGGATCAATTACATATTGTTATAATTTTCATCTCTTTTATCTTATAACAAACTTCACAACCATTATATAAAATAAAAATTGTAAGATAAACACTGTATTTAAGAACAACAGCAATACAGAGTACAGACGCTATGTCGATTTTAAAACACGGCAAAGGGAAAATGTCATAACGATTAGTTGGGATGATTGGCTGTGCGTCGACTAAATTTCTTGTTGCCCGATATTATTTACTGGATCACGACAAAATTAACATCGAATCGCTAGGTGGAAAAGCACGTACCATAAATGAATGCATTTTGCTTGCACCGATTTCTGATAACGACAATGTATATGGTTTATCAGAGTTGTGTCGCTGAATGAACAGCAATTATAAAATTTTTCTCTGATGATAGTCACAGGAAATGCAGGCCGAAAGTACTAAGAAGTTTTCATATTACTTGCGTATTCGCCCGGAGTCCGCCATCTTGTTTCTTTGTTGATCATCGCCGATTTTAAATTTATTTATTAGGATTTATTTTTGTTGTTATTTATGTTGTTGTTTATGTTTAATCTCTAAATTTCCAAAAATTAAGCATAAAGTGGTTATAAATGACCGACAAAGAAATAAGATGGCAGAGTCCGGGTGAATATGCAAGTTGTTTCAAAGTTTTAAATAAAATGTATATTTTTAACTTGTAACTTTTATTTTAGTCACCTTTTAAGTAAAACAATAAGCTTTTTAAAGTTCATATTTCGTATGATTCAAGATTTAACTGTAGATAGTAGTTCATTCCTTGATAATAAGACATAGCTGTAACAAATAATGTTTAAATTGTAAATGAATTTAATTTTCTACATAACTGACTGAATTGTTTATTTTAAATTATTTTCAAATGAAGTATATGTCATAGGAAATTATTTTATAAAAAACCTAGTTTAAATTTTTAAAAAGTAGTTTATATATATATATATATATATATATATATAGTATATAAAACCTGTTTTTTTTTCAACCGTGTATCGTAATAAAATAAAATAAATTTTCCAAACGATACATTTTACTAAAACATTAATAATTGCATGCAAGTAATTTAAACGGTAAAAAATCCTTTAAAAATTATAGAAATCAAACAAAAAAATAGTTCATTTAAAATGAGAAGAAAATCTGCATTTACAATACATAGTTCATAAAATCATAAATAGAAGAGAACACAAAATAATTCAAGGAAAGAACTCACTTCATCAATATTTGACATTTGCTGCAATCCTCTGCTTGGACCGTGTCCTCTAAAAAGGATCCATCTGGGTACAAACCCAATACCCCCGGATTCACTTTTCAAAACTCTTGTTTTCTTCAATGCTTTTTATATGTGGATATCAACAATCCAAACTTGGTCAAAACAATATCTGAAACATCAAAATGAATCAGATAGTAAGACTCATGATTATTATATAAAAATCAAAACAGAAAAAGGTGATTAAACTACTTTTGGTACTTTTCGGTTAGCCGGGCGCCAGTGTTATATATACATATACATACATATATGTATATATGCATATATATATACGTATGTATATGTATGTATATATGCATGTATATATATGTATGTATATATACAACAAATGTATGTATATGCATATATACATATATGTATGTATATATATATATATAACACTGGCGCCCGGCGAATCGAAAAGTACCCTACTTTCATACTAATTAGTGATCTAACTAATTATTTTTATTTAATTTTTAATCTATTCAAACATGCAGATATTGATGACTGGAAGAGTATGTAGGGGTCAATCCAGGCAAAATTTTGGGCCTACTTAGGGCCCTTTCACAAAAATCTATTTAATAAAATAGGCCCCTTCACAAAATAAATGTAATAAAATAGGCCCCTTCACAAAAATAAATATAATAAAATGAGCCCCTTCAGAAAAATAAATTTAATAAAATGGGGCCCTTCACAAAAATGAACTTAATAAAACAGGCCCCTTCACAAAATCCTTTTAATAAAATAGGCCCCCTACGTAACATTCTTTTTCACAAAAACTGTTTTAAAATGGGTAATTTGTAAATAAAACTAGGTCACTAAACACAAAAACTTTAGCAAGGGGATTTAAAGAATGTTTTTGTTCATAAATTCTTGGTTTGAATTTGAGTAACTGGATTTCCACTTTCGTTATAAAATTTTATTTTTCACAAAAATATAATAAAATTCACAAAAAAAACTTCTACTTTTCACAAAATGGGCCCCAAGAATAACTTGCATCAACCCCTGGTATGTTGTTAAGGCATATTAAAAAAAATATTTTTTTCATGCTGAACAACTTGAAATTTTCCGCCACATTTTCAGACTCATTTTTAAAAGTAAAAAAATGAAACTTGTTGGCATGATTTTTGAAGAGATTTATAAGCAACCTCTGTCATTTATTTTTCACACAATTTTCCAGATATAAAAATCACTAAAGGACTTATAACCAGTTAGAAAACCACAATACAAATAATCATAGATTTATTGTTTAATACTCACTTTATTATATTTACTTTATTTATTTCCTTGGGAAAGAGATGTTCAAATCATTTGATCATGAACAAGAATATATGAAAGTTCCATGCATTTTTAAGTATGAAATTATTTTGTAATTGTGTGAGAAAAATTGTTTAAAATAATTTATTGATTTTACAAGGGAAATCAGAGATATTTATTAAAATTTGATATTACTTGAAGAAATAGCCAAATAAATAAAATGAAAAAAAGAAGAAATTGAAAATGTTTTATGTGTTTTTAATTCAATACATAGATTATTTTTTTGAAAAATCCCATCTTAATTGAGCATTGAATCTTGTTTTGACATTACTCATACACATGGAATGCTAAGATTATACTCTATGGATGGTCTTTTAGTCACTTTTATACCCTTCACAAAAATTTCCATTTCAAAACAGATGGCTTCCATTATTATGAAACAGCCATTATAAATGAAGTGTTAGGTAAAGATGAAAGAGCAGTCGTACAAAGTTAGAATTCTGATTTTCTGATCAGAATGGGAAAAAAAATGGCTATAATTTTTTTTGAAAAAGAAACTGCTCTTTCATCTTCACCTAACACTTCATTTATAATGGCTGTTTCATAATAATGGAAGCCATCAGTCCATCAGAAGAAAATATCTCGGTTAAGCGGGACTTGGATAATCGAGACACTATTGTATATTTCATTTTTTAAATGATCTTTAGAATATTTTTGTTGGTGTTCAGAGGGGGAGTCATGACCCCTGTGACCTCCCACTTGGATCCGCCATTGTAGTTGAGTATTACATATTTTAAATTTTAAAATAAGTCGGCTATTAGAAAATTAGTAAAATTCTCTTTGTAAATATACTTTGCGGAAGAGAGAGAGGGGGGGGGGGGGAGGCAAATTCCATGTTCGCTCAGGGTGCAAAAAAGGCTAGTTTCGACCCTGTAAAAGCCCTACACAATAGTATGTCACATTATTGCTCAATTATTAAAATGTGAAGAATGAACATAGAAAGAACAAAACTTAGTTGTATATGAAGGAAAAGGCATGAACTACCACATGGAATGTAGAATATGTATGTGACTCCATGGTCTGTAAACCATATAAGTAATTTTGTTGAAAATTATCAAACACTGGGTGAAAAATTATGAAACACTGTATACTTTACCTTACCAGAATGTAATAACACAAACATTTTTATAAATAGCTGTATTTAATTCACTTTGCGTGATTACTAAAATGTTCTATATTTTAATAAAATTAATTTTGTTTATAACTGTACCTTGCATATTTTAGAATCTGGCAATCAATAAAACAAGTCGGGGAGCAGAGAATATTGTTTAAGGGTATGGGGAAAAGAGGGGCTCAATCCTTCCTCCCCATTTAAATAAACATTTAAGTTAAGCTTTATATATGTATATATAAGCTGCGGTGGCGTTAATACGTAAATACCCTTTTTTTTTTACTAAATATATTTATGTTATAATTAATATACTACCCTCGAAAAATATTTGCATATTAGCAATTTACATTCATCTTATTAAAAAGAAGGAATTAGACATGTCCCATTCCTCCCTCTACCTTCTTTTATGCAGGTATAAAAGTGGGAAATACGAAAAAAGGTGGAAATATTTTTCCATCTATACAATAAGGCCAAACTCGTATAACTTAGAGACATTTTAACAGTTATTCATACAATAAAATGAAATATAACTGCACATATGATTGTTATTTTCTTTTTGTAACTTAATAAGTATTAAAAGAAAAAAAATAACAATAAATGTCTAAATTCATTAAATCAAAAAAGAAAACTGGAAACATTTGCATCCACCCAAATGTATCTCATGAAATTATGTGAAGTACAGAGATTATTTTTTCAAAATAAATGTATTATTTTGAATGATTTGACTGTTTATGACTTTACTTAAAAATCTCTATGCTACATATATGCATGCCAAATTGATCTTTACTCCAGCAATACACCACTGAAATTACCCAGAAGTGTTTTATAAATCGAATAAAACTCTCTATTTTCCAAAAAGAACCTTATGGAAATTTCCTTTTCCTAGTTAAAGAACTTTATTTACATGACTTTCAGATGCTTCTAATAATCAAATAAAAGCTCGCCTTTGATTTGATAGTACAGCAATTCAGAAATAAACTCCAAGCATATGAGTAGACAAAATGTCTAATTATTAAGTTTTCTAGATATCCCCCCCCCCCCCATATGCATCTAATATTTTCTTTTCATTTTTGCATCAAGCCGCAGAATGTCCAAATTTGCTTTTAAAAGGGTGGAATTCCTCATGTGGAGGAACTCTTTCATGCCTGTTTATGTTAAACTTCTTGTATAAACAAAAGTGCTAATTTTAAGCATAGTTTAAATTAGGGATATATATGCAGTATAATGTTCCATAAATGGGTAAACTATTACATCTACACATAAACAAGTCATTAATATACAAAAAAAACAAAAAGTATATGAAACAAATTCACTTTTGATTCTTGAAATAAGCTTTTTCTTTATACAATCGAAAGTTTATATGCAGATCAGCTACTTTTTTCTGCTGAAGCTTGGGGTACCATTGCTTCATCTAATGTGTGATTGATGAAATAATTAGAATGATACATAAAGAGAAAAACCTACTGTCCCATTCCACCCCACTCTCCCTTATATATAAAAAAGAGCCTAAATATAACGATTATTTCAAATTCATAAAATTTAGGCTAAATTTTTCACAAATATAAAACACTGTTCACTATTTTATAAAGTCAGGACCCTCTGAGAAAAGCTTGGACTCTTTTAAAGTAATAATAAGTGTGCCATTATTATTATTAATTGTCTTTTGCCAAGAAAAAAATTCTTCTGGCACTTGAATTATAATAAAATTTTTATTCAAAGTACGGATAAAAAAGGATCTCATTTACACATAAAACGCTGCCGACTTTGGGATTTCAGAACATGATGCAATTTAACTAATCCGATCCTTTCAATTAGATACAGTAAAACAGAAAATCGAGTTTTAATGTACTTCATTACACTACGAATAAAGTAACGTTTTAACAAATGCATAAAAAAAAAATAGTGTCTTGATAATACTTAAACATTTGCTCACTGATTTCAAGCATTAGAAAACATTCCTATGCATTTGTTTACAAACATTGGCGACAAATATCCTTAACCACCTACATTACGAAACAGTAGTATATAACATATAATCTAAGTGGAAATACAAGGCTATAGATTACTAATATCAATGAAAAAAAAATATCAAAATAAGTTTAAAATATGCATTAATAGTACTTACTCGTATCAAATAACATCCATAATTCTGACCATCGCATTCCTCCGTAGTTTCATAAACATATCCCGCGCTTTCATTCTAGGTTAACTTCTGACTTCTGGTTACAGTTAATGCCTTCTTAAGACCACAAAAGTATTCTTTTTTTCTCAGATCAATTCTTAATTTTCTTTGGTCCAAAATGTTTTTGCTCGATAAGGCGTCCATTTTCCAGTACAATACAAAATCAGTGTATTTTTGATTCCGTTCTATTGGTTCAGATGATCAGCGCAGAATGAATGTGCGGTAAAGAAAGTGAGCGAGCAAAATTCTCTCCTCCATCAAGGTCAAGCAACCTTTGCTAATAACGTTCTGCTGGGATAAAATGTACGGCGAACAACCGTCGTGTGATATGGCTATATAAGTGGAAAAGCGATCTTTTAATTCTCATATCTATCTTGGTTTGGTCGCGGTACTCTGGTAAATGCGCACGCAGGAAAGAATTTGGCGCTGGCAACTAAATAAACTAATTAAATTATTTGGATCAATCAATCAAACAGTTGTACTTGACACAAAAAAATATTAGTCCAGACAACTACTGGGATTAACCAGACGGTGTAACCAAATAAATTTGGCTATAACAACCAAACAGTTTTTTCCGTGCATGGAAATATAGAAATGTCGTAACTGGCAATTACCCGATGTTCCTGTACTATGACGTATTCTACCAAACAGAGAATGAATGAAGATAAGCAAATCAAGGAAACACCACTTGTAAAAGCAATGCAGTTATATTACCAATGAAAAAAGTATACATTTATCGCATATTTTTTGAGATTTTTAAAGGATCTGCCTGATTTACTTAAATAAAAGGAGATTAACCATAAATGAGGAATTCGGTACAAATCATTTGCAAAAATTAAGGAATGAAACGAAAGAGAATAGGCGAGAAATGCCGCTTTAAGAAGTTTATTTTTACTTTGATAATATTTTTCACCATTCAGCTAGTTAACAAAGCAGTTTGAATTGTGCCTTCCTTTCCCATTCATATTATACAGTATTAAGACTATCGTTTTAATTATGTACAGATTTAGATAAAATGTAAAACTGTCTGCGAACTCAAATAATTTCTTAAAAATTTTCTGCAAAAAAAATACCACCCCCCTCCGAAGTGCTATATCACCGCGAACAGCAAAAATGAAAAAGTCCTCTTTCCAAACCCTCGCATTACGTTACATGCACTCACCCCCCCCCCCCTCCAGTTTTCTTAATTAGACTTTATTGAAAAGAGGATAATATTTACTAAGATATTAAAACCAAATTCCCCTTTCAAATGTAAAAAAATCGCCGCAAATCGCAGAGAAACGCTAAACAAGCGTATAAACATTCGCTAAAATTTCCAACCAAATAATCTTTATTTAAAAATGATCAATATTTAACATTTATTTTTTAACACAAAATTTATTTTTAATCTGTTAAATTAATCTTCAAAGCCTAAAATAATCTGCAGCACTGATTCTTCTACAGGCCTTGGCAGGAGAAAAAAAAAAAAGCATTGTACCTGCCGTTCCGGCATAAGCGCTGTACTTACAATATTTTTAAGTTTTAAACTCGTATGTGCCACGGCACTTCTTCCAAAAAATACTGTACCTTCTCAAGAGTCTGCGACGAGCCTCACACCGTTTCTTTGCACGGGGTCTTGATAATTTTTTTTTTTTTTTTTTAAATAAAGAAATTTGTTAAAAAACATCAAAACGGTCTGTAAAGTTTGAAAATTTTCTGCGAACGGCGTTCGCGTGTTCGTCTGTTAGATAGATAATGAGATAAGATCTAAAATCAAATGTAAAATAGCCAGGTATGTTTTTTTTTTTTTTTTTTCAAAATATTTCTTTTACATCTGATACAAATATCAATGAATTTATACGTTTTATCAAATATTAATTTATTTAATACAAAGAAAACAGTCTGAAATGTTAATACTTACACGTTTATTCTTATTATAATTGGTAATTAAATTAGATTCATGAAGTGCTTTATTTTTTACAATACTCCAAAATTAAGACATCATCTGTTAAGGATAATTTTCGAAACAAAATCCACGTAAACATTTTTTTCCATTTGAAAAAATCATAGAAAATATAAAGAAAACATTTAAGATTTCAAAATAATAAAAATTAATTTCATTTGAGGAATAAACATAAGAAATTTGGTGGATCTTACGAAAATTTCAAGATTTTCAAGATCACTGTAAAAAAATCTGAAATTGAAGAAATGTAAAGTTACAAAAATCTGTATGCTTACTAAAATTTTATCTATACATTGTGCATAAAAGAGTTAAATCAACAAAACTAGTTTCTGTAAAGCTTCAGAAATCTGCAGCTTTACAAACGAATCTACTAAAATTACAGAAATCGTGCTAAATTTTATCTGTAAACCATAAAAAGTTCTAGGCATACCAGTTTCTTAGAAAAAAATTAGTAACTTTACAGATTTTTTTTTACAGTGTAATACTTAGATTTTATTCAGAATTTAAAACATATTAGTTTAAAAGTTAATTTATAAGCATTTCGAAAGTTCTTAAACATTAGCTGATTTTCTACACTATCTTGATAATTCTAATATCTGTACATCGAAAATTTTCGAGAAACATTAGAAGCAAATGTAATAAATTGAAATCGCGAAATTCATTCTTAAGTAATTTGAATTTTTACGAAAATTGCTTCAATGAAAGGCAAACAACATTTTCTTTTAATACCCTTGATTAGTGTAATTACCAAATAAAATTCATAAAAATTGAAATATAACACGAAAACTTTTAATTAGACTGGAAGTTTCTGCATTGAAATTACTTTCATGTGTAGAACACATATGTTGTACGGTATTATAAAACACGGAAAGTTGATTACTATCTTCATTATCAATTAATTATCTAATAAATTATTCTGAGCGGAGTTGCGCATTAATCAATTAACACGGTAATCTAAAGTTGCGTTTATTTGAGAAATTTTGTATTGGTGAAATATTTTACATTACCTTCTTAAATATTTATGATTTATTTATGTTTTTCTTAAGTATCAATTTTACTGCTCTGTAAACCTATATATATATAATTAAAGCATTGAAAATAATCGGATTTTCCGACTACAATTTTAACACATCTTTCAGGTAACTCATCTAATTTGATTTAGTACCCTTTTGGCCAAATGTAAAGTAATATTTAGTATATATAATTATATGCCATACGGTGTTACATATATGCCATATGTAACACGAATACATTCTTAATGAAGAATTTGTTTATATTTATGGATGATAGTTTATTTCAGCATTTTTTTAAAAACTTTACAAATATTTTGTTAAATAATTAATTAAACTCTTTATTACTGATTAAACAAGTTATTTCAAATTTGTAGAAGCTGCATTCCACATTAAACATTGACGGCATGATTCGCAACTCTCTTATGGAAATTTCAAGAAAAAATTAAGCAAATCAACACTGAGCAGCCCACATTTTCAGGCATGGGGCATTCTCACAATCTTTTGACTTTCATGTCCCTGAATAATAATTTTTATTTTAATACACCTTTTTGTGTTTTTCATTTACTGGGGAACATCACATTGCATGATTGCACAGCAATATTAACGAGATAAATAAGTTTTGGATGAAGTTGGGGGTCCAAACACCTGGAAAACACCTATACCGAGACGTGTTCCTGATGCTGATTTTTAATTTTGGAGCTGTCTGGATAGAATTGTTGCAATAAAAATAATTTGATGTAATTTTTTTCTGAAACTGGAACTATTGTTTTATATAAATATGTAGCTAAAAATTGACCTACACACATTTTAAAGTTGTTATTTTTTCTTAACTCTGCTCCTGGGTTTTAGATTCCTTACCATCCCTCTTCTAAAAGTATACAGAAAATCATTTCAGATGCAGCCACAGAATTTTTTTCAAGTTTTTTCTCATGCAGAAGTATGTAAGAGAAATAATGTCTAAAATACTTTGGCAGGAAATTTACTGTAGAATATAAATCAGCATTTAAAGATCAATTTCAAGCATCGTGGCTTTATTGGTAGTCTTACCGTCCCCAGGGTTTATTCCTGCGCTTTTAGAGGTAAATTAAAAAAACAAATAACCCAATGTTAACATCTGTTTCTAAAAATCAATGAAGATTGTGGGTATCACTTAGTCTTAACATGATTTTCCTAAAAATAGGTGGTAATTTCCCTTATTATTCCATCCGTACTGTCCTTTTTTTACCATTTCCTCCCTTTTTTTACCTTACCGTCCCTTCTTTAACACTCCTGTAAGATAATGTTATACAAAAATTCCGTATTAAAAGTACTACATTGTTATTATTTGTTATTTGAATGTCCTGTGGGTACTGTGCAAATTCATTATAAGTAAAACTTTTGAAGAAAATAACAAATTATAGGGGTAAAATGGTTAGGAAAATTAGTCTCGCAAGTTTAACTTAAACCTCAGTTAAATAAAATAATTTTCGCTGCTGACATTTTTTTCTTTATTTTGAATCATTAAGGCATTCGTCTATCAGATTAAAATGTTATTTTAGCAAGTTTAATTTTGTCAGATTTTTTTTCCCAAAAGTCAAAAGATTGTGAGAATGCCCCACATACTCAATATCAAACATTATCACTCACAATTAAAAATTTTAAAAATAAAATGTAAAAAAGAAAAAAAAACATGCAGTTTGTGAAACCTTTTGCTTGGGTGAAATATGAATTGAACTACACTGGCCTCCAAAAATTAAGGTACAATGACTGGATGCTTTCGATTGTACACGGTTTGTCGAATATCTACCAACAATATTGGAGAATTGTTCTTGAACTTCTAGGATGTAAAGAACATGTTTGATTTTATATTTCTCGGTGACGATTTATCGGGTAGTATAATTAGGGGACTAATAATAAATTTAATAATAAAATAATATTTGCGATCACTTATGTAACAGAAAAGGCTGGAAATGGTTTGTCATGTCTAAAATGACTATTTGGGTCCTGTTAAACGTTTGTATGCATTTGTGTAAGCATAGCATTCATATTCGTGTAAATGTTAACGTTTTTGTGAAAAATTCTAAAGTTCTTTCTTTATAGCATACAGAGTTTTCAACCAAATTTAACACAGCTTTCCAAAAACCTGACAAAGAACAGTAGCAACAGTATACTGCAATTAAAACATGAATATATTGAAAATTTGATGAGATACGGGCACTTGCAGGAAATTATTTTTAACTGCGCATGCGTGTAAGATTTCAAAAATTTTATTTCATAATTTGGTAGCCAGCTATTTTGAGTAACTTCTGTGAAAAGTCCAGTCAAATATTGTGAAAACTCTGAAAGATATAGTGAGTTGATTGAAAAGTTGTGGTAAAACCCTTATAATAAAGCTATTTTTAGAAAGCAACTTACTATATCGCTCCTATCTTTGTGAAATTTCCCTATATTTGACTGGGCATTTTAGATAAATTGCCCTAAATATCTGACTACCAAATTATGAAATAAAAATTTTGAAATCTTCCACGCATGCGCAGTTAAAATTATTTTATACAAGTTCCCATATCTCATCAAATATTCAACATATTCATGTTTTAATTGAAGTGTACTGTTGCTACTGATCTTTGTCAGGTTTTCGGAAATTTGTGTTAAATTTGGTTGAAAACTCTGTATGCTATAAACAAAAAACTTTTGAATTTTTCACAAAAACGTTAACACCTTTACAAATATGAATGATATGCTTACACACATGCACACTAAAGTTGAACAGGACCCAAATAGTCATTAACTCAGTCAGTGACAAACCATTTCCAGCATTTTCTGTTGCATAGCTGATCGCAAATATTATTTTATTATTAGCCCCCTAATTGTCGGCCCGACTAAATCTTCATCGAGAAATATGAAATCAAACATGTTCTTTACGTCTCAAATGTTCAAAAACAATTCGTCAATAATGTTGGTAGATATTCGATAAACCGTGTGCAATTGAAAGCATTCAGTCCCTGTACCTTAAGTTTTGGAGGCCAGTGTACTTCACTATTATTTTTTTTAATATCTAAACTTGGGGGTTTTGCCCTTGCTGGTAATCTCCTATTTAATCGCCCATTGTTAATCATGAAGTAATTTTAGACAGCTAAAGTTCTTATTTTTTCAATATTGTCTGTGGTATGTATCATTAAAAATGTTTTTTTTTTTTTTTTTTTTTGCAAGTATAAGAACATTTTATTTGCATATGATGTAATTCTCACGAGCAAAAGCGTCGTATGAAATCATTTAGTTAAAATTTCTTTAATTTTCAGTAGTCAAATGTAAATATATTTTAATATTATTAATATTGTTGTTCATATAACATTATTCAGTTTTTTTTTTTTTTTTAATTATGGAATATTTTTTTAAAAAAAGTCTGTCTTTTTTAAAAATACATATGAAAAATAATTCTTAATTTAACTAACTAAATTTAAATTTTTAAAAATTGTATTAAAATATAAATGTGTTATCCGTCTACTAATGAGGGTTCCAGAAAAATACTTAAATTTGTCTAAGAGATATGTAGAAATTTTAAAACAAAGGATGTAACCAAACAAACGCGTTTTTTGGGGCGTAACGCGATATCTCAAAAACTTGTGAATATTTTTTCATAAAATTTTCAAAATATATGTTTCATGTTAGTCTGTATAAACTGAACTTAAAATTTTCTTTTTATTGTTCAAAAGAATGTTTTTTTAGGTGACTATACTGTTGAAATTTTCTAAATTTTGCATTAGCTAAATACAACTTTGTATTAAAAATATAAAAAAGCTTTAAATACAAATTTATTTAGATTCAGAGTAATTATTACAATCTGAAATATAAGTAGGCACCAAAATTTTTATTCTAGTTGCAATACTTTTTTTGTAATCGTGCGCGTAAGGTGTTATGCCGATTTTTTGCTCGTCAAATGTCTAACAGTTTGGAGCCTACTGTAAAGGCTAATTCTGCATCTTATAATTTTTTAAATACATGAAATGAAAGAACATACTTATATATTTTATTCGAATTAAAATTGTGTCTTAAAATCAGATACATTTTAAGATATTAAATGCTGAAAATGGTCTTTTTTTTTCCAATTTTAAGAGTTTTGAGACCCCTTAAGAGATATGGGAATTTTAAAACAAAGGTTGTACTTTGACGTTTCCTGTGGACGGTTTGAATCAAAGTTCGAAAATAAAATGAAAATATTCAGAGTGGCAATCCGAAAACTTCTATCTCATACATGTTAATATTTCCTGAAAAATGCATTTTAGCAGCGCTACCGGTTAGGTGATTTACACCAAAATCTAATCAGCAACAACTTATGTAAACTTCTAATTGAATTTGAGAGTTTGATGAAAATCCGTGCATTTGTTTTTGAGATAGAGCAATTGCGGAAATCATGAAAAGTTCTACATAGCAGTGGCATCTGTTGTGCAATTTACTACAAAAACCTGTCAGAATCTATTTATATGAGGGACTAACTGAATCTAAAGTTGGATGATAAATTCATGAGTAGTTCTGGAGATACGGCTAGAGTGGAAATCGTGAAAAATGCAGCATTATAGCGCCACCTTTTGAGCGATTTACACCAAATAACAAAAAACACTAATTTATATCAGGGACTAACTGAATCTGAAGTTTGGTGTAAATTCGTGTATTACTTTTTGAAATACAAATATTGCGATAATCATGAATAATGCAGCACAGCAGAGCACCTATTGGGCGATGTACACCAATAAGCTATCTGCAACAATATATATCAAGTACTAACTGAATGTGAAGTTTTCTGTGAATTCGGGCTTTAGTTCTTGAGATATTGCTATTGTGGAAATCCTTAATAATGCAGCATAGCAGCGCCACCTCCTGGGCTATTTACACTAAAAAATAATCAGCACAAATTTATATCAAGGACTAACTCACTCTAAAATTTTATTAAATTCCGTTTATTAGTTCTTGAGGTAGAGAGCCCACGATATGTGTGTCTAATTCCGTCAAAAACAGGAATTCGAAACTTTTTACGAGTCCAATACTTTTTTCTTGTAATTATAGAATAATTTAAAAACAGTCAAACTTAAAATATTGCGTAAAACTGAGCAGAGAAACAAAACCACTTTTATACCTCGAAAAAATGTTAAGTTAATGTGTATAGTTTTGTAACTATAAAAATTATGTACATGATCTATCTTGACTAATTTGAACATTAAATATTGCTTAAACTAGTTCTTCGTTTAAGAGATGTTTGCTTCAGCATGTTTTTCATATATTTCTGTGCTAATTTCACCCCTTTTTCAGAATTTCTATGCAGTATATATGGAGAAATTGAAATGGACAAGCTGCAGCAAGGACGCTATCGCTGCAGCAACGACGTTTAGATTCCTGACGTTAATTTTTTCAGAATAAACGATTACAATTTAAGATAATTTTGTGTTAAAGTTTATTGTAACTATAGCTGGGATATATATTTCCTGGCTTACTTTTTGTTCAAATGGTCCCTATTCGCCCTTTCGGTTCAAGACTATAAGAACCGTCATTTTAGCAACTGTGTCGTTTCAGATATATTGTTCATTGTACTCACCGCATGCCGACAATTACAGAAAATTTCGTTTACACTTAAACGAATATAAATAGTTTAGCATTCGTTTGCAGCTAATAATCCATAAAGAAATTAACCTTATTCTTCCTTTCGGTTCGAGGCTATAAAAATCGTCACTTTACCAATTCTGACGTCACAGGAATACTGTCCATTTGTTTTTGTGAAATATGTCATTGCTGAAAGTTCTTCTTTCACCATTCATTTTCATAGTTTGGAATTAAAATAAAATACTGCTTCTTCCGCTTAGAGTTTACCATTGAAAAATACTTCCATTTCTTACATGTTTTTTCTTTAGTATTAAGTGAAAGGTATGTTCACATCTTAAAATATTTCAAGTGGTTTAAAATTTCTTTAATCTTTTATGTCACAACTTTTTAATGTGGCTGCTACAATTTTCCCACAAATCTCTACTGACACAAGATTTAATAAATAATTTAAATTATTTTCACGCGTGAGCCTGTTACATAATTTGAATGTCTTAAAATGAAAAAAAAAATCAGAACACACTTTATTGTTTCATAAAAGTAGTTGCACACATTAACTTTCTTTTAAAATATAAAAATGCATAAATATTTTTAAACCGTGAACATTTTTTATTGTAACTCACTCTATGAAGTTGCTTATCAGTTATGAGACCCTTAAAAGTTTCATTGTGTAAATTATAAGCTACATTGTTTTACGTACAGATTACATAGCGCAATGTTTAAAAATAATTACATGTGCTTTCCGCCTTTGTTGTAATTCATGTCATACAAGGTGTGGGCAGGGATATTTATTTCCAGGACTGTAGCAACAATTATTAGAATTGATAGTTCGTTTGTTTTCTATAAATGATTTTTAAAATGTCACGTATCTGTGGTGTGCGTTCTTCTCGTTTACCTTTTCTGGTGTTGAAAAACGCAAATAAACGTTTGATATCAAAATTTATCTTTGTTGTTTAAATTAAAATAATGAATGAAACATTACAGATTGTTTCAAACTGATAAAAAGTGCTAGCGAAACACTTAAAATGTTGCAGCAAGTTCATTGTGATGACGAATTATCATTTTCTCGCGTTTATGAATCGTTTCGATGTTTTCGTGAAGGTATTGATGGATGGATAACATCAAGGAAAACACAACTTCTGAAATTAAGAAAAAGCTCAAAGATGACTTTGCAAGTTGTTTCAAACAACAACGCAGAGAATTGTATAACGTAAGACTGAACGTACTTCCAAACATACAAAACAGTTATGTACTATACGTTCATATATCAGACGTTATTGCACAAGTACGGGAAATTAACTGCCACAACATTAATTTTCTGTGTACCGTTTAATTTTTTAATAATTTAAGTGCTTATGAAGGAAACACAGTCATTTCTATTTTTATATTTACTGATTGAATAAATGTGCGTTTTAGTTTTGAATGACATATGAAAGAGGTTTTTTTTTTATTTTAAAGCACGAAATTTCTAAACAACTGTAAATAAAATATATATATAACAATGAGATTTACCAATTCTGAATTTTATTTCTTCTTAGGATTCAGTTATTTGTGACTATTTCTACACAACGTACATACTTGAGTTAAATATTTGAAATTTGAAAAAATTAAAGCATGAGATGATGGGAAATATTTTCAACTAGTGTTTGGTAAGAAAAGTTGCACTTTTTAAATTATGTTTGATATTTAGAAAATAGTACCACTCTCCTAGCACTTACGACATTGGTTACAAATCATGCGTAGACTGTTCGATTCAAGCTTGGATATTCATATGGGTTTGGATATCTCTTTAAATGGAAGTCTTGTTCACTTTATATCTTATGCAAAAATAGTAGTAATTCCCCTAAGAAACCTCGCATGACTATATGTATTGTTTGACTGACATTTGGAATTTTTAATGTAAAAATAAAAACATCTATTTTTCAAATTCAAAATGCTTAATCGTAGGCATAAAATGCCTAGAAAAAAAATTAAATTTAAGACAATTTGCTCATTTTTATGAAACCTTTTTTATCGCTGCATAAATTTTATAATTTTACAACATGATAGTGAAATGGTTTTGAAACGTTTTAAAATGACACGATACTTAATTATATCTATTAATAAAACTTCGAAATAAAATTGTGAAAAATATAAGTTTTTTAAGATTATTTTTTTTTACTTTGTAATCATATATATATAAAATATATATATTTAACTCAAAGGTTTACTTTCCTAATTAAACTTTTAAACACAATGAGAACATTTAACACTGTCTGTTTTTAATTAAATTTATCTTTAAAGTATTGTGTAACGTTTGCGTACGTTTGTCAGTGAACGTTTCGTCTAAAATTAAAGCTAATGTAAACCTAAGAAAAAAATAACTTCATTTTCTTTTTAAAATTAACTGTTAAAACCAATGAAAAAAATAGTATAATTTATTTTATTGCATAAGAAGTTGTTTTTGTAACTGTTTAAGGCCATACAACAGTAAATCGCATGTTTTCGTTTGAATTAATTTGAAAGCTTACAGAAAAGCTTATGTTCTTAACGTTATTTATCAGAAAAAGTATTGTCACTTCTAAAGTG
Organism: Maratus speciosus; assembly: GCA_963932465.1. NCBI lineage: Eukaryota > Metazoa > Arthropoda > Arachnida > Araneae > Salticidae > Maratus > Maratus speciosus. Next base: position 491,524,962 of record OZ010789.1, read on the forward strand.
ACATAATTAATTTTAAAAAAAAAGTACCGACAAAATCGAAAGCTCTTTTTTCAAGCACAATTAAAAAAAGATCTTAACAAATAAATTGATTTGTTTGTTTTATTTTTTTACTTGTGGTACAACATGAGTTTAATACAAATAAATAATTATGACTTACTCTATCTAAGTTTACTAGTTTAGCGTAAAATGTAATTTGAGAGGATTTTTTTTATTTGGCCGACTAAATGAACTTTTCTGAATATGACATAATTATTATATCAGAAATTCAAACATTTAGTAATCCTTCTTAAAAATTCGTCCATATGTTTCAATATATTTCTGACACTCAACCGAGATTCTATAACAAATAATTCAATTTATTTCATCAATTTTTTTTTCAAAATGTCACGCATAACAAAGTAAGTGATTTGTAAACGATTGACTGAAATTGATTTTTTTTTTAATTTAATAATAATGAACTGAAAATACAGTGTGATAAGAAATTATAAGACCACTTTGATTTTGAAAATTATGAAGTAAATAAAGGTTCTAATTATAGTTTAAACACATGAGATAACAAAACATATTTATTAAAATTAGTTCGCAATAATTTTGAATCGTGCAATAAATAACTATGTTAACAAAAATGTAACCAATGATTGAAAAATATATTGTTAACAAATAATAGAACCACTCCTTTAAAAAACAAAAATAATATGTAAATTAATACGATATTTGTCTTCCATTTTTCCTTACAACATCAAACACTCTGTTTTTTATAGAAGTGACCAGATGATTAAGTACTTATTCTGAAATATCGTTCCATTCTTTTACAATGGCTACTTCTAGTTCATTGGCAGATAAAAACTGTTTATTATTAGCATAAACTTTGCGACTTAATACGCCCCAAAGATTTTCAGAAGGGTTCAAGTCTGGACATCGATTGGTCATGACAAAACATGATTTATTTCTTTTTTAAACCATTGCTGGGTGGATTTCGACACGTGGCAAAAAGCATTGTTCTGCTGAAACATCCAATTAGCACCCCCTAAAAAAGGTCCAAACATTATAAAATGATCATATAACATAGCCTGATATTATGCAGAGTTCATACGTCCCAAAATCAGGGTTAAATCGAATAACTCCTCATGACTAAAAACTCCCCAACCATTAATGATCCTCCTCCCATTTGCTACTGAAGCATTGTTTCAGTTCCTTCATCAAATCATGCCAATAGTGTTTATAACCATCTGGACCATCAAAATTAATTTTTTTTCATCTGGAAATATCAGTTGTTTCCATATCTTCTCCCATGACATGGCATTTTTAGCCCATTTCAGTCTTTTTTATTTATTATGTTTTGTTAACCTCGGATTTTTTTTAACAGTTTCATGCATTTCTCATTACTATTTGATTTCAGACTCTTCCAAACTATTATGTGTGAGGTTCTTTTGCTGAAACGGTTCGAAATTTTCCGAGTTGGAAGATCTTTTTGAGTTGATAATCGAAATATTTGTCGTTCATCCCATGCTGCCATAATCCTTTTTCTTCCAGATCGTTTAATTTTATATGAATCCCTTTTTCTAATTATTACATTGTAAATGGCAGTTTCGGAATGCTTCATTGACCGAGCTCTTTCTCGTTCAGATTTACCACTACCCTTATAAAATAAAATTTTTCTTACTTCGGTCGCAGACAACTCTTTACCCAGCGGCATCTTCAAATCTATCTTAAACAACACTATCTAAACATGTACCTTTGCTTCTGGGGAATACTTTTACGATATACAAACGCGTACGTTTTATAATGCTTCTGATGTGACATATAATATGCTAATTTCCTCAGGTGGTCTTATAATTTCTAAACAGTCACCTTATTTACGTTTAAAAAAAATCAGAAGATTTTAACAAAATGTAACATAAATTTTAATGTAGCAATTATAACAGAAAACGTTCTACGTTCAATTTTAAATACACACGCTAAAATTTTCAATTTTGTGTCTTCTTTTACAGAAGTGCACTTACGTTAGTGGTCTTATAATTTCTTAACGCACTGTATATCATTATGAGGCCTACTATACTTCAGATTCTCGCATGGATTTTATTTTGGAATGATTTACCGAATCTTCTTGATTAATGCCTTTATATAATATTTTATCTTAAAAACAAATAAAAGAAATAAACCTACTCTATGGCGAAATGACTTGTATTGTATAGCATAATATTATGTATGATGTAACATAATTATAGTGTAAAATAGTTATAATTTATCGCAAACGATTTTCCTACAAAGATCATCATGCGACTGCTTTATTTGTGTGTTACTGTAAACGAACATTAAACACTACATACTTGATAAACAAACTCATCCAAGAGACTTACAAAATCAATACCCCTTCCTAATTAGGTTCGAAACGATTAAGTATTCGTTAGTTATTGAACTTATAAAATTAGTATTATATATATGTATATATATATATATATATATATATATATATATATAGAGAGAGAGAGAGAGAGAGAGAGAGAGAGAGAGGGAGAGAGAGAGTGAAAGAGAGATAAACAAAGTGGTTTAAATAATACAGACTAGATAAAACGTATTTAAAATCGCTCTTCTGTGAAATAAAAGATGCATCGGATCTGTCTCTTTATGAACCATATAAACTAGTAAATCTGCAGATCAGGAGCCTCAACGTCATCTTTGCAAGTCATTGTTTTATAACACTCATTGCGTAATATTCAACTTCCTACAAATCGCTTTTTAAAGTTTTCAAATTACATAAATATTTATGAGCATACAAGATACTTCGTAAAGTTTCAGAAATTAAAAGTGTTAAACAAGTGGTTGTACACTGATGTTCTGAAATTCTGATGAGCTACTTATTCTGGTAACTTTTTAAATCAAAAATTGCATTTCTTCAGGGGGGCTCTGCCCCCCTGAACCCCCCGTAGTCTATTTAAATTTACATTCGTAATTTTTTATTGATTGTGCGGATGGTTATAATATATCTTACATTTTTTTACGCTGTGATTTATAAGGATAAGCATAAGTTTTTTTTTTTTTTTTTATAAATTAATAAAATTTAAATTTAAAATAAAATATTCATGTTAACCGCACAAAGACAATAAATCTTGAAGTGACGCCAAAAATTTAACCCTAAAATCCGCTACATTCGGCACAACACAACGACGTGCTTAAACGGATGAAGTCAAAGAATTTGGTTTCTGTTCCACGTGCTTGTTTTGTTTGGGCCGAATGAGGGCATTTAAATCTGAGCGATAACGCACATCGTATTGCAAACTGTTTTTACGGCATACTGCATCTCCATCTATCTCTTTCCTCCGTGAATAACAGTTAATTTTATTTTACCCAAGATCTTTTTATTCCAGCATCTTTGTTTTCGATAAATGACGTCTAATTCACCTGCTATGCGTACTTACTCAAAACTTTTCATCTTGTTATATTAAGAAATACTCGAGAGTTTTATTTTTATTTTTAATATGCCGCCATATTAATTTTTCTAAACTTAATTTTATTTTTCATTTTCCTGTTTCACGACAAAACATTTCAACTGAAAATTGTTTAAAAGAAAATATTATTCCGGGTTTTGATTTTCTTGGCAACAATTAAAGAAATATTGGTAAATGTTATGGGAAAATGTTACGTTATTCTCTATGAAAATAATGAACTTTTGTATTTTTAAGCAAAATATTTCAATAAAATAAATGAAATATTGTCTATTATTATTTCTGGGCTAAAATCCTTCTATATGCAAAGATACAAATGCATTAATTCATCTGTTTTGACGTTGGCTTTACTCAAGCATTATACACGCAATTATACTAATATTATTAGGACCAAATTCGTTGCTAGGCAACAGAGAAAGAAAAGGAAAAAAATGAAATATGCATTATGTCAATTTGATAAAACAAAATCCTTTATATTATTGGAAAACATGCATAAAATTCCCCCCAATATTATAAACCTAATTTAAAAAATCTCGCAAATATATTGACATAATTTATTGGAATAATTTAATGTTATTTAAAAATTTCAGCATCAAAAATTTACCATTTAAATCCATTTTTCATATGAGCCATTTCTTTCAACAAATGAAAATCTGAAAATCGTCTGACTTGCCATTGAAAAGCATTATAGAGCAAAATAAAATGTTCCATATTTCCCGAACAAATGAACCAAATTTAACCAAAAACTATACAGCTAAGTCCGGGCACCTCATCAACATTCCCAGTGAATTTCAAGCCGATCGGATGCTTTTTGCGGCAGTTATCGCGGAACAGACAGACAGACTAACAGAAACCAAAACTTTTCGTGTCTCCACAGTAAGCCTTCACTGACGTTTCGGCAATAAGACATTACGAAAACGAAGAGCAGTTTATTTAATTTTAGTTTAGTATTTAGTATTACTGCGCTTATGATTTATTTTTAAAAACGTCTCAAAATCTTAGTTTTTGAATTCTGCGATAAGTTTTTAGAGAATGCCTAATAGGCTGACACACTTTAAGGTTAATATATGTTATACTTTTCTTTATAATTTTAAGATAAGCAGTATAATTTCCTAATGCATATTTACATAAATCAGTTTATAAAAATTTTGTCAAGAAATGGCATTGTAAAACACTCTGTTAAATGAGGTGATAAAAACCGAAGACTTCGACGTCTTATAGCAAATTAACACCTTATAATTATATGCTACTTTCAAATGCTAAAAGGTGTAAATTATAAATTTAAAAGCAGAAAAAATACGTTTCTTTACTCTGTTTACGTGTTTCGACACTACCCGAGTCATTTTCAAAACAAATAAATAAAAATATTCTAAAATTACACAGTCTATGAAACTCCGCCTTTCAGTTTTCCAGCTATTCTTTCATATTATGCACGTTATTTTTTATTTTAAATGGATGTTTATTATTTGGAAAAATGGTTATTGTCCTCGTAAGGGTAGGAAATCAAAAGCATATCTGAAGCGTTTTATTGGTTTAATCCGCATTTTATTCGTTTTCTGATTGATCTATACAGCAATCTGTATTTTCACTTTACTTTCAACAGAGATGGATACTTATGTTGCCACTATGACAAAAAAGTAATAAAAACTACAAAAAATTAATAACACAGAAACAAATTGAGATACAGCTTTCAAACAAATTGCATTTAAAAATACAATTTTTTCTCTATACGACGATGTAAAAAGTAATATTGTGGGATGCTTAGAAGTTTAAGAATGAAATTTCATTTAACATAGGTCATCAGATTTCTTGGAAATCTTCCATTTCTTGGAAATCTGACGATGGAAAAGTCTTTTCCCGAACAGCCAATGAAATGCTTGGATAATACGTAAGTTTCAGGTGAATAATACGTACGAGTCGCATGCGATTTTTGTCGCTTGCATTTTTTACGTGTAATAACAATATAAATGTTTAATTCATGGCGTACGTAATGTATGATCAACTCCGTGCGATTTTTTATCTTACATTTTTGTCTTCGAAAAAATCATTTTTCAAATGGTCATTGTAATTTGTTAAATTGCTTTTTTTTTCCATATATAGCATACATTTTGAGCTACTCAACGTTATGGAAATAAAAATAAAAATAAAACATCCGCGTAAAATAAAAAATAACGTGCATAATATGAAAGAATGCGTGGAAAACTGGATGATGGCGTTTCATAGACCGTGCAGTTTTAGAATATTTTTATTTATTTGTTTTGAAAATGACTCGGGTAGAGTCGAAACATTTAACACTAGAACCGCCGGAAATTTTACTCAAGTGTTATAAAAATATTTTACACCACAATTTTTATTAAAGACTGTCTAATTTATTTATTTAACTTTTTTTCTCCGTGGCACGTATTTAACTTATTTTAGAAAGAAATTTCTAGTTCGAATCGAAGTATTTTTATTTGGTACCGGTCAAATTGACAGCTATGGTGGTTCTAGTGACAGCTATGGTGGTTCATTTGAAATAAACATATTTTTACTGGTTTTAAGATCTTATTTAACACATTTTAGCATTTGAAATTTGTATATTACTTACAATGTTCAGAACTAGTTAGAACTAAGTTATGAAATAAAAAATATTATGTTTAAAGTATTTTGTAGTGTAAATATTTCATATAATATTACAGTATTATGCATTGATTATTAGTAACCGAATACAGTACCTAGTAAATCAGGTATCACATAACACATATTTTTAAACAGTAATTCAATACTTATATCATTCTGAAAACAAACAAAAATTCAAATATTCAGTGAAAACAAACATTTCAGTGACATTTACAAACTTTTATTTAAAACAAGTATAGAAAAAAGTATATTAAAATGTTTTATTTTCAAGCATATTAGTCTTTTATAAATCTTAGGTAACAATTTGAACTAAATTCTAATACAAAAGTAAACGATGGTCCTCTTTCTTCGCAATCAATTTCTTATTATATATGCACAATATTAAAAAACAGAATTTTACCAAACAAATATGCTTTAACCTAAGCAACAATGTTTCCTCGAGCACAAAGACAAATTGTTTGAATAAGTAAGAAATAAATAGATACATTCGACCCTTAATGGAGAACAATTTGCGAAAGACGACATTTTCGAAAAAAGCAAAATTGCCATTATATTTTATCAGAAAAAGGAACTATAAAGAGGAACTTTTCTGGTTAAGTAAAGATAAATTTAGAACAATATTATCTTAAAACTGCATATATACAGGAGACTAGGGAGGGTTGACCCTTTTTTTACAAATGATTTTTTTTTAATTTTTTAAATATTTAATGTAGAATAATGTTTTATATATCATTTTTTTTCTTTATACAATCAGTTATCAAAATCAAATTGCTACAGTGTAAAATATAACAAATTTGAGAAATGACTGTATTTAATCCTGAGAAAATAATTGGTCAATGCTCTCCACATACGGGAGGCTTGACCCACTTCATTTTATATTGGAATATTTGTTAAGGGACATAAAATCAGATTTAAAATAGGCAGATATTATTAAAAATATTATAAATTACAAAATAATTATATTACAATTTATTATACATAACAAATTTTTAAAATGATTGATTTTAATCATGAGAAAATAATGGGGTCAAGGGTTCCCACATATGGGATGGTTGACCTACTATATGGGAGGCTTGACCCACTTTTTTCTATCTGAGATATTTGTGAAGAAAATTAAAATCAGTTTAAAAAATGCAAACTAACTTTATGCCACATGCTTTAATTATTATAAAAAATTATATATTTGAAAATACGATGCTTAAACAAACCTGTTTAGACGCAATTGCAAGTCAGAGGAGAAAAAATTTGTTTTAAATTGGATTTTGTCTGAGCTGGTATACTTCTATAGCAAGTAAAATGAAACTTTAATAACTAGTCAATCTGCAGATTAGGAGCCTCAACATCATCTTTGCAAGTCATTGTTTTTTAACACTCATTGCATAATATTCAACTTCCTACAAATCGCTTTTTAAAGTTTTCAAATTACATAAATATTTATGAGCATACAAGATACTTCGTAAAGTTTCAGAAATTAAAAGTGTTAAACAAGTGGTTATACATTGATGTTCTGAAATTCGGATGAGCTACTTATTCTGGCAACTTTTTAAATCAAAAATTGCATTTCTTCAGTTGGGGGGGGGGGGGGGCTCTGCCCCCCTGAACCCTCTGTAGTCTATTTAAATTTACATTCGTAATTTTTTATTGATTGTGCAGATGGTTATAGTATATCTTAGTTTTGTTTTTTTTTTTACTCTGTGATTTATAAGGATAAGCATAAGTTTTTTTATAAATTAATAAAATTTAAATCTAAAATAAAATATTCATGTTAACCGTACACAGACAATAAATCTTGAAGTGACGCCAAAAATGTAACCCTAAAATCCGCTACATTCGGCACAACAAAAGTCAAAGAATTCGGTCCCTGTTCAACGTGCTTGTTTTGTTTGGGCCGAATAAGGGCATTTAAATCCGAGCGATAACGAACATCATAGTTGCAAACTGTTTTTACGGCATACTGCATCTCCATCTACCTCTTTCCTCCGTGAATAATAGTAAATTTTATTTTACCCAAAATCTTTTTATTCCAGCATCTTTGTTTTCGATAAATGACGTCTAATTCACCTGCTATGCGTACTTACTCAAAACTTTTCATCATATTCAACATTCATATTAAGAAATACTCGAGAGTTTTCTTTTTATTTCCAATATGCCGCCATATTAATTTTTCTATTCTTAATTTTATTTTTCATTTTCCTGTTTCACGACAAAACATTTCAATTGAAAATTGTTTAAAAGAAAATATTATTCCGGGTTTTGATTTTCTTGGCAACAATTAAAGAAATATTGGTAAATGTTATGGAAAAATGTTACTTTATTCTCTATGAAAAGAATGAACTTTTGTATTTTTAAGCAAAATATTTCAATAAAATAAATAAAATAAATGAAATATTGCCTATTTTTATTTCTGGGCTAAAATCCATCTACATGCAAAATTACAAATGCATTAATTCATCCGTTTTGACGTTGGCATTACTCAAACATTATACACGCAATTATACTAATATTATTAGGACCAAATACGTTGCTAGGCAACAGAGAAAGAAAAGGAAGAAATGAAATATGCATTATGTCAAATTGATAAAACAAAATCCTTTACATTATTGGAAAACATGCATAAAATTCCCCCCAATATTATAAACCTAATTAAAAAAATCTCGCAAATATATTGACAAAATTTATTGGAATAATTTAATAATGTTATTTAAAAATTTCAGCATAAAAAATTTACCATTTAAATCCATTTTTCATATGAGCCATTTCTTTCAACAAATGAAAATCTGAAAATCGTCTGACTTGCCATAGAAAAGCATTATAGAGCAAAATAAAATGTTCCATATTTCCCGAACGAATGAACCAAATTTTACCAAAAACTATACAGCTAAGTCCGGGTACCTCATCAACATGCCCAGTGAATTTCAAGCCGATCGGATGCTTTTTGCGGTAGTTATCGTGGAACAGACAGACAAACAGAAACCAAAACATTTCGTGTCTCCACAGTAAGCCTTCGCTGACGTTTCGGCAATTAAGACAGCATTCCATTAGAGACCGGTTCTGTTTTCATACGGTCTCAAGTATTACTATGTCCGGTTTTAGGAGCCACTGTACCGCTTTTTTTTTTTTTTTTTTTTTTTTTGTCTCTTTGTCCTAATTCTGTAACACTCGACCTGACAACTATAGTTGTTACATAGTTTGGCAATGCCATGTTCTTTTGAAGCTGCATGAGTACTTAACTTATAATTAAAATCTTTTAACACTTTCCGGAGCAAAGTACTTTCAGTACTAAAATGTTAAAATAAATGACTGGCACCGGAATTTACAACGAATTTATTTAGAAATAAGAAAAAGGGCTATATTTCACAGGCGTATTAAATGGAAGATATTTTAGCAAAATTCTGGTACCATTGTGGCGTTTCGGAATTAAAATTAAGTGGTTTCATAAACACACCACTGCTCCTGAAACAGTTAATACAGCTGCTTTCATACTTTCTAGAATGTTCCACTGTTTCTATTTACCTATCGTAAGTAATATTTAAATGGAAAAAAGTTTCTATCAACTTTCCATTCATATTTCATTAAATTTTCCCTTGCAGTGGATCCTATAGCAATTTTTTACCTCTTTCTTTAATCAGTTTTAAACATTCTCTTTTCCATCACCCCATTTTACTGTAGTCTTACAGAATAAAAGTGTACACTCTGTTTTATAAATAACCATTAACCTATCATTATGCACAGTGTATAATAAAAAGATTTCCAAAATCTCTTAATGAAGGGAACCTTGAGCATCTGTTCAACCATCCCTCACATTGATTGCGCCAAGCCTTCCCACATACCCTTTTCTAAAGAATAGCACATAGTTATATTAAGACTAACTTACTGTATAATCATTATGCCTGGAATGAAAGTTCTATATTTCTGCATTACCAAGGCTTAATTTCTAACAAAAAATGTTCCGGAACCCTAATATTCTGCAGTACTAAAAACCGTATAGTACTACCTACCACCACCACTCGCAAATACTCCAATACGCATATTAATATTTAATACATTATTTGCAAAATTTTAAGAATATATTTTTTTTCTTTAGCAAAATAAAAATTTTAAATATATGTACCTACACACAAAATTGTCACCTATTCAACTTTTTAGTTTATCACTCCTTCCGAATAGAAATATTTACGTAATTTTTATATAAATAAATCGCAGAATTCCGCAGTTAAATAAGGTAAGTATTATGATATGGAAATAATGTTAACACAAAAAAGGAATTGTTCGCAGTTATGCACATACAGGGTGTCCCAAAGCTCACGTTACATACGTTAAGAAGTGATAGAAGACAACTAGACAAGCACAAATCACCATATAATCCATGGTCGGAACGCAAGTCGTAAAAGCTAGGACGATGAAGCACAAAATGAGGAGAAAAAAAGATAGACAGCGATGGAATAAAAGGAAACCAATAATATGAAGAAAAACATTTTATTCAGCAAAATGAAAGTAAACAACGCGTATGTTCCTCATCACAGCAACTGCTCAAAATTGCGACCACCAACAGTAACGCAGGATTCACAACGTCGATGGATTGGCCTCCGTACATTGGCGAAAACACCAGCATCTCTCGTGTGGTGTCAGCAGCTACGGATATCAGGGCAACAATGTCTTCAACGGAACCTGTGGGACCATCATCCTAGATGAGGCTCTTCATGTGACCCCAGAAGAAAAAGTTCAGACATAAGAAATAGGTTTGAGCGGGCCTGCCACTTGATTGGTACGACCTTTGAGCTTCCCCTGCATTGCCGTCTGCCGCTCCATACATGTAATGCATCTCGGACTTCTCCTGATTTGAGTACGCATTCCTCTCATCGATCATCCACAGAACGAATGAAGACAGCTGTGGTGAACAGCCTTTTTACTGTGATCACTGGTGAATCTCTCTAGAGCTTTACGGCTTGCGTTACAACCATAGATTATATGGTGATTTTTGCTTGTCCAGTTGTGTTCTATCACCCCCTAACATATGTACCAAGAGTTTAGGGACACCTTGTATATATATAATGAATGAAAAACTAGCAAAAACTTTTATAAGAAAGATTTTCAGAAAATCTTACGCGCCGTTTCATCTCCATCTTTTACATGTGCGACGCACTACGTCACATATAAGTGTTTTTATAGAAAAAAATGCAGAAACTTGGAGATAGGAGGTAAACGAAAGGTAATTTAGGCTCCGGTTGTTCGGAATCGCTATTGCGCTGGGCTCCGGAGCCCTGTATTTATGAGCTCCGGTGAATTCCGACCAATATTTAAATATTTACTAAAAACAGAGAAGCACCGGCGATGAGCTCAGGAAGGCTCCGGCGCAAATTAAGCCCTGTAGATTACTTAAAATCTATTTACTTAAATTTCTATATATAATTTATCTGAACAAAGCTCACTCAGAGAGGTAATCGAAGTTTAAGGTGAATGAAATCAAAGATCATTCAGAAGGTTAAATTAGAAAAATAAGCTATCTTTTAATCAAGCACATCAAGTCAATATTCGTGATATTCACTGCCAAAAAGCTCCCGGGATCCACTGACATGATACGTGACGTGATAAGCTCCCCAAAAAGCGGGCGGCTAAGAAGATGCAAGCACGATATTGGTCAAATGGAAAATTCTCCCTCGACAGATGCAGCCGCGAGTGCAGTTCACTGTCCCCATTTAGAACACATTTTCATCTATCCAAACTAAAGCTTTCAACCCCTACAGTTAGAGTAGATGTTTATTGTTTCTGGCTTTATTTAGTGTGAAAGATTCACAAAACATAACCTGTTTGAGTGCGTTTTTTTTTACTGCTTCTGCAAAAAATGTCTCCTAGGAACTGCATAACTCACTGTGATAAAGTGAAGATTTTGAAAGAAATCGATAAGTGAGTGAAAAAAAATGTTGCAAAAAAGTTTGGGATTCTGGCAAGTACTCTGTCAACAATCATAAAAAATAGAGAGTCAACCACAGAACAGAATTCGGATATTGGTTCGGCCCGAAAAAGATTTAGGACGTGCTAATACGAGCACTTAGACGAAGCAATGTTTAAGTAGATTAAAGGGATAAGGGACCGGAATCTACCACTTTCAGGACCAATGATTTTAGGAAAGGTTCTAGAATATGCTTCATCTTTTGGAGACTGACTTCCTAGACAGCATTGGTTGGCTAGAAAAGTTCAAGAAGAGACATGGGTTTTTCCAGAAAATTATCTGCGGTGAATGCGTGGATGCTCCGGTGACAGCGTGTGAGAACTGGAGACTTAAAGTATCAGAAATTATAAAAGAATTCGCTCCTGAGCGCATTTTCATTGCTGACGAAACAGGTCTCTTTTACGAGTGTTTCCCAAACAAGACTCTGACGTTTAAAGAAGATAAATGTTTTGGCGGCAAACAAAGGATTACTATTCCGTTGTGTGCTAAAATTACAGGGAAAGAAAAATTAAAGATGCTAGTCATTGGGAAAAGTAAATCCTCTCTGTGTTTTATAGGCGTGAAATCCTGAGAAGCGGACTATGATTTTAATAAAAAGTCCTGGACAACCACTGACATTTTTGACAAATGGTTAAAAGCCTTTGGCAATCAAATGAGAAAACAACCCCGAAAAATTGATTTGCTTATTGATAATTGTCCAGCTCCCTCACAAAAATATCGAGAAAAACTGCAAAATGCTGCAGTTATTTTCTTACCACCGAATTACACATCAAAACTGCAGCCCTTGGAATAATAAAAAAATCTAAAGGTGCATTATAAGAAAAGCTTAAAGAACTGATCATAGCTACCGAAACAAATGATTCCACACAAGACATCGCTAGTCTTAGAAGGTGTATTGTGGAACTTTATAAAGCTTGAAGATTTGATGTAACTGAAAAAAATAATTTACAATTGCTTCAAAAAGGCCGGCTTTTCTAAAATGAAGAATAATGCGTATTCTGAGGACGAAGAAGATGTGGCTTTAGCAGTCTTAAAAGAGAAATAGAAATTAAATATGAAACGCGGAAATGTCGAAAAAATATTACTCTCTCTGATGTTTTGGACGTGGATGACAATCTCACAATTACGCAGTATCTTTTAAGCAGCGTTACAACCAATGATGGTGAGAATGACAATAACCATGAAAAAAAAAACGTACAACGAGAGGAAAAACCATCACGTAGTGAAATGATGAGTTCTTTTGATCTTATAAGGAGAGGACTTCAAATGGAGGAAATGTTCCTGATACTATTTTTCATTCCTTGCTAAAGTGTGAATATTTTTTCGAAAATGAAACAATTTTGAAATCAAAACACCGAAAAATTACAGATTTTTTCGTCTAAAATTAATGTATGTTTTCCTTAAATTTTTATTATGCTTTCTAATAAATGTCTCGTTTTTTTAAATTGTTTAAATAATTCGAAAACACAATAAGGCTAGTTAGGGCAACTGGGCCATGATTTTACAATGTGACTCTGGAGCTTCTGACAATTCAGCTTCAAAAAGCGAATGTTCATTTAAATTAAAGTATGAACACCTGTAAATGTGTTCAGTTAGGTTCCTCTATCAGACAGAAATGCTCAAAATTACATTTTAATATTTAAAAATATAAAAATATGCGTATTTCATCTTTCTTTCGTCATGGGTCCAGTTGCCCCATAAAAATGGGGTAAGTGGACCTGGAGGGTCTATGTTCCTCACGTGTTTATTTTTTTCAGGTGGGATATCAGGTCCTGCTTGAAAAAGTGTAAACAACTTAAAAAAATTTAAACCAGGCAGATCATGTAAATTATATGTCAATAAAGAGCGTTGTAAGGGAAACCTTTGCTGTCAATGTGTCTAAAAAAAGCACTAAAAGTGAAAATATTAGATTTATTTATACCAAAAACATAAAAATTAAGTAAGTACGTATGTACTTTAGTATAAGTAATAAGTATAAAAGTCACATGGGTATTTTAAGGGGAAAAAATAGCAAGGTACAAGCCACATACAAACGGCTACGTAAGTACTTAACTACTTTATCTGTATCCAGGGGTCGCATTATATAGGGAAAATTTTATTGGTCCTACCAGAACCCTTAATGAGTTACCTTCATGATCATTTTATTTAATATATTCTAAAAAAAGGTGCGATGAGGATATTATTTTCAAAATAGTGTTAGAAACAATTAAAGTTTCCCAAAAGAATGCGACCCCTGTACCGTACAATTTCAAAGTTTGGCTGTCTCGCTTTCAAGGGCAAGGTATTTACATTCGTAAAATGTTGAAATAATTTAATGACACCAGTATTTACAAGAGAATCTATTTGAAAACAAGTAAAAGTATATTTTCATGTACTTAATAAACGTGAAATTTTCATTATAAAATTCTGGTGCCAATGTGGCAATTAGGAATTAAAATTATGTGACGGCATCACCGCCTCTCAAAGGTCAAGAAATTTGGTTTGATATCACCCAATATGCTTTTTTAAATTTTATTACGTAATTTTAATAAGATATTCTATAATTTGCTTTATTGTGAGCAAAAAACAATGGAGATATTTACTTAATTTAGTAAGAGAAACACAAAAAAATTACTTATATCTATCGGGGTAACTGGATCCAGCATGGCCCAGTTACCCCGGATACATGTCCCCGTTACCCCATTCTTGAAACATTTATGAGGTAACTGGGACACCGGGCTTACATTTGAAACATGAAGTAAATATGTATAGATACCTATAATATTAATGTAGTTATATGCCTAATCTTTAAAAAGAATGAATGCTTAATAAAAGTACTTACAGTATTTTAATAAAAAGCCGAGGACGTTCAACCAAATTGCCGTTGATTAAAAAAAAAAAAACGTAAATTTTCGAACTCCTATCACAGCAAAGACAGAGTTATGATTGAGTTGACACACATTGTTTTAGGAAGTAGAGGTTAAGGGTTACTGTTCACAAAAGCTAAAACTTAAAATATATCAAAGATTTTTTATAAAATAGCCTACGGCCCAGTTACCTTATGGGACCAGTTACCCCAACTAACCTTCATATTTATTTTATAATCATTGTTGAATTTAAGATTAATTGTTGTTTTATTCTATCATTTTCTTTATTGTGAGCAAAAACCAATGGAGAAATTTACTTCCCGTTGTAAGAGAAACTCAAAAAAATTATTTATAACTATTGGGGTAACTGCATCCAGCATGGTCCAGTTACCCCGCATGCAAGTCCCTGTTACCCCATTCTTGAAAATTTTATAGGGTAACTTTATAGGGTAAATTTATAGGGTATAGGGACACCGGGCTTACATTTGAAACATGAACTAAATATGTATAGAAACCTAATTATATTAACGTAGTTATATGTCTAATCTTAAAAAAAATAGATTGTTTAATAAAAGTACTTACAGTATTTCAATAAAAAGCCGAAAAAGTTTATCCAAATTGACGTTGTTTTTTGAAAAAGAAACGTAATTTTTCAACAACCTATCACAGCAAAGACAGATTTATGATTGAGTTGACACACGTTGTTTTAAGAAGTAGAGATTAAGGGGCATTGTTCACAAAAGCTAAAACTTAAAATACAGCAACGGTTTTTTATAAAATACCATATGCCCCAGTTACCTCGTGGGTCCAGTTACCCCAACCAACCTTATATGGCTAATATTTATGGTTAAACATTTCAAATTGTTAATTAAATACTTGAAAAATAAATTTTGTCCAAAATTTACATATTAAATAGAAATTTTTAATTATTCTCTATAAAACGAATTCCTCTGTATAACGAATTTTTAAACGGAACAATGAATTTCGTTATATAGAGACTCGATTGTAGAATCGTTCTAAAGTCTGTCTAAAAGAATTGTTCTAAACATACTGATAAGTGATAAAAATATTCATATTCCAAATAAGAATTGTGTTTTCATTTCGCTTTTATTGATTTTGTTTTGATTTCGCGTTGAATTCTTTAACATAATTTTTTTTCTCTTCCGAACTCATTGAAATCGTTAATAGTTATAAATATAACGATTTTGAAGACCGCATTTAAATTTCGGGAAAATATACGGATATTTTTGAACGAAACAACAAAACAGGAGCAGAAGTCAACCCCGCATGTTCACGCTCGAAGCAAAAATTTAGCTGATTTTTTTTTTTTTTTTTTTTTTTTTTTTTTTTTTTTTTTTGTCATCCGAATGTTTGCTAATTTTTATAGTTGATGGAAATTAATTATAATAAAAACGTGTAAAAATATTGTGGCAAATGAAGGACGTTTAGTTACTTTTAGCGTAGTAAAAAAAGTCTGCGAGAAGTGACCTACAGTGGCGAATATCTTCTAACGAGTTAAATTTGCATTTATGAAAATGAATTGGGAAAACAGAGAAGAAGATCTCCCCTTAAAGTGAGTATTTTTTTGTTTTCTCTCAAATTGATTCCGCAAAATGGAAAGCGAAAGAAAAAGACAAAAAATGGCAAAATCTTTTTTTTTAAGAGGTTAATGATGATATTTTTTAATGGATTGCGACATATTAAACTCAAAAGTTCAAAATTAAAAATGTGTCTTCCCTTTTTAGGTGCGTTCGTAATTATATAAATATGTAGCACCTATAGTCGTCGTTCGGTCCGTCTATTTGTCTGTCCGTCCGTCCGCATATAACGGAGTAAAATCTACCCAACCGAATGGTCTGAAATTTTAAATATATAATTATTGCAAAATTTCGTTGAGTCATTTCAAATTTTATGAAAAAAGGATGCATAGTTTAAATACAGGGACAGTCAAAAGTTTTCCGTTACATTACGGTCAACGGGGAAAAATACTTCAAGTGCATTTTAATGATGTTACAGCCTTTGGAACAGAATGAATAGAATAGAATAAAATAGAATAGAATAGAGGGGTCTCTGTTGCACCACACAAGTAAACTTTTTGACGCGCGCTCACACTCAAGACACTAGAGACCCTTTATAAACGAATCGTTAGTCCCTACAACTTAAAAAAAATTGCTATTTTGATATAAATGGAATTTTCAAAACGCTTTTTATAGCATAGTTATTGTATATTTATAGGAAAGAAATCCGACGGAGAATATATTTTCAGTTGCAAATGTCTGTGTTTGATATACATTCTCGTTACATTCTTTGTACTACTTTGTTAGATTCCTGGGCACTAATCACAGGATCGATTACGACATTTTTCCCAAATGTATGTTTAGGAGAATAAGTATTTTTAGTAGTTCAAAAGTTGTTGACATAACTGTTACACATGTAATAGACTATGCTTTGAACTTTTCGCTGTAGTGTTAAGCATTTCACTACCATATATATGAATAGGTATACACAGTCCTGCATGCATGGAACTTTAAAAGCGTGTAAAATGTACTTTTAGGCAGTCAGATTATTATTGCCTTTGAAAGGTTGTGGTAAACCATTCACGGAACACCTAAAAAAACAATCTGAATTTAGTAAGCGCATTCGAACTAAGATAAAATTACGAGTACAATTTATTAATGCTTAATAAAGGGGATGAACGGCAGAGCATCTCCAATTATATTCAAACATAAGTGAGCACTTCAAAACACTATGTTAATTATAAGTGTTTAAAATTTGCTAAATTACTTTTCGATGAAATTTGTTTTAAATGTTCTTACAAACTTGTTCACCATGATTTGAGTTTTTAAACACTGCATTTTATTCATGATAACTCAGCGGCAGAATCGAACTAATACGTGCATGAAGAGAATATACGTGCATCGAGAGAATGTACGGGGTTCAACTGTTGTATTATTACCAGGCTAAAAGTTCAAGAAATTTTCCTACACTTTTTAAGGTAGCTTTCATTACAAAAAGCTATCTATTGCAGGTGTTCGGAGAAAACGATTCCGAAAAATGTTGGTACATTTTCACCGATCATGATCCCTAGACCCAGAAACCACCATCCGTTCAAATTTGATATATATATATATATATATATATATATATATATATATGATCTTTGTCATACAGTAACTCTCGTACTTATGAACCGATTTATATATAATTTCGTATGTGCATAGTACATACCAATGTCTCGACCGAGTTCGTTGACCAGCTTCATCCGCCATCTTGTTTCAAAACGGCGGCAATTTAAATTAAAAAAAAATTAAATTTAAAATGAGGCACAAAAAAATTAGACATTGAAAAATATTTTTCTCTTATGTGTTTGGGTTTGATACAAAAATTCTGGAGCATTTTTTGTTTTGTCTATATCTTAAAAAATGGCTGAGTTATAGCACTTTGACTTTCTAGCATGGCTGACATTTTGAAACGATGTGATATTTGTCACGCAATAATACACGTATTTATGAACTGATTTGAATGTGACAAGGAATGTGCATAGTACATAGCAATGTCTTGACCGAGTTCGTTGGCCAGCCTCATTCGTCATCTTGTTTCAAAATGGCGGCCTTTTAAAATAAAAAAAAAATTTAAATTTAAAATGAGATACAAAAAAATTAGAAATTGAAAAAGATTTTTTCTTATGTGTTTCAGTTTGATACAAAGATTCCGGAGTATCTTTTGTTTTGTCTATATCTTAAAAAATGGCTGAGTTATAGCACTTTGAATTTCTAGCGTGGCTGATATTTTGAAACGATCTGATTTTTGTCACGCGATAATACGCGTTTTTATGAATTGATTTGGATGTGACAAGGTATGTACATAGTACATAGCAATGTCTCGACCGAATTCGTTGGCCAGCTTAATAGGCCATCTTGTTTCAAAATGTCGGTCATTTAAAAATTAAAAAAAAAATAAAATAAAATTTAAAATGAGGTACAAAAAAATTAGAAATTGAAAAACGATCTTTTTCTTATGTGTTTGAGCTTGATACAAAGATTCCGCAGCATTTTTTGTTTCGCCTATATCTTAAAAAACGGTTGAGTTATAGCACTTTGAAATTCTAGTGTGGCTGACATTTTGAAACGATCTGATTTTTGTCACGCGATAACACGCGTATTAATGAACGGATTTGGATATAACTTGGTGTGTACGTAGTACATACCAATGTCACAACCGAGTACGTTGGCCAACATCATCCGCCATCTTGTTTCAAAATGGCGGCCATTAATTTTTTTTAATTTAAATTTAAAATGATGTACAAAAAAACTAGAAATTGAAAAAATATCTTTTTCTTATGTGTTTGACCTTGATACAAAGATTTCGGAACATTTTTCGTTTCGTCTATATCTTAAAAAATGGCTGAGTTATAGCACTTTGAATTTCTAGCATGGCCGACATTTTTAAACGATCTGATTTTTGTCACGCGATAACAAGCGTACTGATGAACCGATTGGGATGTGACAAGAAATGTGCATAGTACATATCAATCTCTCTGCCGAGTTCGTTTGATAACTTCATCCGCCAACTTGTCTCAAAATGGCGGCCATTTAAAAATTAAAAAAAATAAATTTAAAATGAGGTACAAAAAAATTAGAAATTGAAAAATATTTTTTTCTTATGTGCTTTAGCTTGTTACAAAGATTCCAGAGCATTTTTTGTTTTGCCTTTATCTAAAAAAAGGCCGAGATATAACAGCTTGAATTTCTAATGTGGGTGACATTTTGAAAAATCTGATTTTTTGCCTGCAACAGCACTCGTATATATGAACCGATTTAGATATGAGTGAGCATGTGCACAGGAATTACTAAGGTCTCGACCAAGTTCATTGGTTAGCATTGTTGCACCCATTATGTTGTTTTAAAATGGCGGGCTATCACCGATAATTCGGGTTAATATTATTATTAATATAATTCGGGATATCACCGAATTTGGCGACAAAATATAAATCACTTTAATAAAACCAGCATTGATAACGCTGACTAATTTCGCGAAATTCTCATTCATACTCAATATTGACAAAAATTAGTATTGAATATTCTATAATCGGGTTCCACTAATTTGAGCTTCGTGTGTTTGAATAATATAAGCTGGCTTTTAAAAAATAAAGAATATGAAAGCTACCTCTTCCTCCAGGCACTAGCCGGAAGAACTTTTTAAATTTAAAATACTTAAAGACGGTCATATCTTTTTTTTAATTTTACAAATCAACATAGAAAAATAAGTACGAATCCATTCGCAGTGTTTATATTCAAAATTCCTCTCTCATTATTTTGAAATTTTTGAGCTTCCAGTCTTACACAATAACTTCTAAAATATATTTAAATGACGCTAATTATTTTATAGATATTGTGACATCTTCAATATGTTCCAAAATTTAGTAAATGTTTGACAAAGAAATTAGTATGCTTGCGCTGGTTTCTTAAAACAACATTTTTGTTAAGTGCTACAACAAACATTTAAAAAATCCTCCCTTCATTCCTCAATAATAATCTCCTGATTTAATAAAGTAAAAATGTTTTCAACAAAGGCTTTCAAAAACTTTTCTGTTGCTTTAAAATGTAATCAGGATAACATAAATTTTAAGAAATTGCTTTTGTTTTTACTTATACGTTTTATCAACATTGTATTCTTTTTACAAAAAAGATAAAAATTTACAAAATGAAGCGATGCAGTTTATCCTATTTTTTTTTTTTTTCGTGTTCTCTATAAGGAAATTTTTTTAAAGATAGGAAAATTATACAGCTACTCACATATTATTGGTTGTTCATCTTAGAAAATGCTTTAGACATTTCTCGTTATCGACCAAGGGAGCATTAAGCGAATAGAATATTTTATTGAAGCAAAAAGAAAATAATTTTATAGATTTATCGATTCTGTAAATTGAAATGGGGAGAATACTTAATGAAAATAAGATAATTGGAGAACGAGAAAAATTCGAAAATAAACTAAAATGCTCATTAGTAATTTCTTAAAACTTTCTTAAGTGCAATGAAACCATGATGACGTTGTACAGGATGTCCATAATTAAACGAATCTGCTGTCTACAGACAAAACTATTTTTATAACTGTTGTGAAATTTTCTGAAAGGCATAATAAAGGGAATTTCTTTAAGCGAAAAAAATTAGTTCAAATTGTGGCCACCAGAGGGCGTTTTTAATGAATTACACATTCGTCATATATTTAGGATAGTTTAGAAATTTCATTTATTAACTTTACCTGATCATTAAGACAGCATTTCCTAACATCTTCTTAGCATTTCTCAATCTTCTTAGTATTTCTCAAAACTCACTGGGTTCAACTGTAGAACATGCTATCTTATGATTCCAGATGGCATCTGGAAATTATGATCGACATGTAGAACATGTTGTAATAAATTTTATAAGCTATCGTAAATGTATTCTTAATGCGCAATATTTTAATAAACACCCTCCGGTGGCGACATTTTAGCTAATTTTCTTTTCGCTAAAACCAATTCCCATACCTGTATTATGTCCTACAAAAAATTTCCCATTATTCTGAACAATAGTCTGTAGACATAACTTTAAAAGAGGATCGTTTAATTGTGGACACCCTGTATATGACTGAGCAATTTAACTCGAGTAAAACCTGTTCTGTGGAGAATTTTTTGCATTTGCATTAAATAAGAATACACTAAATAGTTTAAAAAAAAATAAAAATAGTAATAATCAGTAATAGCAATAAACAATTATGAAAACACAGCAAAAATAACTCATTTCACTCAAGCAAAAATACGTAGAATGCTATAAACTGTATTTCTGTAATTCCTGCAAGCCTAAATTCTTATTTGGAGGGGATATTTAGAAAAGATATGTCATTCGGAGCACAACTAAATTACACAAATTGAAAATAAGACAACAATTATGATACTTAATGTTTATAAAAAAATATAAAGAAAAAGAATGCTTTTACTATCACTGTATGAAATAAATACTATAAAAACATAGTTATTCGTTGTGTTAAAAAATAGCTGTTCATTGAAACTACATGGAAATACTTCCAGAAAATATGTTCATTAAATAACGTAGAAAAGTACAGTCGTGGAAAAAAAGTAAACACCCCCTCCTAACTCTGCAACTAATTATAGTAGAAGGAAGTTACTGGTAACAATAGATTGGAAATAAAGTCTACTTTTAAATGGTGTTTACAAAATTTGCTTAGGGGGCCATCTATAATTCAAAACCAGACCAAAGTTTGTTTTTTCAGTGACAAGATACAATTTTGGCTTTATATTTTAAATCTCCTGTTCAAACTATGCCTTGAAGCGAAATGTCAAGTCATATGAATGATAAGTTTTTGAATTATACACATTCAAAACTTAGAGTTTCTAAAGTTAAATTACATTTTCATATTTTTATTTATATCTCCTGAAATTATTATCCTAATGGAGTAATTTTGTGTGTTGTTAATATACTGAAAAATCCAAGCATAAATACATTGAATTTGTAATTTAAATTAAATTATTATTCGAAAAAAATATGAATTGCAACCAGCAATTTTTTGATAGATTTATATTTATTATGTCACGCTTTATGTGAATTATGAATTTCAAATTTTTCTTTCACGTAGTTTTCGAATTATCATTAAAAACGGCAAAATGATGGTTATGGCCGCCTATAATGTACAGAAAAGCATAATTTGAAAAAAAAAATATTTTACTCGTTTTACTGAAATATGACTGCTGACAACAATTGAATCATATTAAGGGAGGGAAATGGTAATATTCAGAAGAAATAATGCATTAATAGAAGTGACATAGTCATTCTGTAGCATTTCAACAATCTATAGTACCGAATTTCAATTTGGATAAAACCACTAAAATATGCTCATTTTAAAATAATTCATTTCTAGGAAACTAATCGTATGAACTTCATGTAATTTTAGATTTAGGCTAATTGAAGGGTGTGAAATTCATTTATGTCGTCAAACTTGGGTATTGCTATTAAAAAAAAGAAAAACAAAGTTTGTGTTAGTTTTGATATGTAAATGGCCCAAGCAAATTTCATATACATCATTTAAAAGTAGATTTTATTTCGAATTGTTTGGTATCTGTAAGTATTTTCTAC
Source organism: Maratus speciosus (assembly GCA_963932465.1). Lineage (NCBI taxonomy): Eukaryota > Metazoa > Arthropoda > Arachnida > Araneae > Salticidae > Maratus > Maratus speciosus. The sequence continues at coordinate 491,547,952 of OZ010789.1, forward strand.
AATAATTGGTTACAGAGTTAGCAGGGTGTGTTTTCTTTTTTTTTTTCAACGACTGCAAATAACACGTCTCGATCGTACTTTCAAATGAATTGTGAATAATGTGAAACTGAAATGCTTTGTGAGCGCCCAGTAAGAACATGAGGGATATTGTAACTCTTTCGGGTCAGATTTTTTTTTTTCAATTTTTAGAAAAAAATTACTTTGGCCATAATAATGTTAATAGTGGCTATCGAAATTCACTTACTGAATTTTAACGAATTCTGAAATCTAACGAATGTAGTTATTTTCTATATTATTAATTTCATAATCATATATTAATACGCTAGGGAAGGGTTTTTCGATATGTTTGGATAATATCGTAATACAACAGAATTTAACAGATATTAAAATTTTCTAATATTTTTAGCGTTTTATAACTCATGATAGATTCAGAAAAGTAACCTATATTTTAACTTTAAAGAGTGAAATACGTTCAAAATAAATGAATTTCAAACGGCGCAGAGAGAATTAAGAATAGTTTTATTACTTTTATAATTACTAAATGCCACAACATAAATTAGGTCATAATAAGACATGCATAGACATATACTACCATTACTACATGTAGATAGCAACATAAGTAATTGTTCAGACAATATATTACGCAACGAAAAGACATGTTCTATTAATAGTACGCCAGACCCGAAAGGTTTAGCACAATCATCAAAGTCAGATTAAAGACTTATATAAAATTCTACAGCATATGTATATGTATATAGGTTACGGTCAATTTGATCAATCGTTTAATATTAAAATAACCGGTTATTATATGTAATTTCCAAATAATATTCAAATAAACTGGTTAATATAATTAATTTGAGAGAATTAATCGAATTAACTGTTTATTATTAATAATGGCCAATCAAGTTCAGATTATATGATATATTTTACCTCGTTTAACTTGAGATTTCATTACGTACGCGTATAGTTATTCCGTGCCAACGCCTCACTATTGTTCAATCGTATGGTAGTTTTTTTGAGAGCGTAGGTTTATTTAATTCCGCTGGCAACAACGTAGCGATAACAGATGATTACTTATTTAAAGTACAGGCGGCTCACCTTCCGGGACGCTCTCTCATATTTATTTTTTGCCGCAGTTTCAATTCATTTTTTTATTCATTTCGTGCAAAGAATTCGATGAAATTTCGTTGAAATTTCTTCAATTAAGAGCGTTAAAAACAAAACGATCCGAGAAAGTTGCTTATCACCTAATGGATGTGTTCACAATATTTGGAGCACCGTGCGTCTTGCAATGTGACAATGACCAATAATTTGATAATAAAAGTATTGAAAAAGTTTGTGGAATATAGAAACTACTCAAAACTTTTAATGGAAAGCAAAGACACAGTCTATCGCAAGTGGGCAAAGTTTTTATCTGGTTGCTCCTTGTCCCAATTCAGTTTTCATGAAATCAGAAATCATATATAGTAAAGCGAGGAGAGTTCGCGCGGTAGGAGAGATTTTGCACAAAGAGATTCGACGGGAAGAAGTAGAGTGCGGGCACAGCGACTCCAGGTGGTTGTACAGCAGCATTAGTGCAGTGTCTACATGAACGTGCATATTGATTGTTCTAAGCGTCTTGGATAAAGCAGTGCTATTTTGTTTTGTTTTTCAAAGTAAGTGCTTGAATTTTCATAACTGTTCGTCAGAATTTTTATAGAGCGTCAATAATACAAAATATTTTTAACTTAAACAATTTCTTATAAACTACTAACCTGGACTAAGTATGCGAACACCAGAAATTAATTTTAGAAGTAGCCGTATTTAAATAAAAGGCCGCGCAATCTCTCCTGCCAAAATAGGAGAGTTTGCGCATCTGCTACTTAGGAGAGATGGCGCATTTCCCCATAAGTTTAAGTGCTAGGAGAGATTACACAGCTTATTGATAAATTTGCATGAATTTCAAATTGCGTGTAAAACATATGAATGAATCAATTTTTAAATAATTTCGGAAAAAAACATAATTATCAAAATTAAATTTGGCAATAAATTAATTTGCAAAAAAAATACTTTTGCAGGTAAAAATTTTATTAATAAATTAATAATACAGTTGTTATTAAATAAATTTTATGTAATTATTTTTGTTAATAAATTAATAATATATTTGTTAATAATTTAATAATATATTTATATATTTTTTTAATTTATGAGCAATTAATTTGCTAATAAATTAATTTTGTTAACTAAAATAAATTTTCTAATTCAATGTTTTGGAAAAGCTTTCACCCATTCCAAGTAGTGTAATGCTATCGAAATCAAAATGAAACAGAGTGCAACTAATATTACTAATCCACAAAATATACATGAAAAAAGACTTAAAAAGGATGCGCTACAAAAAAAAAAAAAAAAAAAAAAAAAAAGCTGAAGATAAGTTGCTTCCACAAAAAGTGAGATCACCGGTTAAGATAATCTGTCGTTTTAATGCATTGATCATAATGCTTTTTACCCGCAGTTACATTGATTGTGTTTCATTTAAACAGCGTTTACAGTATTAGAGTTAGAAACATAAAATGCACCAATGAAATAACCCCAAACTAGATTAGATTTATAAAAAGTGTTTAAAGATGATGAGACAAACTTTGAGAGTTGTAAGTGTACAGTCCAGCAAATAATTTTTGCATAAAAAATAACAGAATTCCAATCCACTTGTTCAACCAAAAATACACAGGATTTCATTCCAAGACAATCTCGAATTCTTGTTTTTAACTTTAATAATAATGAAGCCATTTTAACAAAATTTTCAATATACTTACCGTGCTTTTGTCAAATGTAACAACATCACGAAAATTGGTGGAATTTATCATCATTTATGTCCAATTAGGTAATCCATATTTTGGAATGTAGTTGATATTAAACATGGTATTTTATTGGGGTTTTTTATTGTGCACTTCCAGTACTTTACATGACATCGAATTTGCCATTAGGTAACGTAAATCTGTTGAAAATTTCGTTAAAACATCTTTATTATTGTTAAAGTTCTCTAAAAATATTCGGGTTCAAACTGAAGTCGTACCTGTACTAATATTATAAAGAAGTAATTTTTTTTGTAGGGGTTACTTTTGGAACTACCGGGCGGATTTAAAAAGATAATCGGTCGTGTGCGAACTCTTAACTCGCATACAAAAGGTTCCATACACAATATCAGAACTGTTCAAAGATAATATTTACTTGCGCACATATAACAATACCACATGCCATAATTTAATTCTACTGGAATGAAAACTGATGACTATTTCTCCCTCTAAAACACAGACTTTGTACAAAGCTTAAGCTTGGTAGAGAACCAACCACGCTGCGGAAAGATGTCGCAGAGATTCTCACGAAAAGTCACTTGTAAATCATATTTCATGTAATAGTGGACAATTTTAAAGGAATAAAAAAAGTACGCTTAATAACGTGAAACTTTTCTATTCATTTTTAAAAATAAAAGCATATTCAGACATAATTAATGAAATGATTTCTAATCGAAAAGTTCTTTTCCTTATAAATGAATTATTTATTGAATTATGAGCAATTTTTGTCTCAAAACTACTGACATTTAATGTCTTGGAATTATTATATGAATTATCTTTTTAATATTTGCCTTCAATAATTGAATTCAGTTTGAATAAAAAGTGCTTATCACTATGTTTCACCTTACCTAAAACAAAGATTTTATACAAAGTTTAAACTTGGCACTATGCCAAGTACGCTTCGAAAGGAGGTCACAAAGTAGCAACACAAAGGTCACAAGGAGGTCACAAAGTAGTTTTGATTCGTACCGTTGTTTTCTACATGGGTTTTTAATTAATATCTCGGCAAATTACAGACACATTTTTTCGAAAATCATTACCGACAATCCTTAGAAGATTTTACGTCGCTTAGGTACACCGAGTGCCCTCAACTCCCCCGCTGACCACCAGAAAAATAAGACGCACGAATGATCTTATAATAATTCCGATTTTACTTTTTAAGCGTAGAGTGGAACCTTAATAATCATGGCAAATTGATGTTGACTTCTCCGTTTCAACATAAGCTATATTTTACATCGGTAAAAGACGGCTAGAAACATGGAATTTGGCATGGTTGTTAATTTAGAGACTTAAATGCATGCCCTGGACAGTTTTTTAAAAATTCCAAATTTTAAAGGGTGCAAGAGCAAAAAAAAAAAAAAAAAAAAAAAAAAACTTTCTAAAATTGCGATTTTTGTGATACATTTTGTATAGAAAGTTAGAATCTGGCAAGGTGATAACTTTTGGGATGTATAAATGCTCAAGAACGGTTCCTAGACAAAAAAAAAAAAAAAAAAATCAATTTAAAAAGAATGAAATGAGCGGAAAACGGTCTGAAAACGATCTAAGGCAAATGTCAGACGGACGTCTTTTTGCACGATTTTTTACTTACGTATTATCCTTACACAATGCTAGCAGCATTATATAGCCTTAATTATGATTTATTAGGAATTGTTAGAGCTAGATACATTAAGTTTGGCATGGCTGTTACTCTACAAACGTAAATGATCACCAACAACAGTTTTACAAAAATTCGAAATTAAAAGGATGCAAGAGCAAAAAACGTTCTAAAACTGCTCTTTGTGCGATATACACTATGTGGCCAAAGGTGACCGGTCAATTGCGATTTTAGACGTTTTGTTAAATATCTAGAAGAATGCATGAGGAAAATGCCTGAAACTGCAGGTGTGTAAACAGGTATTAATATTTATAACAGGTAGGTGTGGTATAGGTCACATATTTCCGCGAAGATTTTTTTTTTCCGAAACCCCATAGAGGACCATCAACAAATTGAAAAGGAACTAAATCTTTTGGATAACCCTGTAAAAACTAATGTAGCAAAAACTTTCAAACTCCAGATTATTAATAAATGGCTTATTGTAATATAATGTGTTCATTTTTATGAGGATAGCAAGTATACTTGTAGAGAAATTAAAGTTTATATAAAAACAGTCCCATATTTCGCCAAGTTTTTTGCTTATAATTTGCAGAGTTCTTAATATAAAAAAAAGTTCTTTTCAGAAAATATGAAAATCAACATTGTACATAATACTCTGCAATCAGAACTGAAAAATAATAAAAATTGGATGAAAAATGAGGAGGTTTATTAAAAAATGTTTCACTACGCATGCGCAAATGCAATCAAAATATAATGTGCATAATGTATTAGCTAATTATATAGAACAAGTTTTGCGATAGTCTCAAAATCATAGAATGAAAATTCTGAAAATTATCGCCGATAGAATAAGCTCGAAATCCGTTGTTCCCAAAAAGAAGCAAAAATATGAGGGGTTGTATCAAATATCTGTTGATTAGTGCCAAGATAGCGTACACAATATTGCACGTACTACTATATTTGTATACAACCCCTCATCTTTTTGCTTCCTTTCGGGAACAACGGATTTCGAGCTTATTCTATTGACGATAGTTTTCAATATGATTTTGAGACTTTCACAAAACTTGCTCTATATAATTAGCTAATACATTATGCACATTATATTTTGATTGCATTCGCGCATGCGCAGTGAAACATTGTTTAGTAAACCTACTCATTTTTCATTTAATTTTTATTATTTTTTAAATCTGATTGCAGGGTATTATGTACAATGCTGTTTGTCATATTTTCTGAAAAGAACTTTTTTTATAATAAGAACTCTGCACATTATAAGCAAAAAACTTTGTGAAATTTGGGACTGTTTTTATAAAAACCTTAACTTCTCTACGAGTATACATGTTATCCTCATAAAAATGAACAAAGTATATTACAATAAACCACTTATTAATAATCTCGAGTTTGAACGCTTTTGTGCATTAGTTTTTACAGGGTTATCCAAAAGATATTCGTTCTTTTTCAATATGTTGAAGGTCCCCTATGTGGTTTCGGGAAAAAAAATCTTCGCGGAAATATATGACCTATACTATACTATTTACGCACCTGTAGTTTCAGGTTAATTCCTCATGTATTTTTCTAGATGTTTAACAAAATGTCTAAAATTGCAAGTGACCGGTCACCTTCTGCCATATAGTGTAGTTAGTATAAAAGCTTGGTTTTTGACACGGTGGTTACTTTTAAGGTATAATGAGAATGAGAATAATAAAAAATAATGAGAATATTTCATAATATATTCAAGTAACCGTTTACTATAATAGCGAGTGACTATGAAGCTAAAACTGCAGATTTTTAACTGCAGATTTTTTGTGCTTTTTAATTTAAATTAATGCATGATTAGCATAAAATTTTGTATAATTATATTTTATACAGTCTAAGAAAATGTTTTACATTTAACCCCTCTCTTTTCAAAATCCATTCTCACAGGCATATTATCTATAACTCAATGAAATTACAATAAATGCTTCTTTCCTACGTGACACGGGTGGCAATGCTTCTCCGAGAACAAGCACAATTACTCGTTGCTACATTACTAAGTAATGGAATACATTCTTTAAATTTGTGTACAGATCTCCTAAGGAACAAATGGTTCGAAAGACACACTGATTGCGATAATTTGTTCAATCACAATCAAAAACAGCTTTTTACAACTTTATAGTTACTACTTTAATTTTTATTTTACAAAGATTTTTACTTGGGTACGTAAAAAATTTCGTCTTAGATATAATTGGGAGCAAAAAGCGTAAAACAGGGTGTTTGAAACTGAGAGAGATCTGCAAAGTGTATGTTTCATATTTTTTCTGAAATTCAATGGCCTATTATTGTTTCGAACATGGAACAATGACAGAAGTGGAATTAAGAAATGGCCCATTGTGTAATACTTAAACTCAAAGCGTCTGTGTGGCAGGAAATGACCATTCTTTTAGCATAAGACGTCTCGAAAAGGTGACTCAGTACAAATAACCAATTTTCACAAAACCGATGCATGTAATATGCGCTTTCACAGTTTTAAGTAGAATTTTCGCCGTTTAATTGAATCACCTTGTTGAATAGAGTTTGATTTCTCAAAGCAGCGGATTTCGAAAAACGCCAAAACGATTAAATATTAATTTTGGTTTTGATTCATATAAGAGGCAATTATAGTAATTTTTCATAGCTCTGGGGGGTGTTTAATCCCCAAACCCCTCCCGCATAAACCTGCATAGTTTAGCAAAATATTAATATTTAGATTTTTTATTACTATTCTTTTGAAATGTGCGCAGACTCTCCTCGCTTTACCTTACGTCTAAGTTAGACATCTGAAAGTTATTGGAGTCAAAAGTTGTATCAATAGGTTCACCCACAATGCATTTGAAAAATTCACTATTTTCCAGTAGCAGTGAAAGATTAAACGATCAAATCACATGCGATTTATTAGAGTCAAAAGCGGCATAGTTGGGACATCGGTGTTGTTTTTGTAATGTTCACTATCTCACTGTCGCAGAAAAACGATAAAATCAACATATTTGTCATCTTACTGCTCCTGGTGTTAACCTTACCCAACTGAAAATATTTTATCTAAAACTCATTTTTGTCCTTAAAAACATAATAACAGTATTAATGATTAAGTGATTGATATATTCATCACCACTTGGCCTCAGATTTGGATATACAGGCTGTCGAGATAAATTTGACTCAAACAAACTGTAGCTACAAAACTCATATTGTAAATGTTTGTCACGTTACCCATTAATTAAGTATGAACGTGACATAGAGGTATAAATGTCGTTTCCCTCTGCCTAAATATCTATTAAAATAATCTTTTTGGAAATTACATCAAAAATTAAATTCATAAGCTTAAGCTCATTTTGTGGAATGACTTCAAAACCTGTACTTCAAAAGAAAACTTACAATTTTATTATCATTAATACAACTAGACAAATGATACATTTTTGACAAAAAAAAAAAAAAAAAAAAACCTTTGGTTAATTTCGGGTTTTTCTATTGCGTGAGATTTATCACTACATATAAATGCAAAATAAAGCCCGGGGCACTCAAATATCTTTTAAACGGATACAGCAACAGCTGTAGAGCCATAGGAAAATCTTTGAGAAAAAGCATCTATTTAATGAATTTTGGTTATTTGTTTATCATTTATTTATTTATTTTTACTATTGAAAAAATGTTTTCAGTTACTGCATGCCCTATTTTTCTGTATCACCCATATCGAACATCTTTTCTAATTTAATAAAAGTTTAGTTGGTGTTTTAGACTAATTCTATTAGAAAATTTGATACTTTAAATTAATTTTATTTTTTGTATTTCTGGTTTCCTAATTTACAACAAAAAGGAAAAGAAAATATTATTCTTAATTTTCTGTATTGTATGAAATTACTTGAGCATTTTATGTGGGTTTTTTTTTATATATTTGCATTCTACTATCCAATCTCTGTAAATATCATGTCCCATTATAAATATATATATATATTTAACATATAATTTTTTTTACATTTTTAGACAAAGTTTTTATAACATAAATTTCATTATTTCCACTTTTTGCACTAAATTTTAATTTGTCTCCTTTAAAATAAAACGCATTGCAGTTCAATTGAAAAAGAAAATCTAATATATAAAAATGAAAATTCATCAATCTGTCTGTAATGCTATACAAATCCACAGCTTGGAAGCCAGAATTGTGAAATGTTATGTACATGTGTATTAAAAGACGACCGAGGCAACTAAAGCAATCCGGAATCAAAATAATTTATAGTTAACTTTTAATTAATGAAAAACCACCAATTTAACAGCGGTTTCCTGTCAAATTTAAACATTTATCGGAGTGAATCCATTTAAAGTGGTCCAGCACTGGATGCTCGACCATTTTTTAAAAATCTGAAATTTTTTGTACACCAACCCTAACATGATGGAAGTTCAAAATGTCTATTATTTTAATTTTATTAATTTTTGTTTGTGCATGGCGGCCATCTTTGTTTCATCGTCTGCAGCAATTTTCTCACAAGAAGGTTTTACGGAATTGTAAATAATTCATTGTTTATTTATCCAATTCAACTGCGGATTAAAGCAATTTGTACAGAATACATTGGGCTAAAAATTTGGTACTGGAGTAGTTTCCGAAACTAACTGCTTATTGGTAAAATGTAAGCATAAAGTTTCAGTTTTTTTTCAAAATTTGTCCGTTTACAAGAGGAAATTATTCTAGCAGGGAATACTGTCAACATGACACAATTTTTTTTTTACAAATAGGCCGAATGTGCTTGCACTCACACGCCGAGTTCCAGATCTGGGACTTGCTTTCTCTTCGCTAAAAAAAATCCCAAATGTTTCAAAAATGTCAAAAATCGCACTTTTCAGGCTTTGATATCTCTGGTGGGGCACGAGATAAAAATCTGAAATTTTTATCTATAAAAGTATTGTATGGTAGTGTTATGCACAAGAAATTTCAGGATGGAGATTTGACTACAAGCTGAGATATGGCAAGGGCAACATGCCAAAACAATACTGACAAACTATTGTTTTGTTGTTGTCACAGCTAAGTATTTATCTCAGAGTATCATTTAAATTTATTTTTTAGATTATCTTTAAATAATAGTAACAGAAAATAAAGCCTTTTGCAATTAATTTAAAAAATAATTATGCCTAAGGCATACATTTTGTATGGTTTCAGTAATTTTCGTTGTAATTTTAGTACCTAAAAGAAACCTCAGCAATTTTACATATACATATTTGCAAGACCTGATACAAAAAGAGAATGGGGAAAGAGAAAATCTGTTAATGTCGGCATACTTGTTGAGACATGATCAAACGTGTCCAAACACATTCCTGCTTGTTGGTTTAAAAACCACAATTTTAATGCTGCTTGCCAGTCCCTGAAACTTGTTCCTACCATAAGTATGTTGCTGTAAATGAAACATTATGCGATGTTACCATGCATCAGCCTCAAGTAATTTTCAGAAAGTAAAGATACCCAAAGCCTTTCCAAAATTTATACTGCAGAAAAATCACATTTCTACATAAGAAGGAAGCTTGGAATTATTAATGAATTGAGACTTGCACATAGTGATTTCAAAGTATATTTCTATGAGCCTGCAGGGCCAAGATCTTCAATCAATTTATCAAGAGATAACAAGACTTGGTTCCTACAAATAAAATTTTGAGAAAGATCAAAATTGTGGGTTTTGAACCAACAAGCAAGAATGTGTTTTGACACGTTTGATCATGTCTCAACAAGTATGACAACATTAACAGCTTTTCTTTTTCCCTATGTTGTTTTGTCTCAGGTCTTGTATAAAAATATTTTTTTTTCTTTATGTAAAAGTTCTGAGGTTTCTTTTAGTTACTAAAATTACTTGCAACAAAAATTACTGAAACCATACAAAATGTATGGCATTAGGCATAATTATTATTTTAATTAATTGCTAAGCTTTGCAAAGGGCTTTATTTTCTGTTACTATTATTTAAAGATAATCAACATCATAAATTTAAATGACACTCTGAGATAAATACTTAGCTGTGACTAGAACAAAACAATAGTTTGTCAGTATTGTTTTGGCATGTTGCCCTTGCCGTATCTCAGGTTGTAGTCAAATCTCCATCCTGAAATTTCTTGTGCATAACACTACCATACAATACTCTTATAGATAAAAATTTCAGATATTTATCTCGTGCCCCACCAGAGATATCAAAGTCTGAAAAGTGCGATTTTTGACATTTGTGAAAAATTTGGGATTTTTTTTTTAGCGAAGAGAAAGCAAGTCCCAGATCTGGAACTCGGCGTGTGAGTACAAGTACTTTCGGCCTATTTGTAAAAAAAAAAGAAAAAATGTCATGTTGACAGTATTCCCTGCTAGAATAATTTCCTCTTGTAAACGGACAAATTTTGGAAAAAAACTGAAAATGTATGCTTAAATTTTACCAATAAGCAGTTAGTTTCGGAAACTACTCCATTACCAAATTTTTAGCCCAATGTATTCTGTACAAATTGCTTTAATCCGCAGTTGAATTGGATAAATAAACGATGAACTATTTACAATTCCGTAAACCCTTCTTGTGAGAAAATTGCTGCAGACGATGAAACAAAGATGGCCGCCATGCACAAACAAAAATTAATAAAATTAAAATAATAGTCATTTTGAACTTCCATCATGTTAGGGTTGTTGTACAAAAAATTTCAGATTTTTTAAAAATGGTCGAGCAACGAATTGATGATTTTCTGGACCACTTGAAATGGATTGACCCATCGTTATACCAGCTGCCAAAAATTAAAAATTAACAATAAAATGCTTTTTTTTATGTTCAACACGTAATTCAGTTTCTTTTACAGAAAAAATGTTTTTCTTCAAAACTGCTTTTTCTGTAAAAAATACAATTCTTTTCTGTAAAAAATACAGATTTTTTTTACTGTGTATTACCGACCATCAACAAAAACTGTAACATTATGAATAAAATGACATTAACAAATAAATCCCGCCCCCCCCAACACACTAAACGTAGATTCGAAAAACATAGTAAAAATACAGCAGATTTTCAATAACAGAAATGGAAATATATATATATATATATATATATACCAGATGTTATGTAAAAAGTATAGTCCCTTGTACTATCTTATGAATATTAAAATGGAAAAAAAAGAAAAATATGGATAGCGATAAAAATAATTGAAAGGCTTATACATTGAATTAATTTATCAAGGGTACAGAATTCACATATATAAGCAAGGTAGTCGTTTTCTGTAGAGAAAAAAGCTAAAAGCTAAAAATATTTTCCTCTGTACCCAAACGACCACTTGACCATAATAGTAGAAGAAAAATTAAAACAGAATAATATTATATGCCTTGTAATGAAAAAAACAGTATAACATATTAAATAATTTATATTATCCTGTATAAATGAAATAAAGTAATATTACTCAGCTTAACCTATATAACCCCACATTATTTAATCCGAATTCGCTCCTGCACATGTTGTACTTTAACGCCATAACTTTAAGGTTATTTTTGCAGTTAAGCTAAAACATATATTATATCTAATGGTTGCAGTTATTCTTTTTTTTAAAACTTTGATAAATGCATATAATTAATATGAATTGAAAATCATTTCAATATTAGTATTTAAATTACCCATTGACACTTTTATATTTATTTAACTAAACTAAAAAATTCCCAAAACTCTTACCCTACATGATCGCCTTTAATTGGCTATACTGCTCTAGTGTTGATAGAAAAAAATGAAAGAATATTTCTATGTTAAAAGTCATAAACGTTTTATAAATTAATTTTTGTTGCTGCCATCTATTATGTAAATTTAAAAGTATTTTGATCTATATACATTAGCTTCCGATTTTGTCTTTTATAATTTCCAATATTTAAAAGAGAAAAAAAAATAAAAATAAAAAACAATCAAAAATCACATTAATTGAATAAAAAAATAATGATTTTTCTTCCGTTTCTCCCTCCTTTCCTTTTCTTTTCCATACCCTTTCTATTTTAATAATCTTTATCCAATTATATAATTCTTATTATTCATTTTACGGTTCAATTATATAATTATATTTAGTTGTAATGAAAAAGGATATTACTTCCCTAGTAATTAATTTTTCCATATATTTAAATAAAGCAGCATAGTAACCTTATTGAAGCTAATGCGCTCAAATTTTGCCATCTGCTTTACCCAACATATCCCCAAAACCAAATATTATCATAATATATATCATTATTTACAAAAATGTTAAATAAATATAAATGTTATTAGATAAACCACATTATTATTCTTAAGGTTCTATGTATCATAAAAACATAAATACACACGCCTATAATGAAATGTATATATATATATATATATGCGTGGGACTCTCGTGCGTTAGAAGTGAAACTTCTTATTTTCCAGAAACTGTTGATTTTATGCATCGCTCCCTTTGCATTTGTTAGCGATTTTAATATTTCAGGATTAGGAACGGCTAATTTTAACGCTTAATTTTCGTGACATCCAGCCGAATTTATCCTACCGCGCCTAAAAAAGTTTCACTGCAAAAATTTTGAGAAGGCGGGTTGGCCTTCACGGAATGAGTAGAATCCTTTATCGATCCGATTAATTGGACATTTGGCGCTCTACTGTATTTCCAAAACAAGAAAATTAGAAAAAGTGTTTTATACACAGGAATAGCCTATATATTTTTTTATTATGAATAATGAAAATCGATAAACATCCATATACAGTTGCGGTCAAAAGTTTCCGGCCAGTTAGTTTCTTTGATTTTTTTGCCAGGACGTTTCAGCGAAGAACTACAATTTTTCCAAAAGTTAGGGATAATCAAAAGACCTCTGACCACGTGATCATTTTGATTGGATACTGAAGATAATTGATGCAAAGGGGGGTAATTCGTAATCCGCGTGTGCAAAAGATTCCGGCCATTCGTCATTCGTTAGTTTTTGCTATCCATAAAGTGGTTTTTTGACCGTGTATGTTAATTAATCAACGTAAATAACGTAGTTGAAATTCAAAAATGAAAAGTTCAACAATTATTGTTCGTAACCGAGTGATTTGTTTGTCGCTAAAGGGCTAATCCTCTCGTGAGATTGCGGCAAAGTTATCGATAGGGAAATTTACTTAATATTTAAAAAAATATATAAAGATGGCCATGGCCTTCAGGACTTACCAAGGTCCGGGAGACACCAGAAAACGACTATTCATGTGTACAGAATTATGAGGAGAAAAGCAGTTGATGAGCCGCATAAAAATTCCTCTGCAGTTTCAATCGATTGACGGCGTAATATTACTGAAATAAGTCGGTCTGCCATGTCAAGACACTTACGTGACGTAGAACTTTATGAAAGAGTCGGTGTTAAAAAAGTAAAAAAAAAAAATATAAGTAAAAAAGTAAAAAAAAATCAGAGGGCCCAACTGGCGTTTGCCAAGGGATACAAAGACTGGTCAAGTGCAAACTGGAAAAAAGTACTACTTTCCGATGAGTCGAAGATCAACTAAGGTTTGTTATTCGTACAATGAAGCATGGTGGAGGACACGTTATGCTGTGGAGAGGACTGGAAAATGTGTCGGTCCGTCAGTTGAAATTCGAAGCAAGATGATTGGTGTAATGTATAAAGATATCTTGCAAGATCATTTGTTGCCTTAGTGGAAGAAAAATTATGATCGCAGCTATTTGTTCCAGCATGATAACGACCAAAATGATGCATGCAAGCTCGTCAAACAGTGGATTTAGCACAAAAAAATTTCACTTTTGAAATGGACAGCCCAATCACCCGATCAGAATCCAATAGAAAATTTTTGGAACGAACTTGAAAAAGTGTGCGGAATTATAAATATTCCAATTCAGCTGAATTTCCCCAAAAATATCAAGAACCGTGGGAAATGCTTACCATAGACAATTTTCAATCGTCATTGAATCGATGCTACGTCGCTGCGCCGCAGTACTTATTGTTTAATGTGTGAAGACAAAATACTGATTATAAATGTTGTTGATCACTGTTATTTTCTATTATAACACCATTTTTTTTTAAACTTGGGAAGCTGGTCGGACACTTTTGAGAACATGTGTTTTCTTTGTCTTAAATTTGTCAACTAAATTAATCAATATTTATTTTTTATTCCATAAATATATTCCTAACTATTATGTCTATAAAGTGTATAAGTATCACTTTGAGATTCCTCTTCATATGGGTATGCTTACAAATTAAACAAAAATTTTATGCTGGCCGGAAGCTTTTGACCGCTACGGTATCTTGTTCTTTGCCTACTCAGTTTGAAACTCAACAGCTAACTAATCGTTTTGAATCATCAGAACGTTATAGCTTTATTTATATTGAACATTATACTTGTAATTAATTTAACAAACAAATTTTTCATTGAAAAGATCGTGCATAAATGTTTGGTCCTTCTCCGATTATGTTTCTTTTGCTGCTCAAATAAATGTCCGTACCTGCTATGTTACTTTTGATTTAAATTCGAAATGATTAACTGCAAGTTATAAATGTGGTAGAGCAGCTTTAAATTGTAAACATGAAAAATCATGTTCCTTTAGAATTAATTAAATTTCATAATTTAATAGATAATTTCATAATTTTTGTTCATTAGTTTAATTAGTGCAAAGTTTGCAAATAAATGGTTTCAGAATTATAAGAATTTTTAAATTTCCTAAGAATTGGCTGATATATTTTTAATTTAGAGACTTTTACTAACTTATTCTCATCATAGCAAAATCTATGTTTACAATATTATATTTTGATGCTAGATCTAATCCCTCTTATACTACATGTTATCTAATATCTAGTAGAATGTAATATGTGCGATCTAATCCCTCATGAGTCTTGAAGACATTCTAAACAAGATTATGAAAATTATTTAGAGGTTATGAAATATAACAGTGCGTATGAAAAACATAAAATTTCATTGTTTTAGGGTTAAATATAAAAACGAACTTAAGAAACATTTGTGAACCTTCCATTCAAACCCTAACAAAGATTATGAGCGTGTGATTCTAAATCAAAATTTCGAAGAATTTGATAACAGAGATTCTAAACAAAAATTTTGAAGAATATTTAGAGGTTATGAAATATAACAGTGTATATGAAAAAAACTTAACTTCACAGTTTTAGACATGAGTGTGAAAAGGAAATTAAGAAATATTTGAGAGCCTTCCATTCTAATCTTAATCAAGATCGTGAGCATGTGATTCTAAAGCAAAATTTGGAAGCATTTGATAACACACAGTCTAAACAAGATTTTGAAGATTATTTAGAGGTTCTGAAATATAGCAGTGTGTGTGTAAAAAAAACAGAACTTCACTGATTTAGGCATAAATGTGTAAAAGAACTTAAGAAACATTTCAGAGACTTTCAATCGAATCCTAATCACGATTGTGAGTATGTGATTCTAAAGAAAAAATTGGAAGAGTTTGATAACAGACATTCGAAACAAGATTTTGAAGCTTATTTAGATGTTCTGAAATATAGCAGTGTGAATGAAAAAAAAAAAAAAAAAAAAAAAAAAAAAAAAAACAGAACTTCACAGTTTTAGGTTTAAACGTGAAAAGGAAGTTAAGAAACATTTCAGAACGTTTCATTCTAATCCTAATCAAGATTGTAAGCATAGTAATTCTAAATCAAAATTCGGAAGAATTGGATAAATTAATGGAATTATATGTTAAAGGAATAAGATTTTTGGTCATTTAAGTTCCTTAAATTTACGCAATAAAAAGGATAAAGGTTTTGTTATATCAATACCGTATTATATGTGCCAACATAACACGTTTAAGTGATAATTCACTTTAAGATATATTAATAAGGAAAGCTAGATAGCAGCCGCCCGCAAATTTTCTCTTGCTTTACTTACATAAAAAACAGAAATTAGAAAGTAGTTGAAACTTTTATAATATTTAAAGTTTAAAATACAAGCTAGTGGTTGAGTGAAATGAACATGAATGAAGTTCATTCTGTAAAAAGCTAAATACAGTAGAACCTCGATTATCCGAAGTGATTGGGACCGACCATATTTCGGAAAATCGAGAATGCTTCCATTTTAAGATTAAGGAGAAATATATGGAATATTTCGTATTATGGTAACAAGTGCTTAATAAAAATAAAGCAATAGCAAAATAGAAACAAGAATAAATTACTTGAATTTTAATTTTGAAATTATGTACCTTTTACAGATATCACAAGGATTTGAAAGAAATGTTTTGTTTATCGCAGTTTCGATTGCCTTTGCTGCGAAGATCGAAGCTATATCATGGAGTTTTTAAATGTTATTAGTTCACCAGTATCACAGTCTTTCTGCTACTCCAGCCATGGCAAACCATTTTGCAAACCATTCAAAAGCTTCAGAATTGCTAATGTGTTCGTTTTATTTTTCCGTTCCACTACGCAGCTTACAGGAGCTCAAGTTAAGTTCAAAGGAATTCTAAGAAAGGGAATCGAAAATATTTGCATGTACTCGTAGTTCGGAAAGGACGGTTTTCACACAAAGAATACGGTAGTTTAAAAAAAAAAAAACTAGCAAAATGGATTTTGCACACAAGGAATGTGATAGCAAAAAAAAAAAAAAAAAAAAAAAGCTTCAAAAATGGATTTTGGTTAATTGAGATTTTCGGTTAAAAAAGATTCGGATAAAAGAGGTTCCACTGTATTTGTCTTGAACACAGATTGCGCAATTCAAGCACATCATAAAACAATCCCCATTGGAACTTATGCCTAAGTAGCAACGTTTTAAGATACTTGGTATTCTTGATATGAAGAATGCCTTTTTTTCATGACACAGGATGAAAAGTCATATACTTAATATCTTTTAGTACATTTTGGAGTAAGTACAGTTCCCTGGCTTTGCCGTTTTGCTTGATTTGTGCTCTTAAAAAATTGGAAAAATTTCCCTTAACATTTTCGAAGGTAATGCAAGTATAAACCTTTATGAGAATCAGAATGCCCGGAACTCAGCTACTGTTGAAGGTGTTGTAAGTTTTGTATTTGAACACAAAAAACCAAGGATTTTCTTCGGAGTTTCTGATTTATTTTAAACTAGCAGATCTACCCGGCTTCGCCCGTGTCAATAATAAGGGTCCTTCCGCTTAAAATACATTAAAATGTAATAATACGGCAAAGACAATAACTGAGATTGGTGCATTCTCGTCCACGAATCGTTAAAAAAACCAATAAGAAATATAAGTAAAATAGTCTCAATTGCGTCTACTATTAACTATACCATAATAATATATATTCCAAACAAATGTCATCTATACATATACAGTAAACTACAATTATTTGCTTAAAAGGCATCATTTCACTAAAAAACAAAACAAAACAAAAAAAAAAAAAAAAAAACATTAAAAATAATAAAAATCTACATGTTTCGACTCATTGAGTCATTTTCATAATATACAAAAAAAAAAAAAAATACAAACAAAATGCCAATTCTGACATTATACTGATGATGGCAACGACTTAACCCATAAATTGTGCTTTTACTGAAATTTTTCTTAACGTATGAATATCATACATTTTCGTTTTTCACACAGTCGAGTAAAAAGAATTTCTTTCAAATGAAATTTATTTGAAAATTGTATCTCATTTTTTTTCATTTTTATGGATTTTAAAGTAATTTTCAATCATGGATATTTTTTAATTTTCATGCAGCCCAATTACGAATGATATATCTGTTTGCTTTTAATGTAATATTATAAAGAAAAGACATTGCTATGCGTAACTCTAGCATCATATTGTTGATGGCAACAACCTAACACATCCATAAATTTAACTTTTATTGCAATTTGACCTTTAAACATCGCACATTTGATTATTCTAAAGTCTAATAGAATACAAAAAGTACTTTCAGTAATATTTGTTTGAAAAACTTATATTACTTATGTTATATAAGTAATTGATAAAATTGAGAAATGATTGTTTATCCATTTTAAATTAATTTTCAATCACGGAGATATTTTTAAATATACATGCAACTCAATTAAGAAGGATATATCCGTTTGCTATTAATGCAATATTATGAAGAAAAGACATATCTATGAGTAACGCCGAGCATCATATTGTTGGTGGTGACAACCTAACCGTACCATAAATTACGCTTTTACTGCAGTTTGATATCTAAGCATCATACATCCGACTATTTCAATGTCTAACGGAATACAAAAAGCACTTTCCGTAATTTGTTTGAAAAGTTTATCTCAATTTACAGATTTTTTATGTTTTTAAAGTAATTTTCAAGCTTGAATTTTTTTAATTATGTCTGCAACCCAGCTACAAAAGATTAACTTAATTGCTCAAAAACATTGTAAATAATTCAGCATTTGTTTGTTTTCGTGTACTTTTACATAACTAAACTGGCAAATTTCAGTATTTTTTTTTTTTTGGTTTCGTGTGGGAATTTCTTTCCTGCTGCTTATAACTTGGGTTCTTCAAAATAATTTTTATTCAACTTGCACTATTAGTTTTTCAGTTAAGGTTTTGGTGTGTAATATTGTTATACGCTGATTAGTCATAGAATTATAGGGGAAAATTCCATAATCATGAAGAACCCGATTATGAAAGATTAGTCTTTTTAAAAATTCAGAATGGATTTCATTGGAACTTGTATTGTTTGTTAGATAATTTTACACAGATGTTTTTAAAATATTGCATATAGTTTTACGTTGCTTTGTTATAAAATTATAGAAGAAAGTTCAATAATCAATTAAGCTCGATTGAAAAAGATTAGCCTTTCTTAAAAGTTCTACAGGACAGATTTCGATGAAATTTGCACTATTACATTGCACACAAATTTCGGGAATAGTTTTACTATATAACATTTTGTTGTACATGCTTTGTTATAGAATTAACTGAAATATTCTATAATCAGGCGAAACCAATTCTGAATGATTAACCTTTTAAAAAAATTAGATAATTTTTGAGGAATAGTTTTAGTACATTGTATATCCGTCTATCATTCTTAGACCAAATCATACTGTAAATGATCAACTATAAAATTAGGCCCTTAACAGCCGAAATTTTGTCTTACACATTAGAAAATATAATAGCGCAGTGATGATTGTATTGCTTTTAGCCATACGGAAAGGCATTTGAGATAAAGATACATATTGCTTTAAAATGGAAGATCAAATTCAACTATATATTTCCTTTAATTCAAGATTTATTGTGCTACTCAGATAACAAAGTGAACTCTAAAATGAAAACACCAAAAATACTTTTCCCTGTAGTTGTGGAGAAATCTAACAAAATATACTAAGGGTTAAAATTATATTGGTGTTTCAAATTGAAAACGATTTTTATTTATGTTATATTAAGGGTCAGTATATCAGGCATCTATAACACATGTATACAAAGATTCATTGCCGATAATTTTTGAACGGAAACGCATATTTCCATTCATAAAATCCAAATCCGCAGCCGTTAAAATGAAAACGACATCAATTTCCAAAAGCGTTCAATCATAATGTCAGTCAGGAAATTTCGTTTATAAAAGAAAAAAAAAAGCTTACTCTAACAAATGGTAGCTTTGTTATAATTTCTATTTAATATAAATCGTAGCAAAATCGTATTTTATATAACCGTATTCTATATAAATCGTATAATGTAATCACTGCCTTTCAAGTGTCAAAACATTTATCTAAATGATATAATTAAAGATGCAGCATTACAAAGAAATAGGAAATAAATTGTAGCAGCCGGTTTTTATAACCAGTTTGAAATCATATTGACGAAATTGACGTCATACCTAGCAAACAATTCTTTTTATTATTATATTTTTCCTGGATTTGTTTCTTGAAATTCAAACGCCTGTATCAAAATAGATTTTTTAACTTTAAAAACATTCAAATGAAGATACTACTTCATTTTAACACACGTTTAGTTAAACATTTTACATACACTATGACGCAAAAGTTTAGACAATGAAGAAATTCTTACATACTTTAAAAAATATTTATTCAATTTTCAAATCACTGCTTGAAATTAATGTGCTGTACATATAAACAATATTTATAACAAAGAAAAGTGGAATTGTGCATATTGCAATAAATTAAATGGTAACAAAAATAAACTGCTGTCTCAAAAGTTTAGACACAAATTAAATAAAATCGAAATAAACAATTTTTAAAACCTGGTTGCGCATCCATGCTTATGTATTACGTCATATACACGAGATTGCATGGAAGAAACTAAATCTTGCATAGTTTGTGGATCGATATCGTACCATGCATTCTCAATAGATGTCTTAAGTTCCTTTTCAGAAGAGTATTGTCTAGCGTTGCTATAAACTTTGCGACACATGATGCTCCAAAGGTTTTCTATAGGGTTAAGATCTGGGCTACATGCTGGCCAGTCGAGAACTCTTATATTATGGGAATTAAACCAAGATTTTGAATATTTTGCAGTGTGAATTGAAGCATTGTCTTGCTGAAATTCCCACTGAGGACCCCCTAGAAGCTCAGCAAATGGCAGTAGGTTTTCTTCTAATGTCTGTGTATAATGCTGTGAAGTTTGACGACCACTGGTGAAGGTCAGAGATACTTGTCCATTATAGCAAAAGGCTGCCCAAACCATCACCGAGTCCCCTCCTTGTCTGCGACTAAAAAAACGTCGAGGTTCCTTTCGCAAGTCATGCCAATACGTTAAACAACCATCTGGACCATCCAGATTCCACTTTTTTTCATCGCTAAATATGACTGACTGCCATTTCTCTCCATATGACATATGGTTTCGAGCCCACATAAGTCTTTGTAACTTATGATGTGGTTTCAGAGCTGGTTTCTTCTGCATTTTGCTATAAACGATTGTTCCTTTTTCCAAAATTCGTCTACGAATCGTATCCTTTGATACAGAGAGTCCCGATGAGCTTTGAACTCCACGTACGCTCATTTGTTGAGTACTCGCTAGTCTTTGTATCAGGCGATCCTCTCGTACATTTGTCACACGTGGCCTCCCAGACCGACATTTTGCTTTATATTCGGAACCACTCGATAAAACTCGATAAATAGATTTTTTTGACCTATTAATAATAGCAGAAATTTCAGAAACGCTCATCCCTTCACCTTTCAACTGCCAAATCCTTGAAACCTCATTCACTTGAATTTCTTTAGCTCTCGGCATGTCGACTATGAAGCGCAATCGTTTGCAGAACTTAAGTACTCCAAATTTGTGACATCATCGATTCTAAATTTGCATATGCCAGCGAATATTCAAAGAAATTTAGAATAGTGTCTAAACTTTTGCGACAAGCACATTTGAATTTTTATGAAAAAAATTAGTATTATAGCAAATAAAACGACTGTCTTTTGTACATAGCATTTTAAATCAGTTTTTGAATATATTTGCAGGTTTTTGTAATTCTGACGTCATAATTCTACATTTTAAAGCTGAATGAAGTCATTGTCTAAACTTTTGCGTCATAGTGTATATATAGGGAAAATTTTTGTTTTCTGATTAGAATGACGTCGATTTCAAAGATGCAAAAATATAGCGAGAAAATCTGAATTTTTATTGGCAAATGAAAACAAAATACACGCGTTATCATTTTCTTTAAATTATTGTGCGTTTTTTAGGGTATGGCAACAGGAAAGAAACGGTTGAATTTGAAAATTTAAAAAGAGGTATTTCTATAATGTTAAATTATGAAAGGTGGTAGAAAAAAGGAGTAAATAGTGGTCTGATGATTTTTAAAAGTAGACAGCGATCTTTTCCACGTTCTAAAACGTATGTACATCAAGTTTCGTGCAAATCGGTCAAACATTAAAGATTTGCATGAAGGACATACACTCAGAGAACAGCTTTTATATATGTATAGATAAATATTTTAAAAACTCATTAAAATCTCTATTTAAAATGTAATTATATTTTCATATTTTAATGACGATATATTCCTTAAAAGATTTTGTCGAGAAAGACAGAAACTGAAAGAATTTCCATAGATTTTCTAATTTACTTATTTACTTAATTAAAAATTTAACTTTAATTATATTTTCACGTTTAATTAACAATATATATTTTAATAACTCAATAATTAAAACAAAGGGTGAATTTTTTTAAGAACAGAGATAAGTGATTTCCGGATGAATTTCAAAGAAATAATTATCCTCTGTATGTATGCTACATTCTTTTGATAAGGACACTAATTGATTTCTTCGAATGGGAATGAACAATCTTTAACTAGATAATGAAGCACTTGCTTTGTCACCTTAGAGAATTACTATTCTTCAAAAGAATTATTTCAAAGAAGTTTTTATTTTATTTTAATGAATGTTTTATACTTAAGAATTTCTGCATTAACTTCGGTCATTAATTTAATTGCTATTTCAATAATACCTTTCTTAGGAATGTAATATCAAATAACCTTTCTATTGATAAAATATAACAAATGTAATTTTTTTAGACATACTTTCATTAACATTCACAAAAATGTAGAATATATATCTATATTTATATATTTTTAAATGCACTAAAAAGTACGGCACCATCCGGCATACGAAAATGTACAGCACCATCTAATAGCGTTTATGTTATTAGCAGCATCTGGTCGAAGAGGTAAAGACGTACATTTTCGTATATTACACGTTAAATTCTGACCCACAGATATTGAAAAAAAAAAACTTAAATACGCGGAGTTTAAATTAAATTGAAATGATCTCGACTATGTAAGATTAATTGGTTTCAATGGGAATTTCCCCCAGATTAGCGATCTATCTCCAAATTGGCTTGATATATGGCAAATTATTTTTGTCACCAAATTTAGAATTGCTGTGGAAACCCTCCCATTTGTACTTTTGCTCATTGTTGAAGCCTATACTGATTTCTCCATAGGAAATGGATCGTTGCTCCTTCCCAGGTACCCGACTTTGGGATCGAATTTTTAAAAATCCATGTACAATTCATGTAACATTTCTACAATGATTATTTCGCGACAGCGGTTCTTAATTGTTTGGTCAGTATGGAACTATTTTCTGATGTCCTTCGTCTCCATGTACCTACCATGAATTAAGATTGACATTCTTTAGATTATTTATACATGATATACACTCTTAAAAATAATGAAGGTGACAAACCGGTGACGTTAGGGACCCTGGGGAGGAAAGGCGGTATTTGGAACCGAAGGTGCCACACTACGTATTAATAGATATGTCGCACCCCACCGGGTGATGAAATCTTACGCATGCGCTGTAACGTTTGTTCCTCTCTTCATCGGCAAGTAAAATCTACGGCTGAGAGTAGTGTTGCCCGGTGTCCGCATATATCAGGTAACAAAATGCTCTCGACACTATTAATTTAAAATAATTTACTTCACCTTATCTAATGGCAGAAATATTCACGGTTAAAGATAGCGAAATGCACTGTAAAAGTTAGTAGTGTCCAGAGAATTCATAGACCCGATTTACGAAGGACACCGGGTAGCAGTAGCTGTGAGTGAAACGAACCATGCAGTGTCCAAATTTGTCATGTTAGCGAATGACTGGCCAGTATTCTAATGGCAATAAAATCAGACGGTATACGCTAAATTCATGAACGTCATTCCTAGATTTTACGCTATAGCCCCAGGGGGCACAAAGATATCGGCGGATGTCCTACCCAATTATTAGTTAATATTTCGAAAGTCTTCGAAAGTCGTACTTCTGCGATATCTATCTATATTATAAAGGACAAACATATATGTGCGTAACGCATACGTCATTTTGCGAATGGCAACACTTTGAAATTTGAAATGAAATTTTGGTCTTGCAATTTTCTCTACTGCAAATTTTTAAACTTCTAAACAACGCACATTTTAAATTTTTACACCGTTGTATGAGAAAAAAAATGCTCTTTTAAATGCAATTTGTTTGAAAGCTGTATCTTCATTTATTTTTGAGATATTAATTTTTTTGTAGTTTTTAATACCATTTTTCTGATCGTGGCAACAAAAGTACCTCATTTCTATTGAAAGTCATTGAAAGTAAACGGAAAATAGTCGAAAATAAGAGATACTGTATCTTTTTGTTGCCATTTAATCATAAAAACTGAAAAAAAAAAGTTGAAATTAAAATATGGGCTATGTCAAGAATATTTTGTCTGTTATTCCGTGATGATGACGCCATATGCACACTTTTCTATAGACGAAGTTTAAGACTGTATTGTAAAAGTGGATTGCTTTAGCGGATACAAATGACGTCATTTTATAAAAAAGCGTTATTCCGTGATAATGACGCCATATGCACACTTTTCTATAGACGAAGTTTAAGACTGTATTGTAAAAGTGGATTGCTTTAGCGGATACAAATGACGTCATTTTAGAAAAAAGCGTGTATTTTAATTCTTAAACCTGAATTATGTTTTCTGGAAGTGCGTCATTTTCACAGCCCAGCTGCTTTGAAATTCTTCACAGGTGAAAAGGCTTCACTTTTGAAAATAATGTAATCCGAATCACACACTGATAAAACGCAATGTTTTACAAAAATTTAGAGTGTCTTTATAAAAGAAAGTTGACATGTAAATAATAGCGATTTATATTACAGAAATTGATGATTCTCGCCTGGATGGATTTGCTTCGCCGAGTTAGACAAGCAAATAAATAATTGTGGTTTAAAATAATATCGTATTCCTGAAGTTTTTGTCGAAAATTCTTTCGAATAATAAAATTTTAATGCTATTCTTTAGGACATTCTACTATAATTTTATCAAAATAACATAATTTGCGTAATTTAATTTTTCCAAATTTTATATAATCTATACATTTAAAACACAAGTGTGTTTTTTAGTCATCTGCCCTGATATTTCTGCTGAACCAATTTTACTGATTTTTTTTTTTTTTTTTTTTTTTTTTTTTTTTTAACAGAAAGCTCTTCCTTTGTAGATGTGATCGTACTATCTGTTTTTTTTTTTTTTTTTTTTTTTTTTTTTTTTTTTTTTTTTTTTTTAATATCCCCACTTTTAAATTTTAATTTTAAAAGCATTTTATGAAATTTCTTCAAAATGATGAAAATTAGATAGCTTTCATTATTGCAGAAAAGAGAGAAATAATGAGGTATTTTTAACTTTATTCATGCTATTTTCTGATAAAAAATGTTCTATACGGTTTAGTGGCGCAAAATCCAATTAGGAGCAGAATATTATATTAGGGGCATAATAACGGAATGGAAAATGACATACTGCTTTTGAAAACACGCATTTTTCCTCATAAATTTTCTATACTGTTTTTCCACCTGCATGTGTACTGATACTAACTTTCAGACACTAGGCGAATTTCTCATTTAATTGAAAATGAAGTCATATTTAAAAGAAAACGATCTCTTTCTAGATAAAACTAAACATTTTAACACAAATGCGTCTAAAAAACATAAATTACGGAAATTTTTACTCTCCGGAATTGAGATTAAAATCCCAAGTAAAGAGTGCGTCTGTTCACATAAAAGATGTTGCTGACAATCGTGACTTCAAGTTTTGAGTTAAAATGATTTTTAAATTATCAAACAAAATACAATTTTTTAAAAAATGATGAATATGGATATGAGAAGTGCGTATGCAAATTTTGAGAAGGTGAAAATTGCTGTTTTCATTCCAGAAATCCAAGCATAAGAGCCCCAATTGATAACCACATCCTAATAACTCATCTTTATTATATTTTACTGATTAATTATTTGTATTATAAAGAACAAACGTATCTGTGCGTAACGCTGACGTCATTTTGCGAATGGCAACATTTCACGATCAAATTTCGGTCTTGAAATTTTTGCTACTGCAATTTTTTAATCTTCTGACCATCGTACATTTTTAATTTTCGTCGCACAGGGAAAAAAATTTACTTTCAAATGCAATTTGTTTAAAAACTGCATTCATTGACTGATGTATTATATTTTCTAAAATAATTTTTAAGCATGGTTTTTTTAAAGATCACCTTATCACGTGCCGGCTTCAATACATAATAATAATAAACATTTTGCACATAAAGCAACAAACATTTTTCAGCATTTGTTTCTGACTATTTTTGCATAATGAAATTAATACTTCCTTTATAAAAAAGATTAAAAGAATAATATTAAAAAACTACCAATCTAACATATTTGTGAAAGACAAATTAACGAAATTAATACTTCTTTTATAAACAAATAAAAGAATAATATTGAAAAAACACAAATCTAACATATTTGTAATCGTAAAATTTAAATTTTTAGATCACCAAATAGGATTTTTTTTTTCAAATAGAATTTGTTTGCAAAGTTCATCTCAGTTTACTGATTGTCTATGGTTTTAAAAATAATTTTAAAGCATGAAATATTTTTTTTTTAATTTATCTATATCGCGCGGAGCTCGATTACCAAAGATTAATCCGATTGCCCTTAAAACAAAATAAAGAGTTCATCATTTTCTTACGGCTAATATCCATTAAAAAAATTCCCTGTGAGTAAATAAATAAAATAATATCAATAAAACACAAATTTAACAGACATGTATAAGCTCTGAAATTATCAGAATATAAAAGGATGCCATAAGTAGCAAAATCTTGGCAAATAACTCTTAGCATGCGGCTAATATGAAAATATCGCTTTTGATAAACTTCAAAAATTTATTTGATTGTATAATTCGTATTTTCCATATAAAAAATGCTTTTTTAATGTAAGTGGGCATTCTAAAAAATTTATTGCATATAAAAAATTTATTAGTTTTCAATTCAAAAAAATGTTTTCGCCTATATTCTTTAACCCGGGAAGCCCGGGCACGATCCCCTAGTATATATAAAAGCCGTTCTCTGTGTGTATGTCCTTTATACAAATCTTTAATTTTTGACCGATTTGCACGAAACTTGCTGTAAATAGGCTTTAGAACGTGGAATAGATCCCTGTCACCTTTAAAAAATCATCAGACCAATATTTATCCCTTTTTTCTATCATCTTTCATAATTTAAAATTATAGAAATATCTCATTTTAAATTTTCAAATTCAATAGCTTCTTTCCTGTTGCCACACATCTAAAAAACTGCTCAATAATTTTTAAAAAAATTGATAACTCGAGTACTTTGTTTTATTAGCCAATAAAAATTCAGACTCGACTGCTATATTTTTACATTTTTGAAATCGACGTCATTCTAATCCGAAAATGCACATTTTTCATATATTTATGTAAAAACTTTAACTAAGCATGTTTTAAAATGACCTTAGAAGTACTTTAGTTGAATGTTACAAAATCTATTTTAATGAAGTCGTTTCAATATCAAGAATCAAATAAGGAGAATGATAATAGTAAAAAAAAAAAAAAATCGTTTGCTAGATATGACGTCAATGTCATCAATATAATTTCAAACTGGCTCTAAAAACTGGATGCTACAATTTATTCCCCATTTCTTTGTAATCTTTAATTATATCATTTAGATAAATGTTTTAATACCTGAAATGCAGTGATAACATTCTACGATTTGTATCGAATACGGTTATATAAAATACGATTTTTGTACGATTTATATTAAATAGAAATTATAGCTACTATTTTTTAGGGTAAGCTTTTTTTCTTTTTTAAACAAAATTTCATGACTGACAGACTTTTTTGTTAGGCGTTGAAATAATGGGATTCATGATGTTTAGAGATCAAATTGCAGTAAAAGCGTAATTTATGGTACGGTTAGGTTGTTGCCATCAACAATATGGTGCTAGGCGTTACTCATAGATATGTCTTTTCTTCATAATATTGCACTAATAGCAAACGGATATATCTTTCTGAATTGGGTTACAGGTATATTTAAAAATATATCCGTGACTGAAAATTAATTTAAAATGGATAAACAATCCGTAAATTGAGATAAGCTTTTCAAAAAAAAAAAAAAAAAATACTGAAAGTACTTTTTGTATTCTATCAGATTTTGGAATAATTAAATGTGCGATGTTTAAAGGTCAAATTGCAGTAAAAGTTAAATTTATGTTTGGGTTAGGTTATTGCCACCAACAATATGATGCTAGAGTTACTCATAGTTCATCAATGTCTTTACTTTATAATATTGCATTAAGAGCAAACAGGTATATTTTTCGTAATTGGGCTGCATGTAGGGATGAGATTTCCACGTTTTTGCACACCGGTATATTCTTAAAGAAAATGTTTTTCTGTTAAATCAAGAGAGTGTCTCGATTAAATTAAATATCATTTACTCTAACAAAATACTGGTGTGAAAAAATGCAGAAATCTTATCCCTGGCTGCATGCAAATAAAAAATATCCATGATTGAAAATTACTTTAAAATCCATTCACATGAAAAAATTGAGATACAATTTTCAAATAAATTTCATTTGACAGAAGCTTTTTCTATTCGACAGTGTGAAAAAAGAAATTGTATGATGATCATAAGTTAAAAAAAAAATTAGTAAAGGCAAAATTTATGGGTTAGGTCATTGCCATCATCAGTATAATGTCACAATTGGCATTGTGTTTGTAGTTTTCTTTTTTTTATATATAAATATATTCTGAAGATGACTCAATGAAAGAGTCGAAACATGTAAACTTTTAATATTTTTAATGTTTTTTATTATTTAAATGACGCTTTTTAAGCAAATAATTGTACTTTAATATATGTTATGTCATTTGTTTGGAATATACATTATTATGGTATAGTTAATAGTAGACGCAATTAAAACTATTTTACTTATATTTCTTATCGGTCTTTTAACGATTCGTGGACGGCAATGCACCAATCTCAGTTATTGTCACTGCCGTATTATTTCATTTTAATGTATTTTAAAAGGGTGGACCATTTTTATTGACACGAGCGAAGCCGGGTAGATCTGCTAGTTCATAAATATAATTTAAAATCATTTTTTTAAGCATTCAAACCAGTTTTTTGCATTACTTATAACATTGTAACACAGAATCAGTATTCTAAATAATAAAATTTAATAAGCTCGTTGTTTTAAAAAAACTTGATTTTTAAATACGTTATTCTTAAAATTTGGTTTACATTGGATAATGTTATAAAAAATAATATTAATATTACAACATTGGGGGATATCTATCGCCATTCGTAAAAAGTATATCATTTTTCGGACATTTCAACATATCTGTCGACATTCAGTATATCTAACGAAGTTTGCAATCTTTTCCATTGAGGAGTCACACTGGAAATAAATAAGCATTGGGCTGCAGCGCAATATTAATAGGAAGATGCAATTTGAATGCAATACATGTGGAATCTGAAAAAAATTATTTTCGTACTTTATAACTGTTCTATGATTCTCCCTTTGATAATAAGAAAATACCCTATAAAATCAAAGCTTTTGGAATGATTTTAAACAAGATCGTGAACAGTTCTTTTCTCTTCTCTATAACGACTGTTGCATGTGCCAGTTCTTTGGATATGAATAGTCTTATAACTTGATCCATATTCAATGAATCGCATTATTAGCATTCTTCAAAATATTGAATTTGAAATATACACTATTAAAACCTTTGTTGTCAAAAAATACAAATGTGTATGCACAAAATAGCCGATAGAGCACTGTGATTAGATGCGATATTTTTCTTTTAATTTGAAGAAATTTCCATCGTTTAACTGGAGAATGTCACGAAATTTTGAGCTTCATTTGGTGTGTTGATGGGAATGTTCAGTTTCAGTTACAAAAAAGGAACGGACAGCACAGTTGCCGGAACACAGCTGTGATTTGAAGAAAATGCACATTTGAAATATACACTCTAAAAACATTTCCTCATAAAATATAAAAAGTACAGGCAGAAAATTCCTTTTACACACCTGTGATTAGAGGAGATTTTTCTGCTATTTTGAGAAAATTCAATCTTTTAATTAGAGAATTAAGAGGCAGCAGAACTGCCGGAACACACATCTAATGTGAAATAAATGCACATATGAAATATAGGCTCTCAAAAAAAAAAAAAAAAATCGCCAAAAAATATAGAAAGAGCCAGAAAATTGCAAGCACACCCCTGTGATTCGAGGAATTTTTTCTGTAATTTTAAGAACTTATTATCTTTTGACTTGAGAATTTCAGGCAATTTTCAGCTTCGTTTCGCAATCTTTTCATTTTGAGGGGAAAATTCCTTTTCTAATAAGAAAAAAGCATCAGACAGTAAATTTGGCGAAACACATATGTGATTTGACAAAAAGGCACGTATGAAATGTACACTCTCAAAATAATTTTCAGCAAAAAATATAAAAAGTTCATGCAAGAATTTGCCGGTACACCCCTATGATTAGACGAGATTTATCTTTTGATTAAAGGAATTTTCATCTTTTGACTGGAGAAATGCAGGAAATTTTCGCTGGAACACACCTGTGAATTGACGAAAATACACATTTAGATTGATGATACTTTGTACATTATATTAGTGAATTTTCAATATTGTTTGGGGGAAAAGGAAAATATAAGCGGAAATTGCTCTGTTTTAAGAAAAGACATAATATACGTAATAAACATTCAATTTACATTTTTTTTTGAGAGAGAGAGTTTGGATTGTGTTCTTTGGCACAAGGAGAGCCAATATTAATTATTAAATACGCAAATATAACTCTGAACTTTGCTGTATTGTACTTAAATTTCTTCTCCATGTCGTTATTTACAACACACTTATTGTCAATTATAACCCGTGCAATTATTTTCACTCATCCTGCATAAACAAAAATTAAAATTATTTTATTCCACATTAAAATTATGTTCTTATCGATAATGAAAGTAACTGGAATAAAACAAGCTATCTGCCAATATTTATTTTTTAAAAAAAAACTTTAAAATGTGATATAAAACATGCAGATACCATGCAAAAAAGTTTAACTTTATTATAGTACCCTAAATTATATTCTTTTTTTCTATAATTCATACTGAATACATTTTATAATTACGTAAAATAATTTTTCGATAAAGGATAATTGTTCTTTAAAATCTCCCGAGAGAACTATAAAAATATTAGAAAATGATCACGTTTTTAGTTCGTAAAACAACTTTATGTACTAACTCAATTAACTTATATTTAAATTTTTGAAAATGCATTAAAATCTCAGTCACAAAAGTACGAAGTGTTTAGAAAATATGCTACTTTTTTCTAGTTCATTATTATTCGGTTTTCTCGCAAAAGTTTTAAAGCACAGTCGTAAGCACAGAGACTCCAGAGAATATTTTTCGACTTCACATAAAAATCTTTTGGTTTAATTAATGAAAGTTTTAAAAGTGCCAAATAGAAGAATTATTCTTTCATTATCATTGTATTTTATTGGTGTGTAAACCTTTGATCCCTAGAGTTTTAGTAAAAAAGTGTGAATACAATTCCATTGAATTATATAAATGCATAATGAAATTTTTTTTCCTCAATTTAATAATTTTAATTTAAGCTAAAGCGAAATCGCTGTAATTTTTTTCACGAAAACTAAATCATAGTAATTAGTGATAAGAAATCTATTTTTATGATTTTTAATTTAGATTGCGATTTACTGAAAAATAAGCATTCGTCAACTTGAAAAATAAAACAAAAAATATGTTTTTATTAAATTTTGCATCTTCTTTTATCTAATCGTGTCATTGAATCTAATTCAATAGTGGATTAATAAGTTAGAAGTAATAATCTAATTGCGTTTATACTTATTTAAAACACTCAAAAATAAAGCAAATTTCTAAAACACTTTTTAGAAAAAGCAGAAAATACTTTAGATTTTGTTTTTAAATGTTCACAGATAAAAAGACTTTTCGGTAATTTGTAATTATTTTATGTTTTTAAATCATTGGTTGATTTTCCTCTTTTTAAAATTTTACGAATACTAGTTGCGTGGCAAACCGTTGTTTTCTTTTTGAATTGTAGGAGATCATTCGATTCTTTTGGGGAAAATGAAATCTAATTTTGCTGTAAATTTAGAAGTTGATTATAGCATTAACCTTTTGCACTCGAGAGGTGATTCTCAATGACCACTAGTGTGTCACGAAAATGGATGCTCCAAATGCTTTGGACACCTGTGTTTCAAACTACAGTCGAACCCGGTTAAGGCGCTCACGGTTAATACGCGATCTCGCTTAATACGCGGATTTTGTCTGATCCCTTGAACATCGCCCATAAGGATAATGTAAAAAGATCACGTTTAATACGCGAACGGTTATGACGCGATCCCGCTTAATACGCGATAATTTTCTCTTCTTCGAGGGAAAAAAATCACGCTTAAGACGCGAATTCTTTGATAAAGATGCGAATTACTTCTTTCTTCTCGAGTGTTACCAATGTAGCGGTTTTTTATTATTCAGATTTTTAAAAAAACACTGTTTTCTAATAGTATTTAATTTATTTAACAACAGATTAATTAAGGCGAAAATTACTAAACGGAAATAGTGGTAGACATTTGAATTTAAAAAAAAAACCTCTAAATTAGCAAAACTGCAATTCTTCTTTGATCCCACCTCCTAGCATTCCTCGTCTCTCGCTTCGTGTATGTCTTTTCTATAGTAGAGAAAAATAGACGAATTCAGGTTACTCAGATGCGTCATAAAAATTATTGCCATTAGAGATGTTCATACCTATTGTTAGAGAGCTTTTTAAATGTACTTTATATCGCTACTTTTATAATGCATATTATAGACAGCAAAAGATGAATCTCGTAAAGATTAAATACGACTCCGATTGGATAATTCTTTTATGTATACTTTACTTTTAGCTATAACAATATTTTATAAGGATAGTTTTTCTTATTATATTAATAATGAAGAACATATTATAATGGTACTCATTATTACAAGTACTAAATACGAATTTAAAAACTGGGTTGTGCTTCAAAAATTTAAAAAAAATAATGTTTTTTTCTCTCTGTTAAAAAAATGAGTGTAGTAGGAAAATTATTTTTGGTTGCAACGTATTAATCGACAATAAAGTCATGTTGGAATCCATATTTATTTCCCGTTATTATTCCAGTTTGTCCTATAAAAAGAAATAATGAGTTAAAGTGAATACAATTAAATTTCATTCGGAAGATATGTAAAAGACACAATTTTCGACCGTAAACGTATAAATGAAAGCTCTGAAGTTCATTTAGACGATTATCTGTGTAAATAAGCCCATCTCCTGCAACATTATACAAATCACGTTTAATACGCGATCCCGCTTCATACGCGACTTTTGACCACTCCCTTGAAATGCGTCTTAACCGGGTTCCACTGTAATTTTCTTCGGCTTATATAATGGCCGAATAATCTGTGATAAAAGAAGGCGAAATAAACTCTAACAAGGAAGGTCTTCATACGGGCATATTCAGAAAAATCTGAAAAAAATTACAGAGTGTTCATCTCATGTGGATATATATGCTTATAAATTTTTTTTTTGGCGGAACGCCGATAGAACGTTCGTAAAAAAAACATAAAATTTTCGTTTATTTGGCGATTTATCATCGGTTGGCGATGAAATGAAATTTCGAAAAATACTTTTTCATGTCGAATACTCTTTAAGATAAAAATATTTCATATTGAACTTGTATAAATAAATTTAACTTAAATAACTGTAGTTTTGCCAGTTTTAGCTTGATTTAGCTTTGGTTTTGCCATATATGTATTTATAATGAAAGTTAAATATCAAAATTTATGAATTAAAACAAAATTAAAATTTTTTCAATATCTCAAAATTAACTCCAATTGAACGCTGTCGGTTCAATTTTGTTGCTATGGAAACGACGAATTACTTGGTTTGAAATGAATAACTGCTAAATGAATCTTGCCTTTATTTTGGAATACGCTTAAATATATGAAAGTATTTTTTATAGATGAAATTGTTTTTGAAGTAATAAAATTAAGTAACAAGCAACATAAATATGTAATACGAAAAAATGTATTTATTAAACTCTCTCATTGTTTATGTATTCATTAAATACTTTTTACACGCATTCTAAAAATCAGTTAACAAACAATTTTCAGATGCATTAAAATCATTTGCTTTTGGCGAGGAAAAGTACTGCTCGCCAAATCGCATGACGCTTTTGTCTTTTCGTGCCAAATACTCGAAAGTATTTTATTTTTTTACAGACTTTCTACTGTAATTCCGCCGCTAAATTTGACTGATCCTTTATTACATACATAAGTAGTTTAATTGGTGTTTTTTTCCAAAATATTCTGAGTATGCCCAGTATGGAGACCTTCCTTGTAAGATATTAGTGCTGTTCAAAGCATTTGGCGTCCCGATTTACGAGGGACACCTGTGAACACTAGTGAGAGTCGCCTCTAGAGTGAAAAGGGTTAATGTTAATAAATACAATATTTCAAATAATAAATTATATTTACAATTTAAGTCAAAATCTTTCCCATTAAAAATGCACACATTCAATAACTTTATTCGCCACAAGCTTTTCATTCTTCCAAGATTTTTCTCCTAGTTTCGGCGCTGGCAGACATTATGTCATTTGGAACTTATACAAACAAAACGTTGTTTTGACGAATTTATTCAAAAGTATTTTATATTTATGAATTAAAATATATACTTAGACATATATAATTTTTTTTCGCTAAAACATTTTATTTTTAACGCCCTTGCGAAAAGTTTTAATCGTCATCTTAAGGTAATAGTTGCAAATCTGTTTTTCTTTCTTAAATTAGATTAAAAAAGCTACGACAGAATTTTTTTCTTTATACGTCAATGTAATTTTGTTCCAGTCGGAAGACAATTTTTTGCTTTCTAAAATAAACTGATTCCTGAAATGCAATATGAGAAAATAAATTTGTATTTCTTGAAATTTTCTTGAAAAATACAATTCAATCAGGATATTATTTTTATTATTTCTTTAAATAAATGTTACTTTAAATCTGAAAAATATGTCAAACAAAGAAATCTAATAATACCCATCGTTTTCCTTTTTCTACATAAAAAAGGATTCATTTAGTTGTCATCATTACAGAATATCCTTAAAAATTACGAAAAAATTAATATATCAAAAGATAATTCAATTCTAAAATTCCAAGACCACTTTTGTATTCTTAAATCCATACGGATAACGGGCATTAATTTGATGGCCAAACGTTCAGTATTCTAGGAGGAGTAGCTGTGAAATAGAAACGGACAGTCACTTTTTAATATTACAGATTAATGAAGTGTTAATTTCGTTATAAAAAAAAGTTACGAGACATAAATGTTGAACTATCTATATTGTTTTTAATGCAAATGTGTTATTTCATAATGGGGACTGCTTGCGATGGAAATAGATAAAAAAAATCACTTTTCTTTATAGAAATATCCTCATCCTCATATTTAATTTTGCTGTACGAACCGATTCTATTACACAGGGAGTTCCGAAATAATCACATGCACTTTTATGTTTTAAAATCACATACACATTCATGTTTTATTCGTTGGAGATACGTAAACTATCTAAAATGAAAAATTGCTCAAAATAAGATTATATTTATGCTTACGAAATAGTTTTGTTATTAATAAAAAAAATATTAGGATAACTTTGGGATAGATGGCCATAGTTTTTAAAGATTGAAATAAAAATTCTTAAAATGCAAGTACAAGAAATATTGATGCATATTTAAAATTATTATACATATACTCATAATATTTTATGCAAAAAATAATTAAATATTGAAAACAAAAAGTGTTAAACAAAATTGAAATTTAAATGGCAGATGGCCATCTCTCCTTCAAGCCGAGGAGAGATGGCCATCAAATATGAGGAAGAAAAAGCTAATTTAAATAGCAAAAAAATAACACATTTTATATAGTTAATCATGGAAAACATATAGAAATTTGTAAAGATGCAGTTATATGATGAAAAATGAGTGAAGAAAACTCGCATAAACAAAATTTGAAGTTTAATTTCAATACTCCACTTTTCATATAATCTTACCACATGCTTGGCAAAGGTCTTGATAATTTATACACGTTTCATGGCACTACTTCAGGTACCTTATGCACTGCATCCAGACATTCTTTTTGGATGTGATATATTGTTTTGCACAACCAACACAGTGATCCTAATCCAATTTTATTTACTCGGAATCTGTAGAATCCGATAATTTAAATGCATTTCGCTTCCTTCGCTACTGGAATTGTCGTTCTTTTTTTTCTCGCGTTAATTGTAGGTTTATTACGTTAATTTAGTTTATTTATCAACTTTATGAATTTCTGTTATGAAAGTTTCCGAGGTTTCTCAGTATTTTCTGAAACAAATAAATCGTTAGGTCTTTGCTTTTATTATTATTATTAAAATATTTATATTAGTTAAAATTTAAATAATTATATCATATAATACTTTTTTAAACGTAAACGTTATATATTTATTTTTAATTTAATTATATTTAGTTAAAATCATCACTAACAAGGAAGGTCTCCATACTGGGCATACTCAGAATATTTTGAAAAAAATACCAATTAAACTACTTATGTATGTAATAAAGAATCAGTCAAATTTAACGGCGGAATTACAGTAGAAAGTCTGTAAAAAAATAAAATACTTTCGAGTATTTGGCACGAAAAGACAAAAGCGTCATGCGATTTGGCGAGCAGTACTTTTCCTCGCCAAAAGCAAACGATTTTAATGCATCTGAAAATTGTTTGTTAATTGATATTTAGAAAGCGTGTAAAAAGTATTTAATGAATTTAAACATAAACAATGAGAGAGTTTAATAAATACATTTTTTCGTATTACATATTTATGTTGCTTGTTACTTAATTTTATTACTTTAAAAACAATTTCATATATAAAAAATACTTTCATATATTTAAGCGTATTCCAAAATAAAGGCAAGATTCATTTAGCAGTTATTCCTTTCAAACCAATGAATTCGTCGTTTCCATAGCAACAAAATTGAACCGACAGCGCTCAATTGGACATAATTTTGAGATATTGAAACAATTTTAATTTTGTTTTAATTCATAAAATTTGATATTTAACTTTCATTATAAATACATATATGACAAAAATATAGCTAAATCAAACTAAAACTGACAAAACTACAGTTATTTAAGTTAAATTTATTTAAACAAGTTCAATATGAAATATTTTTATCTTAAAGAGTATTCGACATGAAAAAGTATTTTTCGAAATTTCATTTCATCACCAACCGATGATAAATCGCCAAATAAACGAAAATTTCATTTTTTTTTTTTTTTTTTTTTACGAACGTTCTATCGGCGTTTCGCCAAATTTTTTTTTTTTAAACATATAGTATATATACATGAGACGAACACTCTGTAATGTTTTCAGATTTTTCTGAATATTCCCGTATGAAGACATTCCTTGTAAGTATAATTTTGAAATTTTGGCCATCTCTCCTCGATTTCACGTGGCCATCTCTCGTGAAATTGAAGGACTGATGGTCACCCAATTTAAAGCATCAATCGTCATTGTAAGTCTTTGTTTTAGTATTCGAAGTAAAGATTAGATTATATACGCGCCTTAAAAGTCCATATAGTAATATATATATATATAAGATACGTTCTGCAAAACATTCAGATACCTAAGTCAAAAAAAAAAATTCAACCACCTATTTAATATACATTAAAATTACACTTACTTTTTATAATCGAAAACACAACTGCACGCCGCAATAAATAAATTCGTTGAACTACTTCATATGAACAATATTTATATTGTAATCTATGATCAAGTTTTGTAGATATTTAGACTGGCCATCTCTCCTCTACTGCCATCTATCTTAGAGTTACCCTATACAATTTTTTTAGGTTTTATATGGCTCCTGAGCTCTAAAGTTATCTTTAGAAAACAATCTCCAATGTTGTGACAAGTGCGACAGTAAGAATTGTATTCTTCTACGACGAAATTTTGCCGAGTTAAGATACAATGAATTTTAGAAAAATGAAGAATTCTCTGGCACTAAAAACAGCAAGACGACTTCATTGAGCAAGATCGTTCCAAACCTTTGTACTATTCAACGTATTAGAAATCGATGAGTTTTTGTCATTTTGTAACATAATGTTTATTGTTGTGCTTGTCATAGACCGGACAAACGTTTTGTAAGTATAAATTATTGAAATCAGAGTACGTATAAAATTTAAAAGTGTAACTTTTAGTGATTAATTTCAGGACTATGTTAAATCTATATTCTTATTCCTTACTTACTTTGAACACATTTGATATATACATTGCCTACGTATGTCGAGCGTGTCGTAAATAAAAGAGTGTCTTAATCTTTCAGCTTATATGTATCTACTCTATATCGATAAAATCCTAATGAAACGATTAAATGACTCATAATGTTTCACAGCTATTTCTTCTGAAATATGGAATGTTTGGCAATGAAATTAACACCCAATTATCCGTATTGATCCACGGTGTCAAAAGTGGTGTTAGAATTTTAGAATTTAAATTTTTTTTCAAGATATTTTTTTTTCTAATTTTAATAATATTTCTATAATGATGGCTACTAAATTACTGAATTTTTGTGGAAAAAAAGGTGAAAATGAAAACCATAGGGATTATTAGATTTCTTTTTTTTTTTCACTTTTAATTTGAAATTAAAATTATGTTCTATTTCAATTGATAGTGAAGACAGTATCATGATTAAATTATGTTTTTCAGGAAAATTTGAAAAACAAATCCTCTTTCGATACCCCGAAATAAGTTTATTTTACAAATTGAAATTGAAGAATGAAAATTATTAAGAACAGGAAGAAAATTTCAAAAAAAGAATTTAATGATCAAATGTTGAAAGCAGAAAATAGGGAAAATTACGCCAAAATATTTACATGTAAATAATAAAAAGTACAAAAACTTTAAAATAGCAAATTTCTTTCACACGAAAGCATTTAAAGGTGATAATTACGTCATATGTAAAATGACCAATTATAGATAATTAGATTATTATGCGTAAATTACTTTTAATGGTGAATATTAGGTCATATTTAAAAAGATCAAATAACAACATTCCTAAACATTTTTAAATTAAATAACATATGTACACGTGAATCTTAAAAGAGAAATAAAAACTTTAATATAAATAAATTATTACATGAAAAATGCATTACATAGTGAAAATTACGTCATATACTAAAACGGTACACTAAAATAATTTCCATTCCTGAGAATTTTAATGTAACGTCACATGGTATTAAAGTAGTGCGGCTAGCAACTTTGTTTTTATATTTATTACATTACTTGATGCAGCATAAATATAGGTAAATGAATGCGCAAAATACTTTCTATTTATTTTCTACGAATTACTATACGATAAATAAGTATTAGAAATGTCCGATATTCTTATTAATATAAACAACATACATTGTAAAAATAATATAGAAATATGCATAATGGTGCATTAAAATAGAGAACAGAACTCATGAATAAGCTATACATGTTGCTGAAATAACCCAAAGCTCGATAAAAACATAAAACAGAAAATTTGAAATCATAATGCTTTTCAATACCGTGGTTCTGAAAGCTATTCCAATAAGCCGATGGAGTTTTTTAACTTCGAACCTAAAAGAAAAATTTTGTCCATAGCGGCGTTTTAAAAATCAGAATTATAGCGACATTTTCCACCTAATTATTTTATATAAGCTGATTATCAAACGTGCAATTGATCTTTGTGTAACTGATTTGGAGTACAATTCCGAAAACAACTGTTAGTTGTTGCGACAGCGATGGATGAGGCCATGGTGAACGAAAAATGCTCCATTCAAACTGAAAACCATGGCAAACTTATTACAGACAATAACCGCCGTTATTGTGAAGATACCAGTTAAAATTCTGTAACCTGGTAATATTTTTTTAACAGTGCACATTACTAATGTTTTTAGAGGCTGCGAAACCTGAACGTGTGTTGGAGGGCGTAGCTAGCAGGCTACCGAGCCCCCTAGTATTGTTATAAAATCCCAGCACAACATCAATTTCTTCTTACTTTTAAAAGGTATTCCCTTTTCAATATGAACATTTATAAACGATCATCTTATGGTATGTTTATGTGGTAGTTGTTCGTTTCGTGATTGGTTATTTTGTCTAAAAGTTTCATCTCTTTGACAGTTCTTAATACTAGAATAGTATTTAGATTAATTACCGCATTTCTTGTATACCTAGAAATAACAGCGTGCGTCATATCTTTTGTTGATGTGGCTTTCAGTGATGTTATTTTTGTTTTGTATGGATGATAAATATCCACAAAAAGGATTGGTTATTAATACAATGATTTTTAATTAATGATTTATACAACTTACCTTCTAGACTATTACTTAATATGAAATTTTATGAATAGATACCACCAAAGAAATTCTTATTTTCTAATTTTAGAATTGATGCTTTGAGAATTTGAGGTCTCTTTTAAATAATATATATACATATTATTTATCGATTTAAATTCTGTAATAATCTACCTGTAGATTAATAAGATATTAAAACATAATAAATTTAAATATATATTATTGATGGTCAGTAATGTTTAATTAATGGTTATATATATATATATTGATATGTATATCCGTAATGTTTTTTTATTTACATGCAATATACAGTTTTCCATCCAATCAACTCACTCAAAATGCCATGTCTTTCTTTCTTTTATTTTGCTTTTTTTGCTGTCCATAATACACACACAATTTATAAACAGTTTCCACACACAGTATTAGTTTTATTGCCTTAGCATTGCTTTATCTGGCAACGTTTTCATTTGTTTGAAACTTATGTGGAGGGATAACTTCAGGTTCCATTGCAATGTATTCATCTCCAATTTTAGAATGAAGATTCTTCTAGAACACTAGCCGCCCTTGGCGACCAGTTTGGTCTCCTTCAAATCTATGCTAATCATTGTATTATGTTACTTTTATTCACAATTGAATTTACTTGCTCAATCCTTCGCCAAATCGGAAGATTCTGATACAGAAATCATGAACTCGGTATTTTTATGTTAGCCGAGTGCAGGTGATAAATCGCCAAACATTGTACCCGTCGTATTTTTTCTTATTTCATTAATTTCATTTAAAATATAATATTTTCACTCATTTTATTTAAAATACATAACTTTAATTTAAAACTGAAATGATTAAAATTTATGACTCTCAATTTTCTCTTACTTCTTAAAAAAAAAAAAGGAAAAAAAAAAGAAACAGAAAAGAATGAAAAGAAAAGAAAAAAAAGTAATAAATAATACTATAAACTATGACATTTAATTTCAACATCAAAGCTTTGTTTTAATTTACCTCGTGAAAAATTGTTCAGGCCAGTCGCATGCGATGGACTATTATAATACTGATGATAGGATGGCGATGGAACAATATTTGGCGATTTATCACCTGCGCCCGGCTAACATTAAATTACCAAATTGGCTGTTTGGCATATAAAAAGTGAAGCGGTCAACACGGAACTATTGATGACAGTCACATGACTTAGGCTATTATTATAGAGATGTTGTATCTTTAAAAACTACCCAAACATTTATGGTAGCTAGATCTTAAACCGCTACATTTTGCATAGGATATCGACCAGAAAATGTTGAACACTGCCGATCTATCTTCCATATAATTCCCTTTTTCTCTTCTTCCAAATCACTTTGAAGGGTAATTTATTTTGTATCTTTCTCGCCATTTTTAATTCTTTCCTTTATTTTGTATCTTTCTAGTATTTTTTCATTGTTTCCTTTACTTTGTATTTTCTTCAAAACACTTACGATTTATTGGTGTTCCATGACTACCTCCACAGCATATACTTGACTATTTTCATTCAGCTTCCTGTCACTTGAATTGGATTCCGACGATGAGATTTTATAGGCACTTACACCAAAATTTATTTCGTCATTTGTGCCGAGATTGTCATCATCATCAGATGTAATTTCGTAGCTAAAATCACTTTATGAAAGTTCGCTTCACAATTTTAAAATTTTCTCATTCAAAAGAGCTCTGTTCATCGCTATAAATGTGCGAAACTGAAATACAACTAATAAACTTTTTTTTTTTTTTTTTTTTTTCCCTCGCGTGGTTTATGACAGGCAAAATATTATTTTCATTTATTTTCTAAAGGTGTAACATAGATAACAACATTCTACAACATTCTAACAAAGGCTTGAAATGAGATAAAAGCTCCCACATTTGCCTTGGCACTGCATGACAGTTATATGATCACGGCGTGAAGAAGGGGAACTTTCATAGACGCAATGTAAATCCCCGACCCTCAGTGAAACAGTGAAAACAGCTAAGCGGTAGAAGCCGCATAAAGGGGCGAAAGATAACATGGGGTTTACTTGGCGTACTTTTGCGTGATCGCCAGTAGCGATAATTATCAAAATGAGGAGTAATGCTGTGCTCACCGCTGTCTCCTGTCCGCGCAAAAGCAGTGCGCTCCCCTCCCCCCCTCTTTTCGTGGATGGTGCTTCTCTCCGAGGGAGAGAAACCCCTTGAAGGTCAAAGATCGTAGAATACGTTAGATGAATCTGTTAGTCCACCCCCCATTCCCCTGTTGTGATAAGCAAGTGCGATACATTTCCTTACATTCTTCTTCTTTTATTGAAAAATATAGAGTTGAATGCCCTGTTTAAATAAAAGAAAAATGCCATTATGTTGTTCGGGTCAGCGTTGACCCAGCACGCTAATTCTAAGTATACAGATGTGTAGATAAAAAAGTTTTCGTTCGATTTCAACTACATCCGTATTAAAGTATTATACGCAGTAGTTAGGAAAAGTCAAAAAGTTTCAAAGTTTACAGTTACAAAGTTACAAAAGCAACAGTGATAATAGCGATAAATCACGTCTTGGGTCACAGAAGACCCACTTCGGTAATTCTAGTTCTAAATGACAATCCACAATTCACACATTTATTAAAGTATTACTTGGGTAATAGAGGATTAATTTTAAGGCAAAATAAAACATGGAATAAAGCTACAATCATTGTTAAAATAAGAACATTTTCAAATCTATAAAAGAATTTACCTATATTAAGATTATAAATATTTATTTGCATTAATTATGATCTGTGACCGAAGAAAATGTTTCCTTCTAGTAGTTTACTACGAAAAAGTAATCTGAAAACGTCGTAAGTGAAGAGTTTTAGATTTTTTTTTTTTTTTTTAACGTCTTATGAAATAATTATTTTTTTAATTAAAAAAATGACATGAATAAGT
Organism: Maratus speciosus; assembly: GCA_963932465.1. Classification (NCBI taxonomy): domain Eukaryota; kingdom Metazoa; phylum Arthropoda; class Arachnida; order Araneae; family Salticidae; genus Maratus; species Maratus speciosus. Next base: position 491,591,360 of record OZ010789.1, read on the forward strand.
CCTTTCTGTCTACTAAAATATTTATACTGGTGGAATTCTTCTTGAAATGTGCGTGTTTTATGCCAAACCCCCCCTCTCGCTCGAGAAACAACCATTCTCTTGTGAGGTATGTTCTCTACATAATTATCCATTGTGAAATATGTTTAATCAGTGCTTCAATCAAACTGTATTAACATTCCAGTACGTATTAACCATGAACTTAATTTATCCCAGTATTTCCGCACAATCCCAACAGATGGCAGCACCACAGGAAATATGCTGTCTTATTCCTCTTCTAAGGGCCAGCTAGCATGTCCATGAAACTGACACAAAAGAAAGTATGGTAACCTTGAAAATTTTCTATGTAATTAAGGGGACGCTGAAAAGTGCCCCCATGAAAAGTGCCCCCATACGTCATTTTGACGTCATAGCAGATGGGGACACTTTTCCAGTTCTAGATAATTTTACTTTCTTCGAAAACTGGAAATCTGCCCCCATGATAAGTGCCCCCATATCAGAAGGGGACACTTTTCCAGTGTTAGAGAATTTTTCTTTTAATGAGAGCTGGATATCCGTCCCCATGAAAAGTAACCCCATACGTCATTTTGACGTCACAGCAGATGGGGACACTTTTCCAGTTCTAGAGAATTTTACTTTCGTTGAAAACTGGAAATCTGCCTCCATGATAAGTGCCCCCAAACGTAAGGGGGCACTTTTCCAGTGCTAGAGAATTTTCCTTTCATTCAGAGCTGGATATCTGCCCCCATGAAAAGTAGCCCCATACTGCATTTTGACGTCACTGCAGATGGGGACACTTTTCCAGTTCTAGAGAATTTTACTTTCGTCCAATACTGGAAATCTGCCCCCATGATAAGTGTCCCATCCCCTCTGCTGTGACGTCAAAATGACGTATGGGGGCAGTTATCATGGGGTCGGATATCAGGAATTCTTCACAAAATAAAATGTTCTAGCACTGGAAAAGTGCCCCCATCTGCTGTGACGTCAAGATGATGACGTATGGGGCTACTTTTCATGGGGACGGATATCCAGCTCTCATTGAAAGAAAAATTATCTAACACTGGAAAAGTGTCCCCTTCTGATATGGGGGCACTTATCATGGGGGAAGATTTCCAGTTTTCAACGAAAGTAAAATTCTCTAAAACTGGAAAAGTGTCCCCATCTGCTGTGATGTCAAAATGACATATGGGGCTACTTTTCATGGGGGCGAATATCCAGCTTTCATTGAAAGAAAAATTCTCTAACACTGGAAAAGTGTCCCCTTCTGATATGGGGGCACTTATCATGGGGGCAGATTTCCAGTTTTCGACGAAAGAAAAATTCTCTAGAACTGGAAAAGTGCCCCCATTTGCTGTGACGTCAAAATGACGTATGGGGGCACTTTTCATGGGGGCAGTTTTCAGGCGCCTCGTAATTAAAACTATTTCTAGAACTTTTGAGAGCCCCAAAGTTTTTAGTTCGTGCGCTGGTTTCGGCCAAGCAACAACATACGGACTCTCAGTCCAGCAATCTATTGTTTAAAGGAACACTCCTCCCTTGCGTTAACTTGATATTTAAAATCATGTAATCTAATCCGTTTTTAGGGTTTCGTTCATCTCACGAAACCCTATTCGTCTCGCTCCTCTGTCTGTCCGTCTGTCCGTCACAGAGCCCGTTCTCAGAAACTATGCATGTTGGAGACATGAAATTTTGGGTACTTATAGCTGAATACCTCACAACATACAACAAATCATAAAATTTCGAAAATGTCGTACATTTAACCCTTTGGGCTCCCGCATGTGTATTTTAAACAATTCTTTCTAAGTGAGCTCCTAATTATGTTAGAGACATGAAATTTTGGGTACTTATAGCTGAACACCTCATATTATACGACAAATGATAAAAATTTGAAAAAGTCGTATATTTAACCCTTTGAGCTCCCGCATGTGTATTTTAAACAATTCTTTCTAAGTGAACCCTAATTAGGTTGGAGGAGTGAAATTTTGCATACTTATAGCTGAATACCTCACATCAAACGACAAATCCTAAAATTTTGAAAAAGTCGTACATTTAACCCTTTGCGCTCCCACATGTGTATTTTAAACAATTCTTTCTAAGTGAACCCTAATTAGGTTGGAGGAGTGAAATTTTGCATACTTATAGCTGAATACCTCACATCAAACGACAAATCATAAAATTTTGAAAACGTCGTACATTTAACCCTTTGGGCTCCCATATGTGTATTTTAAACAATTCTTTCTAAGTGAACCCTAATTATGTTGCAGGAGTGAAATTTTGCATACTTATAGCTGAATACCTCACATCAAACGACAAATCATAAAATTTTGAAAAGTCGTACATTTAACCCTTTGGGCTCCCACATGTGTAATTTAAACAATTCTTTCTAAGTGAACCCTAATTCGGTTGGAGGAGTGAAATTTTGCATACTTATAGCTGAATACCTCACATCAAACGACAAACCATAAAATTTTGAAAATGTCGTACATTTAACCCTTCGGGCTCCCACATGCCTATTTTAAACAATTCTTTCTAAGTGAGCCCCTAATTAGGTTGGAGGCGTGAAATTTTGCATACCTATTGCTGAACACCATCATGCGACAAATCATAAAAAATTGGAAAAGTCGTACATTTAACACTTTGGGCTCCCACATGCTTCTTTTAAGAAATTCTTTCTAACCGAGCCCCTTATTAAATTGGAGATTTGAAATTTTGCATACTTATAGCAGAACACCTGAGGCCAGGCGACAAATCATAAATTTTGAAAAAGTCTCACGTTTAACCCTTTGAGCTACCACATATATATTTTAAGCAATTCTTTCTAACAAAGCCCCTAATTAAGTTGGAGACATGAATTTTTGCACACGTATAACTGAATACCTCAGAACACACGACAAATCATAAAATTTTCTAAAAGTCTTATATTATTTACTCCTCCGTGCTCTAACTTGTATATTTTAAGCAATTTTTCTAACCTCCGCCCTTTTCACCCGGGGAGCACTTTTCCAACTTTTGCAGACATCCCTTTGACCATTCTTTCATATTATGCACCATAGCCTTACATATTTTAGTTCCAATTTTTACCAATAGGGGCGCCTACTGATCTCGGGTGATATGGGCCCAATCCCCACGACTAATATATCTACGGATAGTATGTAAAACGGGTTTTCGTTCGGGTAGATGTTTGTTTAGAATCGAGTGCGCCCCCTGGTTGCGAAATGTGGAACTAACAGTTTTTTCAAAAAGATAAAGTGTTTTGAAAGGAATATTAAACGAAACCCTCTGTGCGATCTGTGATCACACTTACCCACTTGTTTTCTTATATTTTTGCAGATTGTCAGTATTTATTCAATACCATGTTTATCAATTAAAGATGTATTGTAATTATAAGCTCGTTCACAAAAATTGTGAATCAACACTCATTTATCTTTAAATAAAAATCATTTAAATATTTCAACTGCTCCAATGATGACGGAAGATATAAAATAGCTCTTCGTCCACTTACCAGTAAAAGGTAAGAAAATTTAAATACTCTATTCTTTTTTAACGGTTTAAGTATTGTGCATCCATACTGGGTATTTGGCGTAAGCCGTAGAACTCCTAACTCACCCCCTTCAGTTTTCGTAAGATAAACTTTTATAACTACTAAAGACAGCACTGGTAAAATAGCAAAGTATGTATAAATTCCATATTTATCAACAAAGAAGATTCACATATTTTATATGTCACATTAAAGTATATTTTGAAAACATTCATTTATAAAGATTGCAAATAAACATATTTTTTTACAAACATGAATGCTCTGATAAAGCTCGCGATTTTTTGTATTAGTGTACCTAAGTGTCCTTATATTATATTCGCTGGGTAAATTAATAAATTAAATTAAAAAGAAACAAGGACAAAGAACGATGAATATTTGGATTTGTTGTTGAAAAGTTTTATTTCTAAACTATTCGTAAAAAGAAACTTAATTATAAACATAAACTTTTTAATCAAACTCACATTTTCATAGAACAGGAAATACAAAATTTAACATAAGAATAAACTTTAAGGAATAATAGGGAAAGTTACTAATTTTATTTAATTTTAACCTACTATGAAATAATTCTATAGCTTCTTCATCATAAATTTCTCTGACAGAAAAATGAATGCTATCCAGGCATAGCTTGATTGGAATGTATATTTATAAGTTATTGTAATGTATTCAGTTAAATAGTGATGAAAAATGTTTTGGACTGCTGAATTGTAAATAACATAGTCATTGAGTTGAGAAAATTTTAAATTAGACAAGCTGTATATATAGAGCAATTAAAATTAATATCAGATGTTTTAATTGTCCTATAATGGAAAAACTATCGATTTTCATACATCTACATTCCTGTATATACAGTGTCAGGAGCTGAGGAATAAATAGTTGAAATTTATGCTGATAGTAAATTCGTCCATAAAAGATGAGAAAATATGCAGATTTTTATAATTTTCTGACTGGAAATCAAAAAGATAAACATATGTTCCAATTACACAATGGAATTTGCTGTTTAAAAACTAATGTAGCTTCGTTAAGTAAAAGCCCTAATCAGAAGCGAAGCTTTGAACAAGTTGCATCGCTTATAAGAGAATTTTACATATCTTTCTTATTCTTTAATATGAAAATTCTATTAGGCTAGTTTGCATTATAATTATACATCTTAAATAGCCTCATTTAGATTAGAGACTCAAAATTTCTAATTATTTTGAGACGTTATAAAAAAGAAAAAAAAGACAGCGTACTTAATAACTTCACAGTAAATTATAATTAATTTCGTTTACTATTTGCAGCTTCATTAAAACAACAGATTTTCTTATAAATAATTATTTAGAAGTCAAACATTCATTCAGATTAAATTTAGTTTATATTATTAGTAAAGATAAATTTATAATTCATGTTCATGCCTGTAATCGAAAATAATAATTGATTGTAAATATTTATAAGAAATACAACTTCAGATTAAATATTTTAAATAACTTTCCAACGCTTTTAATTTTGTGTAGAGAAACTTACTTAAAGAAAAAAGAAACACCTTGTGTTATTCCCCATATTATCACAGAAAGAAAAATGTACACATTTCTTATATGCCACTTATATATTTTATATAAGTGGCAAACAAAAATGTAAATATGTATTCCAATTACATAACGGAAATTGCTGTTTAGAAATTAATACAGATTCGTTAAAGAAAATTCCCAAGCAGAAGCAAAGCTTTGAAAAAGTTGCATTGTTTATAACAAAATTTTATATATATACTTTAATATGGAAATTGTAATAGCCTAGTTTGCATCATAATTCTACATCTTAAATAGCTTCATTTACAGAATTAGTTGTATTCCTATTCATTTTGTGTCGTAACATGGTTTTATTAATTTTAATTTTAAAAAAATGCAGTGTACTTAATAACTGGTCAGTAAATTTTAATTAATTTCATTTACAAATTGCAGTTTCATTAAAACAACAGATTTTCATCGAAATAAAATATCAGTCAGAAGTCACACTTTCAATTAGGATTAAAGTTAGGCTATATTATTAGAAAAGCTAAATTAATAAATAGTGTTAATATAGGTCTCAGTCAATCAAAAAATGAGTAGATTGTAAATATTTATAATGAATAATGCTTCAGATCACAAATTTTAAATAATTTTCGAACACACTTAATTTTGTGTAGAGGAACCTTGTGTTATTCCATCCCCCATATTCTCGCACAGAGATGCAAGAGGTACTGTTCGACCGGGAAAATGTCCACTTTCCTCTTCTGAATATGTTTTTTTGAAATAGCGGTCGTCTGCATGTTAAAAACGGTACCACTTTCTTTCATTGTTCAAATAGTAATACCCACTTTTAAAAAATTATTTTAGTTCCTTCAATCAAACCACTCAGGAAAACGTTCAGCTTATCTTACACATTCATAGCGTTATAAAATAAAGTTAATTATAATTCTATCAATAAATTTCGAAAAGTAGATTTCTTAAATTTTAAAATGAGAAAATTGTTTCCGTATACTTTCGTGAAAGGAAAAGTTTCCTGGAACACACATTTATTTACTGGAAAAAATATACAGAATCCCTAAGTATAAACTAGTTTTAACATATATGAAAGTAATTTTTTTTTCTGCTGCCATCTGAGATTTTTGTTTTGTGAACGCTTTCATAACAAGAGTTGGTTCCAGCAGACCGGAGCGGTAAACTCGAGTGGCAGGAAACCAATTGCCACCAATGTTTCTTAAAAATATTCTTCGACTTAATTGATCCGATAACGATTGCTTAATATTTATGAAAACCATCAAAATTACTTTTTTTTGCAGATATTGAATAATTATAAGATTTCTAAACAAAATATGCAATAAGTTGTATGTTTCAAGTTAAAAAAAGAGATGTTACAGAAGATATTGGCATTTGAAGAAAAGCCATCAGGCTGGAAATGTGTGGCTTAATATTTGTTTTCCATCATACAAATTAAAGCCAGAGACTGTCAGTTAACAGTACCGCTCCAGCACCGGTGTCCTCAGAACATCATCTGAATGTGAACAGTAATCAAATTTAGTTTCTTCAGACTCAATGCTTGATTTCTCAGAACCCTTAATTTACTTAAATATAGATCATACGGCCAACACTAATTTTCAGACTTCAAATGGAAATGCTTGCTAAATTTTTCTGGATAAGAATTTTTTTCCTGTAGTGTAATGTTTTAAAATCTTCAGCACTGCAATATGACAGGCACGAGAAATAGAGAACGATACCTTAGTCCGTCATATTCACGGGAGCGATATTTAAGGGGTTAATGAAAGAAATCATGAGATTAAACAAATTGAAGAAAACTATTTAACAAAAGTGGTTGCAATTGGCATTTTAACAAGCAGATTCGCTGTTCTTGCATCTAGGCAGTCAAAAACTATGCATATTATGTATGTTAGCTATATTTCAAAATCTAATTGTGCTATAAACATACCTAACCATGATTTACATTGTGGCTCACTTCATCTAAAAATTAACGTAGATCATAATTCTTTTTTTACTATAAATGTTATACATTTTTTCATTATCAAATTTTTTTTTCAGTTGAAACAATCGCCGGAACTTGTTTAGATATTCACTGTGTCTCATCGTTTTTTTGCTATTCAAATAACTTTTGGTAAAATTTAAATTCTTTAAATTGTTTTTCACATGCGTTTAACATTAGCGCTTCTAAACTTTGATCTCTTCTAACTCTGTGATGATTTAAAGCTTTATCTTTAAAAACTGCGCCTATAAAGTATATCCTTTATCAGGACTACTTTTATCTATTGGCCTCAACTAAGGTGTCAACGGGATGCTATCCATTTGGAAATTTAAAGATTGTACAATTTTCAATATCTAGACAACCTTTATTTCATAAATTGCGATCATGTTCAGAAATCAGGGGTAATACTTACTCAAACGGCACCTCTACGATAATTTGGGTGCTAAAATAGCATGGAGTGGGCCTTTCCTTTAACAAGGACTGTACAATCTCTCTATTCTAAAAAAAAGTAACTACCGCTGTCACCGCCGCCGCCGCCGCCGGTTTTGAATTTTTTGTGAGCGGAGGTCTTTCTTCGCTAATATTAAGAAAAATAATGCATACAAAAATATGAAAATCGGTGGCTTTATACAGAAATGTTTGATAAACACGCTGATGCAGACAGTTTTCAAATCGAAGAATTATTTTAAGAGATATTTAATGCTAAAGTTGGACAAAATCGTTTCACTAAAAATGTTTTATAGCAGCAAAAACTATACATGGCAGTGTAATCATTTTTAGATCATTTTATGCGTTAGAATTTGCCGGAGAGCAGATTGCATTATTTTTTTTATTTTGACTCATTTTTTTAGGTTTTATTTCTATTTTAAATTTAAATTTCAGCATTTCTTGAGATATTTTTTACAGATTTTAGAAAGTGATATTAATTTAAACTGTTGCCAACTGTATAAACAGCAGAAACAATATTGTTTGCTTCAAAGAAAAAATATTTATACGTGTAATAAATTAAAAATTTATTTACACGTGACTATTATAAACAGAAAAAAACATTGGAATTAGAATTAAATAATTATGTACAAAAAGCAGGAACTTATTAAAAATTACGTCATAAAACTATAATTACACGGGAATTTTAAGAAAGAAAGGAATTAGTAAAATAATAAATTTATTAACATGCATTAGAAGTCTTAAATAGGAGAAATTACGTCATATTTACGTCACATTACAGTTATTACATAAAACGAACACAAAATAATATTGCAAAACGGATTAAATTTAGAAATTGCGCTAGTCATTTATTTGATATTTTTAGCGGATACTTTTCAACTATTTTTCTTAGGAAAGCGCAAATAATATTTCATTTCTAACACAAGCATTTTCACGTGAATATTAAAAAGAGAATGAATAATTTGGTCAAAATTACGTCAGATTAAAAACGATTAATTTAAAATGTCTCATTTAAAAGAACTTTCTTTTCGCTTTGTTAAAAAATACCGGGAGACAAAGATTCTGTTACTTAATTCCTTTTATACTAGCTTATTTTGAAATGTTGTTACACGTGTCTACGTCATCAAGTTATTTTTATTTCGACGTTTTATTTGTATTTTTATTAATGTTGTACTAATTTATTTGTTCTTTCGTTATTTAAAATAAAAATTATGTCAATTTGTATAATTTGGCGAGTGGTTTGGCGATTTATAAAATTTGGCGAAATTAGTCGACGGGATAATCAAGTAGTACCGCAGTGGATTTGGCGTTAAAATTTCCCCAATCAAAGAGAAATGAATAGAAATCTGTTTATAGGGAGATCGCCACTGTTTTTAAATTATAATTCAATCTTTCGAAATCTTTTTAAAGCCGATCACATTAGCGTGCATTTAGAGTCTGCGGTGTCTGGACGGGGGTTGGCGAGCGTAGCTCGTAGGGGGCCGAGCCCCCTAGTTTAATAAAAAGAAATAACTGAATTAAACATTGTTATTGACAGTTAGGGTAAGTCGAGGTAAATTTGTGGTGGGCTGGAATAATTTGATGCCTCGTTTTATAATTATCATTATCATGAGTCCCAGGGTCAAGTAAACAGAGTTGGGCACTATAGGCCCTGATCCTTCATGGATCTACAGCCACAGGTTTAGTTGTTTTTTTTTTAACTAGGGGGGCACGGCCCCCTGCTCGCTATCCTCACCAGCCCCCCGCGTAATCGCTTTGCGATCCCGAATGGAACCCCTATTTTCTAGCCAACCCCAAACGTAGTTGTTTCGCGTTTCGATTCTGGATCGGTTCGCGATCCCTTATTTTGTATGCATTCAATAATTTGTAGTTACAGTAAATAATCTTATCATATAAATCTCCTCTTCTCTGAAATTTTTACTTCATCGCCTTTTTTCCGCCAATATATATGTGTGAAATTATATAAACAGTATTACGCATATTGTAAATAATTAGTGTTTATGCTTTAAAATAATGTAAATAGTTCAATTAAACTCTATTCAAAACTAATATTAGTTTTTGTTGCATTGAAATTGACATTTGTTGATTTTCAGCAAGCAAGTAAAACCTATTGGATTTGAATGGGAGTCTATGGAAAATTGGGCGAAATACTGCAAATAGCGACAAGTTAGCTTCACTTTTGACGACTAATTTTGGTCGCCAAATTTGGCGATATATCGCCGAGTTGGCGACAGAGGCGGGTCCCTCCCCCCCCCCCCCCTGGTAACCCACCTTATAGCGTCAGAAAGCTCTGACCAATCAGATGCCTTTCGCGGTATCTACGCCGATTTTCATTGGTCCATTTCCAAAGCATTATTTTTTTTTTTATATATAGAAGGATAACTTTCATGATCTTATTGTATGGTATGAATCTTTAAAAATATTTTACAAGTATTTACACATGTGTACACTGCATTTAATACAAAAAATTTCATGCACATTATTATCTCAAAATATACGTTAGTGGCCTGTCCTAGCTTTTGTATGGCTTTAACTTAAGAACTGGCTGAAGGTAATTCTTTCTTTTATGAATTTGTCCCAGAAAAAAGTATATTTTGCCTTGTACATCTCACTCTTTTTAAAAGAATTACAGTTTTTTTTTTATTATTATTATTATTTTTTTTTTTTTAGTTTAAAAAAATTAAGCACCAAATTACACTGCCTTACCCTATGCAAATTAAATTGCTGTTCAGAAATTAATATCCATTCTTAATTTAAAGTCTCCAAACAACCTGTAAAAGCCAGCGAAACTTTGAACAAATTGCATTATTTACAATTCATTTTTACATATTTTCCATATTATTTAAGGTGAATATTCTGACAGCATAATTATACGCTGCTATTCTTGTCTTAATATAAAGAATAAAATTTATTTCTAATTATTTTGAGGCACTTACTTTTGTTATTTTAATTTTAGTTAAATTGTTTGCTGCAAATTTCAGTATACTCTAAATTTTAATTAGTTTAATTTATAAGACTCTCATTGCTTTTAATTAGTAGTTAAAGACGAACAATTTTTCAGAAATAATTTTCTGCCCCATAACAAAAATTTTAAAACGTATAAGATTTTCAAAAGCATTAAAAAGTTTTAGAAAGCTTTTTTTTTTTTTTTTTTTTTTTTTGCAGAAGTAAGTTTTTAAATTTCTGACTCAAATGAAAAATGCGATTTTAATTAAAGAAAGAGTGGAACAGCAATCCGACTTATTGCGTCTGTAAATAATAAAATCTTTAAATTTTTATAGAAAAGACGTAAAACTACTTTTCCATTAGAAAAGCCATAGTTTTAATAGTATGTAACTTGAAAGTAGAATTACATTGTCCGGCAATGTAAGCGCTTTTTGGCTGTTGTTAAGATAATTTTTTGTGTTGGCATAAACAAAACTCTATAAAAATGGTGTATCACGTACTATTTTTGCATAAAAGTGACTCTGTACATAAACGACATTGAAATCTGTTTATTACAATTATAATACTTAATTCAAATTAAAAGAAAAACTTGTGTTAACAAAAAAAATGTCAATTCACTAAATTGAATGTGCCATGGTGTTACACATTTCATTAGAAAAATTATATCACCTATTTAGGAATCACACTTTGTGGGGGATAGGACATAAGCGCAAATTTCTTTGTGCTCGCATATAGGAGTTAATAATCTCCCCCCCCCCTACCAAAAAAAAGGAACCGTTCATATTTGGTATCACACTGGTAAGGAGGTGATAAAAAGCACACTTAGGATTGTATTTTTTACATGTGATATTAGTGGTTATAAAGAGTAACAAACAGTAAGCTTTTATGTTCACAAACCATCATCAGCTTCACCATTTGTTCCATATGGTCCGCGAATTCCTAACCCTCTTTTACAAGACATATTTGAAGACTCACTTGAATTTTATTCAGCTACATCTGATGATTATCAGTGTAATATAGAGAATAATGCCATAATCAATCTGAAAATTCTGATTTAGTTAGAGATTTGGGGACGTCTAAAGGATCAGCTGAAACTTTAGGCTCCAAACTAGAAGAAAATATTCTTAGCTCGTAAAATATTTATGAATGCGTATATAACCAGATAATACCAATTTATCTTTTACATTCTATAAGGTATTTTATTGCAAAGATATTATTAGATTGATTCGAAAACTTGGCGTTTAATAAAAATCCCAGGATTAGAGACTTTTGTCTTAAAATCCTTCCTTTACGTAATCGGAAAAAACATGTCCGTGTAGCTGTTAAACCAAGGTCAATGAAATATATCATTGACGATTATTTTTGAATGTTTCATTCTGAAATGCAGAATCATTACAATAAAATATATACCAAAATGCACAGGTTTAGTAGCAAATGAGAAAGGATATATAAGATAACCGAATAAAGAAAATAAAGAAAATTATGCATATATGCCTCAATTGTGAAATAAAACTTTTCTATTTTATTTATTTTCCATTATTAGATTTAACAGGCTATATACATTACTGTTACACACATTGGTGCAAATTTAAAATTAAAAATTTACATGACAGAAAACAATTAAATTGCTTTTTTGCAATAAGATTACCAAAATATATAGAATCCGTTCTTAACAAAAACATTTTTTGAAATGAGAATCATAGACCTGTTAATTATTAGTTATATAAAAAGACTACACTCCAATATATAGATTTGCATACGTAAGTGATCAGTCCCTTTTATTAAAATCTAGAATTATCAAGTAAGTAAAAACAATTTAAAGAATTTAAAATGATTTTAAAAGTTGTACTACATCATTTATAACTTCATTTTTTCATATTATGAATGTATTAAACAAAGAGAAATTTGATCTTTAAAAATAGTAATTTGTTTTTATAAAGTTGAAAGTTATGTCACAAAAGTAAACCGTTTTCACATATTATACAAAATTATCTGGTATGAATGCAAAAATTAATTTTTTTATTAAAAAAAAAAAAAAAAAAAAAAAAAAAAATTGACAATCGTTTGCTTATTTTATTGAAATAATTTTAGTTGAAATGAGGAATATTTTATAATTTGATAGAATTATGGTTTGTTCTATACAAGGCAATGTATTAATTTTTTAGAAAAATTGTTCATGATTTTTGTCGTGATACAACGGCACATATCAGAAAGTTGCTTAAACGTTTATTTGAACGGTTTGAAAATTTTAGACCCAGTTAAATGGCGTTCATTACACTATTGAGTTCAAAGAATGAGAGAAATCAAACACATGTTTGAAGGTCAGAAGAAGTTGTTAGAACCCAAGTTTAAACTTTTAACTTTGTTTAGTAAACCAAATGGAATAAGCATTAATGGAGAAAAAAAAAATGGATATTTTACTTACCCATCATACGTAGTATAGGGTAAGTCTTGTAATCGTTTTGAAAATCAAAAAAAATTTTTTGACGGATTTACACGTTTCATACACTGTAGATTCCGAAAAACATATTTTTAGAAAAAAAATCATGCCGTCCGTCTGGGTGTGAGTGTGTGTGTGTGTCTATAAATGCTCTATCTCCCGAACAAATTGAGATAGAGACTTGAAATTCGGTGTGTTCTTAGGGAGCAATAATGGAAAGAAGCCTATTGAATATCAGTAACCTCGATTATACGGAACTATTTTTTTCGGACTCTCGAAATATTCGTTCTGATAAAAGGTATACAAAAATTTTCAAAATTGTTTATTTGAAGAAGTGGGTATATAAGACAATAAAAAAGATAAATTTTTCATAAAGAGTGAAATCTATCGGATAATTAGTTGCCGAGATATTTGCAATCCTATTTTTCACACTCTTCAATTTTTCATGACCCTGTATTTCATTAAATTTTAATTCAAAGATATATTTTAATTGGAAATGAGACGCTTAATCTGACGCAGTAAACTGTTAGTTAATACGATTATAATGTTTCGAGTTATAAGGATGTTTCTTTTACTCGATTATAACGCCGATCAAAAACTATCACCAAACTATAAGATTAAATGCCAATAATCGCTTATCGTAAATGTCAAGCATTTAATGCATCTCCATACTTATAAGGGGGGTTACAATAGCGGGAAACCTGCTCGGTCGCCAAATGCAGCCAAGTTTGTCGCCAACTTGGCGGTATACCGCCAAATCGGCGGTATCTCTAATATTTCGCCAAATTCCCATAGACTTCCATTGTAAAAGAATAGTGTTTATTTCCTTACAGAAAATCAACAAATTGAGAAATTTTAATGCAACAAAAAGTAATATTATCTTAATGGATTATATTAATTATATGTAAGGGAGTCCAAGTAAATTAAATTATGAATAAAAATAATATGATAAAATGTTTAGCATATACCATATGTTTTATTTTCATATTTTATTTTATAAATATCCATGATGGGTAAATATTATGGTGCCCCCCCCCCCCTACGACTAGTTTTCTTTCGTTCTCAGACGAAACTGTGTATTTACATAATCGCAAGTTTTTGCTCAAAAGCGATAGGAAAGAAAAGAACTTCTAATCATAATATTAAAGAAGATACAAAATAAAAAAATTGCGATATTCCGGGAATTTGAGTGAAGATTTTGAACAAGTTTTCAGAAGTAATGTATTTAAATATGTTTTGTGAAAAACAGTGTTTTTAGAAACAATCGCCAATAAAAAACTATCTCCAAAAATTATATTTTATTCAAATCAATCGTTAACACTTTATGTGAACTTGTGATTATAATGAACTATCGATTTAAAAATCTTTAGATGTTTTTGAAATTGTACAACTAATTTTATAATATCGAATGAAGGATGTATATGAAAGTCATCAAAGTTATAATTTGAATCGATATATTTATAAATGATTTTAGGCTATCGTTCACATTATAGTTTATTACATTCTTAGTATCGCATTTAGTACATGTACTCAAAAATACCTGAGTAACCAATCGTTAATTTTGATCCCAAAAACATATTTAATAAGCACAAAGTAATCCATTATTTTTTCATAAAATTCTAAAAATTGAAAAGCAATCTCTTTAAAATAATTTATTTATTAAAGGAAATTGTCTTAATAGAAAGTAATATATTTAAAACAGCAAGTATTGCAATACTTTTTGCTTTCTTTAATATCGAAATAAAAGTGTATTTATGAGAATAATTTATTGATATTAACTTTTTTAAAGTTTAATAATTTTTATTCATATTAGTTAATTGTTAAAATCGAATATTTAAAAGGTATTAGGTTTATATTTAGTTCTAACGGAATTCCAAAGATCGTTTCAGTGTGGCAGACAAGTGACTTTTTTACTTTATTTTATTACACTTAAAAAGTGATGGATTTCATTTGGGTGCGTATATAACTGTTTAGGATTTTTTTAGTACAAAAACAAGAAACTGTACATTATTTCTTCATAAAACTTCCTATAACACATATCTTATATTATATTACGACCAAAAATGGTCGATCTTACGATGTCTGAATGTATATATAATATCGGGAAATAATTTGGTATTAAATATATAGATATTAATATTTTTCCGCACAGATAATGTATTCTTATGTTCTTAATTTTGCAATCATTTTGCACTATGTTTTTTTAACCATTTGGAAAAATGGTTATTGTCCTCGTTAGGGTAGGAAAACAAAAGCATATCTGAAGCTTTTTATTGGTTTAATCCACATTTTATTCTTTTTCTGATTGGTCTATACAGTAATCTGTATTTCCCTTTACTTTCAACAGAGATGGATACTTCTCCTGCCACTATGACAAAAAAGTAATAAAATCTACAAAAATAAAATAATAACTCAGAAACAAATTGAGAGCTTTCAAACAAATTGCATTTAAAAGTACATTTTTTTTTCTCTATACGACGGTGTAAAAAGTAATATCGTGGGATGTTTAGAAGTTTAAGAATGAAATTTCCTTTAAAATAGGTCGTCAGATTTCTTGGAAATCTGACGATGGAAAAGCCTTTTCCCGAACAGTCAATGAAATGCTTGGATAATACGTAAGTTTAAGGTGGATAATACGTAAGTTTCAGGAAATCTTGCAATTTGTACGTGTAATAACACTATTAATGTTTAATTCATTGCGTACGTAATGTATGATCAACTCCGTGCGATTTTTTATGTCTTAAATTGCAGTCTTTGAAAAAATCATTTTCCAAATGGTCGTTGTAATTTGTTAAATTGCTTTATTTTATTTATTTATTTTTTCTTTAATGCAAAAATTGTATTACTCTGTTTCCTTTCCAAATAAAGATTATAGTAACGAAGAATTTTATTTCATATTAAAAATAAATCATACCCCAAATGCCTTTTTCTATTTGTATGAAGTTTGAACACAAGATTCTTTGGATATTTTTCTTTATATTAGATTTTAAAAAATTTAAACTTAAAACTATTACTCATGAGCAAGTAACTTATACAACACATTAAAATCTAAAGTAAATTTAAGGAGAAGGTGGAAATCGAAAAGAAATCGTTTTTATTTATTTAAAGAATTAAGAAACTAGATGCTCAAATTTATCTGATGGAAAATCATTTGTTCAATTCTGATCCTTATTCAAGCATATATAAGCTTATATATTTCTAAAAATTGTGTATATATATGTAGGATTAAATATTTTACCTACTTAAATATTTACTTAGCTTATAGCTGCAAACAAATTCACCTATCGTCTTTTCTATTATATATGACATTTATTATTGACACGAACAAATATAGATCATGGCAATTAAACAACATTAATAATAAGGCCGTTTTCATCATAGGATGAATTAAAAATAAATCATGTCAGAAGTCTGTACTTTTTTGTAACATGACATTAGAAAAGATACTTATTGGAAAAAAAGGACATGCTTAATATTAAAAAATTCTATAATTATTAGATTTTTATTAGAATGAGGGGATGATTGTAGTGCAAGGAAATGACAATTTGCACACTTCACTTTTCACATCGTCTTCTTATCTAAACACGCATTTTCTATACACATAAAAAAGTCTTCTTGTTGATTTTTTAACTAACTAATCACAGGATATGTATTGAAAAAATTCGGCGCCTCGTTCTTATAAACTCTTGTCAAGAAAAAAATGTTATACATATTCAAAAGAAAATTAGTTCAAATAAAGCGGAAATATCACATTGCCTGTTAGAACCAACTGAAGCAGCAAATAAGAAGTTACGTGGAAAATCCATTAGCGATATTTTCTATTACATTAAAACCTTTTAATTGAAGTAAACATTTATATAACATATCATATGCATTAAATTTCTGCATCGGCAGTTACGTATCTAATGGCAAATGACAAATAAAGGATATGTTATGTATATTGGAAGAAGCATTGAAATCTTTAAAAAAAAAAAAAAAAAAAAAAAAAAAATCTCGTATGCAACATTTTTTATGATCTACAGTTTTTATACGCACCATGTATTATGCTAAATTTTAATTCAGCTTGAAAATAATTACTTGAATAATGTGCATAATATAATAATGATACATAAAAACATCTAATCGGTACTAATCGGTATCTGTAATGTGAAAAAATAGTACACAGTAACTCGATTACGTGATAATACCGACGAAATTAAGAATTGGCGACCCGGTCTGCTCATCTTGTACCAAACTATCACGAAGCAGACGGGAATATTCTTAATGTACTAATCTGTGTCTTTAATGTTTTAAATTTTCAGGCTGTAACTCAGTGACAAGTCAGTATCTCCAGAATTGAGAATTGGCCCCCCACTTTGCTAATCTCGTATCAAGATATCACGATACAGACTGAAATATTTGTATTGTGTTAATCGATATCTTTAAAGTACCTAAATTGTCTACGTAACACAATGACGTGATAGTACCGCCAAAATTAAGAATTGGCGCCCCGTTCTGCCCATCTCGTACAAAGATATGAGGAGGCAGACTAAAATATTTATGTTGTACTAATCTGTATCTTTAATGTGTTAAATTTTCAAGAGTTAAGGCACCTGTCCGGTGAATACACTCGCGAGCTAATGCTAATCCTATGGGGAGGGATTTATCTAATATCTCGTTTGCATTTCGACATTTTTAATTTTTTTTTTCTTTGCATTGGATAGCCGAGGTCCGTCTCTATATCGCACTTTTTTTATTTTTCCGATTTTGGTCGCAGATATTTTTTTATAAAGTTACGTTCACTTCCAAATCCGATTTTGAAAATGAAAGTCTCATTCTGAAAAATATCTGCAACCAAAATCGAAAAAGTAAAAAAAGGTGCAATATAGAAACAGACCTCGGCTATCCAATGCAAAAAAAAGTTATTTAAAAATGTCAAAATGCAAACGAGATATTAGGAAAATCCCTACATATAGGATTAGCATTAGGTCGTGAGTGCCTTCGCCGGCAGGGACAAGAGCCTTAACTTGATGACGTCATAATACCGAAGAACTTAAGAACTGTCACACCGATCTCCTCATCTTGTGCCCAGATGTCACGAGGAAGACTGAATAATTCTTAATGCACCAATCGGTATCTTTACTGTGTTAATATTTAAGACCGTAACTCGATGACGCATTTTCATGATGCCCAGGTCAAAATTCTTGCTAGTACCAAAATAAAAATTATGCTAGTTATTGCTATGTATTGCTTTGTCTGTTAGATTTTCATGCTAGTATATGCTTTTCAATGCTAGCCAGCATCACATGCTATATAGCTAGCTTACAAAGAAATAGCATGACAAGCTATATACAAGCATTTTATGCTTGTTTGCTGTTTAAGCTTCTTCCAAAGCATGGAGAGGTAGGTACCTTAACGTGCTATTATATGCTTTTTTATGCTTGCCAGCATAATATGCTATGCATCAAGCTTACGAAGAAATAGCATGACAAGCTATGTACAAGCATGTTATGCTTATTTGCTGTTTAAGCTTCTTCTAAAGCATGGAGAGGTAGGTACCTTAATGTCCTATTATATGTTTTCTAATGCTTGGAAGTATATTATTATAGACAGCCAGCTTATTGAGAAATAGCATGACAAGCTATGTACAAGCATGTTATGCTTATATCTGTTTAAGCTTCTTTCAAAGCATGGAGAGGTAGGTACCTTAACGTGCTATTATATGCTTTTTTATGCTTACCCGCATATTATGCTATGCAGCCAGCTCAGTGTGAAATAGCATGACAAGCTACGTACAAGCATTTTATGTGCTTATGTGCTTATTTGATTAATCTTCTGTCAAAGCATGAAGAGGTAGGTACTTTTACATGCTATTATATGCTTTTTTATGCTTGCCAGCATAATATGCTATGCAACCAGCTTTGATATAAAACAACATGACGTACTATGTATCAGTAACATATGCTAATTTGCTACATAAGTCTCTTCCCAGTAAGGATGAGGTAGGTACTTAAATTAAGCATTGTGTGCTTGTTAATGCTTGCAGCATCAAATGTTTATTTTATTTATTTATTTTTTTTTAGTTATTCGAAAAAAATATATTTGACAATATTTTTTTTGAAAATAGAAGAAAAGGCAATTTTAATTATAAATTAAATTAATTTTTCAAATACGGGAAAAGACAATAGCTCTCTTCCACCTCCGTTCTCCCCCCCTCCCAACAGAAAAGTCTTACTTTCTCTTTTATTTTAAGCTAAGAGAAAATATTAAATTTCAATTTGTTTTTCAAAATCGGAGAAAAAAAATTGTTAAATTTACAACTCGAGGGAGGCTTAATGGATCACCTAAGCCCTCTTCCCTTAACGGAATATTCAGGAGTTTGCGTTACGGAGGTTTCACTGTACATTGCAATTTTGCAAGATGTAAAATATAACTTCTATTTTTTAAATTAACTTCTATGGGGGTGTGTTAAATTCTGTGAGGGATTTAACTTCTATGGGAGTCTTCTAGGGGAGCCCCCCCCCCCCTCCCTGCCGCCCATAACGGAATTTTTTTTCTTCTGTTTCCTAGAATTTAAATATTCTAACTTACTCGAAAAAAATTGAGTTTGTCTTTAAAAAAACGAGAAAAAACATTTTTTTTTCATTAAAATCTAAAATCCAGGCTGGCCCTCTCCTGAATTCAATAATGTCTTAAACAACCATTTGTGATTAGTTTTTAAGATCTAAATATCAAAAGAAACAGTACTATTAATTAATTTCCAAAGCGGATATAGAAGAGTAATCCCCCCCCTCCCCCTTAACGGAAAATTTTAAACTGATCTTCCTCTTACTGTAAAATTATTTTAGATTACCTGTAAATTATAAATTTTCTATATCTTTAAAAATGGGAGAAAAATAAAATTCTGTTTATTAAATTTCAAAAGCCTGGAGGGGGGGGGAGAGGGCTGTATAACGACTATCTCGTTATATATGTTTGCATTTTATTCCCCCCCCGGGACAGTTTCAATTAAAATTCTGTTTAATAACTTATTTATTTTGTGCACTATAGTCAAACAGTGCAGCCCCTAAATTAAATTCAACATTTAAAAACTAAATCGATTGTATTATCAGCCCTTCACATTTAAATTAAATTATTCTAAGTACTCATCTCTTTAATAAAATAAAATCAGTGAATCACTCTCCATTTCCACTTTCTGATTCTTTCACACATACGCTTTAACCTTGTACAATATTCGTTACGGCTGACTGTTAGTTTCAAAAGCATTTTAACTTCGGTCATTTCCTTATTTGGGCATGAATATAACTCATCATTTAAAATCACTTTACATGCAATCTACTTATTAGAATTATCTTCGCTTCACACCCTTTTGTTCAGATGTATGGCAATTCTGCATTTTTGTGGTAAAGCGGTGCATCTTTGATCTAACATCTGGTCTAGAAAAATACAGTCTCATGCTTTTTAGCCTAACGAATTCGGTCTGTTACTATGCCCTTTCCAGATAACACTTTTTATTTTTTACATTTAACCGCAGCTGTATCAATGTACTGATGAGTCTCCATCTATCATGACTCAGGAATGTATGCAGCCCACAATCTGCCCCCCCCTACACAATTAATATGGTAGAAGCCTACCGTACATTTTTGGCGAACATACCAGCCAATGTTTCTCTTAGCCCCTGTGCATGGCGCAAAAATACTTTTAGATTGGCGATATTGTAGTCCGCCAAGCAAGAAAGTTGTAACTGTATATTCTTCTCATTCCTGCTCTCTCTCTAGCCTCGTGATGACGTCTTAAAAGAGGCTCCTTATTGCTTTTCCCTTGTATCTCTCCCTTCGACTTTCATCATGGAAATAAACTAACTCTTCGTTTACTCGAATTGGAGTTTTTTTTATTAGGACCTGGTGTTTTTTTAATTCTCGCAATCTTATAAACGCAAACGGCCATCTCTTCTAGCAAAAAAAAAGTCTTCATATAAATTGGTGCCGTGACCAGCTTTTTTTTCTCCATTAACAAAAAAAAAAAAATGTAAGGGAGAGGTACTTGCTTCTAATCCTTTTTTTCTGCATGGACTTCTGGCAGCGATGGATTCCTCCCGGCTGTCGCACTGTGCCCGCTACGTGGATTTCATCATGGAGTGAACTTTTCGCCCTGGTCGACTGCTCTTCCCCGATGAAATGTCCGTGCCTGCATGCTCCTGCTATCCTGCTTCCCTCTCTTGTTTCAAGCGGAGCATTACCTCTTTCTCTCGCATCGACGGTTGTTTTGAACTGCTCTGTGCTATCCCACCGGTGATGTTCACATCAATGGAACTGTGTTCTTCTCTTCGTGCATCCCGCGGATCGGCGTGTGAGGGTATCTTAGCTTCAAAATTCATCCACAGTGTTCTATGTTCGTTCACCCCTGCACTGAATTCTGTGATTAGTGTCAACTCAGCTTCGATGTGTGCGTGTCACAAAAATTACAGCAATATGTATGTGCTCAAGAATATAACAGAAGCCTGTCCGTTTAATTAGAAAAATAAGAAGAAAAAATGCTGCGCGATGAAAAAGAAGCCTGTTTTTGTGTTTTTTTTCCTTCTCGCCTCAAAGGCATCCCCAGTGCTGACACAAGTCTGTGATAAGTGCCTGAATTTTGTAGGAGCCCTCAATGTGTGAAATATGTTAACGCGTATTTGTGTCGTCAAAAACAAACGAATCAAGTGAGTCATTTGCATTTAAAAATACACTGCAAAAAATTGTGTGCATTTCCCGCAAGAACGAACGTAAACGTATCTATCTGCTAAGTGTTTTTTTTTTCTCAGTGAGTGCTCAAAGTACGCCTCTACATTTCTCACGTGCGAGATAACTCCCAATTCAAAAGTGTGAGAAAAGTCTTAGCAGTTAAAAGAAAAAAAAAACCCTGCAAAAAAAGATACTGAAAGGAACGTCCGATCGAGTCAGCGATTGAATCACGTCACGACTCTCGCTCTCATTTCTATTTATTCAGCCAGCCTCCTCAAAATTCTCAAAAGTGTGTTGATTTTTTTTTCTTTCCTCCATACTACAACCAGTTTGTGAAATTGCTGAATTTTGTGAAGTGCTCAACAATATTGTAACATTCTGTTGTGATGTTTTATAAGTTGTTCATCTTTATTCAAGAGGCAGTTTGTGATAAAAAAAAATCTCTCCAAAAAGGCATTTGCTGCCAAAGAATCGTTTTAGTGATTCACTCTCACGCATACATAAATTTCTAGCAAATGTTTATGATATTGACAAAGAGGTCATGAAGGTGCAAAGAAAGTGAAAATAAATACTGCACCAGTCCCTTAAAATAGCACATTTTTAGAGTACGAAAGCATATTTTAATTCCCCCCATTTAATTGCTTTCCTTTCGCCTAATTTTCTTTTCAGTTAATTCTGGAAACCTTGTTTTAAAATTTTCAAAGTTGTTTCATTCCATTTTTATGCTTTCTTACTCCATAAGTACTCACAAGTACTTCATAATTGATTTTATTAATATTATTGTGTTTTTGTACAGGATACGAAAACACAGTGATATTGCTATTTTTGATATTTTGTGTTATCTATTATAATATTTATAAATATAATATAAGTAGTTTTTTTCCCATTGCATTGAATGTTCCACTATCTTTAGTTATTACGATATACATTCACCTTTGCTTAACTTTTAATGCATATTAAAATATATTAATTTTTTTTCTCTCTCAAAAAGAGTTAACGAAAATTATATTTTGTCCCATATATTTTTCTGGTTCGCCTTTCGGCTTGAAAATATTTTAATTTGAGAACTATTTTTAATTTCTGTCCTTTTAGAGAGATAAGGACAGATAGCAAGTTTTTTTTCTCTGTTAAAAAGGATAAAATAAGTTTTTATTTCAGTTGCTTGCTCCTACCAGTTTTATTTTGAAAGACTTACATGTTCATTCATTTAAAAAAAAATAAAAATAAAATAGGAGCCATTGCGAAATATTTTTGTTTCTCTTTTGCTTAAAATAAGCAACGGTATTATTTTTACTTTGAGAAACACAATTTTTGTCCCTGGATAAGTTTTCTTTCTCTCTATTTTTTTTTATATAAGGTTTAAAAAAAAATAAGACCTTTTGTTTATTTTTAAGTTGTGTATTAGTTTTTTTAATGTGATTATTTATGTGATTATTTTATTTCATTATTTTAGTTGCTTTGCATTTTATCTGTTTATGTGTGTTATATTTAGATATGTATGCAGAATTTCAGTAACAATTTTTGATTAGAGAATTTGTGTTAGGTAAAACGTTGACCATGTCCGCTAAACAAATTCAAATCAACATTAACCAATTTGACGGATATCCGGATTTGCTTAAATTCTTTTTTAACCAAATTAGGTCGGTCGCTGAAATTAACAAATACAGCCCTCAGACTACCATTGCTGTACTTGTAGGCAAGTTAATTGGTCCCGCTCAAAAATTTTATGCTCAGAATCCGGAAATTTAAAAAATTAATGATCTAGATACGCTTGAAAAAGAATTTGCCGCATTTTTCTCACCCCCCAGCAAGTGCGTGGCTGGCGTTGAACTTTCGAGCTTATCTCTTCTGCCAGCGGAGTCAATTAAAAACTTGGCACATCGTTTAAACGTGTTAGCCGCAACTGTCTATTCAGATATTAAAGACGAAAATGCCCGTAACGCGATTAAACTTATGAAATTTATGGAAGCTGTGCCAGCTAACATACGAATAAAGTTACAAGAAGAAGGCGTGAATGAATATCGTGCTGCTGTTGAAAGAGCACAGATATTACACGAAATTCTGCATAACGAAAAGATTCTACATTCCTTACCCTCTGTCAGTAAATCTCAAAATAACATTGAAGAGCAATTGAAGGAACTCTCGGAAAAAATAATTGCATTAACACTCGCACCGCCTGGACCCAAAACTGAAACTAAAAAAAATGACATGCAAGGTAGCCCAAAGTATAACGCAAATGCGATGCGCTATAGGAAAAATTTCAAAATGCGAAATTTCCCAAAATGTTTTTCCCCTCACAAATTTACACAAAGAAAAGTTGTGACTTGTCAACTCTGTTTCCGCAATGGCCACCAGGCACACCAGTGTTTTAAATGGAAAAGAGTTAATACACAGAGAAGGGAAAATTTTAACAGACGCAACAATTACCAGGTTCAGGAAAACTAGAACAGAGACACAATTTTTATGCTGATGATTTTGTGTCTCAACCATGTGACTTAACATCAGCAACATTTCCTATTGACCCTACATTACCAAAGATCTCTAAAGAAAGATTAGTCAATTCAACCGGGTCACAAACTTCAGATCACATTAAAATTGCAAGAAATATCACTACTCAAACAGAAAATGAAGGCGATAAAATTGTTCACATCATTTGTAGTGTTAATACGCATTCTCCATCACTCCCTCTTGTAAAGGCCACTATTGCAAACCATAAAATCACCCTATTGGCTGACTCTGGAAGTAGCATTTCGTTACTTTCACAAAATTTATTTAATGAACTTAAACCTGTATTAAAATACAAGAGACTTTCAACAGCCATAAATATTAAAACCGTCAATTCGGATGTTTCTTTTTCTTCATGTATTAGAGCATCCATTAAGTTAGAAAAAAATCCTTCTCGCACTACTTTTATATAGTTGATATTCCTGAATCCTCCAGTTTTGAAGGCATTCTTGGTTTCGATTTCATTAGTAAATTTAACATTATCATTGATACTTTCAATAAATGCATTCACATTAACAACAACTTGACTATTCCACTAGAAACATCACACACTAAGTCTAAAGTCAGTGAAAGTAATCAATGTAACACCTTATGTGATGTAGTGACAAATCAAAAAGTTTTCTTAACCCGTAAAGTCATTCTAGAACCCCAAGAGCAAACATGGTGCTCAGTTTACACAAAAAATAATATCAAACATGACATAAACTATCTATTTGAATATTTGGCAGATAAAAAAGAATTAGTAGGTCATGATGCCATTATTCAAATGGATAATAAAACTAAACGCAAAAAAGCCTGTACAATTAAATCATTTCTTTTCTATTTCACTTACAAATAATTCTGACACTACCATTCATCTCCCTAAACACACAAAA
Source organism: Maratus speciosus (assembly GCA_963932465.1). Classification (NCBI taxonomy): domain Eukaryota; kingdom Metazoa; phylum Arthropoda; class Arachnida; order Araneae; family Salticidae; genus Maratus; species Maratus speciosus. The sequence continues at coordinate 491,616,299 of OZ010789.1, forward strand.
ATTGGACATTTATCTGAAGTTGAGGAAATTCTTGACTACCCCTCGGATAATTTGGACAAGCATCATAATTCAGAACAACACTTCCTAAATTTTATTCAGGCATCTAATGAAACATTAAAAAAGAGGAAAGAGGATTTGGTAGCTACCGATTTTGATCTTACACATTTAAGTTCTAATGAAGCAAATACAATGACTAAATTATTACTTAATTACTACCCGGCCTTTTCAAAATCATTAAATACACTTGGACATACTGATAAGATTGTACCTGAGTTGAAATTTATTAATGATTACCCTATACAAACTCTTCCATTTCCCCTTCCTCAATCTTTGCAAAAAGGTACTTTAGAACAAATTAAAGATCTGCTTGATGCCAAAATTATTGAACGCCACTGTTCAGAATGGGCTTGCCCCATGCTTTTAGTCAAAAAGAAACCAGACGGAACTGGTAAACAAAAATTTCGTCTCGCCTTAGATCTTCGAATGGTAAATACTGTATTTCAGGGATCATCTTACCCTCTACCTAAAATTCAAACCATCATTTCAAATCTTTCTCAGTATCGATATTTTTCTTCTCTTGACTTTCATCAGGCATATCATCAAATTGATTTGCCAGAAAAATTCCAAAATCAGTTGACATTTACTACTATGTTTGGTTCTTTTAGATACAAGAGATTAGTGTTCGGATTAAAAAACAGTGCTTCTATTTTCCAAGCTTTAATGGACTCTTTGCTTGATGAATTACAATTAGATGGTGTATATACATATCAGGATGATTTCATTGTAGGTGCAAACTCTTTTGATGAAATGTGTAATAAATTAAAAAAAATTCTCTCTATCCTAACCAAATACAACTTGACCCTGTCTCCTAGCAAGTGTACTTTTCATAAATCTAGTATTGACTATTTGGGATTTCATGTAGAAAATCGGTCCGTTTCCCCGATTCAGTCAAATATCATAAAAATAACATCTTTTCCCACACCTACAACTAAACGTCAACTAAAAAGACTCATTGGTGTCATTACATTTTATAAGAGTCTAATTCCATCCTTTTCTGAGTTAGTACAAACACTGATAAACCTAACTACTCCAAAAGTTAAATTTAAATGGACAGTTAAACATCAAGAAATCATGGACACAATACAGAAAATTTTCTTTAATTCTCCCATGGTTAGATTACCTGATTGGAACAAGACATTTTATTTAAATACAGATGCGTCAAATGTTGCTATTTCTGGTGTTTTATTACAAGAGCATGATCAACAACTTTTACCAGTAGCATATTTTTCTAAATCTCTTAAGCCATCAGAAAAAAAATACCCTGCACTTAAATTAGAACTCATGGCAATTTATAAATCTGTAACCGCTTTCAAATATTATTTATATAACAGACAATTTGTAATTCTTTCTGACAGTAAACCCTTAGAAAAATATAACAAGACTACTAATCCAGCTGATATTATCTCTCGTTGGCTCATGGAGCTTTCAGAGTACTCATACACTTTTAAACATATCCCTGGTAAGAAAAATGTTCTTGCTGACTATTTATCTCGCTGTACTTTTGAAAACAATCAACAAACTCTGGATACTAACCCTGAACTGATCCATGACCCTCAACCATTACCTATTATTGACTATGATACACCAGACAGTAATAATTCGTGTTCATGTGCCACTAAGAAATATGTAAACTATCTTGTATCTGGTAAACAAACAAATCCAGATCCTTTATTAGAAATTTCAAATGAAACTTTCTGCACTGAACAAAAAAAATGACACCACCTTGTCCACTGTTTACAAAGATATTCTAAAGAAAGGACCTTCTCAAAAATATCCTAATTACTTCATACACCCTGATTCGAAAGTTTTAATGTTAAAAAAAGAAAATAATCTTAACAACACCTTTTCATATCACATTGTTGTTCCTAACTCTCTTAAAAGCAAAGTTTTAACAATCTCTCATTTATCTCACTTTGGTTTTAATAAAACTTATGAGTTTCTATCATCAAGATATTTTTTGGAAAGGCATGTATGTTGACACCTTAAACTTTGTAGCTTCATGTGTCAAATGTCTTCAATGTAAACATCATCAAACCCCTCCTGCACCCTTACAACCCACCTACACGCCCAGATATCCTGGTCATACTATTAGTACAGATCTTGTTGGACCTTTTTCTAATGGTAAACATATTTTAACTATTACAGATCACTTTTCAAGACATGTTGAACTTTTTCCACTTAATGATACATCTGCAGCTAAAGTCGTTAAATGTTTATTCTCTTACATAACCACGTTTGGGAGACCTTCTGTTGTCTTATCAGACTTAGGACCCCAATATACATCTCAAATATACAACATTTTTAATGATACTCTAGGTATTAAGGTACTCCAAAGCTCTGTTTCGAGACCACAAAGCAATGCTCTTTCGGAGAGAATAAATAAATCTATCAAATACTCTGTTAATATACTTTTACAAGAAGGTCACTCATTTGAAAATGCAATATTTATACACAAGTCGCTCTATAATGGTTCAAACATTCAACTACATTATTCACTCCTAATCTTCTGCACTTTGGACGTGAACTTTCATTAATTTTTGACACTTTTGATCAGAATACCAATCAACCTTTTCTAGATAAACATACTGAAATACATAAACTACTTGAAGATTTACACAAAATATATGACAAGGCTTACAATAACATTAAAACAGCACAGGATAAAAGATATAAACATTACGGTCAGAAAGCTAAATTAAGAACCATTTGTCTCAAAGATATTGTGTACTTAAAATCTGTTGATAAATTCAAACCTAAATACACTGGGCCATATATTGTAACTTTCAAACATTCACTTGTGTCATTCTCGATCAAGAGATTGTATGCTGCTGATAATACAGCATTTCGGGTGCACATTGATAGGTTACTTCTTGCACCACCTCGATATGGACATTTATTCGATGCTACAAGTCACTTAAACAATCACAACTTACCTAATGTTTATCAACCACATACATATAATTTAAGAAACAGAAAATAATATACTTCTGTTTACATTTTTTTATGACATGTATTGTGAAGCTAAGTGTACAACCATTGGCCTAGGTTGTGTGTATGTTGTTTACAACAGAGCTTTGACAACATTATGGCTGGCCCATGACTGTTTTCTTCGAAGATCTCTTGTGAACAATATTTTGAATCACTTTACACTCATTTCATTTTACTGTACACTTTTTATGTTATTTACATACACTTAACCATTATTTACAGTTTAACATTTATTTTACATTTCATTCTTTTACGATTACATTTCAGTTAAAACTGATAACTAACACATTTAATAATTGCAGTTATTTAAAAAAAAAAAATTATTTTTCACATGTAATTTGATAACATTTTCTGTAAGGCAACCAGTTAGTTACCTTCTAATTATACGACTTGTGCATTATTTAACCTGATTATGACTTTTTCATTTTTTTATGTCTCTCTTCACTCTAGGATTGTCTACCCCTTTTTGATTTGATATATATGTGAAATATATATCTATTTTTTTTTTTATTTTTTAATTCTCCCTTTCGAATGTTTTGTTCCCGTTCAAAATTATTGCCCTTAGGGTCCAAAACTTCATTGTGTTGAGAGACAACCCCTTGGAATTGGTGTTCCAATTCACAAAAAATCAATTTTTGCTTGTAAACCGACGTGTGCTCCTTTTGAGGACCGCTAGTGTCTTCGGAGGAGCAGGGACTCATATAAGCGGGCGCTGTATGAGTCTCAAAAACTCCCTCCTCACATAAGGCTGAAGCCCTAAGCTGACGCCATAATACTTGTGGTCTACACAAGATTCAGGGTGACACCTTTTTCATGGGCGTGCTTCAGGCACCTCTTTTTTTTGTCATCCTGTGCTGCATGCATGAACATTACATTTTTTTAAAATCATGTCCAATTTCTTTTAAAATCATATTACAATTGATTTTTAGTTTACAATTACACATTTCACTTATTATTATTTACTCTTTACTTCTAGTGTTGCATTTGTGTTTATATATTATATTTTTATTGTTACTACTTGTGTTTTTTTTCATAAAATGATCCGAATCAGGATCAATATTTTGATGATGTGCAGCCAAGGGTCTAGTTACATGCTGCTTAAATATTTGCTGTCAGAGTCGACTCAGTTGGAAAAAAAATATATACCATGGTATGCAATTTTGAAGAAAATTTTACTGAAGGTGGAGATCCATAAACTTAATTTAGAAAATATTAATTCATAAAATCTCTTAGGACTGTTGAACTATTGATGAAAGAGATTTTTTTTGTTTTCATGACAGCAACTTGTTTAAAAAAAAAAATTACGTTTTGAAGATATATTTATATGTGTAACTAATTTTCTTGCTGTTTTGCCCATGCACACGGGTCAACAAAAGATTTTTTTTGCGGTGTCCCAGGTGATATATATAACGACTATCTCGTTATATATGTTTGCATTTTATTCCCCCCCCCCCCACACCCCAGACAGTTTCAATTAAAATTCTGTTTAATAACTTATTTATTTTGTTCACTATAGTCAAACAGTGCAGCCCCTAAATTAAATTCAACATTTAAAAACTAAATCGATTGTATTATCAGCCCTTCACATTTAAATTAAATTATTCTAAGTACTCATCTCTTTAATAAAATAAAATCAGTGAATCACTCTCCATTTCCACTTTCTGATTCTTTCACACATACGCTTTAACCTTATACGGCTGACTGTTAGTTTCAAAAGCATTTTAACTTCGGTCATTTCCTTATTTGGGCATGAATATAACTCATCATTTAAAATCACTTTACATGCAATCTACTTATTAGAATTATCTTCGCTTCACACCCTTTTGTTCAGATGTATGGCAATTCTGCATTTTTGTGGTAAAGCGGTGCATCTTTGATCTAACATCTGGTCTAGAAAAATACAGTCTCATGCTTTTTAGCCTAACGAATTCGGTCTGTTACTATGCCCTTTCCAGATAACACTTTTTATTTTTTACATTTAACCGCAGCTGTATCAATGTACTGATGAGTCTCCATCTATCATGACTCAGGAATGTATGCAGCCCACAATCTGCCCCCCCCCCCCGCTACACAATTTATATGGTAGAAGCCTACCGTACATTTTTGGCGAACATACCAGCCAATGTTTCTCTTAGCCCCTGTGCATGGCGCAAAAATACTTTTAGATTGGCGATATTGTAGTCCGCCAAGCAAGAAAGTTGTAACTGTATATTCTTCTCATTCCTGCTCTCTCTCTAGCCTCGTGATGACGTCTTAAAAGAGGCTCCTTATTGCTTTTCCCTTGTACCTCTCCCTTCGACTTTCATCATGGAAATAAACTAACTCTTCGTTTACTCGAATTGGAGTTTTTTTTATTAGGACCTGGTGTTTTTTTAATTCTCGCAATCTTATAAACGCAAACGGCCATCTCTTCTAGCAAAAAAAGTCTTCATAGGCTGTGTCACCGCCACCTCAATTAAACACTGTCCCTTGAACACGTTTGAGATATTTTTTAACACATAAACTTAAAAGAATTAACAAATAATTTCCTTGGTAGACTTAAAGGGCAAAAGCCCCCTTCCCCCGGAATTGGAAGAAAATTCATAGCTGCACTTTCCCTTAGTAATCCCCCCCCTAATTCTTTTAAGTTTCTCGAAACGATTAAATTTACTGTGTTTATTAAAATCAGAGAAAAAATATTAATTTGTCAAATTTCAAAATCCAGGGGTGGTAGATTTCCTTTTTGAACCAATGCAACGTAAATTCCATACTGCCTTCGTCCACCCAGTTTAGATCAAATCTAAACACATAAATCTAAAAAAAAAGAACTGAAAATTAATTTCTATAAATGATTTATTGGAGAAAAGCACCCAATCCCTCGGTTTAAATAAAATTTTAACACACAAATATTAAAAAACTCTGAAAATTAATTTCCATAAAGGATTTTTGGGAAAAAGCGCCTCCCCTCCACTTCCCCATGGTAAAATTCTTAGCTGTTCATTTTCTTAGTGTTTAAATATTTTTGTTATACAAAAAAAAATCGTTCTTTTTAATAAGAGAATTTAGTCAGTTAAATTTTTAAATTCAAGGTGTACTGTTTCATTTAAGAAATAAGTTTATAACAATCGAATTGAAAACATGTACAATTGAACCCCCACCCTCCAATAAGGAGTAAAATTTTAAAATCTTAACCCCCACCTGAAATTGATAAATTCTATCCTAAATACACTTGAAAATCTTTTATTTTTCTTCAACAAATATTTATGACCATATTCAAACCATTCATTAAGCAAAGAAAATTCCAGTAATAAATTATAATAATCAAGCCTTATTTTAATTATCCAATAAACATAGAAAAAATCCTAGTAATAAATTAACCTTTGAAGTCCACCGAAGTGGAGAATGCTTTGGGGCCTATAGCTACAATGGCTGTCGCCTCGAATGATCCTTATTATACAGAAACAACAACAAGTCACAACATTTTTTTTTATTTTCCATTACATATATATTATATAAATACAATGGGACATTCACGATTACATCCATGTCTTACCCAGGGACTCGAACACGGGCCCTCGGAGTGACGGCAGCCTCCGCTTACTGACCACGACAGCGGGCGACAAAATTAACCTTATTAATTGAAACTTGGGCAATAACAGCATCGATAAATTCACCCTTATCTTATAAAAATATTAACACACAGCAGAATCAGCTCTACACCCATTACCCGCATTTAAAATAGTTTACAAACACGGCCCCAGTAGCGAAGTTAGTATAGCATCAAGTTCCCAAACCGGAGTTAGTGAGTTCTGTCCTTGTCAGAGGAAAAGAAAACCCGATATAATATTCCCTTCTAAAAAATGTAGGTACTTCAGAAATTCTCTAGAGATGGCGCCGCCAGCGTCATTTTTTTTCTAACTGGGATAATAGAAAAAAAATAAAAGCAAGTGATGCTAGAAAATTAATGCTGGCATAGCAAAAATTAAAAGCAAGTGATGCTAGAAATCTAATGCCAGCCTAGCAAAAATTAATAGCAAATGCTGGTAGAAATGTAATGATAGAATAGCAACAAAAAAGTATCTGTTGCTTATGAATTACTGTTAGAATAGCAGAAATTACAAGCAAGAGGTGATCTTGATTGCTGCTAGGCCAGCAACATATTCAAGCAACACAAGCTTGAATATGCATGCTGGCCGAGCAGTAAGGTGTTCCTATACACATCATGACTTGCTGGTAATTATGGTGGAACCAGCAAATGTGTTATGGTAGTTTATGCTAGTTTACTTTGCTGGGATACAGCATTTAATACTTGTCTAGCAAACAAATATCAGCATGGATTTCGACCTGGGTGGTACCGCAAAAATTAAGAATTGGCGCCACGCTGTGCTCATCTCGTACCAAGATATCGCAAGGCAGACTGGAATAATTGCATTGTACTAATCGGTATCTTTAATGTGGGAAAATTTCATGCCGTAACTTGATGGCTTGATAATATCGCCAAAACTGAAAATTGGTGCCCCGCTCTGCTCATATCGTGCGTAGTGAAGTATTCTTAATGTACTAAGCTGAATATTTAATCTGTTAAATTTTCGGGCTGTAATTCGATAACGAGATAGTACCGCTAAAATTAAGAATGGCGCTCCATCTCGTCCCAAGATATCACGAGGCACACAGAAATATTTGCATTGCAGTAATCGGTATATTTAGTCTGCAAAATTTCATGCCGTAACTGGATGACGTCATAGTACTGTCAAAACGGGGAATTAGCGACCCTTTCCTCTCGCATTGTATCAAGTTTTCAATCAGTCATTCTTTCACGTACTGTTAATCAGTTTTTCTTAAATCTCTAATTCATCTTGAAAGTCGATGGCGAAGTGATGTATAGGCCAATGAAATGTAAAATATTATGTTTATTGAATTTGAATTGTACAAAATGACGTCTTTTTTTTTGTTATGAATTTTAGTCTGCCGAGGTTTTCTACCAGGATAGGCGCAGGCAGAGCAAAATATTTTTAAAATACTTTATTTTATCTTTAATTTGCACCAATTTCATCCCGTAGCTTGATGACGTGTTAAAATGACGAGTTGGCGTCCGCTGCTGCTCATGTCGTACTAAGAAATGTCGAGGCAGACAACTTATTCCTTCATCTATTCCCAATAATCTTGCCCTACATTATGATATCATCTCGGAAGTCGATGACGTAATCAATTTTGTACCGTCGGCTCTACATGTCATAAATGGAAACACAGATACACCAATCTTCGCTCATATACAGTATCATAAAAAAAATCGTTTGTATGTTCCTGTAAATGAATGGTAAATGCTTTGCAGCTTGTATTTTATAGAAAGTATGTTTTAGCACCCTTCAGTAATGTACTCAAACTAAACTTCATAATGCTCGAAATAGGCTAACATTACTAAAATGCTCTGCAAGCATCCCCCTTCCATAGATCATAATATAATACAATTCTTTTAAACGTCCCCGAAAATAAATTATTTTAGTTACACGCTTCATTTTGAAAAGAAAATTTCGTAACGTATACCTTAATAACGTATTCCAGTCACGTGGAAATCCATGTATATTTATGGTAGTTAGATAGCACACAGACGAACAGAAATATTAAACATTTTAAAACTGTGTTGGAAAGTTACAAATTAAAAATATATTACAATTCATCAGACATACAAGTAAAAATTACATAAATACATATACAATTAAAAATGCAAACGTTCCGAGCTACGTTTTAGTACCTCATTTTAATGTTAGTAATTATTAACTGTAAACACGATATATAGTTTTCTGTCCATTTGAATATTATTGCAGTCATGAGAGGCTGAAACATAACGTGAAACGTTTGCATTTTTAATTTTATATGTATTTATGTAATTTTTACTTGCTTGTCTTATGAATTGTAATATATTTCAAATCTTTAAGTTTTGTATATCAGACGTTACACAATGTTTAGTTATTTTAATGTGTTGGAAAGTCTTAAAAAATATTTATCCCACTTTTTTCCGTTAAAAACCATTAAATTTAAACTAAATTTGAATGAGTAAAAATATTAAATTTAAATTTCACCAAAACTTCTTCCGAAGTCTTAAAATGTACAGAAATGGGTAAAGAAGATGTATTTTTTTCTCTAAATTGTATTGTATGTAAGATAAAAGAGACGGGGTTTATATTATCTAATAAAAAATGGAAACTGAAATATAATTTGAGGAAATTATAATGTTATGATGAAAATGTTTCTCAGGATATAAAATATCATCACATAAAGTAATTATGTAAAATAATTGTTTACATTTACATTGTGGATTTCTGCTAACATTTTAGCATTTATTTTTTATTATTATTATTATGTTCCAAATTATTTAGAAACCGTTACTTTAACAGAGGAATCTATCTTCGCACATGATGGTATAATTCATATCCAGAACGGAAATGTGTCCAAGTAAACACGCATATAACCATTCCACGTGCGCATCAGTGGTATTTCTCCATCTATTTTTCAGCTGGGTCATCGGGGACAGCCTACCTAATTCCGGAACGACTTCATGTCAGAAAATAAATTATTTTCCGAAAGATGTTTTCCAACAAATACCAAACACTATAAGTAAATACAGCATAATAAAACAAACCTTCCCCCTTTAACAGAAAGTTATTGAAAAATCTGAATATTACTTTTGTTGGCAAAAAAGCTACCTCTGCTCTGCACAGTAAGTTACGCGCGCTAGTACTTAGATAAATAAATAAATATTATTTTGTTTTTGGCCATGAAAATATATTTAAATATAATAATAATATAAGTAATTTCTTACCTTTATCTTTCTTCAGCAGCAATCCTCATTATACAGCTTCGCACGAGCGTTAATCCGTCAACACGTATCCTTTCTTAGCTGTAGAGAAAATAGTTGTTTTTCTAATTAATTTTATAAACACTGAAAGAAATGAAAACTGACGAGTTCTTCGTGTTTTTTTAAGTAACATTTTAAAACTATATTCTATCTTAAAAAAATACAAATGTTGCTGCTTCATATTGCAGCTTTTTCTTATATTAATTTTACATGTTTTACTTAGAGAATCTAACAACAAACTAACTAAAAAATAAGAAAAAAAATTTTTTTCAGTCAGAGTTCTTTGATGACGATGATGTTGACGTCAGACAGCTGCAGCATGCGTGGGTTGATATATGAACAAATTTCACAAACATATTTTATTTATTAATATCATTATTTATTTGTAATTGTATAACTTGAGTAGGATAATTTAGCTATAATCGGAAAGTTTGTTTATTGCAGAATGATTTATTATTACTTAACGTATTTATTTAAGTGTTCAAATGTTTGTATTCTTGAATTGTTTCCTGTTTTGAAATCAGTTAATGATATCTGAGATGATTACGAATTGATTTATTGCTACTAAAAAAGTTTAATGTTTCTAAAGTAGTTTTCTGTCCATATCTGAGAGGGTTATAATTCCATCACCCTTCCTTAACCATCTCAGATGCATCCGGTAATAGTTGCATGGATTCTCGATGTTTCAGGAATTGAGGCTTGGCCAGTGGCTTGGTCAGCGCGTCTGCTGTCATGTCTTGTGTTGGGCAGTAACGAAGATCTAGTATTCCATCTTCTTTCATCTCTTTTATTGCGTGATAACGAACATCGATATGTTTGGTTCGCTTTGAGAATTTTTCGTTCTCCACCATCTTGATGACGCTTTGGTTATCTTCATACAGTATTACTGGTAAATTTTGTTTAAACTCCAGGTCTGCTAATAACTTTATTATCTAGACAATTTCCTCTCCTGCACTAGCTGCAGCTACGAATCCAGCTTCTGCCGATGAATAGGCAATGCAATTTTGCCTTTTGGTGAACCATTGAATGGGACTATTTCCCAACATGAATAGGTTTCCAGTAGTCGATTTTCTCGTTTTTGTGTCCCCCGCCCAGTCGGCGTCAGAAAATCCGATTAACTTTGGTTCGTTATTTGCGTACAATGTCAAATTTAAAGTTTTTGTAATATTCAGGTAACTTATTACGCGTTTCACACCGTTCCAGTCTTTTAGGCGTGGATTTTCACATTTTCTGCTGTGTATGTTAACAGCGGCTGATATATCTGGAAGCGTAGTGGTTCCTATATATAACAACGATCCTATCGCTTGTCTGAATTTTGAGTTGTTAGGTAATAAATTTTCTTCGTCTTCTAATTTGTGAAAACCGGCATCCATGGGAGTGCTTACAGGTTTTGCGTTTTCTAAATTGAATTTTCTTGCGAGCTCTTCTATTTTTAATCTTTGATTCAGTTTATACCCGTTTTCTGATTTGTTTATTTCCATGCCTAAATAGTGAGATACTTCCCCAAGGTCCTTTAATTCAAATTCTTCCTTTAAAAATTTTATTATGTCTTCAATCGTTTCGTTTTCACCACCTATCAAAATGTCGTCAACATAGACTATTACGTAAGTTGAAGTTTTGTTCTCTTTTCGTGTATATAGACATGAGTCCACGGTGCTTTGTTGAAAGTTTAAATTTTTCAAAGATTGTGCGATTTTTTTTATTCCAGGTTCTGGCTGCCTGTTTGAGCCCGTAGATGGATTTTTTCAGTTTACATACTTTGTTTTCTGAGTTTTTCTCAATGTACCCCTCCGGTTGTTTCATATAAATTTCGTCTTCTAACTCACCGTAGAGAAACGCTGTGTCGATATCTACGTGTCGCACGTTCAACTTCTTATGTGCGGCTACTGTCAAAAATGTTCTCACAGTTGTTTGTGACACTACTGGGGCGAAAGTCTCGTCATAGTTTTCCCCATATTTTTGGCTAAACCCTTTGGCTACTAAACGTGCTTTGTACTTTTGAGTATTCCCGTAACTGTCTAATTTCTTTTTGAATGTCCATTTGCAACCTATAACCTTTTTGTTAGGTGGAGGATCCACTAATTCCCATGTGTTGTGTTTTCTCAGCGAATTGATTTCCGCTTGTGTGGCTTTAAGCCAATTTTCCTTTTCTTTGGGATTATTTATATCCAGTATTTCATTCCAACTAGTCGGTTCTGTCACTATCATTTTTTACATAACAGCCATATCTGTCTGGTGGTACCCCCTGTTCGATCTTTCGGATCTTCTTGATTCATTGGTTGGTTGTTTGGACGCGGTTGGTTCTTCGGTCGTGTTGTTTATCTCCGTTTCAATCTAATTTTTGTCGTCATATGAGTTTTCTGTGTCTTTACTTTCTTTTAGGTTAATTTTGCTATTTTCTATGAATTTCACTGTTCTGCCAATTACAATTTTATTTTCTTTAGTGTATACGCTATATCCTTTTGAGTTGTTATCGTATCCTACAAAAATCCCTTCCTGAGCCCTGTCGTCCAATTTTCCTCGATGTTGTTTATTCACGTATACGTAAGCTTTGCATCCAAATGTTCGGAAATAGCGTAAATTCGGTTTGCGATTAAACCATAGCTCAAATGGGGTTTTATTTGTCGATCTTGTTGGTAAGCGATTCTGTAAATGATTCGCAGTGTTAATTGCTTCACCCCAAAATCTTTGTGGCAGATCTGCTTCTCTGAGTAGGCTTCTAGTCATGTCTAATAGCGACCTATTTTTTCTCTCCGCAATGCCATTTTGGCTCGGGCAATACGACACGGTTAATTGATGTTTAATGCCCCTTTTCCTTAGGTAATCCTCTATCCCACTATTTATGTACTCTCCCCCGTTATCGGATGTTATTGCTTTCGGATATATCCCGAACTGGTTTCGAACCATAGCTATATAGTCGATTAGTTTATCCTGTACTTCATCTTTATGTTTAATAAGTATATTACAGTAAATCTAGAGTAGTCGTCAATGAAAGTTACAAACATTGTTTTACCACCTATTGTAGGGCTTCCTATCGCTGTGCATGCGTCCGTGTGCACTAGATCGAGTACTCTACCTGTTTTGTTTCTATACACTGTTTTGGGATAGGGAGCATCACTTGTTTTTGTTTGTATGCATGTTTCGCATGTTGTTCCATGATTGCAATTATTTAGTTTTATGCCATAGGCTAAATCATCTTTAACCATTTCCTTTATGGAATTATAATTTCTATGCCCTAGGCGTTTGTGCCAAAGTTCCAGGCAGTCTTTACTTTTGGATTCATGTGCCATATTTGCTATATTCCTATCAGCATTTTCTAATAATTCAACTTCGTATAGGTTATTTTTCATTTTTGCCTCCAAATAGATTTTCTCATTTCGGGACAGCGTGCATCGATCTTTATCAAATAAGAATTTATACCCATTCTTTGTGGCTTTACTTACTGAAATTAAATTAGATTCTAGCTCAGGTGCATATAACACTTCTTTCAACGTAATTTTATTTATGCCTCCATCGGATATTTTCGTCGTGAATGTAGTTTCTCCTGTACCTAGCGAGTTTAGTGTTTTGCCGTTGGCAATTATGACCGTTGTTTTTTCGGTGTCATTTAATTTAGTAAAGTCATCTTTATTGTTTAAGATATGTGAAGATGAACCAGAATCAATAATCCAGGTTTGTTTTCCTGCTTTGTCTATTAGAAAGGCTGCGTCGCTGCCTTGATCTGGTTTTGTTTTCGTTCCATAATTTCTCTTGTCTACTGATTCGCGGTCAGTGTTTCCTATCTGGTTATCAGATTGTTGATAACACAACGATGATGAGTAATGTTTATTTTTGTATGTTTGTTGTTTTTGTGTATTTGTGTGATTGTTTCGATTTTTCAAATGCCAACATTCTCTGTACGTGTGATTTTTCAATTTGCAATACGTGCACTGTTTATCTTTTTTAAAGTTATCATTAGAAAATCTTTTCTGCGTTTTAAACGCTTTTGTTGAATTTTCACCCTGGTCTGTGTTTTCGACCCTTCTATTGTACACATCTGTTAATTTACTTCTAATAAATTGTGGTGTAAGCTAGTCTTCATTTCGTGATTCAAGTGCAGTGATCAAAGTATTATAACTAGGGTGTAGCGAACACAGCAATAAAGCTGAAAGATGGGAGTCGCTAATTGTTTCCCGATCGCTGAGAGTTTGTCTATTAGTTCTAGAATGCATGTTATGTGTTTGATTAGGTTCCCGTTTTCTTGGAACCTGGCTCCATAAAGCTTTCTTAACAAAAATAATTTACTAGAGAGGTTCGCCCTTTAGTGTATCGTTTTAAGAGCGTTCCATGTGTCTCTGGCTGTGTTAAGCCATTTTACATGGACGATTTGTGAACCTTCAATTGACAGGTTAATTATGGCTCTGGCCTTCCTGTCCTTTTTCTCCCAATCGGTTGCGACTGGCGTGGGCCTATCTTTGCTAATTACGTTAAACAAATCTTCTCTAATCAATAACATCTCAGTTTTAAATTTCCAATTGTTGTAGTTACTCGTGTTAAGTTTTTCTACAAGCTGTATCTCACGTGATGCAGCCATTTTACTATTTCTTTTAGTTTTGTTGGTAAAGAGGAATTGCTGTTTTTATTTTATTCTATATAAAACTTCTTATATATTTAATTTTCTTCAATTCTTTAACATTTCATATATATCAACAAAAAAAAAATGCACAATAAGCAATAATTTTCATTTTCTTTTTAATGTGCATACCACTATGGCCAGTAGTTTTTTTTTTTTTTTCACAAATATTATTTATCTACTAAAATACTGACTTTTTCAGTCTCGAAATCAAAATTGTTGGTAAAAAAGCCACCTCTGCTCTGCACAGTAAGTTACGCGCGCTAGTACTTAGATAAATAAATAAATATCATTTTGTTTTTGGCCATGAAAATATATTTAAATATAATAATAATATAGGTAATTTCTTACCTTTATCTTTCTTCAGCAGCAATCCTCATTATACAGCTTCGCACGAGCGTTAATCCGTCAACACGTATCCTTTCTTAGTTGTAGAGAAAACAGTTGTTTTTCTAATTAATTTTATGAACACTGAAAGAAATGAAAACTGACGAGTTCTTCGTGTTTTTTTAAGTAACATTTTAAAACTATATTCTATCTTAAAAAATACAAATGTTGCTGCTTCATATTGTAGCTTTTTCTTATATCAATTTTACATGTTTTACTTAGAGAATCCAACAACCAACTAACTAAAAAATAAGAAAAAGAGTTTTTTTCAGTCAGAGTTCTTTGATGACGATGATGTTGACGTCAGACAGCTGCAGCATGCGTGGGTTGATATATGAACAAATTTCACAAACATATTTTATTTATTAATATCATTATTTAATAGTAATTGTGTAACTTGAGTAGGATAATTTAGCTATAATCGGAAAGTTTGTTTTTTGCAGAATGATTTATTATTACTTAATGTATTTATTTAAGTGTTCAAATGTTTGTATTCTTGAATTGTTTCCAGTTTTGAAATCAGTTAATGATATCTGAGATGATTACGAATTGATTTATTGCTACAAAAAAAGTTTAATGTTTCTAAAGTAGTTTTCTGTCCATATCTGAGAGGGTTATAAATCGATCAACTTTACCGGTCCTATGCATTGGATGAGGTGATAACATAGTTTGATCCACACAATCGCTTGAACTGCCGTCTTTCGATTTCTTTTATTTTGTGTGTGGACAGTTCAAAAGCCTCGTCTATAAAATTTTCATTGAATCTCAAGAGAAAATCGTCACCATTTCCGCTACTGCTTGAGAAGTGAACAATATGCCTGCATTATTGCAGAAAGATCCCCAGTCCCTTAATGTTGGCCCATGCTACTTTGATCATATAATTTATTAAATAGATATTAAATTTGATTTTCCTATTTCTATGTCATACTTGTGTTTTCACCACATTTTCTAGGTTTCATCATCAACAGCGCTTGCGACTTTACATTTAAATTTCTACCATTTATTCTTGATGAGAAATATTTGTTTTGACGACCGCCCCCCACGACCCCATCTTATCAAGACTGTCAAAAATCATTTTCATTTACCCTTTATATTCTATAATTTAATTATATATGAATATACAATAATCAGTTGCCTAAAATTAAGCTATGACTGTTCTAATTTACTCGTAAAATTATATTTAAATGTATAATGACATATAGAGAGAATTAACAGGTTTTCCATTATTTCACTATAAAAATGTCTTCCGACAAAAATCCATTATAAAAGATCCATTGATATATGAACTCTTTATTTATTTGGAAATTACGCCAGCATAAATAGTTTTTGAAAAAGTTGCCTTTTTGTGAGTTACGTAAAATCTTTCACAGTTTAAAAATACCCCGATTGGACTTTATAGAAATGCATTGAAAGTTTATTAAATAAAATAAACATAAAATAATGTTGAATCACAAATTGTATTGTGATATTTTATTTTCGTCAAACTTACTTGTTCCACTGTAATTCACAAAATATTTGAATAACCTATTTACAATTTCTTGTTTTCGAACAAATTGTTTTTTTTAAAAAAAAAAAAAAAGGTGTTTGTCTTTTTAAATGCATGAGATGTAAAAAAATATAAAATATATTTAAATATTAATAGGCAATATGAAATTTTAAGTTAATATACTTTAGAAATTTCTGTACATATGATATCGAAACATATTTACACTATTTTAAAGTACTAGCACTAAGCTTTTTTTTAAATTCAGGATACAATCAGAGGGGTCTTTTACAAAGAGGTCGGAATTTCTTCGTATATATAGGCATGAAAGTAATCAGCCTTTTCAGTGAAAACCGCTTTTCATTAAAAAAAACTCTCTCTAAATTAAGCGATTTAACATGAAAATAGCATTATCGTGGCGTCGCACAGTGGAGTCCTTGACCCAAAATCTTGGCCGAAAATATTTTTCTGTGTAAATATAGTCCGATTGCCTGGAAGTTGTTAGATGTTATTGAATATCACTATGGCATGTTTGGTATTGTAAATGAAGTCTATAGCATTTACGGTTCATTTACAGAGGCAGCCAAAAGAATTCCCTTACATTATGGTCTGGGAAAAAATCGTTTGCTCTGTATTTTAATGATATCATACTATTTTAAACGTACTGAAATTTATATACATCACTAAGGTGTACTAAAGCACTTATTATCGAATAGAATGTGCATAGAATACATCGTTCATTTACAGGTGCACACAAAAGAATTTGGCTGAAGAATAAATTTAACTATTGAAGTCTATGACCAATAATTGCTGGAAGAGCGTTTGTAGTAGTGATATGCGTTTTCATATTGAACTATGTTTTTTAAATATTACTTGGAGTGGATACATTCTATAGATCATACACACGGACGTATAAAAGTTCTCAAGTACATTTCCGTTTATTCACTGAAATGGCTGAATGGAAATTTTTAACTGTGCTATACATTTTACTGAACTAACTTTTAGCATAATATGAAGTATACATACAAATCCATAGCTTAGTTCAATATTTTAAATCTTAAAAGCTGACGAAGTGTAAGAAAGATTTTAACACTTCACATAATAATAAGTATACATTTTATAAATAATTTGACAAATAAGAAAAAAAAAGAAACATCATTTAAGAAGAGCACAAAGAAAAAGTAAGTTAAAATATTAATTTACTAAGTAGATATTTTAAAAATACGAATACATCACATGCCCATAGACTTAACATTACCGGAGGGAGATTGGAAGTTGAGTGACTAGCAGCCTTAAATGTTTACTGTTTATAAGAGAAAAGTAATTGTTGATAGATTTTCTTATATACTAGTAATTTTTAATTAAATGCATTTAATTGTACTATCTATAAAGTTTATTATTTATATTTAATATACTTTTATTGCATTTAATTTACATTTAATAAATATTATTTACATTTGATAAAATTACTTTTAATATTACATTTAATAAAGTGGAGTTGCTACAGTATAGAGATGCTGGTTTTTCAGTGTATTTAATAGATTGCCAGTTTCAATCTGATTCTTCATAACTCTGTTTTTCATCTTCTTTATCACACTTTTCTTCGATTTTATTAGCACTACAATCAGACAAAGCTGGAAGAAGAAGTTGTAGAGTCTCGCTATTGTATGGCTTGTTCTTTTCCATTGGTCCTTGTCTAGAGCAGTTTATAAAACGACCACTGCTTAAAAGAAGGCAATTTGGAACATCTCTATTGCAAACTTCTCTTTTGCGAACTTCTCTATTGCACTTTCTTGAGTACTTTGTACGGTACTGTCTAAAGTGCTTGTTTCTGGCTTCGCAGCTTCTTCTGACCGTTGGCCAATTGGTACGAATGTTTTCTTAATAACAGTGCCACCATGAATCAAAACCTTGTGTGTTGTTGGAATCATGGAGTACCTATTGTAAAGGTTCACATACCGTCTTGCTGTTTCATCAGCAGATGTTTAGAAATTTTTTTCGTCAATGCGATGACCACTTGTTATGACTTCTAATATTACTTACAACCTTTTAATCATTTCTGCGTCTACTCCAGACTTCTTTAATCCCCTTCTTTGTCCGCTTATTTTCTACCTATGAGCCCTCCAAAATCATTAGAGATACTTTTTTCAGAAAATAAGTATTTACAATTTGAAGCCGATCTGATATTTCTATCAAGAAGTATAGAGTTGCGTACGTATGTACGTACTTACATACGTACGTGCATGGACACATACAGAATCTGTAGGGCAAAGGCTCTTAGGCAATATACTGTAAGCTAAAAACCTGCAATACGAGAGTAAAAACATATGTTTTTATCTCTTCACTTCGGTTGGCGCAAAAAAAAAACGGGATTTAGCTTGTCCCCCGAAAAAGAAATTATATAAAAAAATGGCAAAAATATGCGGAAGATTGTTTTGCAGAAACTGGCACTCAAGATTACAACTAATACTATTATGAATCAAACATGGTCCGGCAAAGCCTGGCACATATTTAAAAAGCTTTCGATGTGTTTAAATTAGAGCCAAAAACGCTTTAAATATAACCCTTTTACGCATTTATTGTTTTTTTATTACATTAAAAACTAAACAATCTAAATTAACACATAGTTTAACACTAAGCTCTGACCTTTGTTAAACACGTAAGCCCTGTTTAGTTTCAATTCAACAATTCATTGAGCCACTAAAAAATTATATTTAAACATAAAAACAATGCCAAAAAGCAACAAAAAACCACGTATTCTCACAAAGAAACTTTCCCTTCAAATGAGGCCAGGAGCCACCGGATATAACTCAGGCTCCTAAAATAGACATAGGTCGACGCACCAATTAGTTAGCTATTAAGAAATAAGATTTTTACAACTGTTGACAAAATTTTAATTTTTGCGTTTTTGGCCAGGTTTTTGGGTCAAATACTCTCCACTGTGCGTCGCATTCACTGAACGTCAGATGTCTTACACACGTCTGTAATGTCATTAAGTGATTTTTAATTCGACTTCTATCTGTATTTTTATGATGTTTTACTTATTTATTGTTTCATTAATTAAAATAACAATTACGTCGTTAAACAGCGATGTGATTTTAAAAGCGAAAAGCATTGAAAAAATATTGGGATGCATATTTACGTACAATGATCAGTTTCAACTGACAAAGAGTTATACTCTAGTTGAGAGGTATAACTCAGCAAATGTATGCAAATAAATAAATACCCAAGATTATTACTTTTATTATTTTTTTTTTATAATATATTGTAAATTTTATTCTTTAAAGTTGCCCATATTTGGCACTTAATGAATAGGGCCATTCCAAATTTGCTTGAAATGTTTTGAGATTGTAAGATAAACGTTCTTTTATGTATTTATTGGGTGCTACAGTTTGGTGATAGTTTTTTTTATGGAAAGTGGCCGACAGGATAAAGGAGAAGTACCTTTATTTATGCATGATTCATGTGAAAGGTTATACCAACTGCAATAACTTTATATTTTACATGAACTTCAACTTTTTCAGCAAGCTTCAACTTTAATGCCTGTATATAACACGAATTTGGATAACTTTCTTTAAGAAATTATACTTACATGAAGTTTATTCTCTGTGTTAATATAATCCAAATGTAATATCGTTAAGTGATATTTCTATTTAATGAAACAAGAATTTCTTCCTGGAAAAAAAAATTACAACTTCTTTTTGTTTAACATCACATTTTATTATATATCATTTTAAAAATTATAATAATAATTAGGCTAGCAGTAAAATAATTAAATTGTAATTACCATGCTTTTACTTTTATGCGTTATAAAAATAAACCTGTGAAATTTTTATTGTAAAAATACCCCAAAAATACTTCAGTTTTTCAAACACTTTTGAAGGTTTTCCTGTGTATAGCTTTTTTTAATAGTATTGTTCTGAAATACTAATCTGGTATATTAATTAATTTTATTTTGTTCGGTTAAGAAAAGGACCAAAAAGTGCAAAAACTAAACATAATAAATTAAAAGATATCTTCGTTCATCAGACAATTATAAAAAATACAAAAAAAAAAAAAAAAAAAAAAAAAAAAAAGAAGGAAATTTATCCATACATCAAAAAATAGAAAACTCTTGAAATTTTCTTTTAAAACAAGAAGGGAAATCTTTGAAAACAAATGTCTTAAAAAGATATATATAATTTTAAACTGATTTGGGATAAAATTAAAAATAATAATTTAAATTCCTTTTTTCAATACATCCTGAAGTTTTCAAAAGTTTAATCTTAAAAATTACGTTTGAAGGAATTTCGAATGTTAAACAAACCTTCTGAAATAAATCGTTACAGATTTCATTTTAGCAGCTTACTTGAATTTCATAAATGAGTTTTCGCATAATACCTTTTACGTTGAGGGAATTATTTTAGCCAGTCATTTATCTGGTGGAATTTTAGATACGAGCGAAAAGTATTTTTTCTGTTTTTACCTTTAGTACGTTATTGATATTTAAATTAAGTCTTTTGAGGATAGCAATGCAAAATTATGATTAGCTATTGTATGATTTTTATAAGAAAAACTTTTAACAGGGAATTAAAATCTAATCTTCGAAATTGTATTCATAAAGAAATATTTCTGTATTTAAAATGAAAAATAGTGATATAATTAACAATAAGTTTTTTTAGTGGGTACCTGTTTGAAATTAAGGTGGGAGTGTTAATGGCAGAGGGAGTTTTATTAAATGCGATGAATCATAAATGGAAAACAATAAATTATAGTTTTAAAATATTTCTAAACATTTTGAATGCAGTTTTGTAGTTTCATAATAATTTTAAAGCTGGTTCCTTTCTGTGATTAAATTATCCTAATTGTTAATACAGTATAATCTCCAAAATCCGGCATCGTCGGGACCGGTACTAAATCGGATTTTTAAAAATTCCCGATTTCTGAAAGAATATCAAAAGTACTACCGATACGCTTAATGGAGATATTATTTATAATTGAATTCATACCAAAATGATATTTATATAAGGATAAGAAGAAAAAAATATATAAAAAAACTTTGTTTAGTTGGTACTTTTATGTTACAAAAAAATTCTATTGAACGTGATATAATTTCTTCTCGTGCAATTTCCAAACATCGATGTCAATTTTATTTGATTAATTATTTTCGCCGTTCTTTAACAAGACTTTCTTGGATTTTATAAAAGTGAAGAATATCGATTTCGGAACTGCAGTCTTGTTTCTATAAAGCAGATATTAATTGTTCAACCAAATTTAAGCATTTTCCAGTGAATTAGGCTTTCCAAATTCGTCCGGGATAGCTCAGTTGGCAGAGCTTTGGCAGTTTCAGTCAAGACATCCATGGTTCGAATCCTGGCACTGACATTTTTCGCTCAGTTGGAAAGTTACAACTTTCCAACTGACTTTTGGAATTATATACCAATTAGATTAATTTTGTTAAAGTTAATCTAGTGTAATTACATATCCAGCGTTTACTGGAATTCCATAACCGGCGATTTATTCTGTTGAGCGGATTCATACATCAGACCAGATACTACGATCAATAAAGTTATCTGGTGAATTAAGACCTCCAGATTCTTTCAAGATAACTCAATTGGCAGAGCATTGTCAGCTTCAGACAAGACTTCCCTGGTTCCAATCCTGAAACGGACATTTTCTACTCAGTTGGAGAATTTCAACTTATATGAATTATTTAGCAATTAGAATAATTTTGTTAAAATTAATCTTGTATAATTACCTATCGAGCGTTTACTGGATTTCCATAACCGCCGATGTATTCTGTTGAGTTGATTCATAGATCATACCAGATGCTACGGCTAATAAGATTATCTGGTGAATTAAGTCCTCCAGATTCTTCTGGGATAGATCAGTTGTCAGAGCATTGAAAGCTTCAGCCAAGACATCCCTGGTTAAAATCCTGACATGAACTTTAATCGCCTAGTTGGAAATTACGACTTTTATGACTTATATTGGCCCACATGTACATTTCAGGACAGCTAATGAGGGGCTGGGGTATTTTGATTGATTCCTGTAGCACATTTTTGTAGTGTCTGGACACGGAATACGCTTCCTTCCGGGTTAAATAATCTTTGAAAAATTTTCATTTTAATTTTGATTCATACGAAAATAATCTTTATGAAGTTTATTATCAATAAGAAAGATTTTATAATCATATATTTATTCGGAAGTCTGTAATCTGCGTGTAAACAACAGCGGCACTTTGATGTTTTTAACTTAGAAATGAAACCAGTAACCTTATAAATCGCCACCGGCCTGTTTTAAGACACATCGTATGTAGCAATAACATTTTATTGTCATCCCTGAGACTCAATAATATTTTTTTAAGCTTAAACACTCGCACTCCTCAATTTTACTTATTTATTTATTTTCCTCTGATAGATCCTTTTCACACTTTTTTAGTTATCAAATTAAGTTATTCATGTGACTGTAGACGCAACTTAAAATAGACTACTACAATATCAGTAACAAAATCGTTATCTGTTTTAATCTAATTAACAGTTTTGATACTTTAACAAAGATGTTCTGAAGCATTAAAATATTTTTCTTTAACTCCGAGAAACCAATTTAACATTTGTTTAAGAAAACTGTGACGTACGTTATTGCATTTACCGCGTGTCCAGAAAAGGTCTCCTTGATTTTAAAATTAAATAACTTGGAAAGGAAATCGATAGAAAAAAAGAAACAAATAAATGTTTCTTTTGAAAGTCATAAGACACTGACACAGAAGTTGAAAATTAGTTGGAAATGTTCTCTACAGGTGGTGCTGTACGCTGTTGTTGCAGTATAGAATGCGAGAGAAAACTGTCCTTTGCAAGCAGTCATTGCAATCTATTCAAAATATGCCCCTTTTGTAACACAAGGGTGGCTCAAACAAAGAATGAATATTTCAGCCACCCTATGTTCCTCTGTAGAGTGTCAAGGGAAATTGATACACTAGCTTCAGAAATCAATTCTTCGTACTCCTCTGATATTTTACGGTTATTTCGAGAAACAATGTTCTGCAGTGGGCCACACAAAAGTAGTTGTAGAGTGTAAGATCGGTGAGTATGGAGGCCAATTCATGTCTGTCCCCAAAAGTTGAATAATTCACACCAATGGCTCTCTTCTTGAAATATTTCTCGATAAAGACAAAAACCGCTCGAGTACGGTATGATCGAGTCCCATACATGAACCACAAAGTGCTTGAGCGGTCCTAGAACGCTTTTAATGTGGAGAAATTGTTCAAAAACCAGCAACTTACCGTTCAGTTGGTATCGTTTCTTTTAAGAAAAAAGGACCATGATACCTTTGCTGGATACTGCCTCCCCTCCCCCAAACGGTCACATTCTGGGTGGTAGTGCTTCACACAAATGCGGGTTTTAGGTACCCAAAAATTGTCAATTTTGAGTGTTCACAAAACCATCCAGTGAAAAAGGGCCTCACCTATGAACTATATGCAGCAAACATAGGATTCATAATCATCAATCATTACGAGCATATCTTTCTCGAACCTTCCCATTGACGCACAGATCCAAATCTTATTGCTCGGCGACAATGGATTTTGAACGGAACCATGCATACAGTATTCCTAAGTATTGCGAGCGAGTTAGATCGCTTTAATCCGGATTCTACTGCAGCTCTTTGTATGGATTTCCTCTGATTATGTTGAATAATTTCAAAAACATTCACGACATTTTTATAGATAACAGCAGATTGCCCGTGACAAATATTTTCCACTAACGAATAGGGCACGAGGCCTGTCCATTGAAATTTTTCGAAAATCTTGCAAACTGTTTCGGATTAGAACACTCTGCAACTTTAAATTTATATTGAAAACTATGTCTTTTTGCAATAGGACTGCAATTTAACCAATCATACTCGAGTATGAGACAAACACGTTACTCTTGGGAATACATGACATCATCCATTTCTTTCAGTACAGTGACTCATCACTCTGTGCTTCTGAGTACTGTGCTTAAGAATCCGTCTGTAACTACAACACAACCTTTCGACAATATATGTAACTAATTTTGAAACTACTGTATAAGGCTTTAGAAATAAAAAATCCCCTTGCTTCAATCAATATCCGTTTCCGCGTAATTTAATTGTAAAAACAGGGAGTCCTTTATTGAACATGTGATGCATTTAGTCATATCTACTATGCTTTAATCTGACTACCTGTTTGTATTTCACAACTAATTCTTCTAGAATATGGAACACCACTCAATGAAATTAACACCAGTTAAACCTATGAATTCGAAGTTGTCATATAAGCTCTCAGAATTTTAAAATTTGAATTCGTTTTTCTAATAATGGCAACAAAAATATTGAATAATGGGAAAAAGGAGAAAGAAAAAAGTAAATAATGCAATAACGTCTACTAATCAAAATGGTGAACAAGTATATAATTTTCTTTTGTTTGAACAAATCAATTAAATGGGGTTTTTTAGTTTACATTTTCTTTACATAAACGAGAATAAAAATATAATTAATATCTATATGACTTACTTCCACATTTATTCAAATTACTACAAAAAACTGAAAGATTATAATATTAGTGATCCGTATGAAATTACATTTAAGAATGAAGCGTTTATAAAATATGGAAATTTGAACAAGGAATGCGGCCCATATATTCAAATTAAAAGTTTATTTTCAAAGCCATAACAACCCACACTACGAACTTTGTAATTGTTGCCTGGATTAATTTTTTTAGACGAGTTAAACAAGTGTACAAACCTTAGCTTGGCTATAATGGCAAGCTTAACATTTTCATCCAAAATCTTCGTTGTCAATGGAATTTTTTTGCAAATTTGCTGCTTTTTTTTTAATAAAGACTTCCTACTGTTGTTAAATAAAAAATTACTTAAATTGTAAAATTTAAATTTAGTAATTTTTAGTTCATTTACATTGTAATCATGATTTTCTGCTTTATAATAAGAAATTTAATAAAATTAATATCATAAATCTGTTTTAAATATAGAATAAAATTACATTTATATTTTCCCAAACAATCGAAAGATCTGAGGCAATACAAATGCAAAACATCGCGTTGGAAAGGCGCCTAGTAAATAATTAGAACGGTGGCCTCGAAATGGCCTTTGATTGGAAATGTTTCCAATATATAGCCAATTTTTTGGCAATCGTGGCATTTGATTAGAAATATTTCAGATATAAAGACATTATTTATCCAATATTGAAGTTTCATTGGCGTTTCATACAATCAGGTAATATTACGAAAATATTAGATTGCTGCTATGATTCCCAAAACAAGATTACATTAACAACAAAATTTAATTTTGTGGATACAATTTTTGAAGATAAATTTTTTTATTTATTAAAGATAATGACTATAAAAATGTTTTTATTAAAAATAAAGATTTAAAATGCTGTATTTTCCTTTATTTTTTTTTATTCATGTTTGTGCAAACTTTGCACCAAATTGCACATACGTATAAACAATATTTGTGTTATTCAACAGAATTTATGTGTTAATAAAAGACAAAAATTATCTTCACAAGCTCGCGTAAAATTGACTTCAACCATATCTTTAATTGAAATAGTATTTCAAATTGTAGAGATTTGTAATTTTAACCGTATTATCATTATCTAATATATAAAAATGAAAATTTGTCTGTCTGTCAATATATACATTCTATACAAATCCTACAAATCCACAATTAGGAAGACAGAATTGTGAAATGTTACGTACATGTGTATTAAAACACGGTCGAGGCAACTAAAATAATCCGTAATCGATATAATTTATAGTTAATATTTCAATAATAAAAAACGACCAATATAAAAGCAATTTCCTATCAAATTGAAATATTTTTCGTTATAGTAGTTGCCAAGAATTAAAAATTCACAATAAAATTCTTCCCGCAACAAATGCTTTTCTATTGCAAGATTTCCACGAGAAAAATAAAAATGAAATAAATAGTTTGACGAATTTTTAAAAAAGTTAATACTACGTAATGACACTTTTATTGCAAGATTTCCTCGTGAAAAATGAAATAAATAGTTTGAAGAATTTAAATAAAAGGTGAATGTTACGTCATAACTTTTTTATTGAAAGATTTCCTCGTGAAAAATGAAAATGAAATAAATAGTTTTAACAATTTTAAAAAAAGTGAATATTACATCATGTTGGAAATATAATGGACGTCAGTAGTTAAACATACAGCGTCATATGAGTTTTAAAAAACGTATTGAAGCATGATGAAAACCCAATTATGGAAATAGTGGCATATTTTAACATTTTTAGACTATCTTACTTTCTTTTTGCCAGTTTTAAATCTATTCCATATATATATATACGTGTGTGTATGCATGTGTATATTACAATTTGCACAAAGTTTTAGGTACCTAGAGCTCATTCTTAGGGAAGAACGGAAATAAAGATGCCTTATTGCTTTCTTTTATTGTTTATTTTATACTGTATGTTTAATTTTGAAATTAAGTTTTCAAAACAAACAATCTTAAAATTCCGGGCAACGACGGGTGCTTTAGATAGTTTTAAATAAGATAGTTAAAGTGTAACGCAAATAAATTTAAAGTCTTGTTACCTAAACCGAAAATCTGCAAACTGTTCAAAAGATGACAATTTGTTTGACATGTAAATTTAATTTTACGTATAATAACATAATATTTGGAAACAAACTTTTATCCTTTTTCATACTTTTTCGACAGAAAGTGATTCCTTGAATATTAAAAATATAAGGACACATAACCAGTCATTCCGAGTTACAGAATATTGAAGAAAACCATTTATTTAATTGATAACTATATCATATTTTTTACATTTAATGTACTATTTTAGAATAAGCCCTAAAAATTCCGAAAATCATACTTACATGAAAAATAGTAATTGATTTCAATAAAGTTTTGACATTTATTAAAATCGATGGTTTTGTGTTGGCCTCGCGCCAGTAATTAATAGCCAAAGAAATCGCCAAAGATCACTATTTAAAATCAGACTTTTTTATTATGATCATTTTAGTGGTTTAGGTGCATACTTTCATCGCATATCTTAAATTATTGTTTTATTTATATTTTATAGTTTTATTTATTGGATGATTAATATTTAATTTCGCTATGTCATATAAGCTGGAAACAAATGCAGACCTTAGTCCCAGAATAATTGTGCCGGGAATTCCGCACCACACAGTAACTTTGATGTCGTATAAAGGGACTGGTGCACAGTGTGCGGATTACTGTTTGCCAAGTGCACACAATAGCACCTTTTTATCTAGTGAATTTAACTGTGATGACAAATTAATAATGACGGTCAATAAACTCCTATGCCCTATTCTGAGAGGAAACTCTCAAAGAAATATATAAATTAATGAAATTGTCATTATTTGTTCCCATCCAAAAAAATTGATTTTATTTACTGAACTTTGAAAGTACATGGAAATAAAAGTTATAAAAGATAAAACCGTAAAATCAAAGGAAACGTCAGTGTATTAATTTTTAAAATCTGCAGTGATTAACTTATGTAATTAACTTTTGTTCTGATACTTAAATTTTCATATTTTTTCCTAATGTGATTAATAAATTTTAGTAACATTAATTATTGCCTTTTTCCAACAATTAAAATCTAGAATTAAAAATGACCTACATTAAGATGCCACCCCTCGGAGCAACCAAAATTTATTGGAACGGAACATGATCACTTTGAGAATTCATCGAGCTTAAACAACTTAAATTCAAGCCAGAGCAGAGTAAACGCAGTGTAGACAGTCATTACCAGCTGATTATATACTGAAGACACATCGAACTTTTTATAATTTTATTTAAAATCACGAAAACAAACATCATTACTTCGATGTCGAAAAACTTAAGACATTAAATATTTAAAAACATGCTCTTAAACGGCTTGAACTTACATAATCCATTTCAAAAAGAAAAACAGAACCAGACAGCACGACCACACAATATATACATTCAGTTAAACCGTTACGTCATACCACACATTTGCCGAAAAATTTGCATTGAGCAAGATGCTGTAAATAAACAGTAACAGAAGAAAAACTCCCTGCATTCAGCCGTACACGAAGACTTCGCAGAATGCGAGGTGACTGACTAAAACAGCTGGAAAACCGGCAATGTGTGGATGCAAACGATTTTTGCTCGTAGCTCGGGACAAGGTATTGGCATGAGGATTAAAAATAAGTTAAACACACTTAACTTGCGAAAAACTCCCATACCTGCCTTTCATTGCCCCCCCCCCCCTCCCGTAGTTACGAGCATACATAGTTTAGAATCACATTAAAATAACCTTTAAACTCCAAACCTTTAGATTTTCAAAGGAGATGTAACTTCATACTCCTGTATAAAATTTAACTTTCATACATACAAAAGAGTTTAAAGTTGCAATATCCATACATCATAGCCACATTTGCAATTTGATCATGCAACGGCCTTTGCAGACTTGCTTTTTTCACAAGTCTTTTAACAGTCCCCTCAATCCCATCGCAAACAGATTTTCCATCACCTATAGCAAAAAAGCTCCATTTTGCTTTTATTCCACCAAAATCATGTTCATGGGATCAAAAATGTTTTTCAATTTTAATATTGGGCAGCAGAGCCACCAGTAAAATATTCTACATTTGTAGCTAAGATATACTTATTATTTAAATGCTGTATGATTAATTTTTCAGTCTGATAAAGACTGAATGATAAAGACATCATGGTCCATATCATCTGAAAGCATGCAAAGGTTTTGACTTTTTAAGCTGCTTCCATTTTTTTGCTTTACATATAATGCGACTGTAAGTAAAGTACAGCAACCAGGCATCCAATGGTAGCTGTTGCGCTTCATCTTGCAATACAAAAGAAAAGTTCTCACTAAAATCCATTTGTATGAGAGCGTCATTGTGTCCAAACTACATGAAATGTATGAAAAAGGATAGTTTGACGCAAAGAAACCATTTACATAAATCTTACTCACAATTTTGAATAGCGTGACACAAAAGATAAATCAATTTATTGAAATAAATACATTTCAATGCATAGTATAGATTCAATGAAAGTGATATATTTAACAGTGAATTGGAAAATTAAAAGTATTGTGTAGATGTAAAAAAATATTTTAACCAAGTCAAAAATAATTTAAATTGAATTTTAAAACAAACCTTTTAAATTCACATCAAGGCGTCACTTAAATTTTATATCATATCTTTTAAAACTCATATTTTGAATTTATGAGAGATGTAAATGATAAAGCAACAGCGAATAAAATTTTATGCAGCTTTTCATGTTGAACATAACTTTTGCACATGCGATTATAAATAAAACAAAAATAAAATGATGAAATAAATACAAATATATTTTTTAAGAAATAGCATAACGTCACTCAAAATTTGATATCAGTATTTTTAAGTTCCATATTTAAAATTCTTAGAGCATAAGATAAATTGCTGCGTCAGAAACTTTTAACCCGTCAAGGGTTTTTGCATTGATATCATTACTTTTTTGAGGTTAGTGATAAAATTATTAAAAAAAAAATACTTATGGAATTTAATGCAGATTTAATTTTTACTATTTTATTACAATTTTCCTTATAGCAGTTTGTATATAAAAACAAGTGGGTAAGTATAATCGCTGATCGCACAGAGGGTTTCATTTGATATTCCTTTAAAAACACTTTGTCCTTAAATTAATAAATCCAAAATGTTAATTTATAATTATTAAATCCTTACATAGATGGTGCACCAATAGTTCCAATTTTCATAGGGCAGGGAACGCATTCTTTTAAACAAACCACCTTCCAATTGAAGTCACCAAAAACCAAGTTGAATAAGCCAGACCCTGTTGTGTTGTTTCACAAACAGCAGTCTCATGTCCCCTCCTTCCCCCCTTTTTCAAAAATTTTCAGACCAGTACCTAAGAATGGAACCGAAATAATTTTTTCTCTTCAGAAAATAGGATAAAAAAATAGTATGCAGTACTCATAAATTTACTTTAATGCTATATAGGGTGATTGTTAAGTTAATTATAACGTTTGGAATCTGTTGCATTGATGTCCGAAAGGTGGTTTCTGAGTTATGGAAGCTGGACCCATAAGGCGCCATAGAGGGGCGAAGCCCACTAGTGTCTATCATAATTATATCTGCCATGTGGACTAATTGCGATATTTAATCAAAATAGTCCCCCCCCCCTCCTCATCCCCGGAAATATAACAAATACAAAATGTGTCTTTATAAACCTATCGTCAAATTGGTTTTTATTTCTTTTTCCCTAAAAGAAAAAAACATGATTTTTATATCCGTAACGTAAATAGCGGACGAAGCCCGCTAGTTCCTATCATAATATATATTTTTAATAATTTTATATAGTCTATAATAAAAATCAGACTTAAAATAGTCTAGTTCCATGAGTACTTGTAGTGTCAGTTACATGCTACGATTTTTGGATACCAGTATTTTAGAACGGGAAAATGTGACTTATTTTATCGGAGATATCTCATTAATTGAATAAGGTGAAGCAAACTTTTTGAAAAAAAGGTGGCCAACAAGCATGGCAGTTATCAGCTATGTGACTTTGTGCTAAAGTCCATTAATTTGATCTGCTTTAAAAAGATTACGGAAGATTGAATTATAGTAGAACCTGGATTAACCGAGCTTCGATTAATCGAGGTTTCTGTTAACCGAGCCGATAACAAAGTCTGATTTTTTTTTCCTTTTGAATGAGCCTTAAAAATAACCACACTCTTTAGCTCACTGTCCGTGCTATACAGGCCTTCTGCCCCCAAAGCACTCAACTCCAAAGAAACACTGGACCCTGAGAAGTCAATAGCGAACAATGCTTTGTTTCCAGTGGCTGTGTGAACTTTCGTAAATTTTTCAATTTGCATTTTAAAATTTACTACTGGTAGTTGATTTTCTTTTTAAATTTGTTAAACTGTGAAACAGAACTTTACATATATTTATATTTATTATTTAAAAAACGTTCTATATATTTTTTTAAAAGAGATGTTAAATTCTCAAGCACGGCGAGTTTTTACACACAGTTTCTATAAACTGAGATTTCCGATTCCGATTTAGTAACAGTCCCAATTAGCTCGGATAATCGAGGCTGCTCTGTATAATTAAAAAATCAATGGCGATCTTACTGTAAACGGGTTTCCCTTTTACTGAGGGATTTCAAGACCGAATCAGCTGATGTTAGTTGCTGTTTCCGTGCTTGATTAAATAAGATTAGTTAAACATTTGAAAATTACCAAATATAAAAGGAACTAAGTCAACAGAGTGTTTGCTTTATGGTATTTTTTAACAACGCTATAAGAAAATGATTTTAAATAAGAGATTTTAAATGTAACGTTTTAAATCTGACATAATTTTCACCAAACTTTCCTTTCTCTTTGTAACATTCAACTGAAAATATTTTTATTATTAGAAAGATAATATTATTATTTGCGCTACCTTAAAATTGGCAACTATAGTTAAAAGTATCATCTCGAAATTTGAAATAAATCTCTCATATAAATATATTTTTTAATTTAAACTGTTTTGCGATATTATTATTTGGCCACTTTGGCCAATATGACGTAATTTCCTCCATTTACGACTTTTAATACATATCAATGAATTTATTATTTAAAAATTTTCTTTTTCTTTTAATATTCACGTGTAAATATAATTTTTATGACGTAATTTTCAATGTTTTCCTGCTTTTAATGCGTAATCATTTAATTCTAATTTGAAAATAATTGATTATTTTATAATTTTCTTTCATTTTAAGTAAGCATGTGTAAAAACAATTTTTATGACGTAATGTTTAATATTTTCCTACTTTTAGCACGTTATCATTTAATTCTAATTTAAAAGGATTTTTTTCTGTTTATAATAGTCACGTGTGAATAAATTTTTAATTTAAATGATATATTATTCTTTGCGCTGTTTTAACAATTGGCAACAATTTAAAATAACTTTTTCTAAAATATGTAAAAAATATCTCTGGAAATTCTGAAAATTTTAATTTAAAATTGAAATAAACCGTCAAAAAATTAGGCAAGTTAAAAATAATAAATGCACTCTGCAAACTTCGAGTTTCTATTGAATGATTAAATTGAATAAAAATGATTAAATTCCCATGTATATATTTTTTTCCTATGAGACTTTTTTAATGAGACAATTTTATCCAGATTTAACATTAAATATCTCTTAAAATAATTCTTCGATTTAAAAACTGTCTACTTCAACGTTTTTATCAAACATTTCTCTATAATACTACCCATTTTAATATTTTTGTATGCAGTAATTTTCTTAATATTTGCGAAATAGACCTCTAGTCACAAGAGATTCTTTCAAAGCGGTGAAAAGCGT
The DNA here is from genome assembly GCA_963932465.1 of Maratus speciosus. Taxonomy (NCBI): domain Eukaryota; kingdom Metazoa; phylum Arthropoda; class Arachnida; order Araneae; family Salticidae; genus Maratus; species Maratus speciosus. Next base: position 491,648,995 of record OZ010789.1, read on the forward strand.
TAGTTTTTTCTTTTTTTTTTCGAATAAGAGACAAAATGTAGCAGGGTCGTACTGGCCCACCGGGCAACGAGGCAAATGCCCGGTGCGCCCATCGTCACTTTTTTCTTTTTCTTTTTTTTTTTTTTATCTTTTTTTTAAGCACGCATTTTGAAAGGCATAAAATTTTCAAAGATTTTCATAGTTTCTATAAACTGAGATTTCCGATTCCGATTTAGTAACAGTCCCAATTAGCTCGGATAATCGAGGCTGCTCTGTATAATTAAAAAATCAATGGCGATCTTACTGTAAACGGGTTTCCCTTTTACAGAGGGATTTCAAGACCGAATCAGCTGATGTTAGTTGCTGTTTCCGTGCTTGATTAAATAAGATTAGTTAAACATTTGAAAATTACCAAATATAAAAGGAACTAAGTCAACAGAGTGTTTGCTTTATGGTATTTTTAAACAACGCTATAAGAAAATGATTTTAAATAAGAGATTTTAAATGTAACGTTTTAAATCTGACATAATTTTCACCAAACTTTCCTTTCTCTTTGTAACATTCAACTGAAAATATTTTTATTATTAGAAAGATAATATTATTATTTGCGCTACCTTAAAATTGGCAACTATAGTTAAAAGTATCATCTCGAAATTTGAAATAAATCTCTCATATAAATATATTTTTTAATTTAAACTGTTTTGCGATATTATTATTTGGCCACTTTGGCCAATATGACGTAATTTCCTCCATTTACGACTTTTAATACATATCAATGAATTTATTATTTAAAAATTTTCTTTTTCTTTTAATATTCACGTGTAAATATAATTTTTATGACGTAATTTTCAATGTTTTCCTGCTTTTAATGCGTAATCATTTAATTCTAATTTGAAAATAATTGATTATTTTATAATTTTCTTTCATTTTAAGTAAGCATGTGTAAAAACAATTTTTATGACGTAATGTTTAATATTTTCCTACTTTTAGCACGTTATCATTTAATTCTAATTTAAAAGGATTTTTTTCTGTTTATAATAGTCACGTGTGAATAAATTTTTAATTTAAATGATATATTATTCTTTGCGCTGTTTTAACAATTGGCAACAATTTAAAATAACTTTTTCTAAAATATGTAAAAAATATCTCTAGAAATTCTGAAAATTTTAATTTAAAATTGAAATAAACCGTCAAAAAATTAGGCAAGTTAAAAATAATAAATGCACTCTGCAAACTTCGAGTTTCTATTGAATGATTAAATTGAATAAAAATGATTAAATTCCCATGTATATATTTTTTTTCCTATGAGACTTTTTTAATGAGACAATTTTATCCAGATTTAACATTAAATATCTCTTAAAATAATTCTTCGATTTAAAAACTGTCTACTTCAACGTTTTTATCAAACATTTCTCTATAATACTACCCATTTTAATATTTTTGTATGCAGTAATTTTCTTAATATTTGCGAAATAGACCTCTAGTCACAAGAGATTCTTTCAAAGCGGTGAAAAGCGTTAGTTTTTTCTTTTTTTTTTCGAATAAGAGACAAAATGTAGCAGGGTCGTACTGGCCCACCGGGCAACGAGGCAAATGCCCGGTGCGCCCATCGTCACTTTTTTCTTTTTCTTTTTTTTTTTAATCTTTTTTTTAAGCACGCATTTTGAAAGGCATAAAATTTTCAAAGATTTTCATAGTTTCTATAAACTGAGATTTCCGATTCCGATTTAGTAACAGTCCCAATTAGCTCGGATAATCGAGGCTGCTCTGTATAATTAAAAAATCAATGGCGATCTTACTGTAAACGGGTTTCCCTTTTACTGAGGGATTTCAAAACCGAATCAGCTGATGTTAGTTGCTGTTTCCGTGCTTGATTAAATAAGATTAGTTAAACATTTGAAAATTACCAAATATAAAAGGAACTAAGTCAACAGAGTGTTTGCTTTATGGTATTTTTTAACATCGCTATAAGAAAATGATTTTAAATAAGAGATTTTAAATGTAACGTTTTAAATCTGACATAATTTTCACCAAACTTTCCTTTCTCTTTGTAACATTCAACTGAAAATATTTTTATTATTAGAAAGATAATATTATTATTTGCGCTACCTTAAAATTGGCAACTATAGTTAAAAATATCATCTCGAAATTTGAAATAAATCTCTCATATAAATAAATTTTTTAATTTAAACTGTTTTGCAATATTATTATTTGGCCACTTTGGCCAATATGACGTAATTTCCTCCATTTACGACTTTTAATACATATCAATGAATTTATTATTTAAAAATTTTCTTTTTCTTTTAATATTCACGTGTAAATATAATTTTTATGACGTAATTTTCAATGTTTTCCTGCTTTTAATGCGTAATCATTTAATTCTAATTTGAAAATAATTGATTATTTTATAATTTTCTTTCATTTTAAGTAAGCATGTGTAAAAACAATTTTTATGACGTAATGTTTAATATTTTCCTACTTTTAACACGTTATCATTTAATTCTAATTTAAAAGGATTTTTTTCTGTTTATAATAGTCACGTGTGAATAAATTTTTAATTTAAATGATATATTATTCTTTGCGCTGTTTTAACAATTGGCAACAATTTAAAATAACCTTTTCTAAAATATGTAAAAAATATCTCTGGAAATTCTGAAAATTTTAATTTAAAATTGAAATAAACCGTCAAAAAATTAGGCAAGTTAAAAATAATAAATGCACTCTGCAAACTTCGAGTTTCTATTGAATGATTAAATTGAATAAAAATGATTAAATTCCCATGTATATATTTTTTTTCCTATGAGACTTTTTTAATGAGACAATTTTATCCAGATTTAACATTAAATATCTCTTAAAATAATTCTTCGATTTAAAAACTGTCTACTTCAACGTTTTTATCAAACATTTCTCTATAATACTACCCATTTTAATATTTTTGTATGCAGTAATTTTCTTAATATTTGCGAAATAGACCTCTAGTCACAAGAGATTCTTTCAAAGCGGTGAAAAGCGTTAGTTTTTTCTTTTTTTTCCGAATAAGAGACAAAATGTAGCAGGGTCGTACTGGCCCACCGGGCAACGAGGCAAATGCCCGGTGCGCCCATCGTCACTTTTTTCTTTTTCTTTTTTTTTTTATCTTTTTTTTAAGCGCGCATTTTGAAAGGCATAAAATTTTCAAAGATTTTCATTTGGAAAATTAAAAAGTAATGCTTTTTATTTTTTAAAGTATAGCATAAGCGATGTGCTTAGTGTGTAGCATAGCGAGCTATGTGCGATCAAAGACAATTAGATAAACCAATTTCGAGATAACATAAGTTATGGACAATCAGATATGCCGTTGTTACACATTGTATCCAGGACCAGACTTTGTTTCAAAGCCTGTACTAATGATAAGTTCTAAGAAAAATAATATTAAGTACTCACTTATTTAGATGTACGCCTAAATAATTTCTGTTCTAGGAATGCTTCTAATAAGTGTCTAATGAGTCTGCGTCTAATACGTTTGCATATTTTCTGCGTCTAAGTATTTAGCGCCCCTGGTGTTGTGAGGTATTTTTGTATTTCTGACTTTTGTGCAAGTATAAACGACGAAACACTGTATAAGAAATATATTCTCATTTTAAATGGATTCATTCACAGAGACTTTGGTAGTCATGGCGCCCTGGTCCAGATTTTATTCAGTACCCCGAAGAATAGTAACTTCTACATAAATTAATATTGGTATTAATGATGTATTTAGTATATTTTCTGTCAAATATTCAGCGCCCTGGGTGGCTGCCCGGTAGTTTGGTATTTCTGTTTTTTGTGAAAGAACAAAAAAAAAAAAAAATGCCAATTTAAGACAGGGGCTGCCCGGTAGTTTGGTATTTCTGTTTTTTGTGAAAGAACAAAAAAAAAATGCCAATTTAAGACAGGGGATTTTCATTTTAATTTCATTTGGTCCCTTTGTCAGAGGCGGCTTTGGTCAATTTTTTTAGCGCCTCTGTAAAAATAAGTTTTAAAAAACTAATATCGTGTTTACGTAATAATGGCGCCCTTGGTCTTTTTCAGCGCCTCTGTAAAAATAAATTTCAAAAAACTAATATCGTGTTTTTGTAATCATGGCGTCTTTGGTCAAATATTTTTCAGCGCCTCTGTAAAAATGCCTTTCAAAAAGCTATTATCGCGTTTTTGTACTCATGGCGCCCTTGGGCAGATTTTTTTTTTCAGCGCCTCTCTGTAAAAATAACTTTCAAAAAACTAATATCGTGTTTTCGTAATCAATGTGCTCTTGGTGAGATTTTTTCAGCACCTCTGTAAAAATAATTTTGAAAAACTATTATCGTGTTTTTTGAATCATGGCGCCCCTAGAGAGATTTTTTTCAGCGCATCTGTAAAAATAAGTTTTAAAAAACTAATATCGTGTTTTTGTAATCATGGCGCCCTTGGTCAGATATTTTTCAGCGCCTCTGTAAAAATCCCTTTCAAAAAACTATCATCGTGTTTTTGTAATCATGGCGCCCTTGAACAGATTTTTTTTAGCGCCTCTGTAAAAATAAGTTAAAAAAAACTAATACCGTGTTTTTGTAATCATGGCGCCCTTGGTCACTTGGCCAGATTTTTTACAGCGCCTCTGCAAAAATAACTTGAAAAAAAGTAGTATCGTGTTTTTGTAATAGCAAACCCCCCTCCCTCCCACACACGCACACTCCCCACAAATACACACACAAATTGATGCCCTTAGTTCTACTAAAGTGGAGCATTCCATAATTTCTCAATGATAATATAAGTGTTAGACCGCCAAGGGCGCCAAGACTAATTCTTTACAAGATTTTGCAATGGAAACTTATGTAAATTTTGCTTTTGAAAGAAGAAAATGTTAATTTTTCATATCTATTTAAAAATTCGATAATATTTTTAGCATCCGAAAAAGCCAATATGTAAAAACGTTATTTATTTTTTTTTTAAACCGGATCTGCTTAACCTCTTTAAACTTCAAACACCACCCGAATATATAAATTGAAAAATACATATGTAATTAAAATAAATAGATAAACCACTAAAATTGTAAAAGTCCTTTTACAAAAGAATGGATAAATATAAGTAAAGAGAAGTGCAGATGTATTTGGGTTCAGTTTTCAATGCTGTTAGTCATTAACGTGGGAATTCCTAAGAAGACAAATTACCATTTCGGCGGGATTTCAAATCGGTTCTATAGATACCCAGTGGTTTCTGTAGTAATACCAGGTGTGACACTTTTTTTTTAATTATTATACCGTATTCTGGAGCTCTCTATCTTTCGGAGAAAATAGAAATCGGCGGATGTGGAGGTATTTTCCCATGAAATACTAATTAACACACGACACATGCGCGACACGACGTGCTGTTGGTGTTTTTTGCGTGTGAGTTGCGACGACCATTGTAGTTTAAAATTGGCTTATGTGAAATTAAAATAAACAGTAATTTTTAATTAAATATGACTTATTTTAGTGACTAGACGAGACAAAAGGTGGAAATTATGAAAAGCTCTCTCTCTCTCTCTTTTTTTTTTTCTTTAATGCTGATTATTTGAAGAGGGTATTCAACTTTTATCGTAGAAAAATGCTGATTTTTGATGATTGACAAAAAAAAAAAAAAAAAAAAGAAAAAAAAATCCTTAATGCACTGCATAATTATATAAGAAACTAGGGGGCTCTGCCCCCTACGAGCTACGCTCGCCAACCCCCGTTCAGGCACACCAAAATCCAAAAAGCACGCTAATTTGATCGGCTTTAAAAATATTGAATTTAAAAAAAACAAAAGAAAAAAAACAGTAGTGATTTTTCTGTAAACGGGTTTCTATTCGTTAATTAAAAAATTAGTTAAACATTTGAAAATAAGCTAATGTAACATGAATTAAGTAAACAGTGTCCTTGTCTCCCGGTATTTTTTAACAGCGATATAAGATAGTTTTTTTAAATAATCCATTTTAAATGTATCGTTTTAAATCTGACGTAATTTACACCAAAGTTTTATTTCTCTTATTAATATTCAGGTGAAAATACTTTAGTTGTTAGAAGGAAATATTTGCGCTGTCTTTGAATTCACGATAATAGTTGAAAAGATTATCTCAAAATATCTCGCGCAAATATATTTTTTAATTTAAATGTTTTTACCATATTTTTTGGGCATTTTAAATAATGTAATTTCTCCCCTTTACAAGTTTTAGCGCATAATTTTTTTTATTTAACATTTTGTTTCTCTTTTAAAATTCAAGTGTGAATATGGTTCTTAGGACGTAATTTTCCTGCTTTTAACATGTGATCATTTAATTCTAATTTTAAAGTTTTTATTTCTGTTTACAATAGTCACGTGTAAATAAATTTTTAATTTGAAGTAAACATTATTGTTTCGCTGTTTATACAATTGGCAACAGTTTAAATTAATAACATTTTCTAAAATATATAAAAAATATCTCTCGAAAAGCTGAAAACTTGAATTTAAAATAGAAATAAATCCTCAAAAAATGAGTCAAATAAAAAAAATAAATTCAATCTGCACACCGGGAACTTATAACGTATAAAATGATCTAAAAATGATTAAATTCTCATGTAGTTTTTGCTCCAATAAAACTTTTTTAATGGAACGATTTTTTCCAACTTTGGCATTAAATATCTCTTAAAATAATTCTTTGATTTGAAAACTGTCTGCATCAGCGTGTTTATCAAACATTTCTCTGTAATACCACTGATTTTCATATTTTTGTTTGCAATACTTTTTTTTAATATTAACGAAGAAAGGCCATGCGAAGCGGCTGATGAATGCGGCCAGCGCATTCAAATTGGATGCCGACCTACCGGGAATATCTACGCAGATTTTCATTGGTCCATTTCCAATTCGAAACTTTTTTTTATATATAGAAGGAAAAAGCTGACAAAATTAGAAGTGAAAAACAATTCAGTATTATTAAAGAAATCGTGCCGTGGTCATCTATTAAAAGTGCAATTTTGAGAAAAAAAAAACTAGTTTCAATTTTATGTTATAATTATAATAGAATGCTTATAGTATTTTTTTATTTTTTTTTACTTACATAGAATTGTCTATTCCATATTCTGACCACATAAAGAAGTCTCAATTCCGTTGACAAAGCCGCTAAAATAAAAACTCGATTTTCCGAAATTTATAAGTTATGATTATAAATGTATATGTAAATCCTTAAAGCGGTTCTCAAAAAAAATTTTTTTTTAACGTTCAATAATGCGAAAATTTCTGCTGATTTACAAACATAAAAATAGTGTTCGAAAGAAACTGAATTTCGGTTACATTCCTAGTATCGACTGAAAACGTAAGCGAAATTGTTTTAAAAATAAATTCAAAGTAAGTAACATAAACATACATATACGCATGTTATCTGAATAATGTTTTGCGTAGAAACGGCAGTACATAATTAACAAAATAATTTGATTGAAATAAAATTAATTAAATATAAGGTTCTATAAACATAAAAAATATATTAAAAAATAATTTAATTTAAAAATAACGAATTTAATCAATATTAGTAATACCTTCTAGATTTATCTCCTTGTATGTGAATATATAGTATGTACGGCTCTTTGGATGGGAGTGCCGTTTGGGGGAGGCTAGGGAGGGGCAGTTATAGTAATACCGAATATACGGCAGTATTTTCGCCGAAACTAGGATTTTGGGCTGAAAACGAAAATGAAACCGAATATTCGGCGAAACTTCACATAAAAGAATGAGACTTGCAGGCTTGGTTATTGAAGAAATTTGCAATACAATAGATTCTGTTCTTTAAATTAATTACATCTTGAGTTAAAATTGATTGTTGTCTCATGACAACAGTTTTCTTTCTCTTCCTCCACTGTCGCGTCTGGAAATTCGGTTCAAAACGCCACATTCGGCAGCCTTTTCTGAAAGATCTTTTGTTTTTCTCAAAAAATATAAAAGACAGTTCGATTAAAAAGTTTCTGGTGGGCAATAAAAAATAATTGGTATTTTCAGCCAGCAGCCAGCAGTTACAATGAAATTTAATGAAAACCTTTAAAACAAAACTATCATGCAATAAAATTCAAGTAATACTACTTTTCAAAATAATTACATTCAGCGTAATACTTTTAAAGAATGTATTACTTTTCCAAAGATTTTCTGCCCCCCCCCCCCCTACCCTGCGTACACACATGAATCGCGGTAAAAAAGAACAAGATCTTTGAAAAACAGAAACAACCCCATTATTGGGCAGAGCCTTTGTAAGTTTGCTGATTTGAAAGCAGGGCCGAAATTAAGGGGGGCAGAGGGGGCATGTGCCCCGGGCGCCAAATGAAGATTTTGTTTGTCGATTTTTCTCGCATCTGTGTTTTGCACGGTATTGTTAAAATCATTCTGTTTGGCGTATGACAAAACATAGAAGAATCTAAAGATGATATGGCATAAGGATCCTGTATAAAGCGGATTTTTTTTTTATTCCGTTTCCGAGATTTTAATCAATCAATATTCGACAAAGCCAAGGACGGATTCAGCTCATCATTTAGAGGGGGTCATGGATTTCCTTTTTTGTGGTGGGGGGGCGATCACATCCTCGTTATGAGAATTTTTTATATTGAAAGCTATTCCCAAATCCAAACTAACTACTTTTCTGATACTTTCGCGAAGTCATTTTCATTCGCAAATACAAAAAATTTGCATTAATATTCGTAAAAATATAAAATTTGCCCATTTTGTTCAGATACCAGGAAATTAGTTTCCCATTTTCTTATAAAGGCAAAGATTCATTCAGAAAATGTTGTCAAAGATAGCACTTTTAGCCAAGTTTTACGAGTTGAAGCCAGAGGAATGTCGTCGCAAGGGAACAATCGGCTGTCACTTCCGAAATTTCAGTTTAAAAAGTCTAACAATTGTCAACGATTAAATATGGCAAAAATTTGTGTTAAATTTTGGAGGTAACTAAACCGTACACATTGGCAGCTATGGGATTCTATTAGTGTCTTAAAAATTGCAGGTGTAGCCTCTTCTTTCTGCTCAAAGTATTAAATAGTTTTTTTCAATCGAACTTATACCTTTGGAATGGATCATTTTCTTCTGAACTGATGGACTGGTGCCATCCATTATTTTGAAACAACCGTTATAAATGAAGTGTTAGGTGAAGATGAAAGAGCTGTCGTAAAAAGTTAGAACTCTGATTTTCTGGTCAGAAAAGGGAAAAAAAAATGGTCATAATTTTTTTTTTTTTTTTTTTTCTGGTCAGGATGAAAAAAAAAAATGGCCATAATTTTGTTTCTGATCAGAATGGGAAAAAAATGGCCATAATTAAAAAAAAAAATCTATGATATTTTTTGAATGTTGAAAAAATAAAGAAATAAAACATATTTTAAAAATAATTCACGTAAAACAGACGTCACTCTTGAACTAAACAAAAATAACTTTCCTGAAATTTTATACACCATAATTAGTATTTGTATTCTAGAGATTGTATTATATAAAATATTATTGAATTGTATTAAATAATGTTTTGCACTTTTGAGTTTTGACCCAACGAAATTGTTTTTGTTTGTTTTATTTTAATATTTTATTTTCCATTTGGAGATAATCGTATGGAGATTTTTATTCAAATATTCGGGGTAAGGTTTGAATTAGCTCATTAGATAAGGTGAGCGAAATTCGAAAACAGAGATAGCTTTCTTAGAAAAGTGTGGAGGAAAAAAATACCTCTAAATTGGCAACACTGGTCTAACACCAGATTTTTTTTTTTTAACTGCAATGCCTTGCGGGGAACTATTTTTGTGCATATTACATTTCTATAGTGTAAAATACTAATTTGGGTGACATAATTATTTTAGGAATAAAGTTTTCGCTATAGCAATATACTCGTATATATTTTTAAAGTGATTTTTTATACATAATTTATATAGTATGTGTATGTATGTATATATAAGCATTTGCGCCCTTTTGTAAGGCAATCGGCGCCCTTTTTATCCATTTTGCCACCGCCCTCTCAGTTATGCCAGTACGACCCTGAAATGTGGTACGCAATTGCGTCAAAAGATGGCGACACCAGAATTCTGATATGCTTATTATGTAAAACTTCATTGTTATTTATAAATAAAACATTTCAACTAAATTATTTATTATAAAATAATTATTACATCACAATAGTTTTTATGCAAGGAAAATAATAATTATAATAATAATAATATTATGGATGTCAGTGATTATATATTGATTGACCGTCATAATAATAAAAAATGATATTATAAAAAGAAGAGCTGAAATGAATTATTTTTTTACGTTTCTGATCGTGTGATTTATATTCAAATAATAATTACAGTAAACTCTCTGTAAGGCGGACTCTGTGTAAGACGGAAATCTGTCTAACTCGGAAAGAATTTCAAGTCCCTACGAATCCATAGACATAGAGTAAAATTTGTCTAAGGCGGAATATTGTCTATTGCGGAAAATTTTCTTGGTCCCGATCGATTCCGCCTTACACAGAGTTTACTGTATTAATGTATATTTTTTGTAAAGTGATTGAAATTAAATATATTTATAAAATTTATGGTAATATTTTTATTGTTGAAAAATTGCCAAGAAATAATCATCATCAAATTGGCGTCATTATAATTGTAATTTTATTTAACTTAATAGCAATTAAAAAATTACAAAGGAACTGAGAATAATGGTCAACTAACAGACTTAAAAAAAAAAAAAAAAACTTCACACGCACCAGCGAGTATCGAACTGCCTATGTTAAGATCAGTAGACGATGGCCCTCAACCACTCAGCCGTGGGAAGACAAAATTTTTCTCCCCAAAAGTGGTTAAAAAAGAAACCATATGTATGAATACAGTGTCATGCATTTTCGGTGAAATTTCCATAGAATGGCGAAGAAATATAGTCTGATTTTTCATGCGCATTATAAAACGAACAAGAGTCTTGCTGGAAAGAAGTAAATTGTTATTTGGTTCATCTGAAACATATTTATTTGATTTTTAAAAAATCGCCCGTGTCATTTTCGAGAGAAAAAAAATCGAATTATTTAACGAACGAGAGTTTTCCCAGAAAAAAGAAAAGTGTTATTCACCTCGCCTTAATCACATTTATATTATGTATCAATTTAAAAATAATCGTTAGAACCGTTTTCGAGATTTTCAAATTAGGAACTTCCTCGATATTATACCAACGTTTTCACTTTAAAAATGACTATTTAGATCTCAAAATATACTGCACGTAGAAATGTAAAAATTTCAGTATACGATTAGACTGCAGATAAAGACTGTTCTAGAAAATTCAGAACAATAAGACGTATATCTGCTGAGTTATTAAAAGGCGGCTTTTCGCATTTTCTTTGATGTCGAGTTAGCTGTATATATGAGTTCCGCCATCTACGAATTCTATGATACGATACGATACGATTTTAACGATACGATACGATACGATTTTAGGCTTAAGGCTGCGTCACTCGAAATACTACCGTCTTCCATGATCTGGTTGGTTGAAAAAACCCCTTCTGGCAAACCAAAGTGATATTATTGGTTAAAATTTTGTCTTCTGGAAAGTTCTGGTAATAAATTAACACAATCAGATAATTTTAGCAATTAATTAGAGATTTCATATTTTGGATAGCAATTTTCGATGTATAATTCAACAATAATTACAGCTTTAATGTTATTTACATTTAAAAAATGAACCAAAGTGAAATAAAGTATATAATTTTTTTTATTTTGAACTAAATTTTAAATTTTTAAATCGCCCATTAAAATTTTTTTAACAAGTATCAAAACACACTTTGAGCTGCAATATTAATATAACAGAGTTAATATTTTAACTAATTATATTTATTTTAAATGTAGATATATTTTTAATAGTATTTTTACCGCGTATGTGCTAAATGTTATTTTGTATAATTTTGAAGTACGATAATTTTTACTTATTGTATTTAGTTAACAATTGTAATTTTATCATTTTGTATAATATGCAAGTATGATATCGCTATAAAATGTGACAATTTGTAGAATTTTTTCCATTTCCTTTTTATTTAAAATTTACTGAAACTTTGCAATAGATTTCAATTTGTCATGAAAATACTTCTATGTCTTGCAGGAATTCATTATTAGCATTCCTATTTATAATTCTTGAGGGATTCCCCTTCTTTTTAGCCACATTAAAAAAATATATATGTTTATGAAAGATAAAACCTTAACCAAACGTTTAGATGTAAATATGTATGATACTTCTGGTAATAAAAGAAATATCAACATTATCTTGTACTATCCGTTACTTATGGAAGTCGGTAAAATTAAAATTCTTCTTTAAACAAAAAAACCTACAAACTGCCCATTAAATTTTTTTTATCAGGCATCAAAACACACTTTGAGCTGTCTATTTATGCAATTAGATTAAAATTGAAGGGGGAACAATGGGGGAAATCGGCCATTGAAGTTATACCTTTTTTAAATTAAAAAAATGGCAATAAGTCATTTTCTGACAGCATTTTAATGGAATAAATTGCACAAAAATCTGTTTAGATGAAAGTTTACTTTATTCTGAACAGAACAAAAAAATTTGAAAGTTCTAGCTTAAACCTGAAAGGAGTTATAGACCTTTATGTTGTCACATGTGCCATTCAAAATGGCAGCAAATCGGCCATCTTGGAAGACATTTAAAAGCTCATAACTCACAAACCGTTTGATCAATTTCAATATGATTGACATTTTTGGAATCAGCATTAAAACCTCTGCAAATTCACTGACTTTTATCAAAATTGGTGATGGTGGGTGCCATGCCCTGGGTGATCTGACATGGAATGACCCTTTACTTAATTTGCATACATGATTAGGATAGTCTTTATCAATAAATCCTTGAGGTTGATACATGTAAATTTCATTATTTAGTTTAGCATATAAATATGCTGCTTTAATGTCAAGCTGACAATGTGACCAGCCGCATAAACAAACTAAAACGGTAAAGAAAAGCCTAATGATTGAAAATTTTATAACTGGGCTAAAAACTTCATCGTAATTTATCACTTTTTTCTGACGAAAACCTTGAGCAACTAATCGTGCCTTGTATCTGACGATTTTATCATCCTCGTTACATTTTACAGTATAAACCCATCGGTTATTAACAATTGTAGTTTTGTCAGGTTTAGGGACTAAAGTCCAGACTTTTCATTTTTTCATTGTTTGTATCTCGTCGTCCATAGCTTTAAACCACTCTCTTTTCTGGGGGGAATTATAAGCTTCATTATAATTTGAAGGTATATTAATAGCTACATAATTAGCTTCGATTGTTTCATTGTCAGAATCTTCGTTACTAGGTATTTTAACTCGACCTGAATAAGTATTAGCAATACGAAAATCAAAATCTGTTCTTTTAAAAGGTATTTTGTGTTTCTCACAATAAGCTTTGGCTTCTGCCCATGATTTTATCCTAGATTTAGTTCCAACTATACGATAGTAAATGTCATGTCTTGGTTCTTCTTTTCGTTTTACAGCTAGTCGTTTCCATTGGGGTTTAGAAGATCTAGGCGTAAAAAGAACTTTTTTAGACGTATCAGGTATAGAACCGTTTTGGACATTTTCTTGATTAGGAAACAAGCTTTGAGCTGGAACACTGCTCATATCTTCTGGCTCCGTTTCCTCCTGTGGATCTTTTTCGGGTTTATCGTCGTCATTCGTTTCTTCATCAGACTCCGATTCAGATTCATCAGATGAGCTGTAGGTATTTCGCTTTGGACCCAGTATGATTCCTCTGCGCTCTTCTTTCGGAAAAGTAACGTTTATAGTTTCTATCGTTTTACGTTCCTGGGGTAACCATACGCGGTAACCTTTAGTGAAAAGTGCGTATCCGACCATTATACCTTTCTGGGCTCTCATTGAAAATTTATTTCTCAGCTGCTTAGGTTTTCCCACGTAAACAGTACTACCGAAGGGTTTCAGGTGTTTTACCGATGGTTTTCTCCCTCCATACAATTCGAATGGAGTTTTTGTTTGATTACCGTGGCAGACCCGGTTCCTCGTATAAACGAAAGTTAGTAATGCTTCTGCCCAAAAACTTTATCTTAACTTGCTCTCATGTAAGAGGGCTTTTATAGCGTTTAAGGCCACACAATTGAAATTTTCCGCAGTTCCATTTTGCTCGGGAGTGTACTCGTTACTGAATTCATGATGTATTCCTTGATCTTCAAGGTATTTTCTGAAAGCCGTATTTTCATATTCACCGCCATGATCAGACCTAAGATTTATGATCTTGCGATTTAGAAATCTTTCCGCCTTTTTTTGCCGTTTGAAGCATTCAAAAACTTCAACCTTTTGTTTAAGTGGGTAAACAACTACTTTTTTAGAATAGTCGTCAATAATGCTCACAAAATACCTAGCTCCTCCGTTTGATTTGACCAGAAGGGGCCCACATACATCAGAATGAATCAATTCGAGGGGAGCTCTAGAGCGTGTTTTGCCTATTGGCTTGAACGAGACCCTTCGAGGCTTAGCGATCTTACAATCTTCACAAGTTGGCATGTCTTTTTCCTTGAAATTTGGTAAACCATAAAATGCATCATTCTTACTTGTGTTTAAAATGTACTTTGTATTAATATGACAGTATATTCGATGCCATTTGTTTAGATCACCACCACACTTTTGAGTCTGTGCTGAATAAGCCCTCTTGTCTTTTACGTTGGGATATGTTGGTTTGCAAATGAAAAAACCGTTTGTTTTAATAGCCGTAAATATTTTTCTTCCGTTTTTCGATAATAAAGTCAAACGACCATTTTTACATGAAAAAGACATTCCCATGCTGTCAAGGGCTGAACCTGACATTAAATTACGTCTAAGTTTAGGCGTGTACATGACATTTTTAAGTTCCAAATTTTGGCGCTTTTCCTTATCATAAAAACACATCTATATTGTTCCGATGCCTAAAACTGGACATTTAATGTCTCCTATAGCAGCAGACATGTCAGTCCCCCTAACTGTTTTGTATGTGGAGAAAAGCCCTCGATCTTTACAAAAATGTGTGGATGCAGCAGTATCAAAAAGCCACTCCTGTCCTTTGACAGAGCTTTGATTAGCTTCAAGCATATCTGTAGCAAAACTACTATTTAGGCAAATGCCCCCCCCCCTTCTCTTTATCTCTTTATTGGGTACTTTACTGGGTATTTTTAAAGTTTAATTTGGGGCAATGTGACCCCTCATTTTGCACTTGGTACATATAGCATCGCGTTTCAAGAGAGTAGATCTATCCTTACTGCTAATTCTACTATACTGTTTTATATTTTTGCCTTTAGGTTTTTCTAATTTAGATTTAAATGCAACATTTGATTTATCTAGATTGTATTGTTGCAAGCGGTTTTCCTCTAAAAGTAGTTCTTTCAATATGGGATCAAATTTAAAATCAGTGTCAGTATAACGATAAATATTAAGAACTATACTAGAAAATTGGTCAGGTAAAAAACGAATAAGCTGGGAAGCCTGATAAAGATCCTCTAATGGATGACCTTGTTCCTGCAATTGTTTAATAATTGTACATAATCTAGCTGCAAACAAACCAATCCCTTCCCCCTCTTCATACCTGGCAGCGAAAAATTTATCCAGGAGGGAGATTACTGCAGCTCTAGTTTTAGGGCGATAGTTATCCTGGAGGATATCCCATGCTTTCTTAGCATCAATCGTTTCTGCAAGTAGTGGTCTAAGATCAGGAGATACATTTAAATATATAGAACTAAATGCCCTATCACGGCGTAAATTATAGTCACGCTTTTCCTTATATTTTACACTATCATCAGGTGGTTTTTCTGTACCATCAATAAACCCCCAGCAACCACGGTCCATAAGGAGGACTTTCATGTCCGCGGACCATGTTGCGTAGTTGTCTGGAGTCAAAAATTCAATCTCATCCATTATAATATATACATATAAACAAGATTAATTACTGAGAGAAATATATATATATATACAATATATTAAGAAAACATTCAAGAAAGTAAAAAGTAACACAAATTCTTACTTATTACGTTCACTCTCATATGGCAAGTCTTATGCACTTAAAGTTCAAAAGTCCAGTCCTTAAAAGTCCTACATACAATCTGTAGAAGTGAAACTCTTGTTCTAATCCAATTCATAAGTAGGTGAAAAAAATTCCTTTCTGTCACCGATTGGAAGCACACGGAGTTGTTGTCCAGAAACAGACTATAAAGGCGTTCACTATCATGAAGTTGTCAGCAGCAGGAACCACTCATATAAAACAGGAACAGGAGCCACAGCACTCAGCGGGAATATAAAATTTATTCCATATCACAGCTGGTATAATAACTGCTCTGGCCCATAACCAGTGAGAATTCATCGAGCTTAAACAACTTAAATTCAAGCCAGAGCAGAATAAACGCAGTGTAGACAGTCATTACCAGCTGATTATATACTGAAGACACGTCGAACGTTTTATAATTTTATTTAAAATCACGAAAACAAGCATCATTACTTCGATGTCGAAAAACTTAAGACATTAAATATTTAAAAACATGCTCTTAAACGGCTTAAAATTACATAATCCATTTTAAAAAGAAAAACAGAGCCAGACAGCACGACCACACAATATATACATTCAGTTAAACCGTTGCGTCATACCACACATTTGCCGAAAAATTTGCATAGAGCAAGATGCTGTAAATAAACAATAACAGAAGAAAAACTCCCTGCATTCAGCCGTACACGAAGACTTGCAGAATGCGAGGTGACTGACTAAAAGAGCTGGAAAACCGGCAATGTGTGGATGCAAACAATTTTTGCTCGTAGCTCGGGACAAGGTATTGGCATGAGGATTAAAAATAAGTTAAACACACTTAACTTGCGAAAAACTCCCATACCTGCCTGTCACACTTTAGGGAGGTTGTACTGTATATCTTTACGCATTACATTGTACAATTTACGTCATTGTTATTCCGTCATCATAATCATAATAAAAAGATATTTTGTCATTTTCACATGTTGACATTTGCCTAGCGTTATGGTATTCAGTGCAGATTTTAAAAAATGTAGTACATATTTATTTTCAACAAGAAGAGTTTCTTGTATTAAAAAATAACTAATTACATACTGCTATATTTACCAGTGTTATAAAGTGATTCACTGTCATTTTCTGTTGTTTGCTATTCTTTTATTATTTGTATATTCGGTGACCGTATAAATGTTAAAACTTCAGGGAGCTTCAGCTGCTCTATAGTTTTATTGAGATGTTAATTTCATGATTTGTAATGCGTAAAAGCAGCTATATTTATCTTGTATCCATATGTCCTGTAAAATTATATTAAATCGTTCAAGAACAGCTTGTCAACTTTTCTCATGCTAGCGGCCACTACAGCATCCTTAAAAAATCTGCCTTTTTCTGTTTCCTACATTAATATTATCCTGCCCTTGTTTTGGAGTTTTTAATAATATTTCTCTTTTAAGTCTAAATCTTTCAATTATATTATTTTTTCTTTCGGCGGTGCTTCATTTTTCTATGGGTTTACGGAACTGCTATTTTTATACATTAAATCTATAACCAATCTGTACGAGGCATCCCATAAATCTTAATTGTGCATGTTGTGCCAATACGCCGCAAGAAAACTTGTGAGTATTATTCGTATATTAACGAATAATTTTTAAGTTATTCACCATCTTGAATTTTCAGTTACAGACATTACATTTTTAAGTTGTTTTATTTAAGATAGAATGCTGCACATTGTGCTATCTACAACTGTATCTGCAATTTGCGCTCTATGTCATACGTCTGAGCATTGAATTCTACTACAGTTAGTGCAAGAGCTATAAAGATTTAATTTTTGACAATTTCAAATTCTCCTGCTATTGACTGATCAGTTTCTATTATGAACTTAAACTTAATGGATCTAGAGTAAGAAGTAGGTGGCGGCTGTGGATTTACCCATTGTAAAATTTTAATTTTCTTCATTAAAACCCTTTTTTATATGGCGAGTATCCGGCTTTTTGAACGATTTTTTAAAATATCGTTGCTCTTTAGGGGCTTTCAGATATATATTTTAACACATCCATAGCATCGCTTTTTTGTCAGTTTTAAACACGTGACGCGTGGTTATTTATTTGTATTCCAGGAATAACGAATCACCTTTTGTCTTTTGATATCGGTCCACTTAAATAAAAAAATTTATTTGGTTGTCCAACCTATTTCTGGTAGTAATTATTATTTCTGCCCTGTAAATGTATTTATTGTTAATAATTCGAATCTAACCATCTATCATTTTACTTCAAAAACTGTTCTTTAAGCGATGTCAGTTTCTCCAACTTTGATTACTGTCAATAATAAATGAATGGATTAGCCCCTTAATCTGGTATAATATAACAGATGAGCAATGTTGAAGATTATATTTCTGTAATAAATAGTCTATCGGGATATTTTTATAATTAACAGGGAATGATTCATGTCTAGTAACATATTTTTTTAAAAATCTGATATAATTCTCTTTTCGAAATTTACACTTCCGTACAAGATAAAAAATTACTTATATTCAAGAGTTGCAAATAGTGGCAGCTGAAATTGATTTATTCTATACCTATATGCATACATAATTACAAATATATATATATATTACAATGTACCGGCGTGTACAAAATTTTTGGCAGCTTTTTAAATTTTATCATACGCTATTAAATTTTCAAATAATTTTTATATTGACTTAAAAAATTATTTTTCAAATATAACACTTCTAAATAACTATTGTAACTGTAAAATACAAAGTATCTACAATGTTGTAAAGATCCCATACTATCATTAAAAAATATTTACAAAATAAGTATGTTTTTAGCCAAGGAATATCAGTGGCAATTACAACTACAGAATCACCATTCTAAAAAGGCTAAAAGAAAATTTGGTTTTTAAGCCAATTTTTGATAGTGTTGTTGGGGAGTTAGGCTGCTATCACTTTAAATTTTTTTTCTCCAATGTGTTGGATGTTATTTGAAATATGTAAAAGTGAAATTACTGCAAGTCGATTTTTGGACTTTTTTCCCGCTAGATTTGCAAAACCTTACACTGCGTGTTGTCGTCACAGGATTTCTTCACTAAAGCGATGGAACTTTTATAGCGATGTCTTTGTTAACACTCTTTCAGATTAGCATTGGATGGTAAAATAATGTCTTTATATTTTAACCTATGTTTTTGCCCTGAATTGTCAACACTTCACCACATTTTTGTAGTTTTTTCACTTAAAACAATGATTTTTCCATCGCTTTTTGTGCAAATAACACACTTTTTTTTTACTTCCCATAATTATTATTTATAAGTAACGTATATTATATAAAAAGAAAAATAATTTAACATACAAACAAAATAGCACTTTTAAAGCTGAACATGTTTCACTACGAAAAAGAATTTTTTAACTGCTCCAAAATTTTCCGAACAACTGCACCCTTACTCTGAGTCCTGTGGTGTTGCGAGAGCCTATCGCAGTTAGATTTGTTGCGATTCCGCGCGCATCCAGTTGCAATTCATCTTAAGATAGATTTCGTGAGGTAACGGTTTACGCTTTATTTGTATTGTAAGTCAGTATATGTATCTTCAGGGAGGCGCCACAAGCTCAGCTTTACTGGCAGACGCGTTTAACATTCCCTGTTGTCTGGCAAATAGAAAATTCCAACAAAAGTGTCTGTCATTTTAAAATATTTTTTCTAAGCATAAATAACGTTCTGCCTCAATCTCTGCGTGCCTCAAATACTTTTTTTCGGTAGTTATAAAATACCACTTGAAACGCGTCTGGCACAGTTTTTGGTCTGACTACATAGTCTGACTTTTAAATTTTTATTTCAATAAATATTAAATTTGAAGCTATTAAAATTTCAAAGTGCCTAAATGATTTTTTTCTTTTGCAACGAAAATTTTGGAAATTTAAAAATTCACTGGTCGGCTAAGTGCCACGATCCTTCAGCTAGACATTCGATTTTGTATTCGGACATTGCAAAAGATGTGTTACACAAATGTTGATGGTGCCTTAAATACCTACCCAAAAACGTTTAAGAGCTTTTGGACTACTCTGTGATGCACGTCCATAACTGTGTCCCCAATGATCGCCCGGATCGCGGTCAATCACAGGTGCAGCCAGTTTCTTCGAATAAATTACTAAATCATTCAGAGCTTGATGAATACGTGGGCCACGTTCTTGGCAATGGTTTTGACGGTAAACACGCAAGTCTTCCGCGAAATTCATCCCATTTTCACAACAGAGTTTTACCAATTCACCATGTACTTTCTCTGACAGTGTCGTTTTGTCGCCATGTGCCAGCTCCCGAGTGTAGAACCAACTTTTCCACGCCACTTTTTATTTTTTTTCTACGCTGAATATCTGCAAAATGGTGTCCTGTAGTTGGTGTCTTGCCTCTGTCATCTGTGAATTTCCTCCGTTCTCCCCGATCGTGTATTTTTGGCTGTTCGCAGACCTTTTTTTTGTGCGTGCATAACATATCCGTTTTTTGTGATACACATACTGTCCAAACGCTCTTCAGAGTTTTCACATGCGTTGGACATTTTTCGACAGGAAAAAATGGGCGTTGCCATTCGAAAATGTCCAGTTTCCCTAAATATAACCGTAACCGTGAGCGCCAATTTGTTGCTGTTCTCAGAATCCCGAGCTCATGCCTCTGAATAACTAAATCTGAAATCTCATCTCGATCGGTTGAACGATCCGGCCACTAGAGGTCCATATATCGGCAATTTGCTTATGACCACCCTGTATGTTAATTTAAATACAAACGGATTTATCTTAAACAATCGCCTGCACACGATAGACATAGATATTAAAAAAAACATGTCTAAACATTATTTTAAAATTAAAAAACAATAAATGTCTTAAAGGGGGTTTTAATTGTAATATAAATAAAATCATATATAGGCCAAACCAAAGAACGAGATATTTCGGCTTCTAGAGGTGATAATGTCTGGAAGTTTGATTTCAGTAGTTTTAATGATGTTTTAGCTGAAATAAATTTTAGCTTGATATGTGGAGGATATATAAATCTGTTAATAATATACCGGGCTGTACAAAAGAAATCAAGTATGTTTTCGTATGTTTTTAGAAATTGTTCAAGGGGAATATTTTTAACATGCCATGCATTAACTAAGTTTTAGCCTACTATGTAGAATAAATACAAATCCGTAAATTAAATACAGCTGTGTACAAAAGAATTTGACTACTTTCCCAACTATGAGTGCTAATTACTGATTCTGTCATCAATGTGTTGTGCCTTTTCTAAAATGTTTTATTTATTTATTTATTTATTTTTTTTACCTTATTAAAAAGCGAAGTTTTGTTAAAAATCTCTGTAACTCTTTGAAAATATTTCATAATCTATGCTTGATGCGTTATTTTTCTTTCCTTTTTTACAGTTAAATTATTTGTTCTTTAACTTCAAGATCTCTGCCTAAGCTAGTGGTAATGTTTATGATTTCTTTACTTATCAATTCTGATTCTGAATAGAAACTTAATTGCACTCCAACGACAACAAAATAAGAAGTAGAATGAATTAAAATAAAATATTAGGATAATTAACAATGGTTCACTCACGGGTCGAATGAAAATACAGCTAACAGCAACTTATATAAAAAAGATTTTCAGTACAGATTGGTCATAAAAAATCTTCCCCGATATATGAAACCCTTAGCAGCCTAACAGCTCAACCAATCGAAATGAAATTTTAGATATACTTATTTGAAGGTATGTGCTCGAGATCGTGATGATTTAAAAGAATAGAGCTCTCACGGTTACGATTGCAGTGAAAAATGTTTGAAATTTTCGAATGGCAACTCCCATTTTTTTCATGCCCAAATTTGTCAGCGCACTGAAAAAACATAAATGGCGTTGTGATGATACACGTACGATGAAAATTGCCGGCCTAAAACACTTGTTAGAAAGGTCATGGCGAGGAACGAAGGGCGTGACAATAGGACATGTTTTTCTGTATCCGATTTTTTTTCTCACTTGTGAACTGAGTAATGTTGTAAGATTTGTTTTAAAATGTTTTTTGAGTTATGTGTATGTACACACAGTGAAAATAAAAATATAAGCATTTGTTTTAGTGTGCTGAATATTACGTTACGTAGGAACTATTTAGGATTAAGTGCCATGATATTACACTGGCAATTTTAGTTATACGTGTATCGTTCCAACGCCATTTATTGTTTTTCAATGCGCTGATGAATTTACATAGGAGAAAAAAGAATGTTGTCATTCAAAAATTTCGAAATTTTTTCACTGTAACCGTAACAATGAGAGTTCTATTGTTCTAAATCATCACGATCTCAAGGGCATACATTCAAATAACTAAATATAAAATTTCCTTTCGATTGGTTGAGCAGTTAGGTCACTAGTGGTACATATATCGGGGCAGTTTTTTATGACCACCCTGTAGAACAGTATGACGTAAAACGGCGCAGACGCAGGGCTCGCAGCGTTCCTAAAATTTCCGCACTTTGCTACCAGTATTTTAAATAAAAAAATTCTTCATGGTAGAGTCCTTTAAAATACATAATAGTGGTAACAAAGTGAGAAAATTTTTGGAAAACTTCGAGCCCCGCAGTCAGTTAAAATTCATCAAAATAACAAAAAACGGAATAAAGTGTAGAATTAACTAAATTTTGTTTGAATACCAACTTTAAAAAAAAAAAAAAAAAAAAAAAAAAAAAAAAAAAAAAAAAAGATCCACCTACTCATTACTGGGACATTCAAGATAGTTTAGTATGCTATAAAGAATGACGGTAATATAATAAAACTAAAACCGACTGAAAATCTTTCTATTTTACTGAGTTAAATCTTTAACCCACACACAACACACACAATTAAAATACACAATTAAAATGCGCTGCAAACAGTTTTCCCCGTAGACCATTATGTAACTGAATTCTTTTGTGTGGGTATGAAAATGTTTTACAGCCCTTATTCTACAGAAAGCAGGTCTTAGTGTACCTCAAAAATTCATATCATTACGTTTATAACGGTATAACATGATTAAAATACACCATAATTACGATATTTCTCCTTAGTTAATAATAAAAGGGTGTTTTTGTGTATACGAACTATAAGTGATACACATATTATATTCTATACCAAGCATGTAATAGTAAATGTCAGTAATGTATATCAACACAATATGCATGAAATTGTGTAGCACAATTAAAATGCACTGCAAATGATTTTCCCCCATAGATCATAATGTAACTGTTTTGTTTTAAGTGCTCCTGTAAATGAACTATAAACGCTACACACTTCATTTTTAATACCGAACATGCCACTGTAAACCAAATTAACATATTTAAATTGCATGTCAATCATTAGGTGAATTAGAGCGCGGATCGACGGACAGATAAACCGAAGCAATTTTCAACTATTAAGTTATTTAACACATTTAAGCACAATTCAGCCGATTACAAATGTCTAAATATTTTTTTTTTTTTTTTTTTTTTTTTTTTAACAAGTGCGTAAAATAGTTTTAAGATGAAAATCTTTAAAACTCGCAAATTCGCATTTCTTTTAGATTTGAAGGTCCTGGTCCTTAGTTTAAATGTTACATTACATAATTAATAAACCAATAGTTAAGTACAAAATTGAAAAATTATGAACAAACATTTAAGAATTGTAACTGAATAATTCTATTCAGAAAACCACAAGTCTTCATCCACCGGTAAAATTATATTGCTACACTTGTTTGGTATTGGAAGTGGTCTTGGTTCGCTATCCATTTCTTCATCGGAACGACTATAATTCGTGGCAACCACTTCCATCTCTGGGAGTAAGGTCTGGTGTCAATATTAAAAGTTAGTATCAATCATCAATAAGATTAGGGATCAGCAGTGACGTTAGGGTGTCTTTAAAGGAGAGTTATTGTGGAGCATAGATAAACATACAAGATAGGACGCTTCCGTATAGCGTAATAGTATTGCGATAGTGAGAATGGGGAAGAGACCTCCCATCCTTGTAATATTTTGTTAATGAGCGTCTACCATGTGGAGATCTGTCTTTTTTTAATGCTGCACGTATACGTTTTCAACAGTATCTTACACACAGATATGTATATATATTTTCTTACATGAAGCGTAAACGATAACATATCAAGTAAATGTGTTATAATTGGATTCAAAGCTATATAAAGCAATGTTGTAACATAAAAATATACGAAATATTACTCTACAAGTCCCAGAAAATTTCATAAATATTCCCATTCGGACGGAAAAATTTAATAGCCCTTGTTTTACTAAATTATGAAGTTTAATGTATTAAACACTCGTTACGATATACTTTTAAAATTTAAGCATTTTTACTATTCTCACAGATAAAATAAAAAGGTTGTTTTTTACCTCTTAATGATCGCTTAGCATTTGGAAAAACCATCAAAAAAGTACATATTTTTTATTACAGAAATTGAATAATTATAAAGTTTTCTAAATAAAATATGAACTAATTCACATTTGTAGAAAAGCCATCATGCGAGAATGCTGTGTCTTCATATTTGTTTTACACCAAACAAATTAATGCGAATAAGACCTTTATTTTTCACATCTTAGATCTTTATCATCATCACACAATATTTTACAAATAACATTTGAAATAATATATATATACATTAAATTTTATTATTTATAAAATGTTTGAGTGTGATATATTTCGAAACATGAAATACAAAGTACAATATCACAATAAGCGCCAAAAATTCAACCTAAACGGTAATATTCAAAGACTTCAAACGGAAATGCCAGTTAAATTTTCCTGGTTTCAGAAGCATTTTACAGCAATTAAATCTCCAGTCCGGAAAAATGACGGGCACGAGAAATAACGAACGACACCTCAGCCCAAGATATTGACGAGAGCGAGAATTAAGTGGTTAATGTAAATATCGTACAGTCAGTTCAATAATATTTATACTATTAACGTATAATAAATAATAATAAAATTACAGATTGGGAAAAATTCCTTTTTACAAATTTTTAGAATTATATAAATCTAAAAGTAAATAATAATGATAATAATAATTTATAATAGAGGTATTGAGATCACACTTGATAAAATTTTATTCGGTGTGTGAATAAATTAACACAACACCTGAATTTTATTCTTTACAATACAAACTAATTGACTTACTTATTTACGTTTTCAATAGAATTTTTGGGGTGTTTTCTTTATTATTATTATTATTATTATAATTATTTTGTAAGTTAATAATGGACGATACAAGTATGATAAATAAAAGCAGCTAAATATATCAAGTATAAATACAATATCGTCTGCCTCAGCCTATTTTAGAATAGAATAGATATGCAAAGCACGGAGAGTAAACATATTTCATCAAGGCAGGTAAATTTCGGAGGCTTGTTAATTCTTCAACATTGTTATTAGTGACGTTAGTACTGCTGCCATTACAGATGGTTAAGTGATCTATCTTGTATGTTTATCTATGTTCCGGTGAGACTTTTTCTGAATCGTTTGCGCGCTAGTATCAAAACACTTTACTTTTAAGTTCGAATTTAGACACTAAACTCTGAAAATGGGACAACTGTACGAATGACTATTTAAACGAATGACTGATTCTTAAAATAATATTTCAAGTGGCAATAAATTAATGGTTAAATAATAGGTTAGTTTGAAACAGTGTTTGTCGTCCATTTTTATTCAGAAATTTCAAGTTCACTCTAGAAATAAAACATAGTATTTTATGCTTTATTTAATTAGAGACATTAACCGAATACATAAAGTAAAAATTCTTCTTTCAAAATTTACTGTATGTATTTGAAATTTCGGATTAAAATTAAAGGCCAAACTGTCAACGTTAGTTTGAAACTCACACGTTGATGGAGTTTATTTTTATTAATTACATTTTATGAAACTCTGTGCCTTAAGATAGTTGTATTACTACGCTGGCCGCAGACCTTACGCTGACCATTTTCTTCTTTTTAACTTTACCGAATTTAATTCAAGAACTTCTCGCAAGTAAAAATGGCGAATACTTTTAGCAAAAATTAACAACTAAGTATAATTTACTGGGGGGAGGCACTCGGGGGCATTGGCATGGACCTTTGTGCAAAGCGCATGGACCTTTGTTTCAGAGATCCATCAAATTACTACATTATTTCAAAGAATAATAAATATTTAAAAAAAAAATGCTTGTATGCATTAGTATTGAACTTAAAATGTTATAGGGTTATTATTATGTTTGACCCTATTATGTTTGTACCCAGGACTTTTCAATCCGTAAGTCTGTCGCTAGAAATAGAAAGGGTGAGTGCATCTCTCCTAATTCTACGCTCAGCAAGTATTTCTATTCGAAATTTTCCTTCATGCTGGAATATACAAAAGGCGTTCCATAACATCATAAAAAATCATGGAATATATTTACAGCAAAAAATACATTTTTTTTCAAATTACATTCCCGCAGATGATATGTAACGGTCCCATGGTTCATCCTACTTTTCAAAACAAATAGTCTTTTTCAGGAAGCTGCTTCAAAGAACCCTGCACTGCTGAAATAACAATAGAGTTATGAATAAAGGGGAGGAGGGTACTGTCTACGAGTTGCTTGTGAAGTAATTTAGGAGGTTGTCACAAGATGGCGACTGCTTTTTTAAAATCGGATCTACGGTTTCAGAATACCGCCGGTGCAAAGTTCCCACCAGTAAAAATGAATACAAAATTTTCTCTTATTTAAGCGTCTTATCCATGGAAATATTTTCTCACAAATATGGTAAAAACTTCTATTTATTTTTAGCGGTGTAAGTTTGCCTGGTAAAACAGTCAGTTTCTTTCACAGGATGTCACAATATGGCGGAAACACAGGGTCGGACAACCGCAAAAGTAAACTTCCACCAGTAATAATGAAAATCTGTTTCTGCCATTATTTATGACTGAAATTTTACATTAATAAGGCTTTTAAAGATCGAGAGATTTCCCATACATATTTACTGGTAGAAGTTTCCATCTGAGGAAATCAGCCCTTGTGAAAGCGGTTACAGTTGAAACTTCGATATTTTAAGGATATGTCAGTTTCTCTTTATTTATAGTTCCATGGAAATAACTTCAGAATCTCTATTAAATTTTCTGCCACAAAGCTTGGTAAGAGGATCAAAATGATGCACCTAAATTTCATCACATGGTATTAAAGTCTTTAGGAGATTTGGATCATTGAGAAGCATCTGTTTTTTTTTTTTTCTGCATCTGGTGTATTCTTGTTTGCATTTGTTCTTTTGCAAGGTGATGAGGGACCCATCAGGAACAAACATCGCGAAGCTTTAAATTGTTTCGTATGATGCTAAATATCGAAGTTTTTGAAATTTTATTCAATGGCATTATCTCCTTACATGATATTCGCCGATTTTCTTGCAAGATTGCCTTCATAGCGTTAAAATCTCGATAATTCACAACACTTTCTGCTTGGCTAGGATTAGGGGCTAGTTCTGCAGACAAACGTCCTCTTGTGAAATCACCACAACATCTAAATTTCTAGAGTTACCGAAGCATTTGTCTTTGTAAGCTTGTTTCAATAACTAAATTGTTTCTGGAACTGCTTTTCCCAAACGATAGCAAAATTTTATGGCACTACGCATTTCGTTTTTTTTTTTAACTCTGAATCCCTCACCTCCATTTCTGTAGGGTAAATTAAAACAGTTCTTTAAAAAAATACGAAACTAGGAAAATGAAATCGTCTCCTTCGTTTAGAATATTTATAAACGTACAGTTAACAGTTTGAAAAAAATCGCCTGAAATTTCCTTTTTTAGTTCCGCAGTGTTACAACTACGTAAAAAAAATAACTCTCAGTTTTTATGGAATGCCCTTTTTATTTTCTCAGGCTACAGTTAAGGTATCTGACTACGTTGAAAATGCAATTTTCGACCAAAATTATCAAATTTATTTTATTTTATTTTATTAAAGACCAACTTTAAATTTAAAGTTTCGGATTTTATAAAAACGTTTTATTATGAGCTGATAATACATCATAAACATTACAATATTAAATTGACTGATAATAATATTCAAACTATCCCATCTTTATGTTGAGTAATTTTAGAAAATTGCGCAAACTATATAGTAATAAAAACTTTAAAATAGTGCAGATCAAATAGGGAGAAATTTAGGTAATTCGATATAAATAAAGAAGACCGTCTTCTAAACTAACAAAATATATACGACAGTTTAAATTTAGAACCACATTATCCGATAAATTCCCAAGGTAATCTGAAAAACGACGGCAAAACTCTTAAGAAAATGTTTTGAACATTTTGCGAATTTCTAATTTTTTTTTTTTCAGTCGCAAAAATTCTAAAGTCCTGAATATCTGCCGATCTTCGCTAAAATCGCTTATAGAGTCAAGTTTCTTTATTTTTATTTTGTAAATTGAGCTTAATTTGATAAACATTTATTTTTGTTAGTTGAACAGTGTTCATTTAATTATTTCATTAAAGATTAAATATTTGTATTTAAAAATGTTAAACACGAGATTTTTAATGTAAGTTATTATTTTAAGGTGCTTTCGTAGTTACATAAATACGTAGCAGATATAGCCGTCTTCTATTTTGTCTATATGTCTGTCTGCATATAACAGCGCAAAAAGTACCCAACCGAATGGTTTGAAATTTAATATATATCATCGTTGCAGAATTTTGGACGAGTCATTTCAAATTTTATAAAAATTGTATCAAAACTTAAAGATATTATTAAAAGTTTTCTTCATTCTAATAAATTCTATCATACGTAATTAATTCAATGATACAGAATTGTTGGTAACTTTTCTATTTTTCTTCACGGTTATAATATATTTTTTTAGTTAAGTAGAACATTTATGTTTTATACAGTAAATAACTATGTCATAAGATTAAAAACATACATTTTTGTAGAATTGTAGATACATTTTGTATCTACCTTTTAGTTTGACTGTCCAAAAAGGGATATTCGAAATCTCTCACAGCACAAATTTTGATACGAATTGTTGTAGAATAACCTGCAAAATTGTTCTCTCTGAATACAGTTACTGTAATATTCGCAGTTTTTTAAAGGAATCCTTCAAAAGAATTACAGTGTATGAGCGGTATTTTTAACAATATTTGATAGATTTTATGTAACGCTGCAAACACAAGACTTTTAGAATTCTGATGGGAACAAAAATTTAGTATGTTGTTATAGTCACCTATACAATTATTCCTCTTGGCAGTACAGCACATATTCGGACACATTGCAGACTGGCGATGACAGATATTTCAGCTATATATTGCACACTGACTTTATACCGTTTTAATCTCAACTAAATTAATATATTTAGTTATCCCTAGATGCTCAGAATTATAAATCAGAAATTTGCTCCTCTTCAATAATTATCTTTGTTAATGCCTGAATATATCCAAACAACTTGCACAATAACAATTTGATTTTTAGCCGAAACATTTTTAAATAAAATTTATTTAATAAATCGATAGTTAGAGATTTTTTTTTGTAAATTATTTACAAGGATCTATTTATATAATTTCCAAGTCTCTGTGTGACCCTCACAAATCCGGTTGGACCACCTCATTGATCGCGGGCATGTCAGGATTGGATTTCCTATGGAGAAATCGATATCAGTTTCAACAATGAGTTTTGTTGAAAAGTGCTAATCGCAGGGTGGCCACAATAGCGCCAAATTTTGACCAACTTGAAAAATATCGCCAAATTTGGTGACAAAAATGAGTTGCCATATAGGTAACTAATTTGACGATAGCAGGCTAATTTGGCGAAATTCCCATTGAAAACCCATTAATCTTTCATAATCGAGCTCACCGCTATTTAATTTAAACTTCGGCTTTAAAGGTTTTTTTTTTTTTTTTTTTTTTTTTTTTTTTTTTTTTAATCTATTGGTCAAAATTTAAGGTATAATATACGAAAATGTACGTCTTCACACCTTCATCCCATTAGTACTAATAAAATAACCGCCAGTAGATAGCGCTGTGGTATCTGAGCTCCTAGCTGCTTAATTTTAATGTGCTTTACATAGCCGGATACAAAAGTTAAACTCTTGGTTTTTCCAGTATAGGGGTCTTGGCGAAATACAGAAAACTGTCTTGGCGAAGAAGAAAATTTCCTAACATATTTCCACATTTTGAAATGTGTTTAAAATTTTCATCTATCACTGCGGAACAAGCGAGAAAAACTACTCATATTCTTGCGCATGCGTTGCATGTATCTTTCTATTTAATTTTCCGTCATTTTTGATGGGCTACCTTTCTAGTAATTAGAATAATTATCAAAAAATACTGTTATGGCAGCCTCACAATTCTTACAAGTAGAATATAAATAAATGTATTGTGATCCTATCTGTAACAGAGAAGTGTTTTTAGTCGCAAATTTTTCGTAATTTTTTTTATTAGAAAAACTATACTCATGTAAATGGTTGAGAAAATAACCACATTAAAAATATTTAGCTTCCACTGTTTTGCTGGTCTTGCTGAACGTGATCCAGCAAAATATATTTTATGAAAAGAAGCATATACTTTTATTAGTAGACGAATTAAATAAATTTTACATTGCTTTTTCTTTAATGGGATATAAATGTCCCTTCGGAGGATAAACGGTTAATGTACATTACTTTATGCTGCTTTCGGAAAATATTGCTTGAAGAACCTAAAGTTTTTTATTACAGAATTAAAAAAATAATTTGTATTTTTTACATCTTTGGTATTAAATGTATGTTGTACCTTAAAAATGCCTGGTAGATATTTTTGTTTCTTTCTTCCCTTTTTTTTTTCTTCAGCGTATTCTATTCTTTTTTTCAGCCAAATTTATATATTTATGATGAGATGTAGTATATACGAGACGTGTTTTTTAAGTAAGGGCCGTTTTGTTGTATACACTAATAGCTGGCACGCGCGCCGCAACGAGTGCTTGCGGCGTATCTCGGCATTCTTTGGGAACAACTGTGCTCAGCTGCAGCTGTGTAAGTAACCTGTACGGTCTGTTCTGTGTCTTTAAAATGTTCAAGATCATTGAATCGCCCACCCCGTGCCAGATACGTGAAAGCGGTCGTGACCTCTTGGTTATCGGGGCAGGCGGCAAGTTTCCTTGTAGAGGGTATTCAAAATCTAGTTGTAAGGTATGAAAAGTGTTTAAACAAACTTAGCAGCTATGTTGAAAAATACAAAAATGTATGCAGAGTCTAAAAATAAATTTGTTTTTTGAAAATATTCTTTCGTTTGGTTTTTGTTTTTAAATGGCCTTTACTTAAAAAACACCCCTCATATTTATTTAGTGTGATTTAAAGAATAAAAAAAATAGACCGATGTTCTTTTACACAGTCTATCCAAACATAGAAACCTAATTTAATTTATTCCCTTTAAGATAAGTTTCATAAAAAGTTCCGGCTGCAAAATACCTTAGATATGTGGCTCAAATACTTTTTAAAACTGAAAAATAGAAATAAAGCAAATAATTATTTTTAAAAAGCTTCTTATTTTTATCTAACTAAAACACACTAAAATGCTGAAAATGTTTTTGTATTCACTCAGAGAGCAAAATAATAAAATCTTCTTCATTATAAGTAACATTCATGTATTTACTTTTTATTGGACAGGCATTGTAATGTAGGAGACGATGGTATACTTTAATAATGAACACACTTGATAAATGAAGAGGACATGGTGTGGTTTTCTTGATTTAATAGACGTTCACAAACATAAAATTACGTACACAAACAAAAATTATAATCAGGAAACACTTTCTTTTTTAACTACATCACTCTAACGTCGAGTCACCTTCACAACCAAAACAACACACTGCGCGCTCACTCCCGCTTCTCTTCAGAATTGCAAAATGCAGAACAATATTTTTATCATCAGATGACTACCGCCATCTATCGATGTAAAATGTTAGTTTCTGTCAGCGAGTTATAATTGAGTTATTTCTTTACAGACTGGACTCCTCCCCACCTGGAGAAAACTTTTCACTGTTGACGGGGAAAAGTTTATTTCTGAGTTTTTGCTTTTCAAGCACCAGTTCCAAACAAAGTTTAGTACCTTGAACCACAACTGACTTATTCCCACCGTGAAAACATAAATATATAGAAAACATAAATATATAGAAAACATAAATATATAGAATACAAAGAAAATTTATAAATACTCAAACATTATACTCAGGATACAAATGAAAAATAATTTACACATATTCAAAACAATAAATTCAAATTTAACTGTTATACAAATTATCATATTTACATATTAGCATTCTAATCAAACTTAGGCTTTTAGGGCTCGATTCAAACTATCAGCATTCTGATGATGTTTTCCTTTTTTATGAACAATTTCATAATTGAAGGACTGTAAAAGTAAGGCCCCTCTTAAAAGTCTAGGATTAGTTCCGCTGTTTTTGTCTAACCATACTAAGGGGTTGTGGTCCGTCTGGATCTGAAATTTTTGATGTCCATTCAAATAGCATCGTAGTTCTCGCACTGCAAACACAATAGCAGCACATTTTTTTTCGGTGGTACTAAAGTTTTGTTCTCTGTCTGAAAACTTTTTGCTCAGATACAATATGGAATGTTGTTCATTATTTTCATTCAGCTGGGATAACACGATACCAATTCCCAAATTTGAAGCATCACACTGAACGATGAAAGGTTTTGTAAAGTCAGGACTATATAAGACAGGATTTTCAGACCTCTGGTCAGATCTAAAACTGAAATATATTTAGCTGAAGACACCTTTTCTATTAACTGGTCAATGTTGGGCAAAGAATAAAATTTTGTGCGAGTCACTTTACTTAAACGGCGATAATCTATGCAAGGTCTCACTTCTCTGCCTGGAACTTCAACTAAAATTAACGGAGAGGATTCACCTGGCTCAATGACTTCCAGTTTCAGCATTTTCTCGACTTCGGCCTTAAGGATTTCCGTTTGTCTAGGCGGCATTTTATAAGGTCGGGCACAGATTGGTTTTTCTGATTCCAGCTCAATATCATGTTCAGCTAAATTCGTGCACCCTGGTTCAGTCGAAAAAGAGTCAGCATATTTCCAATAAGTTGTCCTAATTCTTCTCGTTGACTTTCATTTAATCTGTTGTTTTTTTTTTTTTTGGATTTCTTGCAATACTTCTAACAACGCATTGTCATTATTTTCCTCATCCAATTTAGGAATTTCATCCTTTTCTTCATCGTTAGAGGTTGTTTTTATAGTCAGTAAATTTATACTTTCTATTTTTCTTTGATGGTAGGGCTTTAACATATTTACGTGATACACTTGGGACTTCTTTCTCTCTGGATCGTAAATAACATAGTTTGTTTCTGACAATCTCTTTATTACTTCTCCAGGTCCTATCCAACTAACTGACAGTTTATTTGATTTGGACTGGGCCACAATTAATACTTGATCACCCTCTTTAAACTCTTGTTTTCTGGCTTTTATATCATACCAATATTTTTGGTTTTGTTTCTCTTTTTCCATATTTTCTGCAGCGAGCTCTTGGCATTTCTTCATTCTGTTCATTAAGTCAAATACATAGGATATCACACTATCTTCTTATATCTCTTGCTCAGACAATTTTTCATAGAGTAGCATCATTGGAGTTCTTAAGGTCTGGCCATGGACTAATTCTGCTGGACTGAACCCAGTGCTATTGTAAGTTACAGTTCTTAATGCAAAAATGGCAGGAGGGAGTACTCTCTCCCAGTCAGCTCCAGATTCTAAACAAAGTACTCTGAGTATTCGTTTCAAAGTCCTGTGCATTCTTTCAACTGGATTACTTTGTGGATGATAAACCGAACTTCGCACAAATCTAACTCCAAATTTCTCTAAGAATCCCGTTGTAAGTACACTCATGAATGACTTTCCTTGCGAATACAAAATAATATTGCAAAAATGTTTAAATTCAGAAATTGCGCTGGACATTTATTTGATATTTTCAGCGGATACTTTTCAACTATTTTTGTTTGAAAAGCTCAAATAATATTTCATTTCTAACACAAGTAGTTTCATGTGAATATTAAAAAGAGAAAGAATAGTTTGGTTAAATTACGTCAGATTAAAAACGATTCATTTAAAAAGTCTTATTTAAAAGAACTTTCTTTTCGCTTTGTTAAAAAATACCGGGAGACAAAGACTCTGTTTACTTAATTCCTTTTATATTAGCTTATTTTGAAATGTTGTTACACGTGTCTACGTCAAAGACGAAAACAGCGATTGACATATGTATTTTTGGTACTACTTAGTTATCTCGTCGACCAAAAATCTATCATTCGCCAAACTATAAGATTAAATGCCAATAATGGTTGATCGTAATTGTCACATTAACTTGACTTTAAGCAAGTTACACGTGTCTACGTCATCAAGTTATTTTTATTTCGACGTTTTATTTGTATTTTTATTAATGTTGCACTAATTTATTTGTTCTTTCGTTATTTAAAATAAAAATTATGTCAGTTTGTATAATTGGCGAGTGCTTTGGCGATTTATATAATTTGGCGAAATTGGTCGACGGCTTCATCAAGTAGTACCGCAGCGGATTTGGCCTTAAAATTCCCCATTCAAAGAGAAATGAATAGAAATCCGTTTATAGGGAGATCGCCACTGTTTTTTAAATTATAATTCAATCTTCCGAAATCTTTTTAAAGCCGATCAAATTAGCGTACTTTTAGAGTCTGCGGTGTCTGAAAGGGGGTTGACGAGCCTAGCTCGTAGGGGGCAGAGCCCCCTAGTTACTAAAAAAAAAAGAAAACAAGTTTCTTTCTTTCTGAGGCTAATAGCATTATAAGTGTTAGTAATAATAAACTAAGAATAATCGTATTTGAACATTAAAAACAATTTATTTCATAATCATCATGAAAGGGACTTTAAATAAATAACTGTCTCCTAAATGTCTAATAAAAAAATGTACCCATACCAGCCTAGTGTTCTATATTTTGTACGTTACAAAAATGCATCAAAAATAGGATTAAACATATAATTCACAATTTAAAAAAATGCGTATTTCAAAGAAATCTACAAGCTAAGATTATGAATTATTTATCTGGATCCTTGATAGATAAAATACAAATAAACTTACATTTAAATTTCGCCATCTTGAAAAATGAAAAATCTATATACTTCGAAAAAAGCCTTCATTTAAAAAAAATAAATATCCATCTTATGCTGTCATCTCTCGGTAACAGATAAAGACATTTATAGATACACTGTAAAAAAACCACTGTAGATTTGCCAGAACAAACTCGATCACAGTGAATGTGCTGTATCTTTCTTTGGTTTCCTGACTATATTAACATGGAAAATACAGTAGTAGCGTAAAATTAACAGCACAGTGGGCTGGCAATTTGAGCGCTTTTTTTTTTTTTTTTTTTTTTTTTACAGCACAAACTGCTGGCGTCCAAATTGCCAGCACATTGTGCTGTTAATTTTACGCATCTACTGTATTTTCCATGCAGTGATGGAACAGGGTAGCTCCAGTGACTCAATTGACACCGCAAAATTTTATTAGCTTTTTTCGTATAATTTCAGGACAGATTTTCTGACATTTTTCAAGGCGAAGAATACTATTAAAATTTAGTGGTGCAAATCGCTAAACTGCTGCGCCACTGTTCCATCACTGTCCATGTTAATATTGTCAGGAAACCAAAGAAAGTTACAGCACATTCACTGTGATCGAGTTTGTGCGCGAGATGAACAGTACTTTGTACTGTAAAAATGTCTTTTTTTTTTACAGTGTAGTTATTTTATACAATTTATACAGAAGTTATACAGAAGAAGAAAAGTATACAATAGTAAAATGGGACGCTAGCCATACATGGGTTAAGATATCTTGATCTTACTTGCTGTAAAACCTCAAGTAGATGTACATCTAAAAAAAAAAAAATGTTTAATGATTAATAAAAAACTGTTTACACTTTTACACTTTTCTATAATTCTGTGCTGATATGTAGTATATATTAATGATTTATATAAATTATCTTATTTTGCAACATAGATTTTCAAGTAAAATATACAAATATTTCCAGAGTTCGTTTCTGGAATGTAGTGTAATAAATCACCCTTTTAATTAGACGCCTGTTTTAATGAAACTCATTTCCTAGTCTGAAATTATAATTTGCCCCCACTACGTATAATCAATTCTAGAGAATTTTAGGTTTTGGATGTGCATTTGTGGCCATGTTTATAATGCATTTTACTTAAGGATTTGATTTAATAAGTATAATATAAAATTTAAATTGAGGAAAAATCTAATATATGAATTTGTTGACTCAGAAATATTTGTGAGATTTAGATACAGTGATGAAATGAGCATCAAAAGAAATTCGCCTTTACCAGGTGGAGTTATGTTTTATCTCAAACGCCTCGTTAAAGTGAAACAATTAACAACAAACAAATTGAATTTCTCGGAAAAGAAAACAAAACAGTTTCAAGCACGAAAATAATTTAATTATCATTTAAATTCAATATCTAAATATTCACTATTAGCTAAAATACCTGGCGTTGCCTGAGGTTTTAAACATGTTTTATTACAAAAATAAATTTTACAATTCAACACCGTACGGACTATAAATCTCGCACAAATATGCTCTCCTTTTTCATATATTTAAAGCCTTGAGAAATTTTAATTTTATACCAGTATTTAAAAAAAATTCCTAAGTCTAAATAAATATAGTCTTGATTCTTGAAAAAATAATTTAAAAAGAAATGTAAATTCGTGAAAAGCCCTTATAATATTACTTTCTCTTGTAAAAGCCATGCACTAACCATATATTAGTTTTAAATATGAGGCCATACGTGAATTAACTTATATTATTCACAACTAAAAAGAAATGACGAATCTAGTTGTGATGTGGAATCACATATGTTTCTTAAATTATTCCTTTCTCTAAATTTCAGTTAAAACTAATCTTTAATTACTCATTCATTTTATCCTAAGCTTTATTTCAGATCCCATTGTAACTTTCCTCCAAAAGAAAAGAAAGAAAAGAAATTTAACAGATGCCTTTACCACTAAATCGGCTCTCGCATTCATAAAATTCATTTAGATGATTATTCACGCTGACTAGATAAAAAAAAGAATAAAGATCGACTTTGCTTTCGGCCAGTAGAAATAACTCTTTGATCTCTGCTTAATTTTTGAGTATGTCTTCCTTGTTAAATCATAAACATTTCCAGTAAATGCGGTCTGTATTGTCTTTAACGCTATGTTCTTAAAACTTTCCTCTTAACGTACAAATTGGCGTTCGAATTCTTTTTGGCTTATTTTTTAGGACTGCTATATGCTGGTGGCCCTGCCACACAATTCAAAATTCTCCTCATTTTCCAAAGGTAACAGATAATTTTTCTCATATGACATCATTCATTTTTCATGTGCTCTTTTCGCCAATTGTTTGATGCTAATGTGTATATTACAGAATAATTGGCAATTGCTCCCTTGCACTTCATGAACTCAGTCATGTAAAAAAAATCGTCTTCAGAAATTCTATCAGGCACCATCCCTATCCATTTCTGTATGAAAATGCTATAATTTTATATAGTTACTCCAAATAAACAGATTTCGTAAAAAAACATTTAAAAGCATTATTTCTACACTGATCACAGCCTACAGCTATTTATAGACTCCAGCGAATGCAAAGAAACTGAACCTGGTAATAATTTACGATCTCCAAATATTTTAAAGTGCGGATCTCTACTACAAAATATTGGTGCCGTTACAGGGCATTCGCAAAATTTTTCTGGAACTTTATGGGA
Organism: Maratus speciosus; assembly: GCA_963932465.1. NCBI lineage: Eukaryota > Metazoa > Arthropoda > Arachnida > Araneae > Salticidae > Maratus > Maratus speciosus. Next base: position 491,686,660 of record OZ010789.1, read on the forward strand.
TGGTGCCTGCCTGTTTATTAGAATGTCTGCCTGTTTATTAGACTGCCTGCCTGTTTATTAGACTGCCTGCCTGTTTATTAGACTGCCTGCCTGTTTATTAGCCTGCCTGTCTGTTTTTATTAGCCTACCTGATGTTTATTAGTTTGCCTATTACGGATGTGAATTTCTAGACGTCTTTTCTACCGGTATTTTTGGAATTTCTATTGCCTCGATAGATGACTACCTATTATTTATGGGGATCGTGGTCTGTTAAGTAACTTCCCATTTACCTGACTGCTGTATGAAGTGCCCGTGTTTCCTGTGAATTTATGCTGCCGGACTTTTTCTAATGGATTTCATTATTTTAATAATTATGGAGTTAGATCCCAGTGGCGAGTGTCATTTATGACTGTTTCAGCTGATTCTTCGGATCAAGATTTTTTTTTTTTTCACGATGTTCGCCGTAATCTCTCCCGCTTGTTACAGCCTCTCCTTTTAATGTAGGCTTAGGAAGCTGCGGTAGCCTATTTGTGACTCCTATAGTTCGCCTCCGGGTTACTCTGTTCAGCGACTTTGGATGAATCAGTGCTTATTTATTTCGACTTATTTGGATGCTTCATAAATTTATGCAGACATATACTGAGTCAATTCTCTACTTATGATTCTAAAGTGCTGCAGATTTCCATGTTTGACGTCGTATTGTTTTCACACTGATTTTATTTTTTTTTACTTCCACTTGTGGGTGCTGATATTGCCTTTCTGCAAAAAAAAAAGTGCATTAACCTATTTTGTGTTTTGAATTCAAATTCGATATTCAACGTTCATTTTCATAATAATACTGTTAACTATTGAATGAAAGCAGTTAAAAGTGTCATAAAAAAGGTACAATATAATAATGAATATCAAATATTGATACAGTTACATCGATTATAAAAATGGAAGAGCATAAAAGAAAATATGCATATATATAAACAATTACAGCTTATCATGTGAGTATGAGAAAAATATTATATGCATTTTATATTTTTATAATTATTAATGCTCAATTTCTATTTTGACTACATGACATTTTTTATAAAATGTAGTATTTAAAATAATACATTAATTTTTAGCAATTGTCGTTGATTATGCATTTTTATTTTCTCATGCTCATATTTTGTTTGCATGAATAATAACAGCTGTAAATACTTTTAGATTTCTTTGAAATTTATCACAGTTTTACAAATGCTATTTAAGAACTAAGATGCCAAACGATAGCATGATAAAATTACATTTTTCAGATATCCAAAATACTTATTTACTGTTCACTTTTGGCTCGAATAAGTATCACAAAGATCAAGACAATCTATTTTTTAAAATTTAGAATAAGTATTTTAGAATAAGTACTAATTTAGAATAAGTGTTTTATGGATCGCATTCTTTTGGATTTATTTATGTTTTTTTTTTTTCTTCTTCTTCTTAAAAAAAAGTTTTTATCATTTCTCTCATTTTATTTAATGATTATATAGTTTGTTTATTTTTTTTAATGCAGTTCCTTTTGATGTATTATAAACTGACAGCTATATATCTAGATATTTATTTATCTTATATTTTAGATTATGACTTTCATTTTAAAAAAATTTTAGGTAAGTTAATGGTCCATCAAAAATATTTTTGTTTCCAAGTAAATAATAAAACAGGATGCTGCCATTTTCAAACTATTTTTTTTTTTGGACAGGAAGTCTTATTTAAAAAAAAACAATATAGAGAGAGATAAAGATGAATACTGGTAATGAATAAAGATTTCATTTATTATTGACATTATTTTCATTTTGAGGGATATAAAATTTTACCAGTTGAATCGAATGTCTATTTATATAAATTCTCAGTTTAAAGGTAAGTTATGTTTTAATGTGTTTGTACAGTACTATTAAGGAAGTATTTTTATCTCTGCTTAAAAGTAGCCATGATTTTACTTGAATAATTAAATCTATCTAGATAATCAATATGTTTAAAGTAGAGTGCACATTGATTATATCTATTCAAGTGAAACTATTTTTCACAGTGCATTATACTATAGCGAGAATATGAAATAATTTTTCTTGTCCTTTTATTATAGACACAAAAAGAAAGAAGATTTGTTTAAAAAAGATATAATATTTAAAAGTTTTGCATGCATGATTAGTTTCCGCCAGTATCTATAGCCTTATAAGAACTTTCATTTTAGGTTATTTAGGTAAACGAAAATCTTTTGATAATTTTCTTGATGCATTATAGTATTTCTTATGCATTTGATACAGAAGATAAACAATATGATTTGAAAAAAAATTGTGTCAATTGAATTGACTATTTTTCCCCTTTTAATTTAATTTTAAAACCCTTTTTATGCATATAATTGCAATGTTTGTTGTTCCTATATGCAGTCACTAAAAATTATTCCGTTACAGAGAGTGCAGTTTTCCGATATTTAAATAACTATTTAGAAGTTTTTTTTTACATGCATTATCATGGTTTTTAACTGTGGAGTATAATACTTATTAGTTTATGGCTATATCTTTAACATTTAAAATTTTTAATATTCACTTCAAAAAAAAAAATCTCACATTTGACTACTATTTATTATATTGCATTTAGATAGGTTCATATTTTTGGAATTATCAGATAGGGTACTTGTGTATTTGTTTTTGTATTTTATAATTCAGGATATATGATGGGTAAGAGAAAGCCACACAAATTGACACAAGAGCCCTCTGCTGTATTTAATTTTCAGTTAAAACCTAATGCGCAACAGGTAATGTTTTCAAAAACTAACATTGATTCTGAAACAACTGGTTTGGATTCTAATCCTTTTAAGATTTAATGTTTAAGTAGTTTAAGTGAAACTATTAACAGATATTCTAAAACTATTGTTACAGATGTTCAGGCATTAATTGAACCTATTTTAAATGAGGCTAATCCTGAACTCGTTCAGAAGTTTAATTCTTATCAAAAATAAATTGAATTTAAATTTAATATTTTAAATGATTTGATGGGTAGTGTTCATTCAGAGTGGAATGTTTTACAAAAAGGTAATGGCGACTTACAAAGAGTAAATAAGCTTTTATTTGAAAAGGTAAGGACACTTACCTCGTCCAAACAGTCTACGCATAATGACATAGCTGTTCAATGCGACATTGATGAACCTAACTTGGATGAACCACTTAATATAATTAAAGTTAAGGATAAGAAATTTAATTCTAATGTTAAAGACTCGTCATCCAAAATTTTAGATAATGCTAAAACTCAAACAGACACAGATTCTGGTACAACGATTTCTGACTTCTCAAAAAATAAAAATGTTAATTTTATTTCTGTACCTGATTACATTTTAAAGTTTTGTGAGAACAAAACTCCAGATAGGGATTTTTCTGACTGCACAAAAATAATTTTATTGGGTGTTGATGATAATATAGGTGTGCCAGATATTATGATGTCTATAAATGAAATGATTGGCAACACCATTCCTTCCATTCACTTTGGAAGAAAACATAAATTAAGACAAGGTTTAAAATACAATTGGACTATCAGTGTTACATCATGGATTGCTAATTCCTTAATGCAACATGGTAAATTAAATATTAATTCTATTGATTACACTGTCAGGCCATTTATTAATATAAAACGTTGCTTCCATTGCCAACGGCTAGGCCCTCTGGCAAAAGTTTGTGTATATGATTTGGCATGTGCTAATTGTAGTGAATCTCACACTTCAGTTAATTGTAAAAATATTTCAAGATGTATTAACTGCATCGCACATAACCGTACTTACAAGAAGTCTTTAGACATAAATCACCCTGCTTTTTCTCCCTTTTGTGATACATTTAGATTTTATTTTAAGCAAAAACAGTTTTTTTTCAACGTACAACATAACTTATACATACATCCTCCTTTCAGGCATGCTAGTGCAAGGTTAATTCTTATTCATTCATTTACACATTTTCTTACTTAACTTTATGCGATACATGGCTTTCTTCGCTCCCTTCGACCGTGAATGTTTACATTGTTCGCATGCGTTTATTCATAAAATAAACGTAAACGATTAATAGGGTTTTTTTTTTTCTCATACATTTTTCTTACACAAATATATTTGTTTTCTTAGGATATACAAATTTTGAAACATTGCTATTTAAAGATTGATTAATGTCAAATATTTCATGGTCTGTGTTCTTCGTGCAATACACTTGTCTCGGATTTTCTTTCATTCAACTGTTTCAGGTCGACAGGAATAGATGAATGATTCCAAATTTCACATTTTTGATTTACTGTTAGTTTTCTTCTGGTGGTTAAGCCCTAATTGCCAGTAAGACTTCAGCGGTGGATCTCAAATGTTTTTCCTTTATTTTCTGTCTACTTTTCTTGGTTTGCTTTCTGATGTACATATTTTTTAAAAAAATCACATATAGGAATACTTAGTTACTTTTTTATTATTTTAGATTACATTTTCATACTTACTTTCCATTGTGGTCACCATGATTTCAAAAAATATTACGTCTTTTTGGTCATAACTTGGTGTAGATATTCTGTTTCTTTGTAGGTCTTTCTGATCATCAATTGCACTTTTTTTTTTACACGCAGTGTTTATGCGAATGTTCATTGGTTTACCAATATTACAACGTTGAGTTTTCTTACAAAGGTTTTTCTCTTTTGGTGTACTTCTGGATTTTCGCAAATGACCCTCACTCACAAAAACTTCGCTTGGCATGCAGCAAGTACAAAATATTTTTTACAAAAGGTTTCTACAATGGTTTCTACATCGTTTTACAGTGATTTTTCTTACAAAGGTATATTTTTGCAGCATGCTATTCAGATGAAGTTACTTACAAACATATTAATTACATGTGCAGTTGTTTGGTTAGTGGTCCTCAGTGCAGTTTTTGGAATATTTTATGTCATTTGTTTAGAATACATTGGTCGTTTCTTTTAAATTTTCATTAGTTATGAATGATTCAATACAGCTCAAGTTGCTTCCTTCCCACTTGCACTAGTGTTACCAATTATTCCATGTTTTCCTGTTTACACATGCAAATATCATTACATTTTGGCATAATTCAGATAGATATATACACTTTTCTGCATAACATATGTTGATGTTTATGTATGATTTACATTTGCTTCTTCAAATTTCTTTACTTTCAATTGGGTACGCATGATATACAGTAGTACTTCACGCCGCATACGCGACCATTAATAGTTTGTTTTTCAGTCAATGTATACTTATACACATACTATCTGTATTATCATTATACCTAAGGAGCTTACTGCTTCTTTATTTAAAATTCTATCAAAGTGCAATTTTTTTACTACATCTGCCAAAATTCACACATTTTTTTTTCACCTTTAACGCAATATTCGTTCTCTTATAATTTGTAGAAGGTATTTACACGTTTGCTCATGGCACTTTCAAAAAAGCTTACACCCCAGTCAATTTTATACACATCGGTAAACGGTACACGCCAGTCAAGACGATAAAGAAAAAAATTGCATACCTATCAATGTTTTCACACTACTTTTCAGTAAAGGTATTTTATGGGTGATACCGAATAATATTTTATGTGGATTTTTTTTCTTAGTTTACATAACAATACTGTTTTGATAGTCAATATAATTCAATGTCTTCTCTAAATTGTGAATTTCATTTTCAAATTTTTAATGTTTCAGGTCTTAAAAAAAAATACATTTTAATAAATATACACACAACAACACAGTTGTCACGTGAATTAAATGGCTTATGGCAGTGTTTCAGCTAATTTTTTTTTCATATCCTGATTATATAGCATTTCTTGGACTGTCACCTTATGTACACGTTTGTTTAAAATCAATGTTGTGAGCCAAAAAAAAAAAAAAAAAAAAAAAACAGGAAGATATAAATTAAAAAATATATATGCTTTTACTCCTTATTATGGACATTATTTCAGAATCCTTCGTTATTTGTATTATGTTTTTGTTTATCTGTGTTTAATATTATGTGTTTAGTTGCATTATATTACTCGAGTATTTTATTATAATTATAGTATTGGTCAATACACATATTTAATGTTTATTATGACAAACATTTTTGAATTTATTGCCAGTTGGCAACTGACCTGTGGACTTCGGCCTAATGTTTGTTTTATTTGTATGTGCACATTTTTGATACAGGTCATCGTCTGAATATGGCGAATTGAAAAGTGATCACAAATTTTATTGATCTTGCTGCAGCTGTTTCTAAATAGAAACAATATATAATGTCATCTGTATTTGACAAAATTTATGGTACCAATATATTTATATCATGATATACTTTTATTTTAGGATGGTTGCCTACTTAGAGAGAAGTTCAATTGCTGTTGCTTTAATTTGAACATATCTGATTTCGTTTGCATGACTGCCCTATACATAATGTACTCCTAAGAGCATATGAAAATTGATTTCACGCCCTTTATGTACAGTCTTTTCGTTGATTGAAGGGGAGATATATGTGATGTGGAATCACATATATGTTTCTTAAATTATTCCTTTCTCTAAATTTCAGTTAAAACTAATCTTTAATTACTCATTTATTTTATCCTAACCTTTATTTCAGTTCCCCTTGTAACTTTCCTCCAAAAGAAAAGAAAGAAAAGAAATTTAACAGATGCCTTTACCACTAAATCGGCTCTCGCATTCATAAAATTCATTTAGATGATTATTCACGCTGACTAGATAAAAAAAAGAATAAAGATCGACTTTGCTTTCGGCCAGTAGAAATAACTCTTTGATCTCTGCTTAATTTTTGAGTATGTCTTCCTTGTTAAATCATAAACATTTCCAGTAAATGCGGTCTGTATTGTCTTTAACGCTATGTTCTCAAAACTTTCCTCTTAACGTACAAATTGGCGTTCGAATTCTTTTTGGCTTATTTTTTAGGACTGCTATGCTGGTGGCCCTGCCACACAATTCAAAATTCTCCTCATTTTCCAAAGGTAACAGATAATTTTTCTCATATGACATCATTCATTTTTCATGTGCTCTTTTCGCCAATTGTTTGATGCCAATGTGTATATTACAGAATAACTGGCAATTGCTCCCTTGCACTTCATGAACTCAGTCATGTAAAAAAAATCGTCTTCAGAAATTCTATCAGGCACCATCCCTATCCATTTCTGTATGAAAATGCTTTAATTTTATATTGTTACTCCAAATAAACAGATTTCGTAAAAAACCATTTAAAAGCATTATTTCTACACTGATCACAGCCTACAGCTATTTATAGACTCCAGCGAATGCAAAGAAACTGAACCTGGTAATAATTTACGATCTTCAAATATTTTAAAGTGCGGATCTCTACTACACTAGTATTTGTCGAGAATTAAATAAAAATCATGATCATGTGATATAGATTCACTTTTATATTTTAACGGAATAATAAGGCTACTGTAATTTGGGACACGTATTATAGTCAATATACACGTCAGGACATAATGCCGTTATCATCATCTTTTTTACGCTTGAAGGGTTTTGCTATGGACAATTGTGAAATTTGGTATTTTTTTTTTTTTAAATCTAATATTTGAAAACTACAAAATCATTAGATTTGAAATTTATATTTAAAAAATACATTTTTTTACATTTCTAAGGCAGTCTGTTTAGCAATTTTCTGGCAAATATTTTTTGAGCTAATAATGTTTTCAGTCCCTTTCAGGGGCGGTGATGCCGTGAGGTCATCACATATTAAAAATTTTTAAATAAATATATTTCCGTTCAAAAAGCCCCGTTTAATAGAGAAAATGTAGCTAATATCTTCTAGAATCGGCAATAGATGGCAGCACCAAAAAAATAGAATCATTTAGCAGGTCAAAAAAATTTTAATCGACACCATGTTTCAAATCTGTGTCTTTTATTCTTTTTAAAATAAAATAAAAACATAATAATAATTAAAAAAAATTACCAGAAAACAAAGTTAACTAATCATTTAATGTGATAATAACTTTATCAAAACTGTTTAACCAATCTGGTGTATTTTATAGAAAGGGCATTTATTTGATGATCTCACGGCATCACCGCCCCAGTAGGGAATGAAAATCTCCTCCCCTTTAGACTCTTAATACTATACAATTATTATACGAAATAGTATACGAAATATACGGGAATATTATACGAAAGGACATCGTTACAAACATTATGACTTCTAAGTAAAATTTCAATGGATTCACAGATAAAATACGGATTAAGATAAACTTCGAAAAAGCGAAAATGATCATTTCTATGTCTAATCATTACTCTTCAATAATCCGTGAATCCATTGAAAATTTACTTAGATGTCATAACGTTTGTAACGATGTCCTTTCTTATAATATTCCCGCGATTTGGTATAATATCCTTAATATTTCAAGACCTCCTGATAATATGATCTGATCGTTTAACCTCTCTGCAGAGAAATGTTCTAAACTCCGCTTGCGCATGCGTACTACTTTTGTTTTTGTTTTTTAAATGTATTTCTATTCACTCAGTCATCTATTCACTTTGAAAATGAACGCGTGTGTGTTCGAGAGATCTCAGGGTTGCATTAAATAATATTTTCATATGTTTGTGTCACCTTTTAAGTACTTACAAGTATATTGTAAAGGTTATTAATAACAAGGTGAAAAATTCCTTCACGACACTTGTGTTTAATACAGTGTTTTGACTCTAATGAAGAGGTTTTTAATTAAAAAGAAACCACTGAATTAAATTAGAAAGAAAGCAGTTGAATTTAAGTAAATTTCACGAAGGTTAGATGAAAGAAACATTTGTGCTTTGAGCGTGTTTTACATAATCCTTGTTTTGTAATTTAATTTAATGTTCTTATATTTAAATTGACTAAATACGGGGTTCATTTTTTTTGAAAATTTATAGATGACAATGTTTTCTGTAAGTAATTTTTATGATTCATTTTGCATAGGTTTAATGAATATGATTTGCTGCACAAGAAAATTGACAAGTTTTACAATTTAATCATAAAAATTAATAATAAAATTATTGTCCATAAACAAAAGAAAAACCGTAGATTAATTGAACGTAGAAAATCAGAAAGCTTCCAAAAGGTATTATTCGGAGTCAAATAAAATGATTTCTGCTTTAATATTTTTATTTTCTATTCAAAACGTTTTAAAACTTAAGTCATTTAAATATATATATTTAGCGTTAATATATATGGAAATTTTTCTATAATGAATGTATTCAAATCATATCATCTGACTGCAATTTACAAATATTAAATACTGATTAAATAACAATTTGAATAATTTGGAGTAGCAATAAATTTGCAATATAACTTTAAATTGTATATTCTTTAACTAATAATAACTTTCAATATATGTATATTAGACAATGATATGCTATTTCTTTCGAACAACAATCACAATCTCGTCCCTAAAAAATACCGGTTGTTTACATAAGACAACCATAAAGCAAATGATATGTATCATAGTACGGTTAAATACTGATAATCGCTACTGCAATTTTTTTAACTTCTAAGCATCGCACATTTTCACTTTTTACACCGTCGTACAGGGAAAATGTACTTTTAATTGCAATTTGTTTGAAAACTGTACCTCAATTTATTTTTGAGATATTAATTTTTTGTAGATTTTAATGACATTTCTGCAACGTCGGCTTTAGGATTCTGCAGAAAGTAAAGGGAAAATAGTATATTACTATCTCTTTCTGTTGCCATTTTCTTATAATTAAAAAAATGTAATTAAAATACGTGACATTTTGAAAATATAGAAATGAATGTTGTCTGATAAAACAATGAGCTATTATAAACTATATTTTATTTTAAGTATTCATATTAATGTTACAAACATATGAACGCATGTGTATCATTAGATAGCGGATTTTTTTTTATCGAGTTTCTTGAATGACGAATTCGCTTTTAGCTGAGTTTGTGTATTATTCTGCAATAGTGACGTCATATGCATACTTTTCTGTAGATGTAGTATGTTTAAGACTGAATTGTAAATATGTAATTCTTCAGCTGATGTGGGTGACGTCCATTTATATAAATTAAAACTGTGTATTTTAAGTCTTAAAACTGAAATATGTTTCGTACTATCTATATTTATGTATATAACTTATTTTTCATCGGCGGCGACACTAAATTCTGAAAAAGCAGAATTCGTGTTTTCTAGATTTTTATTTCTTTTTCTTATATTCATATTAGGATAAACTTTAATGATGCAAAATATTTATGTATAAATATGATTTCAACATTGTAAATATTGGATGCTTTAATTGTGCATACAAAAGACAAAACAGCTATTTCAATAAATGTTCTTTTTTTGCTTCACACAATCAACAAAAAATGCAAAATTTTATTAACGTGCGGTAATGTAAGTCTTTTAAACTCTTTTCTGTTTTCACATTTCCTACTTTCAAAATACATCAATTAAAACGAAAAAGTCCCTATTTCTTTTATGGTCGCTTCAACGAGTTTTTGTAGAATACAATTTAAACCACTGTTTTAATGTAGTCTAATAGCGCAAGAAATCAAAAAAGTTTAATTCGAAAAAGTTTTTAATGTTCAGAAATATCTGCAAATTTTAATGAGAATCAGAATAACTATAAAACTTCGAAAATGGTAAAATTTAATTATTTTTTCTAGCGGGAAAATTTTTCTGAAAGTCTAAAAGCATATAATTATTACAGCTGTGAAAAAGTACGAAAAGTACTCAATGAATAACCCCGGAAAATTTAGGATATTTTTGTGCTAGTAGATTGTTGTAAATAAGAAAACAGTTTTATTCTAATTCTATTTTAAATTAGAATGCATTTGCATTCAAATGATGAGACATGTCACGATTTTATTAAATAGAAAATTATAATAAGTAATTTATTTTTTATTGTGACGAGGAAATAATGATATATTATATTTATATTTTATGTTAAAAAAAATAATCAATTTGTTTTAGACTTCGTACGTATATAGAACACAGAGCAGGAATTAATGTATATTTGATAAATTATATTGTTATTTTTTTATATATTACAAATAATTAAATCTTTAAAATATTAAATCTTTATCGTTCATGAAAAGATATTAATTGTAGATATTTTGATGCATATTAAGAATAGATATCAATCTGCAAATCGATTTTCTATCGCTTAGTATTTTTAAGTTAATATGATAGATAAATAAAAACAATACATGGTCGTATCTGTCATTAATCGAAACTGAATGACGATCAGAAATTATTCTATCGAAAAAAACTAGAAAATAATATTTCCCAAAACAAATTAATCTAATACACAGCACATCTCTAAAACTCATTAAATAACCAATGTAATGACTATGGTGTTCGAGATCACTGAAAACTTGTGTCATCGAATATGTTCATCAAAACATAATTTTTCGTCAATTGTATGCAAAAGTTTGTTTAACAATTATTATTTCCACTATCAGCAGTATAATGCGTATGATTTCCTACAATTAATTACCCAATAAAATAATTTTATTTATATTATTTATATTTGAATAAAAACTCATGAATGAATGAATACACGGTCGTTATGGATGGGATATCATTTACTTTACTTTAGATTCATGCTGATGTTTTTGTTACATAAATAACAGAATATGAATATGATATGCTCTTATCAATGTTGAAACTTACTACTAAAAAAGAGAGAGAAGAAAATGAGAAAAAGAAAAATCAATAACTGACACTTATCATGTATCAGGTCAATCTGCCTTGCATTACCCAAGCAGAGAATTTATAAACTAAACATATAGTTTGAAAATACCATTATATAATAAATTTTAACGAAAAATTTGTGATAGACCTAAAATGTAGCATAGATGATGAAATGACAGTGATATACCATACTTAGACACTAACTAGACATTACTTTGAAGTTTCGGTGCAAAATCGAATTTAGAACTTTTCCTCTTACGGAAAACTTAAGAATAGAAATTTGAAACAGAGTAAAAAAACATTAATAATAAGAAAGAATATGAAATTGTCATAGGACATACCACCCAAGACCTTCATTGAAATGAACGGAACAATGATCCCTCAATATGAGAATACGATATATGGGATATGAAACTTTATCGGTTAAAACCAATTCAGAGAAAACAAAATCACAAACTATCTTCTCAAGGCCGCTTTTATCGCCAAGTTAATTCTTGTTAACACGTGTCACTCGCATAATCGAACTCGTATAGGTGAACATCCCAAATTCCGGAATATTGGTTTGCCAGAATTTGGACAAAAGCGTCAAAGCTGTATCTAACCTTGTAGGGAGTTCCTTGTATGTCCCGACTCTCATGTATAATCACTTAAACTTATCAAACGACTGTTAATTTATGTTACATGACATGAAATATGTTTTAGTGGATTGTCTATATTTTTTGTAAACTGAAAAGTCAACTCCTCATGTCGTATTTATTCATATATATGTAAAAAGGCGTTAGTTTAATTATATATTAAATTAACAATAAAATAATGTCCATGCACGACTAAGAGATCTGAAACTGCTTACATTTTTTATAATAGGATAAAAACTCTTTGATGAATCGATACCACCGCGTTACACTATGTTGAAATAAGCATACCATTATTCAAACCAATTCGAATGACTGTATTAATTTTAACCCAGCTATCCTAATTGGTAAACAACTCATACAAATTATCATTTTCCAACTGAGTGAAAAAGATTCTGCGCAAGGATTCGAATCCGAACCTTTGACATAAGCTACCAATGCTCTGGCAGTTGCACTATTCTGAACAATTCTCGCGGACCATTTTCACCCCGATAACCTACTTCATTATATAACTATATTAATTTTAACCTAATTATTCAAATAGATCATACGACTTATAATTTTCTAACTGAGAGAAAAAATTCCAGGCCAGGATTTGAACAAGGAACCTTTTATGTAAGCTGCCAATTAACTGCCAGTTGAGCTATCCTAGACAAATCTTGTTGTCCATTTTCACCACGAGAACCTTGTTCATTATATAACTCTAATAATTCTAACGCAATTATTCTAAATGGTAAATACATCATGCGGGTTGTAATTTTCTAACTGAGTGAAAAAAATTCCTCGCCAGTAATCAAACCAGGATCATTTGACGTAAGCTGCCAATTCTCTGTCAGTTAAGCTATCCTAGACAAATCTCGGACATATTTCATCCCGAGAATCTTGTTGATTGTATAACTATATTGATTTTAACACAATTATTTTAATATATAAATAAGTACCTGGTAAACCGAGCATCACTCAATGATTTTTTTATTCTGCGATCATATTGCACTGAAAATTTTTTATTTATTTATTATTTAAGCGTATTTATTTCTACATGAAAATGTCATTTCTACTTTCTAAAAATAATAGTAACACATACTAAATATTCGTTTTTTGAGCCTTTTATTTATTGACACATCTATATCCATCTCTTAGTACTTTCTAGTAAACCATTTTGTTACGTATTTCTGCAGTCTTTTAAATACTAAATTCATTGGTAGTTGGGGGTATTCAATACTTCTTTCCATACAACATTATGGTGTGATGAGGATTTTCTATAGGTAGAAGTACCTTTAAGTTTTTTTGCCTCTTAACCCTGGAAAAAGCAACATAGAGCATTCTATGCATAAAAACAGGTGTCTGTAAGTCGACGCCAACAAATTCGAAGGTCTGACCTTAAGCTTTATGTATATTTATTGCAAATTATGGCCTCACAGGAAATTGGTTCCTTTGCATGTTGCATCTAAGTTTATCTCTGCTTGAATCGAGAGTTATTCGCGGAATAAGTACTTCGGTACCTGAATATTTTCCTGTGATTAATTTTGCTTTGATTATGTTATTGCAAAGATTAGACTTGTTGCATTGCAAAGGCATTTTAAAACATCTAAATTGCGCAATAGTATGATTATTGCGTTATTTTTAAGCTTTAACTCATGAATTGGCAAATCAGCTATTTCGATGGAATTGAGAAATTCCATCGTAAACTGGACTGCTCCTTCAGCTTGATCTTTGAAGGAATCGTAGCAGTGGTAGATTTTATACTCTCCAAGAAGCTCTTCAATAATCTCGGCGTTAATTTTGCTGACATCTTTATTTAATGGCGCAAGGATAGCTCGATACTTCATTTCTTCATAACCTCCTTCCATTAAGCAGTTTCCAAAGACTTCATCAATGAGATGACGATTTGAAAGTATATCTAGGTGTAGTTCGCTTTCACCCATCGCGTTCTCAGGTAGCTCCCCATTTCCAAGTTTCAAAAGATATTTGGCAAATTCTCTTTGTTCCGCATCAACGCGCATGTTATCTGTTAATGAAACTGAATTGAAGTGGTGCCACAGCTCACTTTTTTTATTGATAAGTACAATATTTCACTTCTGTTTTTTCGTAGTTGAACTGGTAGACATTGAAGGAAGTCCCCTCCTAGGATCATAATCTTTCCACCAAATAGCAAAATTGGATTTCCAATCTCAACACAGCATTTGATCTATATTGTGAAGTCCGTATCTTGGCAGCATAGGAGCTTCATCCATCAAAAATACAGCAACTTTGCTGAGTTCGACTGCTTTAGTGGATCTAGGTTTGATGTTGAAAATTGAATCCGATGTCAATGGAGCTTTAAGCCCAAAAGTCTTGTGGGAAGTACTCCCTCAGGCAGCATAATAGAAGCAATCCCAGTGAATGCATGCACTTTACTTTATGTTTTGTCCTGAAAGTATGTAATAAAGAGTTTTGTATGTAAAAGTCTTTCCAGTGCCTCCAGGTCCATCAATAAAGAAACCTTTTGATCGAGGGGTTGAATCGTTTACTGAATGTAAGATGGTATCAACAATTTCAATTTGTCTCCCTTTAAGAAGTTAATACATATGTTCTCCAATAGAAATAGATTCATTGGTGTTCATTGTTTCTTCATTTAGCTCGTTCTCGTATACATCAGTATCGTCCATACCAAGTTAATGAACCCTGTATCGGAAATTCCTACCTTCAGTAGCTTCTATATTTAACCTGAATGTGATAATTCGTTAAGCACGCTTAAGCGCTTATTCGACAGAATTAACCATCCGTCCTGTTTCTCGAATGATGTCTTCAGCCAGATCTGTCTAAAACATTTCCCATAGGCGTCTTGGATTTTTAGGAGATCCAAAAATGAGAATCTGTGTAAACAGCATTCTCATGACTTTAGGCATCTTCGGCATAGCAGATTCTCGCAGACTTTCAATCCATTGTTGGTCATCGTAAGTTAGTCCACGAACTAAACAAACTTGCTTATATGGTGCATATGTAAGCCATTAACTGTTAGCATATCTTCGAAGCTTGTTGCATTCTTAACATAGTACAGCAACAGTCGTAAGTGGTAGAGTTCTGACTGGGAGATGAAATTTACGTTATGTATTCGACCAATAACGCGCAAACGGCGATTTCTCTGAATCCATTCGCTGGATTTTCCATCCCCATTTGAAGTATTTAGGAATTTGCCAATAGTAGTGATATATAACTTCTTGAGAATTTCCATTCAGAAGATTATTTTCTTCTGTTCGTTTTATGCCTCGATTATGCCGGAAATATGCCTCTAGTGTTCAACCTTTCTGACCCGTATTTGCTAAATCTTCTTGTGCTAGATCAATGTTTCCAATTCGAAATTGACCTGGTAAATTGATATCTAAGCGTTGAACAGAATGGCTTTTCTTTTGAATCTCGTGGCCAAATAATCGCCAAAATGCTTCTGATGGAGTAATATCGACCTTCAAAATAGTTGTCTACTTCATTGTACATAAGTTTTCTTTGGTTTTCAACGATCTTTATTGTTGCACAATCATCCCCTTTGTAGATATATTTTACAGCAGGAATATTTCCTACATATTCAACGTTTATATGACACTTGTATCTCTTCAACAGCATTGTATGGAGCTACGTGACGGTTATCTCTTGTTATTTTGCAACCATTTATATCATTTCGATAAACAGCATGCTTGTGCGAAAATTCTAAACTATGTTGATCCAACTGTAGATTGTATCTACGTTGATAACTTGGTTTTCTTCCTCCGCGAAAGAAGTGATTTCGTTAAACATTTTAAGGTAGTTGAAATGAATCAAGTTCCTCTGTGTTACGGATTCTATCTTCAGGAGTCGTAATCGGTAGCAGATGCATATGTGGGAGGCCACGTTTCTGGTATTCTATTGTACAAACGTAAGCAGCAACCTTCCCAAATACTTGTTTTTGTCCTTTTCTTCAATAATGTGATCGAATTTAATTTTACAAACTCTAGCGACGAGATCAGATCTATATTGAGCAGGTTGCTCAGGTATTATTCCATTTTCTAAGACAACTCTTGATGCCTCTTTGACTTCTGGCCATTCAGGATTTGATGTCACAGTGATAAAGAAATCTGGCGATCCATATTTGTAGACAATGGCCACACATCTTCGAAGTGTTTAACATAGTATCGCATCGATCCAATGAATGAAGATTGTAGTATTATCTTTTCACCAACAACGGCATTTTCTTTTCAGCGAGTGGATTAATAATGTGGCTAACCCCAGAATATTGGTCAGCAAGAATTTTTTTTATTAGCCTTGATCCATTGGATGCGATCGCGCACTACTCTGATTATATATGAACGAGGTATTGTTGTAAAAGCCGACCACCAAAATGCAAAGCGTTGAAGTGTATTTGGCGCAAATCTGCACCTATAACAGCTGATTCTGGAGGCAGGTATTTAGTAAGTTCAAGTCGAAAAGCAATTCTATATTGTGCTACTTCTAGACGAGTAAGATGCTGACGACTTGTATAAGGTGTTTGCAACTGTAGATCCACAAAATAACCAAATGTTCCTTTGGGGTAAAATAGTGGATAAGTGAATGGTTCTATCAGTTTATCAATATTACGCAAATTGACAATTTTTTTTCCAATGTACCACAATTTCGTTATCTGGAATGCTTTGATCGGCGTTGAGTGTAAGCACGGTGCATACATCATTGGTCATAGGGACATTGAGTCTTCTGTAATCAGCATTTTCTTGCATTGTTAACAGAAGTTTGACATATGGAGCATTTATTCCTTCTGCTTTAGCATGTCGATTCACTTCTTCTTCAGCTTCTCGTATCATCATAAATGATTGTGCAAACATATTTTGAGACCGAAGAATATGCTCTAAAAGTTCCAATAAATTTCGTCTGATTCCATGGTTGAGAGGATATTCGAGTCTTTCGTTAACAGCATCTTCTGAACTTAAAAAGTACATCTGACCATATTGCGGCCGTTCGAATTAACCTTCGTTGTTTTGTTTTGGATGAGCTGCCATATTCATCTTATGATAAATTTTTCCGCTGGCGACAAAGCTGTAAATACCATAACTGTTAATTGTTCGATCATCATGTGCCTTAAATGAAGTCAAAACAAAGCATGAATTTAAATTGCGAATATTTTTGTGGAAATTTTCAGCAAATGAATGGTATATTAAGAAGAGACGCACCAATTGATTTGGAAATATGGGGGAGTCAAGCTTAATTCGTTCATGTAAGCAGCAGTCGCCAAATGAGTCCTGGTTAATTTGATTAGACACACGTTCTTCTGGAAAATGAATTGCTTTGCAATGAGTACATTCAATGTTAAAAGAACCCAATTTTTGGTATGTTGCTTCTTTGTTAATTGCGCACTTCCCTGTTCGCGTTCGTTTCTTTACTAAAATTTGCAGGCGTCTTATGTTGCGGCATCTTTGTACTTCTAAATCTTAATCTTGTCGCTTATTTATTTCATTTGCTATGTGCTGAATGGAACAATGCTGCATTACACGTATGGGTTGAATGCGGGTTTCGTTTGTTTGCCAAATCTTTTCCGTCTTTTTAATGTACGCAATTCATCTATTTCTTGGGATCCAGATTCATTAAGTCAATACATGATATCTACGATCCTTAGTAGGCTTCTTTCTTTCGCAGCACGCATTGGTCTAGACGTTGAAATATCATTTTCAATTTAAGTATTTCTAATCAGACTCGGCATTCTTTCAATAATGTTGAACCCTCGTTTTTTTAGGCCGTTCTTCAGACATAATGAATTTCCAATTATACTAACTAAATTTAAAGAAAAACGAATACTTTAGTTCTAACTTCGCAGTATTAGAAATATTTATTTTTTTCAATAAACATAGAAAAGTGATAGTTACTAAATATTAGTTGAATATCAATAAGTCATGGAGTCAATGTTTGTCTTTACAGGTCCTAGTCTTAGCACGGTCAGAAACTAAAAGTCACAGAAAATGATGTCATAGATGTGCAAAAGTTGACATATTTCCCTTTTAAAGAGAAAAAATACTTTTTTCTTTTAAATATAGTGTCATTTATTCAGTGGGTGGAAGAAATATAAAATTTAAATTTTTTATTCCGAAGCATTTGTTTGAGTACGTAAATAATATATTTTAAAGTAAAAAACAGAAAAGAAAATAAAACATTGCATATAGCCGGAAATTTGGATTGTCATACATGAAAATAAACTATTTTTATATGTATACTCCATGTTTTATAAATTAAATGATTATTAACAAGATACGTTGTCTAAGTCAATGGCTGGCGACAAAAATGAGCTATGTGGGCAGATTGACAGAAAAATGATCTTGCTTTTAAAATTGCTGCTAATTTTGAGCCAGGGTATATCGCCATAGCAACAAACTATACAGATGTTTGTAACAATATGGCAGTGGGTTTAAATTTAGAAAAAGTATAAGCGCAGTTATTTATTAAGAAATATTACTAATGTTTATGAAAATATTTAAATTCACGAAATCAGCACTTGGTATAATCAATCATTTTTTTTTTGTCCTAGCCAGTTAATACAAATTTTACCGTATTTTGGATCTACATAAGTCGTTATCTAGTGCTCGATTAAGTGTAAAAGGTAATCTTTTAGTGCCACTTTTGAGATCACCTTTCATTGTGTTGGCGAGGATTCCGACTACGGATGATTAAATAAAAAAAAAATTGCATTTTTTCTACCTAAGTCGAGACTTAGTTCGAAGGTTTTCTCATATTAGAATAAAGTATATTTCATAAAAATCGTCAGAATGTTTTTCGAATAATACCACCCTTTTGAGTGATGAGCTTATTTTAACCACAGTAAACGATTTTTCTCGAATTAACGACCTAGCTAGATCGATTTATTGAGCTCGAATTGGAATAGGCGTCATGTTTTGTGAAAATCGTTAGAGCCCTTTTCGATATATAGCAATATTTTCAGTGCTGAGTTTGTTTTAATCGATCAAAACTAATTTTCTCCAATTCGAAATCTAGCTAGATGTGTTCCTCGTGCTCTAATTAGTATAAAAAACACGTTTAGTGTAAATTGCATGAGAATATTTCGATTTATAACAATCAGAAGTTTCAGCTAAGATCTTGTTGTACCCTGTAAAAACGAATTTTCTTGAATTCGGGACCTATCCAGATCTTTTTCTTGTGCTCGGATTAGAATAGGCTTCAAGTTTTGTGAAAATCGTTAGAGCCGTTTTCGATATATAGCAACATTTTCAGTGCTGAGTTTGTTTTAATTGATCAAAATTAATTTTCTCGAATTCAAAACCTAGCTAGATGTTTTTCTCGTGCTCTAATTAGTATAGAAAATACGTTTAGTGTAAATTGCATGAGAATTTTTCGATTTATAGCAAGCAGAAGTTTCAGCTAAGATCTTGTTTTACCCTGTATAAACGAATTTTCTTGAATTCAGGACCTAGCAAGATCTTTTTCTCGTGCACGATTTAGTATATGAGGCAAATTTCGTGAAAATCGATCCAGTAGTTTACGATATCATTCATAATCGTGAAAATCGCTTGCTCGTTTAATATATATGATACATAAGAATTGTAATTTTCCAACTGAGAATTCAATACAAAATGAAACTGCCAAGCGTCTTGGAAATTATTGTTGTCGAGACTATTATCGAGAAACAAATGTTTGTTGACATGTCTGATTCATCTAAACGCAATCGTCCAGAGGATTGTTGAGAGGTTCTGGAGTGTGGAATGTCTTAGTTTGAAGAATGCTAATTCCAATCAGAGAATGCGCCCCGTGTGCTTGTCATTACTTAACTGATTAAGTGCATTCTACTTCGACTGAGCAGCAAAACGTCGTAGAACAATATATTACGAATAATCTAACTAAATCCAGTAAAGTAATTTCTTGACATGATACATTACTCTCCTTTAAGAATTTTTTTAATAGCTGCCACCCATTACAAATTATTTATTTATTAAATAACCCAAGCATTATAATAAATCTGGACATAATCCTTCGTGTAATGCAGTTTTATATATACCGCTAAAATATTAGGAAAGCACATGCGTTTTAACCAAATTATAAACATAACCTATAACCTATAAATTATAAGCATAAGATCTACCTTCTGCGGCAAACTGTGCTCATTTATATGCTTTACCTAAGGTTCATAAACCTAATATTCCGTTTTTCCCCATCGTTTCCGATATTGGTACTGCCTCCTATAAGTTTGCAAAGCATTTAGTCTCTAAGTTTTCGCCCCTCATGGTTAACAATATTTTTACGTCAAAAAAAAAAAAAAATTCAGTTAAATTTGCTAATAGAATTCGTAACTTCAATCCAACAGGCTATACTATTGTTTTGTTCGATGTCCAATCTCTTTTTACAAATGTTCCTGTACAAGGTGCTTTAGATTGTTTGAGAAAGGGATTAAATGAGTTTCACTATTTTCAATATGAAATTGAGAACCTGGTTTCTTTAACCAGCGTTTGTTTGTCTCAAAATACTTTTGTGTTTCAAGGGAAGTTTTATAAAATGTCGGAAGGTTTAGCTATAGGTAACCCTTTAAGCCCAGTTTTGAGTGATATTTATCTGCATTATTTTGAAATTAAATTATTTAAATTAATATAATTTCCATTTTATACTCGTTACGTAGATGATTCCTTTACTTTGCTTGATTTGTCTAAACATAATATTTGTCGGGTCTCCTCTAAGTCCACACAACTTTGAAGAAATCCTTTACTATTTCTATGCTGCCTTCATCGACATGAGTACGTGATATTGGTCACGCTATGAGAGGATTGTTGAAAAGAAAACCAACTCTTTCAATTAAACTGAACTAATAATTTATTTACGCATTATTCACTGATAACAAGACACTATCTACAACTAAGAACTCGGATATAGGTGATCGGGCCCAACATTAAATTAAATACAGTAAATACTTTCTGTGTACTGTTAAACTACTTTATATTTCTCTCACCCTATTCTAGTTAAATTAGATTTATCGGAGATCACTATTAATCTCCTAATACATTAGCTCCATATTCTATGAGCTTCACCGTTTAACCACGCTCTATCCAAAAGCTACTCTCGAACAACTCACACCTTGGGTTCCAGGCATCAACTGGGCTCTGCGAGAAAGTGACCACCCACTTTCAGCTAGACGCCTTAACTGATTTCCCTCAGCTTATATGACTCCTCTCCCCAAAATATAATCGGTGTTTCCCTTCTGCCATCAGGGTCCCCTTCCCTTCCTTCAGCCAATCAAACCTCCCCTGTCACATTCCGTGACGTCCGTTATTTCGTTATCCGGTTAAATCCTTTTGTCTGCCTTATCTCAGGTATGCATTTGAATAGCGCAGGGACCCCACTCTATTCATAAACTACATTCCTTCAACTACCCTATCTAACTCACTAGTTCGGATTAAATTTCAGATAAGAAAAAAAATTACTTTAAAATTCCCAGTACACAGACAATATACAAGCAAGAAAATAATATAGAGGGTGTCCCAAAAATGACCGACGATTTTAAAATTCAATAACTTGCAAACGGTGACAGATATTAAAAAAATTCTTGCAGGAGGGTTATGTATGATGTCAGGAGTTTTTTCACTGTGATTCTTGATTTTAGTTCGAATTTCAAACAATAGATGACGCTGACAGCGATTGGCACTCAGTCGAGGCCGAAACTGACGCCACTCAGTATTGATGAGAAGGAAGGAGATTAATGCTATGGAATGGGTCCCATTCGCCAGTACAATCTTGTTCTTAAACCCCGATTCTGAACTCATTCGATATGATTTCAATGGAATGCCTTGTTGCCATGGAAACAACAAATTATTCGATAGTGGAATACAACGTTCAGAACTGCATTGTTTCGTGTATTTCGATTTGGCCGTGATCCGCATGAAATAACCTTTATTTTTTAAATAAGATTTTTTTTCCGAAATTGAGTATTTATGGATGAAAAACAGGAATAAAGTTTCATATTTAAAATCCAAATTCAACGAATTTCAGTTTTTATTTTTATGCATTCTTTTAATGAAAAATTAATTTTTCATATGTTTTGGTAATATTTTAATATATATTCTTTATTCTCTATTATTCTGTAATTAAAATAGTCTTGCATCGAGTTTGACATCCAATTTCAATGCCAACCACGTGGATTGAGTATCTTGCTATAGCGCCTAGAATATATAGTGTGAAAATCAGCTATCCCAGTAATACTTAAAAAAGCGCTAAAATATTGTATCCCTTAAATGTGCAATCATACTGCTACAATATGCAGATCGCAGCGACATCTGCAGGATATTGTCTACAACTGCAAGAAATTGCTAGTCTATACAATGTAATACTAGTAATACGAAAATCCCGCAGATGTCGCTGCGATCGACACTTGAAATTTTAGCAGTATCATCGCACATTTAAGGGATGCAAATTTTTAGCACTGTTTGGATAGCATATTTCCACACTAGGTATTCTAGGTGCTGTAATCTTGCTGAAATTGATTCTCTATTTATGTCTGAAAAGAAAGAAAGTCTTGAGGTTAAAATCCAAATCCATCCATTTTTAGTTTATATTTTTATGCATTATTTTGATGAAAAATTAATTTTCATATGTTTGGGTAATATTGCAATATTTTAGTTTTTATTTATTAGTATTTTGTAATTTATTAAAAAGAGTTCTGTAATGAGTGACGTAACTTGATTTTTACAGCTGAATTGGGGAGTGGTGGATGGGGCCAATAGATTTTCCTGCACATCTGCGATTTTCTGCTTCTTTGACATTTTGTTATCATTAAATGAAATATATTTTAAGATTTTATTATATTACTAATCTTACAGGTTGCCAACAAGGTAAAAAAAAAAATGAGCAATTTCAAAAATGTTCTTTGAGGCTCACACTTAAAATCCTTCTCCATCCACTATACGAAAGTCAGCATTTATGTTAAACAAACTTTATTATAATCTGAAAGTTAAAAAGAAATAAAAGTGCACCTTATTTCTCACATATTCCCACTTTTTTTTACACTTTTCTCATGGTAAATACACAGTTAAATTCATCATTGAATTCGTTGAATTTAGTTCGTTTTCACCCCAACAATTTTTTAATTTTGTATCTGTAAAAAAAGAAAAGAGTTTGTGTCTTATTAGCAATGAGGCGCTATTTGGGTAAACTAGGGGAACCCCTCCCCACCCCCGTCCCATTAAGAAATTTAGATTATAACGGCCATAACATATCAGCCCCCCCAAAAATTCATTTCTTTTTTAATATTTCTTAAAGAATGAGTTTATAAAGTGTATTCAAATATGTCACTAATTTTTAAAATGAAAAATATGAGTGTTTTGGAGCATTCAAAGACTTTTTATATGTAAAATATTACACCATTTCAAAGGTATTTGAAAAAATTAAAGGTAAGTATACTAAATAATACAGGAGGTGGGGAGGGTGCAAAAAGTCCGTATTTTGTTACTAAAAATTAAAAAATAAGCTTCAACATTCTAAATGATAAATTCTGTTAAATCGCGATTTAGTGCTAAATCGCGATGTTAGATGGATGGTAAATCGATTTAAGAAATTCCTATTTCGCACAGTCCTACTGGTTACCTAAGCAGAATGCAGCAAACCTTACATTTCTATCACCACCCATTTTTCTTTAATTGATCTTTCAAATCGTCGGTCATTTTTGGAACACCCGGTACATTATAAGAAATTTTAGATCTTTTAAGGAAGTTCGTCAGTAGACTTTTATGAATGTTAAAAAATAATCGTGAAAATGGTTAACAGTATATTGTTGTTCAAAATAACTACACTGTTAAAAATATCGTGAAAAATTACCTCTGTTTTTAAAGGCTATCTATTTTCTCACCAATGAGAACGCTACATAAACACCTATCGAGCGTTCTCATTGGTCAGAAAATAGATAGCCTTTAAAAACAGAGGTAATCTTTCACGATATTTTTAACAGTGTACCTCAAAGCAAATAATAGAAGTAGCCTTGTTTAACCAGTTCTGAACCAACACCGGCGCTATTACATATAGCGCCGGTGTTGTCTGAACGCTGCATTCTACTATCGAAGAATTTGTTGTTTCCATGGCAACAAGGCATTCGATTAAAACCATATCGAATGAGTTCATAATCGGGCCCTAAGAGCAAGATTGTACTGGCGAATGAGACCCACTCCATAGCCTTAATCTCCTTCCTTCGCATCAATGCTGGGTGAAGTCGGAGTGTGTTCAGAAGTGCACTTCGCGCAGCGCGCGCGCTCAGAAGTTTATGCCATGGAGTAGGTCTTATCGAAGAAAGGAATTTTAACATAATTCAATTATTTCATTATTTTTATGGTTCAAAAAAGGTAAAACCAACGACTATATTTCTTTATCCTTCCAAAACATGGTTTTCGTAACAGGACTACATGCCTATGTTCACTCAGATAAAATCTAAAATAGTCGGGAAAAACATCACGTGACCTTCTTTATCTACTTTAGCCCATTTAGCATTTAAAATTAGTTAACCAACCGCACACAAACTCCGCTCAAGCTGCTCAAAACAATTGTGTGGGCGATTTGATCACGTGATTGTGCGTTTTCTGCTTATGTGTTATTGGTTGTGCTTTGTTTGGTAGGTTGATTGATACAATTTAAGAATTCAACTGGTGATCTAAAAATTTTAACTTTTTAACAATTTTCTTTTTATTTATTTAAAAATGATTTATCAGTTGATTTATAACTTCTGTGATAAATAGAATGCTGTTAGTAAACCACGATTGTGATATCAACATATGAGATTTGTTTGTAATCTACTATACTGGATGGATTTCAATGGAATTTGCACTGTTAGACAGTTTTTTAGAGAAGGTTTTAGTATACATATTTCTTATTTTATGATTGCATATTTTAATACCGTGTGGATAACAGACCAAAATACATCATAAAACATGAGAAATAAATGGCATTCAAAATTCTGTTAGTATAAGCAAAATACTTACTTATACTTTCAGTAGAAAATTTATAAACATTCTAATCATACTTTATTCACTATAAAACTAGACAGCAGACCTATATATTTTATCTCTTAAAAAAATATATGTACAGCTATTTTTAGTTAAAATAATCTACAACTATTACATTTTATTTTTATAATGTTCAAAATAAAATATGATTTCCAGCCTAGTCTCGATAAAAATTCACTCGTAAAGTATTCAAAAAAAAAAAAAAAAAAAGAAAAAGAAAAGAAAATCAAGGAATTATCCTACGTGCAAAACGATATTTTTGCACAATATATATTATTTTTTCATTTGGATTTGCTTAATGTTTATATCATTATACATATACATATATAATCACTTAGAAACGAAACTTTGAATATTTAAAAGGCGTTCAGATGTAAAACTTTCAGCTCGAAATACCTCATTTTCTCACATTTAAATAAGCATTTTATTATTATAATAAAAATACACGTGCCTCTGTATAATAAAAATAAAAAATATATCTTCATCAAAAATATCTTATTCATTATGAAAAATATAAAACAACCAATAAACAAAACAAAAAAAATTGTGACACGATGTGGGACTGGAAGGATTCGAACCCAGAACCTCTAGTCTCGAGTTCACTGCCTTATCCATTCGGCCATCTAACACACGTTCCTTTTGCAACAAAATATCTTTATAATTAGCACCTTAATTAATCAAATCCATGATCTGTTCCTGAACACACTACGTGTTATTCCATCCATGATATAGACCCACTCCATGTCCCTGCCTCCTGAGCTCGCGCGCGTAGCGCGCGTGATTCTTGAACACACTCTCGGTTTCGGCCTCGACTGAACGTCAATCGCTGTCAGTGCCATCTGTTGTTTGAAATTCGAACTAAAATCAAGAATCACAGTAAAAAAACTCCTGACATCATACATAACACTCCTGCAAGAATTTTTTAAATATCTGTCGCCCTTTGCAAGTTATTGAATTTTAAAATCGTCGGTCATTTTTGGGACACCCGGTATAACCACAGTTCTAATAGTATCTGTTCCTCAGAACCTGACAATATTAACGCTGTTCTTGATTTTTTTAATTCAATAGATACATGTATACAGTTTACTTTTGAAATTGAAACTCAACAACGTCTATCTTTTTTGGATGTCCTGGTAATTCTTAATGATTGTAAGTTTTTTACGACAGTTTACCTTAAACCTTTTGCTGTAAGTTTATCCCCTCATTATAAGTCCAGTCATCCCCCCACATCAAAAACATGCCGTGCACGTAAAATTTGTTCAAATTCTGAGTTATTTAATAGTGAAATTAACTATATAAAAGCAGTTGCAACCGATCGTGGATTTAGTTTGAAAATCATTAACCGTATTTTATCTAAACCTCCGATAATCACTGATTCTGTTCCAGCAAATAAAGAATTTAAAAATGTTATTGTCTCACGTTATTTTAATAAAACCAGTACACAATTTCTCGTTTTCTCAATAGGTTTAGTTTTAAAGTTGTTTTCTCTCCAAACAATAAAATTTCTTTCTCCAATCTTAAAGATCCTATTAACGACCACAATACCTGGGGGCATTTACAGAATTTTTTGTGAGTGCGGCCTCTCTTACATTGGGCAGACAAAGCGTACACTTAGAATTAGGCTAAAAGAACACCACAATTACGTTAGAAAGCAGGAATTTGAGAAATATACAATAGCGAAATCTTGTTGGAATTCCAACCGCAAGTTTAATTATCCAGAGGCAAAAATTATTCAAAAATGTAACTCAGTTTTTGATGTAGACTTTTACGAAGCTCACTATATTCATAAACATACTTCCTCCTTACTAAATGATATGACCAGCACCCCTTTTCTTTCCCCTGCGTGGAGGTATCCTGCGCAGTGACTCTTTTTCAGTTAGTTCTGGTCCATTACGTCATTTCTTTAAGATATAAAAATTCTTGTTTTTGCTTTTTCAATCAATCCATAAGCCAGTACTCAGGGCTATAACTGAGGTTCTTCGAACCCATTTTAATTATTTTTTTTTTTTACTAAGGAAGGGGATCCAGGTATCCTCGAAAAGATCGTATGGGAATTTTTTGTCTTTCTGTACGTTTATTGTGCATAAAATCGTCGTTAAAGATTTTAGCTTTTTTAAAAAATTCGCAAAAAGTTTAATATTTACTTATTAAGATAAGTCTCTTGATAACAATCGTAAATCCAAATAACAATTACCTAAATGTAAAGATATAAAATAAATAAATAAATAAATGAAAAATATTCATGCATTTTATATGCGTCAAAATGAATGCAAGATTCGAAATTGCGATTTAATAGAAGCTATTTGTTTTCATCCTGTCACTCATAAAATTAAACTCATATGAGTTTTTTTAGGTTAATTCGAAACTGGTCAAAATATTAATCCTTTTCTTGGCGAATAATCAGTCGACTAGAAGCTACTCGAACCCATGGAAGTGTAGCGTAATGTTATTTTCCTGTTCTGGTCTTATTTCAAAATCAAGGCATATTAGACTTCTTCAGACATTGCAAGAACATCTATATGCTACCACAAAAATTGACAACCGGCATTCAATGTTATGGCTTTTCAAAATAGAACGCAAAATGTTATGTAACTTGAAAGAATTTCCTTTACTAATTGACAAAAATGAGTTTCTGATTAACGAGAATGAACGAGAGGTATTGGAGTTCAGGGCAGTTCGCAGACGAATCTTAATTCATTCAAGAATGTGACACAGACAAAGTCTGATATAATATGAAAATGACGAAACAGAAGAAACTGTAGAATAATAATATGCACAAAAGTCCACGGTCCTCTTAATGGCAATTTTATGGTAATTTTATTTTTAATGATCTTTAAATACACTTGAGTACGTAGTTTTTTCTTATGCTGGAAAAAGATATCTGTTAATTTTGAAATAATTACAGTACATTTTATTCATATATAAATTGCATGTTTTTTAATCTATTAACTATTTAGGGATGATATCAATTATGAAGTAGGCATTTTCAACAAACATGACAAATAAACAGCCTTAACATAAATATTAAAATTAATAGCATTAACATTAAAATAAATTTAGTTTCCAAAGTGTGTAACATTTTTAATATGTAGAAGCTATTTCAAAATATACATTCTTAATTTGAAAGAAAACATCATTCCGAGTCTAATGACAACTTTTTGGTAATTTTCTTTTAAATGATTTGCAAATACAGCTCATATTCAAAATATTAGAATAATTACTTTTCATTACAAATTGAAAATATCGTTTAGCAATTTAATGTCTAAGACCAATGTCAAACGGGCGTCTTCTTTGCTGCTTTTTTGCTAAAGTATTATCCATTCCCAATGCTATAGCATTGGGAATGGATAGTACTTAAACAAAACAGCAGCAAAATCGACGCCCGTCTGACATTGGTCTTAATGCATATCTCCAAACGATACTTTTATTAAGAACTTATTGTTGATTAAACTTATTTATTATCTTACAATTAATATCATCTTTGAAAAGATTAATTGAAAAAAAATATTTTGAAAAGTCAAAATATTAGAATATTTATTCAAGTGGTTCAAAATATTAGAACATTTCACATTAATTCTCCTTTAATTATCACCAATTCATAACTGGTGGCATCATTGGTTAAATTAAAGACGATTTTATTTAAAATCCGTATTCTTTTTGCAGTTTGTTTGCTTTTTCGTCTTAAAATGGGTCATGTGAGTGATATTTCTGAATCTATTAATCTTTGTATGGATGATTTTTATCGGCACGGTAAAAATCAATGTTATATAGCAAATTATTTACATTGTTCGCAATCAAGCGTTAGTAAAATACTAACACAGTATTCAAAAAAAGGAAATTTTCAAAATAATTGCCGAAATGGCGGCCTAAAACCAAAAACATCTGCTAAAGATGACAGGAAACGGAAGCATATAGAAAAGCGTTAAAAAAAAAAGGTTTAAAAATGTGCGATTCTTGCACCGAAAATGGAAAGAAGAAGGAGTTGAAGTTTCTACATTGACAACATTAAGACGTCTCCATAAATTTAAGTTTGAATCTCGTGCACCGAAAACAAAACCTCTCATGACTGCAAAATAAAAGCGTATGACATTGAATTGGTGTAAATCAAGACGTTTATGGAGCGAACAAGATTGCAAAAATATATTATTTTGTGATGAAAGTATGTTTTGTGTTTCATATTGTAATCAAGATATTCGAGTTTGGAGAATGAAGCAAAAAGCATTTGATAAAGAATGGCTTAAAAGTTCCGCAATGTTTGCTGCTAATGTGATGGTTTGGAGTTTCATGAGTGCAGAAGGACCTAGAAAGTTATGCATCGTCAACGAAAAGGTTAACTCTCAGATATATCATGAAATTTTGGAATATTACATGATTCCATCATGAAAAGATTTATTTGAAGATGACTTCATCTTTCAACAAGATTTTGAGTCACCGCATACATCGGTGCCAAGTAAGAACTGGTCCCGCCAACGCAACATTAAGGTACTTCTTTGGCCACCAAACTCACCAGACCTTAATCCCATCGAAAACTTATGGTGTATAATAAAGAAAAACTCCAAGAAAATCATCTTTCAAGTAAAACTGAGTTAGTGTCAAGTATAAAGTCTATTTTGGGCAAATATTGATAGAAATGTTTGTAAACACCTTGTATATAGTATGCAAGATCAACTGTACACTGTTATGAAAGCTAAAGGGGATGTTACAAAATATTAAATACCATTTACTTCATATTCATAAGGTAATATTGTTGCGTAAAATAAAATATCCTAATATTTTGAACCAATCGAAATTTTATTCTAATATTTTGATGTGTTTCAGAAAGCTGTATACATTATTTATTGTACTGTATTTTATATTTCGTAAATGTTAAAATATTATCTAAACATTCCAGATTTAATTTATAAGAAATTTAATTGCATTTACTTACCATCAAAAAGAAATAAATGAAAAATAATTTTTTCTTATTACCTTTTCTCAATTATTCTAATATTTTGAATATGAGCTGTACACTTGACTGCATTCTTTTTTCTTAAGCTGGAGAAAGATATCTGTTAATTTGAAAATAATTACAATATATTTTATTTATATGTAAATTGCATGTTTTTTTAACCTATTCTCCATTTTTGGGATAATATAAATTATCAAGTAGGCATTTTCAACAAACCTGATAAATTAACAGCCTTAGCATAAATATTAAAATTAATACCACTACATTAAATTAAATTGAGTTTCCAAAGTTTGTAACATTTTTAATATGTAGAAGACAGCTATTTCAAAAAAAGTAAATATATAAATACATGTGGATTTAAAAAATACTTAAAATTTATTTCATCAACATATAAAGCGCAAGAATTTATGTGTTCCTTGTAAAATTCAATAAAAGATTTCGTAACTCTTAACAATTAAAGATTCTTCAGACATTAAAAGAATGTCGTTCTGAAGAAAATTTACAAAACACTTTAAATATTTATTGCACATAAGCTGCTATTATACAGTGTTTTGGTACGTATAATAACCGCATCTTATATCTGTATATCAGATATTCGAGATTCGTAGAAAATGGAATCGTTTAAGCTCTTGAAATTCCAATTTAAATAACTCTCTTTAATAAGAAAAATACTGAAAAGGAACGTTACCAACCTTTTCATTTAATCCCGTTCATAAATATAATATCCAGATAAAATTCCTATAAATGGAAATATAGCATGAAAAATTTTAATAATGCAGAAACATTCTACACTAATATTAGTTTAAAACATTTCTAAACATATATTTTGCAAGCATTTTATTTATGAGACATCAACATTTTTAACCCTCTTTCTTTACAATTATAATTATCTAAAATTAATTATTTTGGTTGGAGATTGTATTAGCAAATAACACATCCATTTTAAATTGCACCAAGTTCAAAAATTCTGTATTGAAAAAAAAATCAATGAAAACTTTCATGAAATTCAAATTCTTCAAATGAAATTCAAACTTTCATGATTTATTCATATTCATATAAAGTATAAGCTTACGCCTGTGGAAACTTTCGCGAGTACGGAGATTCATCGTGAAATATAGGAAGTGTCTGGGCAACGTGCAATGTTCCCACCCGTTGTGAAATGGCGCCACAGACGGTCGCACAGACTAAACCGATGCGGAAAGGCAAGGAAATCCAATAACGTTGAGCACATCAGACATTGTGCAGCAACTTTCACGTATTCGGCAAGTTAAAAGAATATTTGGGTGAAAGACAATTTTCCAACGATGACCAGGTTCAATCAGCTGTTCTACGCTGGCTCCGTGACCAAAGAGAAATTGGTTATCGTCAGGGGATCGAACGATTTATGTAACGTTCCGACAAATGTCTGCAGAGACTGGGCGATTATGCAGAGAAATAGTGTGGTGTAGTGTGTCATATTGTATTGTAGATCGCTTAACGTTAAAGCTTTTTTGAGCGACATTGTTATAATGTAACTTACATTTTGAACGACGCCCTTAGTATTTACATTTAGTACTCTTTTCCATCGAATATGGTATAATGCATTATTCTATATTAATTTTAACCCTTAAATGTATCATGTAGCATATCTGCAATATGTAAAATAAAACAAGTGTGTTTTTATGATATCAGGTAGATTTTCCATTAACTAATCTATTTTTCCTATCTGCTACATTGTTTCCAGAAGGATCATTGCACGTTTCCTCCAATATATTGCAATAGGGTTGGTATTTACTCAATTTGTCTGTGAGTAACAAAGAAAAACATACATTCAGAATTCGCTTATATTTTGCATAGTTTCAATCTTACTCGCCGACAGGTTATTCTAAAGTAAACATTCGCTTACATAAAATAAGGTATCTAAATCCTTGGTATTAAAATTATTACTATTTTTTCAATATTTCTATTACGTCAGTAGTACTTTGCTTGTATTGCAAATGTGCAACATCATGTGAATATTGCATCATACTATTAAGTAATTTTAGGATATTGTATTAAATGGTTTTATTATAGCAGTTGAAACTATTAATTTAGAAATTTAGCACGTTTAGACACTTTGTAATAGTATTGCATCTGAACCAATTATCTATAATAGTGAATTTAATAAAATGCAAATAAAAATTTATTATTCTAAGAAAATCTTTTTGGTTTTTGTTTGCAAAATTGCACCCTAAAGAGAGGAAAATCAAACAACAAAATATAAGGGCAACTAGAAAAAATATAGAAAAATGTCCCAGGACTGTAGACCCACCAAACGGTTTGAGACAAAATAGAAAATGAGACAGTCTAAATCAGTGTCTGCACAAAATACCTTGTGTTTCTATGTTTCAACAAAGACAAAAATTGCTTTAATTTTTTCCTGAAATGACACCATATAGTAATTTTGTACCCGCTGTAACAGATATCCAACATAAGAAAAGTTAACGTATTTCGCGAAAAATATATCTCTGATTTTTTTATTATTATTATTTTTCCCTGTGTAATAAACCTTTCTTAGAATTACATATAATTTTTTCGAAAAAACAAATAGGAAATTTGCATTTAAGAGCTAACACAATTTTCTAATTGAGAAATAAATCATACGAGATAGCAATTTTCCAACAGAGTGAAAAATGATTTGTATACCAACATATTTATTGTGTTAAAATTTATGTAGTGTGATTCCGTATCCAAAGTTTCTTAGAGTCCCAGTCCTTGAGATTTTTCCTGTTGAACTGAATGAGATATCAAATAAGATGTCATAATCAATAAGGTTCTCTGGGTGGGGAACGTCCGCCAGATTTGTCCAGCATAGCTCAACTGGTTCAACACTGACATTTTACGCCAAAGGTTTCTGGCTCAAATCCAGGCCAGGACACTTTTTTACCCAGTTAGAAAATTACAATAAGTATACTTTATTATTATCTTGAATTGTTCACACGGATTCGGTTTCTTTTGCAGTATATAAGTTTAAATTTACGCTTTAGGTGTTAGTTCAGACATAAAATAAATTTCATATGATCATTTCTATAGTATTTTTTCCCCTTTCCTTTGACAAGTTATTTATTATTAAACGAAGCTGCTTTCTACAAAACATTGATAATATGATAAGCATTTCATTTGTAGTTGTTAAATACACTAGACGGTTATAAGAAAGTTTTCCCAGTTCAAGCTTATCTGCATATTCTGAAGCATTACTGAAAAGCTCCGTAATGTGAGAGCTATGGTATCAAACTCTGTAGAACATTATAGTTACCCACGCTTCCAGAAACGTTCTTCTAATTTTCAGATACTTTTAAAAGAAGAACCAATAAAAAACCTAAAACGATGTATGTGAAAAGTATTAACAAAACCCCTGCAGGGAAAAATATCTATTTAATGCGAAAAAGTTTGTCTAAACCCCAGGAACTTTTTTTCTGATATTTTATTATTGTCTTTTGACAAAATGATTTCTGATAATAAGAAAGTTCCTATAATCTTGTGTACGATGTGGTTACATTGAATTTTCAAAACTATTTTCGTTCTGTTAGGATGTCTTTTGTATGTTTAACTTTTTACAGATTATTTAAAATAAATTAACGTAATAAGATCAATTTTTACGTTTAAACTTTTGAAGGCGTGGATAGAAGAATTTCGTGAAAAAACTGGTATCAATTAGTACTTATGAGTAATATACCTATTGAGAAAATGTTGGCTTCAAAAATCTTAGAGAATTTGTATTAAACGCTACTAACATAGATTATGCAAATTGTACTGTGTCAAGCAGTGTTAGAAATTTCCTTTGAAATGACACTGAAAACTTCCATACAAATAATCTATTTGAATTAGGCTCTGAAACTGCACTAGAGCAAGCTCTATGGAAGTAATACGGCATTTTTTCGTTTGTGTTAATTTCACATGGCAAGGGATTAAGATGGTAAGAAAATTGTTTTTATAACCCCAATACATTTTTTGCATAATTTGGTTATAGTCAATTAAATCGAGGTTTTAGAGGACAAAGTGTATTTTTCGTTAGTGTTATTTAGTAAAAATGTATTCATTTCATATTCACAGTGTTTTTTTTTTGTTTTTTTTTTAA
Organism: Maratus speciosus; assembly: GCA_963932465.1. Lineage (NCBI taxonomy): Eukaryota > Metazoa > Arthropoda > Arachnida > Araneae > Salticidae > Maratus > Maratus speciosus. The sequence continues at coordinate 491,720,943 of OZ010789.1, forward strand.
GTTTAGTTTAGTTTTCTTTTATATTATATTTAATAATTTCTCTTTTAGTTTTACTATTGAGTTTCAAGGGCAGAACAAAATTTTTTTTTTATTTGTGATAAAACACGAATAAGTTTATTCTTTCAAGCTTGAAATTGCAAAAAGAATAGTGAATCACAAAAGTAAAGCATTCAATCTCTTGAAAGCAATAAGTTATTTTTTACTAAAGTATCATTCATTCGAGCGCATTTCCGCACAATGGAGTACTTGAGTACAGATACTTGAAATAGATATTTTAAATATGGGAAAAAAATAAACTTTCTTGACACAAAAGTGTTGACGCAAATATATTTTTTATTTTTTAAAATATCATACTGTATTGCAATTATATGCTTTTGCTATCTTACCTGGCATATGAAAAAATCAGGAAATATAGTTTAAGGAAAATTATAATTATTGCTATTTTTAGCAAAAGTTTTTCGAATTAAAAAATTAAATTTATGTTCATATTCAGGAATTGTATGAACAATCTCCCGCACCCATTCTAGGAAATCCAATTTTTACTTATTAAATTTGCAAAATAAACATGTTTAAGACAAAACTTCTTGTTTACGGTTTCCATTCTTTACGACTCATTATGATTATAATTATGTTCTTTTCTTAGATATACTTTTGTTATAATTTGTTTTATTGAAAGTTGTATCTATATTAAAATTTGTTCAAACTATAATATAATAAATACAAATGTCAAACATTGATACAATTAGATTTGTCTTATTTCATATTTTCTTAATGTAACTTTGTCCCTTAACCTTTGTAACTTTATACAAAATGCCAATGTATTCTAAAAATCGTGCTAAACTAAGTACGCAAAATGTATGTTTGTAATTTATGATATTGTAATGTATGTAAAAGCCTTACATATCGAATATACATTCATATACGTTAAAATGTTCTAAACGATTAAAAAATAAGAAACGGATTTGGAAGAAGGAATCGAAATGCATGAGTAATCTTTAAAATATGAATATAACCAAAATTATTTTTTAAATAAATGATTACCTGCAATTTGTTTTAAATATTAAAGAACATTTTAGATCCTTTAAAAAAAAACAGGAAGCAGATTTTCCACTTTTATTCTGTTTAGAAAATCATTAAATTGTCTGCTATTATATATTTTCTTGTTATGAGTCAAGAGGAAGAGGGGAATTTTTATTTACTTGAGGGACAAGAAAATTTGCTGATTCTAAAATAGAATGTAAAAGTTTTTTTAATTTATGAATATTTACATTTGATGTATGTGTTAAAAAATCATTATTTTACTCTAAATTTATATTTTATAGTTAATGTAGTTTTATATAATACTATGTTAGCAAGGAAATAAATATATGTTTTATGCTATATTTTACACTAAAAGATTCAATATTTTTCTTTGACATTAAGGAGCTAATTATTTAACTCTGCGTTTATGTTGTGTGTACTTCTGTGATACAAGCTGTAGTTTTCCTCTTGATGTTTTAAAGTGGAAACATTCATAACATGGGGTCCACATACATTTCACACAGCGGTCGGTATCACTTTTTCACCCTCGGAAATCGCCCTCGAACCAGATAATGCTTTAAAAACTTACAACAGAAAATATCGGCGCTTATCACAGAGATACACTTGTGACTAACGAAGAGATCAAAAAGATCTAAACGAAGAAACTAACTTGATATCTCTCAAGGGCTCCTCCAATCTTTCTTTAAATTTTCGAGTGATTATACTTATGTAGCTTAACTCATATTGTTTCTCTCATGTTTATTCTTTCTTTCTGATTTGTTTCATAAATTAATTTATTTATGTGCAGAGGGTATGGAATGATGTTTTATCTTATGGCATACCTCGTATTTCGTTTAACATTTTAAAAATAACTAACACTTCAGCGTCGGAACGAAACAACTTCATAGACATCCCCAACAAATTACAGACAGATCCTTTTTACCAGACTGATACATAAATAGCACAGTGAATGCGATATTTCAGTGAAACTATCCCTTAAAAATGATCGCGTTTGCGATCGAAAGATCTGGGGAATTATCTTTTCTGTTTCATATGATTTTAATATCAATGGTTTTTAAGTTTTTAAAGACCAGTTCATTTTGTAACGGAATATTTTAATACATCTAAAAATACATATAATAAAACAAATATAAAAAGGTGCATAAGATCCTTTTTAGTAAACAGATTTTTATTTTTAGTTATTCAATAACATGATGTGATTTGCCTGTTCAATCACGAAAAAGACTCTCATCTCCAAAACAGTCTGTATACTTTTGCTTGTTGATTGTTTTCGTATTTTTAGTATCCTCAGCTCAATCTAACATCGCATCACACCAGATCTTTACATATCAAAAGGAAATCTCTGGTAAATGTGCATATATTGGCATTCTTGTTTCCTTCGCTCCTATCTTTAACAAAATCATCTTTCCTGCGGTTTGCAATTTTCATCCGACATTGTGAAAAATGACTAATTGAATTCTGCAGAAAGTACATTTCAGTGACATACGTCTAGGCGTATTACACAAAATTCAATAACAATAATAATAATAATAATAAGTGTAATAATAATAATAATAATAATAAATGTAATAATAATAATAATAATAATAATAATAATAATAATAATAATAATAATAATAAATATAATAATAATAATAATAATAATAATAATAATAATAATAATAATAAATATAATAATAATAATAATAACCTACAAGAAATATATTCTTTTCAAAAAGCACAGAAAGAACACGTCGAATTTCAAAATCTCATTTTAAGACTCCAAGAGATTTATGAACTTCAATAACATGATGTGATTTCCATGTTCAGTTGTTCACTCAGGAAAAAAGACTCTCATCTCCGAAACAGAAATACCTGTCTACATTTGCTTATTGATTGCTTTGGTATTTTAATATCCTCAGCTCAATCTAACATCGCATCACACCAGATCTTTACATATCGAAAGGAAATCTGTAGAAAATTTGCATATATTGACATTCTTGTTCCATTCGCTCCCATCTTTAACAAAATAATTTTTCCTGCTGTTGAAAAATTTCATCCGACATTACGAAAAATGACTATTTGACAGAAAGTATATTTCAGCGACATCCGTGTAGGCGCATTTCACAAAATTCAATAATCGCAAAGAATAAAGTAAAAATGAAAGAATACGAGCTGACTTCTATATTGTGGATTTATTGTTTTCTGAATTTCGAATTCTAATATTTTTGTGTTCTCCTCTGGGACTTCTTATAAAAGATTTCGAAAGAAAATTTATAATACACACATTTATTTTTCATTTAAATTCAGTCGAATATTTTTAACTAACTGCAGTATATGCATATGTTCACACATTACAGTCATTTAAAGGCATATAGGCATGTATCATTTCATAAGTACCTATGTTATAAAGGACAAACGTGTCCGTGCGCAACTCTGACGTTATTTTGACGGTGGCAACAGCAGACGATTTAATTGAACTTTTATTAACTTTTAATTCAATTTTTAAACTTCTAATGACAACACATTTTTAATTTTTATACCATACAATAAGTGAAAAAAAAAATGTATTTTCAAGTGCAATTTGTTTGAAAATTATATCGCAAATAGTTTGAAAACGGTATCGCAATTTACTCAGTTTTCATTTTTTAATATAACTTTCAAGCGTGATTTTTCTTCAAACCTATCTCTATCGTGTGCAGACGATTACGAAAGAAACATTTATTTATACTTAAATTAATATAAATAGCTGGGGATTTATTTCCTGATTATACACCATAACGAAATCAAAACATTCCTCAATCAATAAATAAAGCAATGAAATATATATAAAACAGAAATTTAAGACATGTAATTGCATTTAGCGCTTAAACTACTAAAATGTACAGAATCAATAATACTGATTGTAAAAAGCGAATTTTTGGTGATTTAATCGCGTGTTAACTATTGACGCGCGACTAATATGAAAATATCGCGTTGAATACATTTCAAAACTTTATTTGAACGCAATATTGCTATTTTTCATATGAATATGATGATTAGTATTGTTAGTGGGCATGCTAAAAAATATATATTAAATATAAAAAATCTATTACAGTTATCAATTTTAAAAAAGAAAAAAGAAAAAAGAAAAAAGAAAAAAAACAGTAGACACGTTTGAGGCTTTCTCAGCGCATTTTTTTACATTATTTGGTTATGCGTTTTTCATTAATTTTTCATTAACTGTAATTTTTTTATATCAAACAACGTGTTTCAATGAAATTTAAATGTACTATGTCAAAAACCGCTTGCAAAACCTTTCGAAAAATACCTCATTCATTACTGTGTCTTTAGTATGTGCTGTTAAAAGATAATGTTAACATCCAAAATAATATATATCATGGTTTTTACCTATATTCTGTAACCCATGAGGCTCGAGTTTATTCCTTGTAAATATAAGAACGATATTTAAAAAATAAATAAAGAACGCGAAATGACATAGTGTATTTTTATTTAATGCAAAACTATTAGTTTGTCAATTTTTTCTAAAGTAAAATTGTCTGTTTATGAAATACCCAGAAGTATGAGGACAAATAACTGCATCCTAGCTGATGCGATAATGGAATATTTAATCGAAAAATTCCAACTATAGCGTCCTGCAAAAGTTGTTAATCAAAAATTTCAAAAATTGTTAAGTATATGTTCGGCTAGAGAGTTTCTATAATCTACCTTGCACATCGTTAATTAAGATCAAGTAGTGAAACCTCAAAACTTGCAATTATAATTATTTAACACAGTTTTATGTAAAGTACAGTGTTTCCATATAATAATATTCCAGTTATAAATTTAATACAGGGTCATCGAAAAATAATGCCTAGATTTAAAATATCATAACATTGAAACCTTTTATGTTAAATGACTAATTCTTTCACTACACGATAACTGGTGAAAGCAAGTTTGGTTTTAGTTCACCAGAATTCGTTTTCGTGTCTGCGTTATTCACGGATTAGTTGCGTAGTCGTCAAGGTCAGCCGACGCGACAGACTGCAGCTGCTCAGTACGATGTTGACCGTGCAACGAAAAGCATAGTGCGTGATTTGGTATGTGGAATCAAAGTCAGTAGTCAGTGTACAGCGGCTTTTTCGGAACTTTTTGTTGCACGGTCAATATCATACTGAGCAGCTGCAGTCTGGCGCGTCGGCTGACCTTGGCGACTGCGCAACTAATCCGCGCATAACACAGACACGCAAACGAATTCTGGTGAACTAAAACCAAACTTGCGTTCACCAGTTATCGTGTAGTGAAAGAATGAAAGAATTACTCCTTTAAAAGGTTTCGATGTTATGATTTTTTTTTAATCTAGGCATTATTTTTGGATGACCCTGTATTATCTACTATAAGCGTTGTAGAGTGTTGGTTCAAGGTCACATATAAAGACTAACGCAAACATTTTTAGATAATCACATGCGTGAGTAGTGCATTGTTATCTACTTCTCGTGCAGTGACGCATATGGAAAATAGTGACTCCTGAGCGTAAAGAATTTTATGTTCTGCAATTTCCTGAGAGTAAAATTGTAATTTCAGTGCAACGTGCGTTTCTTTTAGTGTTTAATTGTGATCATCCTCCATATGGTAAAAAGACACAGAATTGAAGAAGTTATTGCTTCAATTACTCCGGACTTGTTAATAGAATTGTGGGAAAAATTGGACTTTATGTATAATGTGTACCGTATAGCTAAAGATCCACATATTGAACATTTGTAAGGAAATCTATATTAGTTTACCTTCAATATCATGCATGATTTGTTGTAAATAGTCTAAATTAAACTGTTATAATATATCATTGAAACTGGACCATTCTTCTATGGTAACGCTGTATTTTAAACCTTCAATTGCTTCAAAAACTGAAGTCTGATTCTGGATGCAATATCTTGCGAATGAATTTTTTGTTTCTAAAAACATTAGAAATCAAATGAAAACATAATGCTACGAATGCAATGAATATAGTTTATGCTAGATTTAAAATCTTGCAATTATCCTCAATATATACTATAAAAGTTCTAATATGGGGTTCATTCTGCGTTTTTTCAAAACTTTCAAATTTTGTAGCGTGGAAAACTTTTATACTCTAAGGAATGAATCTTGAAAAGTACATGTAATATTACGGGAATACACACTTAAAAAATATATTTTTTGTAATAAAATTAAAAAAAAAAAAAAAAAAAAAAACTATATTTATCAGCAACAAAAATACTTGAAATATCAATTAAAAACCCAGAATTCAAAATATTAGGAAAAAAAATTAATAAAATTCTCCGCATATTTGAAAGAAAAACAACAACTTAAACTACCGCTTAAGGCATGAAATGAACTGCGGTGTAATAGATTCATATCATTTTAGTATAAATGATTTTTTTGTTCGAGTTTACAGATAGAATTTTGATTATGATAGAAAATATAAATAGAGGGAGTGCATATGCATTTTCTATGAAAATGGGGTATGGCTAAAATAAATATTCGCAATCAGACATATTAATTCCTCTTTTGAATGCGAAGAGTATTTGCACACTCAGAAGTAATGTATTACATTTTTAATATCGGTTATGATATATTATCTTTGAGTTATCTCATAATTATAACCGTAAGCTTCTTGTCTAACGATCTACCATCTCTCTTGTGGTAGTAGCACCAACATAAAATCCCTATGTTGAAACAGGGGATGTCACCATTAATTTGGCAACATTATTTTAAAATCGATTTGGTATTTCCTAATATTGCATAGAAAACGTAATTTAGAACGTTTTTAATGTCTTTTTTAGAACGTTTGTTGTTCCTGCCAAACCAAGGCGGAAGTCACACAGCCATAAAAAATATCCTGTGTAGGATCAGAGACAGATAACATTGATTCGCAACCGTTACTTTTGTAATCGCTTTATTATTTCCTGAGATTGCATAGAAATCACAATTTAGAATGCTTTTCGATCATTCCCTTCGCTTTACCCCTGTTAAATTTCGAATTTATTTTTGACAGTTCTTAGAGGGCACGACGAAACCCTTACGAAAATAGTTCATACAGCTGTATAGAACTCTATAGAATTCTTTACAAGTTCTATAGAATAGCCTATCTATAAAATACTGTTTCTATAGAGTTTTGAAGAGTTCTATAGAATACTTTTTCTAAAGAAAATGTTTCTATAGAATTCGTTAGAATTTTTTTCTATAGAACAGTTTTTCTATACAGCTCTATGAAACTTATAGAAGTTCTATAGGCGAATGATTCTATAGAATTTTTTTTAAATAAAAAACATATTTTTTGGTCTTTTAAAATTTATTTTTACTAATTTATATACGCATATATATTAAATAATAGTAATAATTATTTTTGTAATACATCAGTTTTACATAATAGTACTCCATTTTTATATCATTATAATTTAATTTATAATTCTAATATATTGTGATTCAATTGTTAATGTAATAATATGTAAATCGAACTACACTGATTTAAATTATTTCTAATTAATATGTTTTTTTATGATTCTTTAATTTTTCGTTTAATTTTATAATCATTTATTAATTTGCTGGTAATTTCATAAAAATATTCCTCTACTTAATAAACTTTATTCACCAATGGTAATTCATCTAATTTAAAAAACTTTATTCATTAATTTTTATTTTTATTCAAAAATTTTAACCTGAAGCAAAAAATTATTTAAATAGTTACGTTTCAAGTTTAACAAATAATAATAAATTAGACTTCTAAATATTTTTATCAGGTATATATTAAAATACGAGTTATTTTTATCACCCCGTGTCCGATGCCGGCAGATTAATGAATTTTAACAGAAATGAGAAATCTGAAATAAATATCTTAACACGATTTAAGCTGTGAAGGTCACTTGAAACTGTAAATAATATAGTACTACTACCACCAACAACATAAATAAGTAAATGAATAATAAATAAATTCTTTATTTTAACGGACTTTCTTTTCTGCTTAATTCTGGTTTTCTAATTTACAAATGATTCCGATTTTCATAATTTACACTGTTGAGAATGAATCATTGTATAAAATATATGATTTCTACACAATACAATAATTTCTATACACATTTAATCATTGGAAATTCAAATCATAAAAGAAACAAACTTGAAATAGTATAATGAGAAGAAGCAAACCGTGAGCGGCTGTAGAGTACGCTGGAAGTGCTGGTTCACGTCCGATCACAGACGCCAAGCAGCATCGAGCATGGTTAGTACTTCGGAGGATAAGCACATGTAAACAGCTGCTGGAGCTGTTTTTGTAGAATATAATCGAATATTTTTATGGAGCATTTTATACAATATATTCGAATATTTTTATAGAATATATTCGAATATTTTTACAGAATATATTCGAATATTTTTATAAAATATTTTCGAATATTTTTTAGAAATTCTATAGACATTGCTATTGAATTTCTAAAGATAATTTCTATAGCTTTTGGTGAAACTAGCATATAAAAAAGGGCAATAATTCTATAGGATTCTATAATACTTTTTCTATAAGTTTTTTTTGTCAAATTCTATAAGACATTTTTGCAAGGATTGCATTTTATAACTAACTACCATGTATATTTAAAGTTTCTAGCCTCTTCAGTATCACAGAAATACCAATCTAGAACGTTTTTTGCTCCTGCCACCCTCTGGTGGTAAGTACTTCCACCCTCTAGGCACCGATATAAAACATAGCTTTTGTTCAAGCAGGCTCTGTCACCACCAATTTGCAACCATTATTTTTTAAATCGGTTTGGTATTTCGTAATATTGCATAAAAATCGTAATTTAGAACGTTTTTAAAACGCTTTTCGCTCCTTCCTTTCACTTCACGCCTATTAAATTTCGAATTTATTTTCGACTATTCTTTTAGGCCATTTATATTTTATAACTACCACGCCATATTTCAATTTTCTACCCTCTTCAGTATCACAGAAATCGCAATTTGTTGCTTCTCCAACCCTCTGGTAGTAGTGGCATTGACATAAAATATAGCTTATGTTTGAGCAGGTTCTATCACCACCAATTTAAAACCAGTATTTTTAAAATCGGTTTCGTATTTCATAAGATTCCCTAAAAATCGTAGTTTAGAAAGTTTTTAGAACGCTTTTCGCTTGCTTCAACTTTTTAAATTAGAAATATTTTTCGACGGTTTTTAAAAAGCATTTGAAACTTTTAAATAATTACCACGCAAAATTTCAAAATGTAAGACCCTTCAGTATTAGAAAAAGGCAATTTACAATTCTACCCCCACCCCCCACCCCCAGGTAGTAGTGACACCCTATATTGGATCAGGCACTGTCACCATCAAATTGCAACCATTACTTTTGAAATCGGTTTGATATTTTCCGATATTGTGTAGAAATCGCAAATTAGAATGGTTTTAGAACGCTTTTCGCCCATTTTAAATTTTGAATTTTTCAGAAACTGTTCTTAGAGAGCATTTACATCTTATAATTACCATGCGAAATTTGAAGTTGCTAGACCCTGCAGAATCTCAAAAATCACAATTTAGAACTTTTTTTGCTTCTACAATATCCAGGTGATAGAAAAATCGGCATAAAATAGAGCCTATGTAAGAGCAAGGTTTGTCTCCATCAATTCCGAACAACTGCTTTTGAAATAGGTTTTATACCTACTGAAATTGCTTAGAAATCGCCATTTAAAAGATTTTTAGAACGCTTTTCGCGAATTTTCACCTCCCCCCTTTAAATTTCGATTTTTTAAAGAAATGTCCTTAGAGATCATTTATATCTTACAAGTAATTACTATGCCAAGTTTCCTGTTTCTACGGCCTGCAGTAACACAAAAATCCTAATTTAGGATTTGTTTTGCTCTAGCAACTACCTGGTTGTAGCGACACCGATATAAATTAGAGCGTATGTTAGAGCAAGGACTGTCACCATCAATTTTCAACCATTTCTTTTGAAATTGGTTTGATAACTCCTGAGATTGCTTAGAAATCGCTATTTAGAACGTTTATAGAACGCTATATGCTCATATTCAAGCTTTTCATATTTCGATTTTTTTTAAGAAATGCTCTTAGGAACTATTTATATCTTATAAGTAACTACCATGCCAAATTTCATGTTTCTAAGCCTTTCAGTAACATAAGCATCGCAATTTAGATCGTCCTTGCATTTTTACCTCTTTTTTAAATAACGTTCTTAGAGATCAATTATATCTTATAAGTATCTACCAAGCCAAATTTCATATTTCTAGGCCCTTCAGTAACACAAACACAGCATTTTTAGAAATTTTTTGTTCCTGCACTCTCTTTGGGGCAGTGGCATAACATAGGATATTGCCGATGTTGGATCAGGGACTAACACCATCATTTTGATACCATTACTTTGGAAATCGGTTCGGTAGTTCTAGAGTTGATAGTTTCTCCTACAATTAAACACACAAACAAATTCACAAACCTTACTTCTTTATAATATTATTAAAGACTAGCAGGCCCGCACGGCGTTGCCCGGGGTTTGTAGATAGTAACCTTAAACAAAACTTAAGTTTGTATGATTTGATATCTTTGGAAATTCTTTTAAATGAACCTAATTTCGGAGGCCCCATTGACTTCCGCAGCGTCTAATGTGTTCCCATCAAACTTCATCCTGAACGAACCTGTAATCTAGATCCCCACTACCTATGGCAGTATTTACCGGAAGTGCCTGCACGTGCCGGAGACAATCGAAAACCAAGTTGAGTGAGCCAAACCTCGTAGGAATCAAGGCCACATAATCCCCCCCCCCCCAAAAAAAAAAAAAGAATACACCATTAATGTTAGAAAATGTTGGCAACTAAAGCCTAAGATAAAATTTCATAATACAGAAAGTAGATGAATTGTAATCTAAGTTCAAGCAGCAAATGCCGTTGAAATTGAGCCCTTAAATCCGAGGAAATAATGCGCCACCAAGCGCTGGAAGATGCCTCCTCATCTTGTAAATTTCATGAATTACTGTTAGCATTAACACGATATTTAATAACCGGATGAAATCCCTTATCTAAAGTTACCTTTAAAGTAACGCGATTTTTAATTTAAGGCTGTAGGGAGTAGATGTAAGTTGATGCTGAAAAAAGAGAAAAAAGGGAAAATGTTCGAAAAAGGTGGTAGCTGAGGTATAGAGAAAGACCGGGCCCTGTGGGCCAGATTCTTAACTGGAATGTAATTGGGTATAAGAAAAATTTTTAGGGGTTTTAAAGTAGATGGAAGACGCTAAAACTATGTTAAAGAAAATTGCAATAGAATAGGATAGTTTTTAAAGAAGCTGCAACAAAGCCCCCAAGAAGACGATTAATATTCAAAATTAGTGGTAGCTGAAGTCTGCAAATTTTTTTGTCTTTCATGTAGTAGCTGGAGAACTTAAAGAAGTTGTTAGAAAAAAAAAGTTCGTGAATCGGACCATTTTTAAGGGAGCTATAACAGGGAGCCCAAAAGGGTCCAACTGATTGTTGAGAGCAGGGCCCTAACATGAAAACATGTTTAAATGTTTTAGTACTCAGCGTTTTAGATCTTCAATTAGTCAAAATTAATTATAGGATACGAAATAATCATTAGAATAATATTTTAATGAAATGCGCAAAAATGGGGTAAATGCTTAAAATGTGCCCTAGAGCCCCAATAAAAATATGAGGGTGTTGACGTAAGGGAAAGAATTCAAGACTCAATTTTAAAATTATGCAATGAGAAGGTGAGAAATTTAAGATGTAAAAAATGCATAGCACAACATAAAGTTCAAGGGGTCCGGATCGGGCCCTACAGGGTCCTAAGGTGTCCCAGATCTTAACTGGAATATAGAAACTGGAGAATAAGTAAATGGAAAATGTTTCCAAAAATGAAGGTCGGATTAAGAGGGGCAATTTATTAATAATTTATGGTGCAAAAGCTTCAAGGGAGCTTGTACCGGGCCCCAAGGGGGAAGGGACTTAAGTGGCATGTAGTTTGGTATAAATACACTTTTTAGTAGTTTTTAATGTAATCTGAGGACACTAGAAATATTGTAAAGAAAATTGAAAAGAATTCGGATCATTTTTAAGGAAGATGCACCAAGGGCCACAAGAAGACGATTTATATTCAAAATTGGTGGTAGTTGGAGTCTGACATATTTTTTTGTCGTTCATGTAATAGCTAGAGAACCTAAGATGTTGACAGAAAAAAAAGCTAGTGAATCGAACTATTTTTAAGCGATCATTAGAATATAATTTAAAAGAAATGTGCAAAAAATTGGGGAAATGCTTAAAAGGGGCCCTAGGGCCCCAATAAAAATATGTGAGTGTTGGTTTAAGGAGAAGAGTTCAAGACTCAACTTTAAAATTACGCACTGCGAATGTGAGAAAATTAGGGTGTGAAAAAGTCTTGGAACACAAAAAATTTAATGGGCCCATGGTCTTAACTGGAATGTAGAAACTGGAGAATAACTAAATGGAGAAAGTATCCCAAAACTGAAATTCGGATAAAAAGGAAGCAATTTATTAACAATTTAGTGCACTAAAACTTCAAGGGGCCCTGTACTGGACCCCTTGCAAGGGCGCCAGAGTCTTAACTGAAATGTAGAAATGGGGCAGAAACTGAAAGGAGAATTCACCCCAAAAATGACGAAAATCGGATAGAAAAGAGGCATGTTATTAACAATTTAGTGCACTAAAACTTCAAGGGGCTTTGTACTGGGCCTCTTGCAAGGATGCCAGGGTCTTATCTGAAATGTAGAAATGGAGCAGAAACTGAAAGGAGAATTCACTCCCCAAAACGAAGAAGATCGGATAGAAAAGAGGCATATTATTAACAATTTAGTCAACTAAAATTTCAAGGGGACCTGTATCGGGCCCCTTGCAAGAGTGCCAGGGTCTTAACTGAAATGTAAAATGGGGCAGAAACTGAAAGGAGAATTCACCCCAAAAACGAAGAAGATCGGATAGAAAAGAGGCATCTTATTAACAATTCCGTGCACTAAAACTGACAATTGGCCCTGTACCGGGCCCCTTGCAAGGGTGTCAGGGTCTTATCTGAAATGTAGAAATGGGGTAGAAACTGAAAGGAGAATTCACCCCAAAAATGAAGACGATCGGATAGAAAAGAGGCATGTTATTAACAGTTTAGTGCATAAAAACTTAGAGCCCTTAAAAGGTTAAAATATGAGCCTCAGGTGCATCAGGATGTGTCTTGGACCAATCACTCCTGAATTTTCAGACTTCTACGTGAGGTAGATTTCGCTAGCCATCGTCGACAGACACACACACACACACACAGAGCGATTTGTTCTTTTATTAGTATAGATAAGCGTAAAATTTCAAAACACAATACTGTTCAATACCGTGGTTCTGAAAGCTATTCCCAAGCAGACGGAGTTCTTTAACCTCAAACCTAAGAAAGATTATTGTTCATAGAGTCAGTATAAATGTCAGACAGGAAGCGACATTTTATCCTAACCATTTTATGGAAGCTGATTTTCAAATGTTTAATTTATCTTACTCATCAATCCCGAAAACAGCCGTCTGTTTTTATGACAGTGATGGATGATCATGGGAACCGAAAAATGCCCAATTCAAACGGAAAAGCATGGAAACCCGATTACAGAAATATAGCCCCCATTATAGTGATAGTATTCAATCTTCCATAACTTGGCAATATTTTTTAAACAGGATACATTACTATGCGTTTGAAGGCTGCGAAAAATGAACGAGAGTTGGCGAGAGTAGCTCGCAGGATACTGAACCTCCTACTATATCTATTATTTCAAACACAGTAGATTATACAATTCTTTTTTTAAATATGTTCATTCACAACTGTAATGAAGTTTTAGTTACCGAGTTCTTAGAATGCACAGAAAAAAACTCCAACTAATAAATTTACTGGAAAATGGAATTTTATTTAAGAACATTTAAGTTACGGCGATTCATAGAGTAAAATGGGAAAGAGTGTTCGTAAAAGACACTGCGCCCGAGGCGCTAATTTAGTTACATCTTTTAGATATTATGGTCAGCAAAGAAAACCGTAGTTTCTCTAGAATTCCAGATATCTTGGCGGTATACAATATCATCAATTTACAAACTTTTTGTAGGCTGCACGAAGCCGTACAAAGACTTTGGCGCAATGAATTGTAAGAATTTATCTAGTAAAATTACCAGACACGTGACGCCTGGGTTGCCAAAAAAAGTTTTCATAATCATTTAAATGACGACAGATAGACTGGATATGTTTATATTAAATCTAAATGATTGCTACATATTATTGCACACAACAAAGAACAAGACATTTGTTCCTAAATTAGTCATAACTCAAGCTAACGTATATAAAATGATTTCAAAGATCGTATTCAAAGAATATATCAAAGAATAACTTACGTGGGAGAAAACGGATGAAATTAAATGAAAACGTAATGTTACAAGCAGCTGCCTTATACATTTTTTTATTATCTTTCTGAACTAGGAGTGGTAACGGAAAGAAAAAAAGTAACTGAATTAAAGACGTTAGTGAAAGGGGGGGGGGGACATCTAGATAAAATACTGTACGTTTTAAGAAATGAAATAAACTTACATATTTCAGTGTAACGAAGGGGGAAAGAAAAACATCTTTTAAAAGCAATACAGTTTAAATTAATTTTCAAGAAAAACTAATATGTACAGAGAAATCTGTCACAACTTTTGAACAGATGCTTATATATATATATTTGTTTATATTTAATTGTAGTTCTCTATAAATTTTACCCTGCAAAAATCAACCAATTAATAGAACAATAAAAATTAGAAAAGAACAAGTTTAAGACATTTGTAATCAAACAATACACTTAAACCACTGACATGATCTAAATCAACATGTCTGTTTGTAAATAGAGATCTTTGACGATTTCTTTGGCTGTTAACTCCTGGTGCAAAGCCGATACAAAAGTCAAGCTAATAATAAATTTCAAAACTTTATTTGAACTCATAATTGCTATATATCATATAATTTTTGGTATTGTTAAAGTGCATTCTAGTAAAATATATTAAATGTAAAAAAAAAACTATTAAAGCTATCAATTAAAATCAATGGTTTTTGCCTATATTTTGTAATACAGAAATGTCGGGTCCCCCTTCTTTATATCCCCGCTTTAAATCCCTTTTTTATATAAAGAATCAACTGAATGTGAAGTTTTATTAAATACCGTTTTTTGTATAGATTGGTTATAAAAGTTTTGTCAAATATAGATAATTTTTTTCTTAAACTGTTAAAATTCTGTTTAGAACATTCCAAAATATGTAAAATCACCAAACATAGATATCTAAATTTTTTTCTTTAACAAGGCTGTCTTCTCTTGTATATGAAAGAAAGCAAAAAAAGTTTGTTACAGTCGTTAATAAAGTGGTAGAGTTATGTAACCACTACTCTGAAAATATTCGAGAATATCTCGATGGAAATTGAAAACTGGTTTACGAAATAAAGAGTTCATTCGGTGCTGAATTTGGTGATATTTTTGCATATTTGTAGTTAGGAGAGTTGAAAGAGATATAGTTGTTTTGGAAAATATTTGTTTCCTAAAGTTTAATAGCACTGTGACTCAAATATCCCCTAAATGTAAAAGCACCATGACAAACATAACACTTACAGACCATATTTTTGTCATGTAACATACAAATTAGCCAATGTGACGCCGTTATGAAGGCGATATCTTATTTATAATGAGGTACAAATGTTTAAAAAATTATTCACCATAAATGAATGCACAGAGAGACAGCCACCTCAAAGTCAGATTATAAAGGTACTAATAAATGGTACCATATTTCGGTCACTATTTTGAATGTGATTTTTGTGATGTCCAAATGACATAATACGACTGGATTTGGTCGGAAGTGGAGAAGTATTTTATTAGTGGTCGAGTAAATTGCTATAAGAGAGATGCTTTGAAAGAGACATTTCATGTGATCAGAATTCTCGTTCTCTTAGAAAGAAAACCCGGAAAACTTGGAACTGTCATCCCACTCTGATCGCGCTAGTTATGAAACCGCGAATATCGGCACAAGCTCTTCATTTTGTGAACAATATGCTATCCACTGGACTGCATTGGCAAAGCTAACATATAAACTATTCTCGTTATTTGCTTTCTCCAATCACATGGCATATTGTGACACCTTTCGTAATTTTCTGGTTGTTGCATGTCTTAAATTTATTTTTTGTTAACATCACTGTGGACGTCCAAATATCTAATTTTTTACTTTCAAACTGTAATACAAATCTTGCCTTTAATATACATTTCAGTGATTCGAATTTATTAGTACTAGGAGATAGACCTGGGTTTTCTGGGTAACAGATTATAGGTGAAAAGCATCATATATATTATTTCTGATATCAGTATGCATTTTTAACATATTAAAACACAGAGATGAATGAGGTATTTTTCGAAAGATTCTACAAGAGGATTTTGATGTAGTGTATTTATCTAACGTTAAAACGAATTGTTTGATTTTAAAAATTGCAGTTATTCAAAAACGTATTAACAAATATCGTCAACCTGGGCTTTGGGACACTTTTTCCTGGTTCCACTCACATTTGCATTATTAAAAAATATTATATGTGATTTTTCAATGTCAAAATGGAGTTGTAAATAATTAACATGAATCAATGAAGCAAACTGTATGGTTTTAAAGAGGATTTTTTTTAACTATTTTTAAAATTTTGGAGCAAAGTAGGAGGCCCTGCTAGGTGCTTATTTGGTCCATTCATTTAGTTTCATATAAAATTAATATATTTCGCATGTAAATGAATACATTTTTATTGAAGCTCCCTTCAATCGCAATTGATAATAAATTAACACTGCAAACTCGATAAACATTTTTTTTAAACTAGGGGGCTCTGCCCCCTACGAGCTACGCTCGTCAACCCCCGTTCAGACACCGCAGACTAACAGCACGCTAATTTGATCAGCATTAAAAAGATTTCGGAAGATTGAATTATAATATGAATCTGACAATTATACTCTGACGTAATTTTCACCAAACTTTTCTTTCTCTTTTTAATATTCACTTAAAAATACTTTTGTTAGAAATGAAATATTACGATTCGTCTTAAAATATCAAATAAATGTCTCGCGCAATTTTTAAATTTAAACTGTTTTGCAATATTATTTTTTATTAATTTTACGTAATAAGTGTAATGTGACGTAAATGTGACGTAAATTCTCCTATTTAAGACTTCTAACGCATGTTAATGAATTTGTTATTTTACGATATTCTTTCTCTTTTAAAATTCACGTGTGATTATAGTTTTTATGACGTTATTTTCAATGAGTTCCTGCTTTTTATATTTTCTGTTTATAATAGTCACGTGTAAAATAAATTTTTAACTTGAAGCAAACATTATTGTTTGCGCTGTTTATACAGTTGGCAACAGTTTAAATTAATGCAATTTTCTAAAATATCTAAAAAATATCTCTCGAAATGCTGAAAATTTCAATTTAAAATAGAAATAAAACCTCAAAAAATGACTCAAATTAAAACACTGAATGCAATCTGCACACCGGGAAATTCTGACGCATAAAATGATCTAAAAATGATTAAATTCCTATGTGCTCCTTTTTGCTCCTATAAAACTTTTTTAATGGAACGATTTTGTCCAACTTTGGCATTGTATATCTCTTAAAATAATTCTTCGATTTGAAAACTATCTGCATCAGCGTGTTTATCAAACATTTCTCTATATTACTACCGATTTTCATATTTTTGTATGCAACAGTTTTTTTTAATATTAGCGAAGAAAGGCCATGCTTAAGCATTCAAATTGGATGCCGATCTACTCGCAATATCTACGCAGATTTTCATTGGTCCATTTCCAAATCAAAACTTTTTTATATATATATAGAAGGATTTAAACGCAATAAACCAATTGTTAGTATTAAAGAAACGAGAAACAGTTTTCGTCATGTTATCCTTAGCAAATGGAACAAAAGCAATTAATGTAACATTTTTCTACAGTAACATTTGAAACAAAATGTTACTAAAAACAGGTTTTAAAAGATTTGGTTGTATAAAAGGCATTTTTAAGTAATTGGGGCTATTTTCGGACCAAAAAAGACCTGGCACAAAGTAATCCCGAAATGCTAGTTTTCCTGTTAGCTTTATGGAAACGCAAACATTTCCTCTCAAAATAAAAAGTTAAAGGTGAAACTATGATCACTCATGGGTTACAGGTTACTAAAGATAATATTTTGACACTTGCTTTTATTTGTAGCTCTTATCCAGATTGTTTCACAGTAAAAAGTTTGGAGAGTTAAAATTTACACTGGTCAATCCATTTCAAGTGGTCCAGAAAATCATTTATTCGTTGCTTGACCATTTTTAAAAAATCTGAATATTTTTGTACAACAACCCTAACATTATGGAAGTTCAAAATAACTATTATTTTAATTTTATTAATTTTTTGTTTCTGCATGGCGGCCATCTTTGTTTCATCGTCTGCAGCAATTTTCTCACCAGAAGGGTTTACGGAACTGTAAATAATTCATCGTTCATTTTTCCAAGTCAAGTGCGTATTAAAGCAATTTGTACAGAATACATTGTACTAAATATTTTTTAATAGAGTAGTTTCCGAAAATAAATCCTTATTTATGAAATTTAAGCATAAAGTTTCAGTTTTATTCCAAAATTTGTCCATTTACAAAAGGAAATTTTTCTAGCAAGAAAAACAGTGAACATGACATAATTTTTATTACAAATAGGCCGAAAGTACTTGTACTCACACGCCAAGTTCCAGATTTGGGACTTGCTTTCTCTTCGCTAAAAAAAATTCCAAATTATTCAAAAATTTCAAAAATCGCACATTTGAGGCTTTGATATCTCTGGTGGGGCACGAGATAAAAGTCTGAAGTTCTGGTTTCTAACAGTATTGCATAGTAGTATTATGCACAATAAATATTAGGATAGAGATTTGACTACAAGCTGAGATATGGAAAAGGCAACATGTCAAAACAATACTGCCAAACTATTGTTTTATTGTAGTCACAGCTAAGTATTTATCTCAGAGTGTCACTTAAATTTATGTTTTTTTATTATATTTAAATAACAGTTACAAAAAAAACCTTTTGCCAAGCTTAGTAATTAATTAAAAAATAATTATGCCTAAGGCCATACATTTTGTATGGTTTCAGTAATTTTTGTTGTAAGTAATTTTAGTAACTAAAAGAAGCCTCAGCACTTTTACATAAAGAAAAAAAATATTTTTACACAAGACCTGAGACAAAAACAGAATAGGGAAAGAGAAAAGCTGTTAATGTTGTTATTCTTGTTGAGATATGATCAAACGTGTCAAAACACATTCTTGCTTGTTGGTTTAAAAACCACAATTTTGATCTTTCTCAAACTTTTATTTGTAGGAATCAAGTCTTGTCATCACTTCATAATTTGATTGAAGATCTTGGCCCTGCTGGCTCACAGAAATAAACTTTGAAATCACTTCATTAATAATTCCTAGCTTACTTCTTATGCAAAAATGTCATTTTTCTGCAGTATAAATTTTGAAAGGGCTTTGGATATCTTTACTTTCTGAAAATTACTTGAGGCTGATGCATCGTAACATTGTATAATGTTTCATTTACAGGAACATACTTATGGTAGCAACAAGTTTCAGGGACAAGCAAGCAGCATTAAAATCATAGTTTTTAAACCAGCAAACAGGAATGTGTTTTGACACGTTTGATCATGTCTCAACAATTATGCCATCATTAACAGCTTTTCTCTTTCCCTATTCTGTTTTTGTCTCAGGTCTTGTATAAAAAAAATTTTTCGTTATGTAAATGTGCTGAGGTTTCTTTTAGTTGCTAAAATTACAACAAAAAATTTTGAAACCATACAAAATGTATGGCCTTAGGCATAATTATTTTTTTTAATTAATTGCTAAGCATTTCAAAAGGCTTTATTTTCTGTTGCTGTTATTTAAAGGTAATAAAAAAAATTAAATGACACTCTGAGATAAATACTTACCTGTGACTACAGCAAAACAACAGTTTTCCTGTATTGTTTTGACAGGTTTCCCTTGCCATATCCCAGCTTGTAGTCAAATCTCCATCCTAAAATTTTTTGTGCATAACACTACCATACAATACTCTCAGAAACCAGAACTCCAGAATTTTATCTCGTGCCTCACCAGAGATATCAAAGTCTCAAAAGTGCAATTTTTCACATTTTTGAAAAAATTGGGATTTTTTTTTCAAGAGAAAGTAAGTAAATTTGGAACTTTGCGTGTGAGTATAAGTACTTTTGGCCTATTTGCAAAAAAAAAAAAAAAAATGTGTCATGTTGACAATTTTCCTTGCTAGAAAAATTTTGCTTTTCAAATTTTGGAAAAAAACTGAAACTTTATATTTAAATTTCGGAAACTACTCTTTTACCAAATTTTTAGCCCAATGTATTCTTTACAACTTGCTTTGATCCGCACTTGAATTGGAAAAATAAACGATGAATTATTTACAATTCCGTAAACCCTTCATGTGAGAAAATTGCAGCAGACGATGAAACAAAGATGGCCGCCATGCACAAACAAAAATTATTAAAATTTAAATAATAGTCATTTTGAACTTCCATCACGTTAGGGTTGTTGTACAAAAAATTTCAGATTTTTTTTAAATGGTTGAGCAACCAGTACTAGACCACTTGGATTGACCCACATACGACAACAGTTGTTTACAAACGCATTCAGTGTTGCCACTAAAAAATTTAAATTACCCCCAAATTATTCAAATACCCCATAATAGGATACAAAATATTTTTCAAGGGCAAAAACTCCAAATTATCTTGTATTGTTTGTTCAATACAAAGAATAAAACTTTTTTGTATGGGATGGACAAAAGTAACCCCGCAAGGACCAAAGTAGCCCCGCTTGACGATAATCTCAATGATTGCGGTGAGAAAGACATTTTTATTTATAACTATGATAGTTTTTTTTTATATTTGATATATTTCTAAGAATGCCCATTGTTAATATGAGCAATGATATATTTATGAAAAACAATAAAAATGTATTTAAATGACAGTTTCAAATGTATTATAAGCGATATTTTCCCACTGGTCACGCGTATGGATTTAACAGACGACGAACTCGCCAAAGATACAAAAAGCCTTTTTTATTCTGTTCATTCAGTGGTATAAACCCTAAATTCAATTACATGTATTAAATTTGGGTTTTATTTACATTTTATTGTTTTACTTATTGAATAACGGATGTTTTAGATTCGTTATAGGATATGATATGGAAAACAAATGATGAGATTTTTATATTAACTTAAGTGCAAACGGATTTACATTTCACAATCATCTACACACGGTAGTGGTAGATTGAAAAGGTTCATGCTTGAAATTTATTTTTAAAAGAATAAGAAATGAGTAAATGGTGATACAGCTTTCAAACAAATTGCATTTGAAAGTAAATTTTTCCCTATTCAATGATATAAAAATTAAAAATGTGCGATGCTTAGAAGTTAAAAAAATTAAAAAAAAAAATCAGTAAAAGCGAAATTTGATAGTCTGCTTTTACCATTCGCAAAATGACGTCAGCGTTGTGCACAGGCACGTTTGTTCCATGTATGAATGAAGATTAAAGGAGACGACATAAATGACATCACTTGAAGCTATTCCTACCTTCTCGTTGCGATAATCAACTACGGAAAACTCATATATGGCGGACGCTGGAGAGGGGAAAAGAACCCCTGCTTAAAGCTCCAACACTCTCCACGGTGCTAGATTGATATGTCGTTTCCTTTTAATATTTATACCTCCATCGTTTGTCCTATATAATGTACATAGATAAAATATTTATGTATTAGTTTTTAGCAGATAAAGTAGTTCTGTTAATAAAATTTAAGAATTATTAAAATTTATCTCTTTCACAAATAGATTAATTTTCTAAATTTAAAGAATTATAATAGACATAAAAGCTACAAAAACGTATAACTTTTTGACAAAGAATATACATTAATGTTGGTGTTATTACATATCGTTTCAAACCAAAACTTCTCTTTAAGATTCTAACAAAAATTTAAAAATATTTCTTGCTTCATTTCTCAATAATCTCCTGATTTAATCAAGTACATATTCTTTCAAATAATTTATTCTTTGCTCAAAAACTTTGCTGTTGTTTTAAAAAGTAATCAGGCTTACACAGAATTTAAAAAATTGTTTTCATTTCGCCGTTTACCTTATTTTATCCAATTCCATTATGTAAGATTATTTTTTCGAAAATCCATAATTTTACAAAATGAAGCCATGCCATTTATTTTTATTTTTTCAGGTTCTTTATAACCAAAATTTTTAAAAGATCGAAAAATTATACAGCTGATCACATATTATGTATTGCGCCGTTCATCTCATCAAAGTGCTTTAAAAGTTTTTCGTTAACTTATAAGGAAGGATAACAAGAGAGTTAAATATTTCATTTAAGCAGGAAGACTAGATTTAGATTAGACTAGAAAGACTAAAGGCAGGAAGACTAGAGGTAGATTTATTGATTTTACAAATTGAAATGAGGATTTTTTAATGAAACTTAGATTAGTTTGTAAGAAAGCAATTTATGAAATGCATTAAGGTATTCAGTTCCAAACGACTGAGGAACAATAATTGACGGAAAGCAGTTCTATAGATAAATTTTAAAATTTTACATAAAGGCTAAAGCTAAATAATATATATTATTTATCTTGTCAACTTAACTTTTTTTGTGTCAATTTTATTAGCATATTTTGTGTCGATTTCATAAGCGTAATATTTGCATGTAGCGAGATTTTCAAACTGATGAATTTCTCTTGTGTTGGCTGTTTATCAAGGACGCTATAAAACGAAAAATGTCTGTCAATAACCTGGACGTTTTTGAAAATTGTTTCATAAACAAACGTTTCCCACCCGTGTAAGGTTATGAGATGGAGCCCGAAGAGCATAAAAATAGGTCTACTTAAAATACCACGGTGTTGCAGATCGGGATCCTCCAATCTTTGTAACATGAAACAGATGGATGCTATGGAGCATTTAATTGTTTCTGTCACATACTGCACTTTAATTATTAGCAGTCTGATGCTTAACCCACACCAAACGGTGGTTTTTATTGAATGCAGTTGTGCTTCATAGGTAATGGTAGATAGTTTGTTTGCCGAAGTCCTAAACTTAGTATGAGGATAGATCTATGTAATTGTAAATGGACCTGTTCTTCCATGAAATGTCCGGGAGACAAGTAATATCATTCGCCATTCGCGTAAGAAACTGCAATGGAAAGCTTCCCTTCCAGCAGGATCTTTCGGTTGAAGTTGCTGAATACAACTGGTTTGTAATCCAGTATTTTAGGGACAACGTTTTGCACATTGTTGTACACAAATGTTATTTGAAGTAAAATTTTACGCATACTGTAATTTCGGTGTATGCGTTCCGCATTGCTTCTTCTAATTTCAATGCAACATATTCTGTATTTCTACAATGACAGGCTATTTTCTCTTTCCAGGTACGACAGACAAAATAGCTGTAGCTTCATATTACTTTATCTTCTTCAAATCTGGAGCAGTAATTTGCCATTTTAGTAATTATCTTAATGTTCGATAGTGTTGCAATTACAATGCACGCAATTCTTTCTTATCGCAAACGTAATAGCACTTTCTGATCAAAGTTCGGCCCTTAAAAGAAAATGGGTGCGTTCATTTGCATATCAAACTTCTCGAGAAAATTTCCTTCTTTATAGATGAAAATCAATATGGGGTGTGATATCCATTTACAAAAATCTATAAAAAAATGCTTTTCATGTAGTAAAAAGGTCATTTGCAGCTTGCGTAAATGTTTAGATGATCATTAAACCAAAACGCCGATTACAATATACAGCACCATTTATCTCCTTATGGTAAAAATTTGAAGAATGTTTTTTAGTATTTTGCATACTGATATATATATAATGCTTTTAAAAGGTGTAAGACAAAC
The DNA here is from genome assembly GCA_963932465.1 of Maratus speciosus. Taxonomy (NCBI): domain Eukaryota; kingdom Metazoa; phylum Arthropoda; class Arachnida; order Araneae; family Salticidae; genus Maratus; species Maratus speciosus. The sequence goes on from OZ010789.1 coordinate 491,744,888, forward strand.
AACCCAATGCATCAGGCGCAACGCAGCTTCTTATATGCACTAAGTAAATATAGCTCCATCAAAAGTAAATGATTTATGAAAACCATGAAAAAGAGGGTGCAAAACAACAATAAAAACCAATGAAAATTTATAACTAAAAAACAATAAACAAACCACTCCTTGCTCTTCGGAAAGTGGGAGGAGTGAAAAAAAACAGGTACCAAAAATAAAAATTTAATCCTCACAGGTTTCGCAAGATATGGCCAACCCACATACTCCAAAAGTATAAAAATCAACAAATAGACTTAAACTTTCAAAAACTCAACGAAACAAAACTACTTTAAAAACATTAATGAAACAAAACTGCTTTAAAAAGATAAACAACCAACCAATTCAAAATCACAAGAACCATTTTTAACTTATAAAATTTAAATAAAAATTCTTATATAACTAAATCATTAAGCAATTAAAAACATTGAACATGTGAGAAGGCCATACCCCCACCTTGACCCGTGAAGACTTGAAAAAACTTGCTACCTTTAAAATATCCACTACGCCCCACATCTCTCCAACAGCAGGAGTTGCAAGCAAGGCCATAATCCAAGTTAGACCAGCGTCATCTAGACTTGTCTTTCCGTTATCTTCATAATCATAGACTTCATTCCATATCATCTCAGTTCCTACTTGAAGTTCATCAACATGTAGACGTTCTTAAAAAGACTTTAATCCACACCTTTCATATATTCAAGTAGTTTCATCGTCATCCATTACGGTGTCTGGCAGCTTAGCTGTTGCTACTTTAAAAAACTTTTTAAAAACTTTAAAAAAGTTTTTTAAAAACTTTAAAAAAAACTTTAAAAAACTTTAAAAAAGTTTTTTAAAGTGGCAACAGCTAAGCAGCCAAACACCGTAATGGATGCCGATGAAACTACTTGAATATATGAAAGGAAAAAAGTTTTTTAAAGTGGCAACAGCTAAGCGGCCAAACACCGTAATGGATGCCGATGAAACTACTTGAATAAATGAAATTTGTGGATTACAGTCTTTTTAAGAACGTCTACATGTTGATGAACTTCAAGTAGGAACTGAGGTGATATGGAATGAAGTCTATGATTATGAAGATAACGGAAAGACACGTCTGTATGACGAAGGTCTAACTTGGATTATGGCCTTGCTTGCAACTCCTGCTGTCGGAGAGATGTGGAGCTTAGTGGATATTTTAAAGATAGCAAGTTTTTTCAAGTATTTACGTGTCAAGGTGGGGGTATGGCCTTCTCACATGTTCAATGTTTCTAATTGCTTAACGATTTAGTTATATAAGAATTATTATTTACGTTTTACAAGTTAAAATTGGTTCTTGTGATTTTGAATTGGTTGGTTGTTTATGTTTTTAAAGCAGTTTTGTTTCGTTAATGTTTTTAAAGTAGTTTTGTTTCGTTGAGTTTTTGAAAGTTTAAGTCTATTTGTTGATTTTCATACTTTTGGAGTATCTGTGTTGGCCATATCTTGCGAAACATGTGAGGATTCAATTTTTATTTTTGGTAGCTGTTTTTTTCACTCCTCCCACTTTTCGAAGAGAATGGAGTGGTTTGTGTATTGTTTTTTGGTTATAAATTTTCATTGCTTTTTATTGTTGTTTTGCACCCTCTTTTTCATGGTTTTCATAAATCATTTACTTATATATATATATATATACATACACATATATATATATATATATATATATATATATATATATATATGTTACGAAACAATTTAATGGGTGTAGTTGAAATCGTGCTTATTACGTATTACTGGAGTCATACCACATTTTAATCAGCTGTTGGTGATGTTGTAAGCAATCCTACCACTTAGCACAAGCATTGCTAGCGGAGGTATCAACTCTGAAAATATAGCAGCTGTAGAGCGATGATAATATTGGTATAGTCCAATCAAACACTTATTATTTCATTATGAAAACAAGGCAGCTTGAGTGGCGAAAAAAGGCGTATGAAGAAATATGGGGTTTTCCCAATTAAACACATCGAAACGTAGTCATAGAACAACTGTTTATTCCATCAGAACATACCAACACTGAACAATTCCCGCAGATGAGAAATCAGAGCATTTCACTCGAGCATCAACTAGTTACTCATTCTAAATAGATGTTAATTTACGAAATGAATATTCCACATGGCTAAGGACACCGGGTAACAGGGTTTGTAAACAATCACAGCACAAAAATCTCTCGTTCTGAGTTCATGCTCTCGCTATTTATGAGAATGCGCGGAAGAATTCCGATTGAAATGACAACTTCAAGCTAAACCAACGAAAATCACGAACGAGCCTCGAAGTGAAACTGGGATCCGACACTCAGCCAATGGAGAGCGATCAAGAAACGTCACAGGAAAGAATCCCAGCGCCGCTAATGGAATGATTTCGATGTGAAAAGGCTGGTGCCTCGCGAGCGGGAAAATGAGATGAAATAGAATAAAAAAGTAAAAATGGCTTTGATAAATATTCGAAAAATAAGTAACTGCGTTCAGAACTTTACAGTTTGGTAGACGATAAAAATTAATGAAGGGATTAAAAGTTTAGATTATGTTTTGGAATAAATCTATTATTAAGATACGCATTTTAAAAATATAGGAATTTAGCTAGAAATAAATAATAGAGCGTATTAAAAAAAGGGAAATAATGAATAGGCCGGCAATTTAGAATAATTTAAATGAATAGAAAAAGGTAAAATTTTTATATAACATATATATGTTTGTATCTTTTATTCCAGTAGTTATCTTTTTATACAGGCTTCAAAGTAAAAATTTATTTATGATCACACTGTAAATTAATGAAAAAAAAACAGAAATCAATATTTCCAAATATTATAACAGAAAATAGATTTAATTAATGTAATTTATGTAGACTATACACTCATTCGAATTTCAGGTGGATGTATATTTTAAAATCCCAGAATGTAAGATATATCATCCTGGATGCTAAAATATAAAATAGTTTAATTACAATATTTGTTTTTGCGGTTAAAGATCCCATGATAAACTTTTCGTAAGAAACCATTGAACATTTTAGAATGAGTAAGATAATTTTGGTGAAGCTTATTATAAAAGTTTTGTTCATATACCAGTGTGAATAACCGTTTAAAACTGTGTTATATTACAAAATTTACTATACAGATATATATAAATAAGACAACAACTCATAAAACCATCGATACTTGTAATTACCGTCCACATCCAAAATTCTTTTATTAATAGACTATATTTAAACGTTGAAGCATGTAACATTTCAACAGTTAGTGTTGAACTTATTACGGTATAGCAGAACGAAAATATCACATATACTTCCATAAAAATTAGGCAATGAGAAGTTCAGTTACATTCTATTAAATTGAAGGAATTTAGGCTAAGATTTGCTTTTAACTGTGTAACCACAATGCGTGAATTTTTTATGAATATAAAAATACGAATTACTGAGTTTTAATAATCATTCTAAAATTTTACATTTTAAATCTATAGAGATTTTCTTTAATAAAAAAAATATCTCAAAATGTAACTGGATTACAGCAGATATTTGCTCAGTACTAACATTTTGACCTTAAGGGGTCTTGTACCTTTTAAACGCGTCGAAAATTAACGAAAATCTTCAAAGTTTGAATTAGTCTATCTTCAAAAATTTTATGTATAAACATGAAATTTTGGATATTGATTAAACAGATTACGCTTTGTAATATGCTACCAACAGAAATTTATTAACCCTTTACAGAATTTGTCTATTGTTGAAATCAAAATAGCTCTTTCTTTTTACCCCATAAGTCATTGCGCGCTTGATATCTTGAGAAAGTATGTATGGATTGTCATGAACATTTGGTAAATATACTAAACAAATATGTGTGTTTAAAATGATCTACTTTTAAGTATTTACAATTGTAATATTTTGAGCTATGACTATTATCCATTAAAAATACAAAATTTTACTTTTTTACGAAAATATATTTTTTATATAGTTAATGAAATAATTTTAGCCTAAGAGTAGATCATTTTAAACACACATATATGTTTAGTATCTTTACCAAATTTCATGCCAATCCATACATACTTTCTCAAGATATCATGCGCGCAATAACCTATGGGGTAAAAAAAGAGCTATTTTGATTCCAACAATACACAAATTCTGTAAAGGGTTAATAAAGTTTTAATGGTGGCATATTACAAAGCACAATCTGTTTAATCAATATCCAAAATTTCATTTTTATACATAAAAAGGCTTTTTAGATAGACTAATTCTAACTTTGAAGTTTTTCGTTAATGTTCGACGCGTTTAAAAGGTACAAGACACCTTAAAGGAATATTTATATTTTATTATCCGTGTGGGAAAAAAAAATCATTGATAATTTTTTATTCTTTAGAAAACTGGAAAACGATTATCTTCAGAAATATTTTTATATGCAATTTTTAAGTTATAAATTAATTATAAATTTGAAAGCAATGAAATATTTTAACACTAGATATTTATTATAACTAAATTTTCTGTACGATATTCTATGGAAGAAGATAAATAGTCACATTACCTGCAGATAAAACATCTTAATTATTGTTTAAAAACTTTTGATTATAAGTTGAGATCTACCAGTTATGACATAGCAGATATATTCTCCAATCACAAAAGTCTACTTAAATAATTTCTAATATTAAAACCAATAATATAAGCTCTATAAATTTAAGTTTTATAAATGAAATATACAAAACAGTTTGTTTCTTAAATTTCAGGTTAATATAGGCAATTTTTTTCTGTTTTTTCCACGATTCCCCAACACGCCATCGTTCCGACACATACTGTCATTGATATTTTTCTATCCGTTTTTTCGATACGATTTCTAAGATTAATTTCAGTTTCTGTGCTCTCGCTAATGCACGTATATATATTAATTATGTTGCATTTTAAATAATAATATCCGCAATAATGCAGTTATTATGTATTACGCCGAATTTTTATTTTCTTTTACATAGCCATGCAATAGAGTTTCAGTAGATGTTTTGCCATTGTGGCTTCAAAATTGCAAAATCCGAAAAATCTATATAAAAAAATAATTCTTCGTATTTTTATGGTATAGCCATTTGGCACACTTTATATATATATTTTTTTAATTTGGAGACAAGAGTTGGACAGGAAATTTTTAAATAGTTTTACTGTTATATGTTAAGTTAGTAGAATCCTTTTTTTTTTTCGTGAAAAAAATTAGAAATTATGTAATGTAGGATTAAATCAAGAATGATATTATTTTAAAAATGATCCTATTGTTTACTTATTAATTATTAGTGCTTACATTTTGTAAACATACTGTTCTGAGCTTCTGTTTGAAAAATTCATTAAAAAATTTCCTGAGATCGATATATATGACTGTTACTAATGAATAATACTAATTTACCTCTTTTGTTACTATTATGAAAAATCTTGCATGTCTAACAACGCAACGATCGAAAAATTTGTGTCGTAGAAAGGACGACGTACACTCTCTCGTGAAATAAATTACAGTACTGAATTGATACTGAATTGATACAACAGGATGTCGCTAAAAGAATGTACCAGTTTCAATTTTATATAATAAACAGTTTAATGTAGACTATTTACTACAAATCATACATTTGAAGGTTAAAATTGAAGGTTAACTAACCTACTTTTCCTTACCAACATTTAATATGTGCACCTTCAGTTACACGACACACATCCAAACTAGGGTCCAATTTTTTCTACACTTCGGTGAAAAAGTATGGAGTAATGGAAGTAATGGCCTCTTCATTTTGCTTTTCTAAGACGGTAACGAAACGAAACATTTGTCTCGTAAAAATGACGTACGTACACTCGCTCGTGAAATAAATTGTAGTATTCATACTGAATTGTTACAACAGGATGTCGCTAAAAGAATGTCCCAGTTTCAATTTTATATAATAAAAGTTTAATGTAGATTATTTACAACAAATCATACATTAAATTGAATGTTAACTAACCTAGTTTTTCTTACAAATGTTCAATATGTGCACCTTAAGTTACACAACCTAAAGTACAGTTTTTCCACACTTCGTTGAACAAGTCCGGTGAAATGGAAGTAATAGCCTCTTCAATTCTATATCTGAACTCTGACAAATCATTATGTACTGGCGGAACATAGACACGATCTTTTATTAATTCCCAAAGGAAAAAATCGTATGGGGTTATGCCAGGTAGTGTACGCTTTTAAATCTTCAGCCCAGCATTAACGCTTTAATAAGAGTCGCCATTTCACGTATGTGGCATTGCAAGCGAGTAAATAACAAAGCAGTATTCGCGCATGCGATTATCGAAAAGTGTTTGAGTTACTCTTAATTTGTGACCTTGAAGGAACATTCTACAACGCTTACAGTTGATACTATTAAAATTTATAACAAAGACATTCTTTTGGACACCATGTATTATAGAAATAATTTTGTAACGGCATTTGGTTATGGCATGCTTAAGAAATTTAATTTAAGATCAAAGTGACCTTCTTAAATCCTTGAAAAATATGAAGCAAAAAACAAAACAACGGCAATAACGCCATAGATAAAACGATTCTTAAAAAGCACATTCTCATATTTTGACAATATCGTTAAAAAAAGAAAAAATCAGCAATATGAAGACTTTTAATTTATACAAAAATCTGCCACTTGCATGAAGTGCATTTTTAAGATTTATGAGTTTTCATTTGTTTATATTAAAGCAGATTAAAAAAATCACGCAATGTTTTTATTTTCTATTTCGTTTTCTATAAAAAACAAAAACTTTTTTAATGTTTGAATTGCTTTACACCTTCTCAAAAAGAATTTTCAAAACAGAATACTCATAATATTAAAATAGTTTATTTTTAAAAAAAAGAGTATAAATACTTCAAAGATGAAAAGCACTTCTAGTTTGCCAATTTTTTTATTGTATTTGTCTCAGCTGTTTTTATTCATTTCCAATATATTGAAGTACTTTTAAAAGAAACTATTGATTTTTATGTAAATCCCTTTGGGAAATGTTGAAGATAATTTTCAAAAAATTGTTTTATGGGGAGAAATCAAACTATTCTATATTTACTCGAATATTTCTTTAAATTTTTTCAAAAGAGAATTGCTGTAACATATTTTCAAAGAACGATCCAAAAAAAAAACACAGAGAAAACGTTTTAAAAAAAATATAAAATAAATTTATCACGATATTTCTCTTAAATGGTATAATTGGAATAATATTGATAAGAATCTTTAAGGGAGGTGAAAAATCTAGATTTATTTAAAAATTGTTTTTACGCATAAATCATTCATTTATTTCAAGCTTTTTTTTGTTGCTTAAACTATTAGCAACCGAAGTATGCACTTCAGTAATTTATTTTTTATTCAGAAATTCCATAATCATATATGAAATTCTGAATAGCATTTTTTGCTTTACTTAATGACAGACGTTTACATGAAATAAAAAATTTTCTTTCGGATTTCTTTCCTCTATGATTTGAGAATTTCGGAATAAAGAAGAAATTTCTGAAGTGGAGGTATAAAACGGCTGTCCCAAAAATGGTTGATGGATTTTAAAATTCAATAACTTGAAAACGGTGACAGATATTAAAACAATTCTAGTAGGAGGTGTTATGTATAATGTCAGGAGATTTTTTACTGTCTTTCTTGATTTTAGTTCGAATTTCAAACACATGGCACTGACAGCGATTGGCACTCAGTCGAGGCCGAAACTATCGTCACTCAGCATTCATGCGAAGGAAGGAAGGAGATTAAGGCTATGGATTGGGTCTCATTCACCAGTAGAATCTTTCTCTTAGGCACCTATTCTGAACTCATTCGATAAGACTTCAATGAATGTATTATTGTCATGGATATAACAATTTCTTTGATAGCGGAATACAATGTTCGGAATTTGGCATGAATATAACAAGCAGTATTCAAGTTTGCAGGTGATTTTACATTTATGAGTATTTATGAAAATTTTATCCCACCAATTTGTGAATTTAATTATTTCGCGAAATGACGGCAATGCACGTATGTGAGAGCTTCCCAGAAATCGAATGGGTCACATTTACATTTGTTATTTTGCTACGCAATCTGCTAGTGAGTACTTTTGAAACTGTATACGTTATTGAAAATGGTTTATTCATTGGAACAGAGGATATTTCTTGTTGTGGAGCATACCACCTGGAAAAAGTTGTGTTTAAACGAGGCGCACTTTTGAAAGGAAATTTAACGTCCGAAATGGTCTGTCAGGCAATACGATAAAAGCTTTGTTAAAAAAAAAATATGAACGAACGGGGACGTCAATCATGACCTAATTGGAAATGGCAGCCGGCGTCGCGTTGCAGTCCAGAATCGAATGCTGAAGACGTACAGCATACGTACATACTCATTGACTACATCGTCTTCAACTTATACAGAAAACGTCAACTTATGTCAGAAAAACGCGACTATATACAACAAATTATTACTCATTTTTTAACAAATAATTTCCGCCCTCCTAGAAAATATGTTTCATCCGTGGATTCTCCCGAAAGTCTCAAAAAGACGGAGAAATACCTTTCGTTCCTTTCACGCGTACGTATTTGTTCTATTAAAACTGAAATCCGAATTCATTTTAAAAACCAAGAACGAAAAATTAAAAAAATATATGATTTGTAATTTAATTTTAAAAAAAAAACTAAATCAAGAACAAAGAAAAGAAATGTTTTCGAAATTAAAAATGGAAGTAACACTTTATTCACTCATTCATTTAAAGGTACTCAAAATTGATTTTTTGGAGTTATAATATTCACCTTTAAAATATATTTTAAATGAGCACATTTAATATAAATGATTTATTAAAATATTAAATTTAAAAAAATCGATTTTACTCAAAAAAAATAACTTTATCCATATTGGTACTTTACATCTAGCAGTCTACATAAAAATATTTATAATTCATATTTGTATCCTATTTTAATATTAAAACATTAAAACTCCAGCCACAATCTCATTAAAGACGAAATCTTCCCAAAATTAACTTCAGAATTCAAAGAATTTTAAAGAAATGAATCAAGCCATACCTATCTGAGGCAAACATATATTTACTTCAAACTGTTTCACTACTGTACAACTATAGTCGCGTGGTTAGAGTACTGGTCTCGTAATACTAGTTCGATACCAAGGTCAGCAACCCAATTTATTCAATTGACGTATATTTTAACTCCTATAACTAAGAAAAAAGAAACGGATATTCGTCTATTAATGGAAAAGTTCTGTTAGCACTGCTGCCAGGAAAATTTCCGTGAATTGAAGGAAGTATATCTGCGAGTATGGGGCAATACATTTTCGTGTATTTATGATCATTTTGTCGGTATTTTGTTTCAGAATCTTTTCATTCTATGCTTCTCGTTTTCTTTGAAATTATTCTATGAAACAATATTCCCAAGAAACTTATAAAAAAAGGAATTAATTAACATTCCTTTTCTCGCTTCCGTTTCTAATTTATAAGACTTTTAAAAAACAGAGATATCAATAGAGTGGAAATCGGAAGTTATCTATTAAATTATTATTATTACTTCTGTTAAATTTTTTAATTAATAATTTTATAAGCTTATCACAGATGCGAGTTAAAATTTATTTTTATTTTATTTTATTTATTTATTTATTTATTTATTTATTTATTTACGAAAAATGATGTTGTAAAAATGGTAAATCCAACAAATAATAATTAAAACTTACCGTTATTACGCTAACCGGAAACAGAGGAAAAATGCTTTCAAAAGTAGAAATAACGTATTTTGAAAATGTAAAAGAAGCTTTGCAACAATTGCTAATGAATCTATTAAGCTTAAGAATAAAAACGTTCAATAAGAGATTTGTTTTGTCTTTCATTGTGATTCAGTCATTGTTAATCAAAATCAATGAATAATAATTTAATTGGTAATTTTTTGTACTGATATGATTTACATTCATCATTGTTTTTATTTGTATCGGTGAAGGAAACGCATTGTCTTATTCGAATAAAAGAAAACATTTTTTTTTTTTTTTAATTTTCCAAGAAAATAATTAATTATAATTTATTTGTTTTTAACACGAAAACTTGTCCTTCAAATTGAGAAGAGATATTTTAGAATTTAATCTTCATTTAAAATTTCTTTTTGCTAATTCATTTTATGATCAATGAAAACAAGCATTTTAAAAATAATAATACACTTTTTTGCCTAATATATTTGAATACCTGATAATGACTCACAGTTTCAAATGTCTTTGAAACTATTATAAACGCAGAATAGCCCAACTGTAGAAAAAAGGGTATTTTGTTTCCCCCACTGCATGCCTAGAAATGTCCTTTTTTCAATGGCAGAAAAGATTCCACGGAGTTAGAAAAATAATTGACTACGTATTTATTGTTTTATAAAAATCGACTAGACAGAAGTTTTCAATTTTTTAAGCTTTGTATGCTCTGGAAGAACGGAATATAGCAGCAGTAATTTTACAGGTATACGCTGAAAGTTTAGTTCATTGATAACTTTTTGTTATAACAAAACCACAAATAGAGTATAAAATAGCACTTTTAAAGGATTTAAAATTTTAGAGCTGGGATAGCAAAAAGAGATATAACTGAACTTTTAAGTGAAACGAGATTATTTAAATGATTAATTATTTATTTATTCCTACTACGCAGTAACAAAGAAAAATGTAAATTAAAGAGTTATGAACAATTTTCAACTTCATTTGCTCGTTGGTGGAAGAAGAAATGACAAAAATGTAAGTTAAGAATTCGGAGCGTAGAGATGGCTGATTGATATTTATTCCTTCAATAAAGTAAAAGAATAATCGAAAAAAAGAATAAAAAATATAGATTTTTTAATATTTTATGCTTTACGGCATAGGAGATTTTCAAAAAGCTTAAATCCGTGGAAATAGGGACAATTCTCACAAGAAATTTAGTAATATAAATAGTTAAACTGTAAAAAAAAATCCCTGGCGGCCTGGCTTAAAGGCAGAGGTAGATTTCGAAGTTAAATATACTAATTTCACCAACAAAAACTAAATCATGATTAGATATCAATCTACTTTAACAGTTTTATCTGTCTGCTTTTGACGAGTTTTTATTTCATTTTTATATAATAGTTGGTTTTATCAGAATCATGTTAAGGCGGTATTAAAAAATACTTTTCCATACTCAACAACTCGAAATTTTTTGGCACATTTTCAGATTCATTTTTAATTGAAAACATATGAAACTTGCTGACGTGATTTATGAAAAGATTTACAAGCGACGTGTGTTTTTATTTTTTTTCAATTACCCATTTTGCCCATTAAAACATGATTAATAAACAATTATTTTCTCAGTAGGGCAATATTTTTCGTTTCTAACACAATCGCTTCGGGAAATTCTGTTCAAAATGCCCACTTTGACACCATTTTTTGAAATATATTCTGCCTCTATCAAAAAATCGATCATTACTGTACATTATATAGTTTCTGAATAAGAGATTCTACCAATTGGATGCGTTTGAGAGCAAAAATGAATTTAAAAATGAGTAAGAAAATAAGCAGAATGGATTTGAATACACCCTTAATACTATGATTTTTTTCTTCAACCGCTATGTATTTTTAATTTGTTTTTGCTGTCAGAATTGGTCCTATCAAAAACTTGTGAATATAAAAGTTGTAGGTAATATTAAGGAGATGTATAATAAAATTAATTGGATTTGATATCTTGAGAATTGAGGAAGTTATGAATTTTTTTCTCCCAAAACCCCTATTTTTTGCACCGCTTGAGCCAATTTTTAATTTTATCAAAAATCTGTGATACACAAATTTTTGGCCCTATTTTTAGAAGTAATAAAAACTTTAAACTGGTTTGATATGTATAAAAGTTATGGGGATTTTTCGGTTTTTACAAAACCCCTCCCTACATCCATCCCCTTAGTCCAATTTTGCCCATTAACGAACTTGAGCAAGATTTTATGTCCCTTGATTTTATGTATCAGTTTGGAAGAGATTTGTGCAGAATTGTGGAAGTTATCGTGTCCAGAAAAAAGTGATATATATATATATATTTATAGATAGATAGATAGATAGATAGATAGATATAGATATAGATAGATAGATAGATAGATAGATAGATAGATAAAGTTTTTTTACTGAGGGTGGTTTTGGGTTCTAGGAGTCATAATCGGTGTAGATCTGCAAAAAAATTTTAGAAATTCCAACATAGGAACGATCCCAATAGGTAGTATTTCATACGAAATCTACCTAAATAAAAAAGGGACTAAAATACGGAAGTTGTACTGGCAATCAAGACGCCAATACTATTTCCGTATTTTAACGGAAATTTTACCCCGTAAATTCCAGAAAAAAGGAATTTTTTTTGTAATTTATGGGGGGAAATTTCCGTTAAAATAAGGAAATAGTACTGGTGCACGGTGGGTGATTTACCAATTCGAACTGGCCAAAATAATTTTTGGCGTGAATATAGTTGCATCGCCATGAAATTGAAAAAGGTTATTGATGTTCACTATTGGATATTAGTTATTGTAAAATGTAGCGCAAAGTAGTCATAATTTCGTTGCAGGGACATTCAAAAGTATTTCATTATTTTACGGCCTATTGGGAAAAATCGTTCGCGGTGGTTTTTAATGATGTTTCATTATTTAAAACACTTTGAAATTTATATGCATATCTATGAAATGCACGACAAGATGATTGCTATAGAATATGGTATGGGTAGTATTTATCGATCATTTACAGGGACACTAAAAATAATTATGTTACATTACGGTCTATGGGGAAAAATTGTTTGTAGGGAATTTTGTTCATGTTACACTTTTTCAAAACTATTTAAATTGATATATATCTTCGAGGTGCTCTATAAAATGCTTACTATTGAATATGATGTGCCATTCATCTTTTATAAGCAGGGGCACACAAAATAAATGAGTTATATGTTTCTCTGTATGAGCAATAATTGATAGAAGTGCGTTTTCAGTTGTGGAACAGCTTTTTAAATTATAAAAATTGCTTAATATTTAGTGCGTATAAATCCTATACAGGGCTGCAGAAAACATCTGAAGTATATTCTCGCTTATTGCCAGAAATTGCTGAAGAGGAATTTTCAACTGTGATATGCGTTTACTAGCTGTTCTAAATTTTAGCATATCGTGAATTATGTGATAAATCTATAGTTCATATACAGGCATGTACAAGATTTTCACCTATTTTTTCGACATCGGTTAAAATTGTGTTTTCAAACGTCTTATGTGTTTTACAAATTATTATTTAGACATCGTTTTTTTCACGTTATTAAGCGATGAAGTTTTATTATAGTAGTCGGAATGAGTTGAAAAATGTTCCATAACCCGATTGACGCATGATTTTACGTTCTTCTTGATTCTTTTAATGATACTTTCTTAACGGTATGGAAGCTAAAGTGATAAAACTATTTTTGTATTATCATAAGAAATCCTAATTTTTTTTTCTAAAATTTAAGATATGAGGCAAACATTCGACAGCTTTAATGAAAATTGTTGTGTTGCATATTCTGTTGTATATTTATATTTATCTCTTCACAGAGGAACCTTATGTAAAGAATGGGAATCATAAGATGTCATGAGAAAATATCTACATTATGTTTTGAATTGTATCAAATCTGAATTTAGAGAATTTGTCTGGATCAATTTTGTAACCACTCAAAATTTGCCGCCAAGTAATATCTTTTGAACAATTTTGCCCTGATATATACAACGGGAAAATTTTGTCCAAATTTGGCCATAAATTTAAACATTTCACTCTTGCAGAACTTCATATGATCTTCATTTTAATTTTACTCTATAAACAAAATATTTTCAACCAAATTCACATTTTCGTTAAATTTTAAATCTTGCTGTCGTTGTATAATGGTGCAAAAGTTTATTTATGTGAATAACTTAAATTTTGCTGTCTTTGATAGAAAAAAAATGAAACTTGAACAAAAATGTCAAAAAAAATATTTAAGCTTAATAAGCTAAAACCAGTTCTAAAAACTGGGAGGAGGGGAACCTAGGGGCAGACAAATTAAATATTGGAACGAAAAGGTAATAATCTAAACTATTTAATCATACCAAAAATTGAGCTTAATCGTGCTTTATCATACAACTTTTTCTATATTAAAACTGAAAAATTGTAAAAAAAAAAAAAAAAAAAAAAAAAAAAAAAAAAAATACAGAGTTTTTTGCGACATTAAATATGAAATAACAGCTGATATGTGCAAAATTTATGCACATAAATCCTATAAAATATAGTCTACATTTTGTTTGGAAGCGTCCATAATCGAGCGGTATATTTTATCCTACTTCCAGTAACAGATTAAAGAACAATACTCAAATTGATTGATTCATTCCTAACTAAAAAGCACTAACTTTGCGCTAGTCTATGGACCATACAACTATATTTATATCAAAATCAATAGCAGGGTACAGCGGCCTAACTTGTGAGCTATAACAGGCAAACAATAATTACGCTAGGATAAACTTTTAAAAATAGACTTTTGGCCAGCTAGAATCGATAAATCACTCACCGTGTAGCGTCTGGATTGCCAGTACAATTTCTGTATTTTAGTGTATTTTAGTAACCGTGTACGATTAAATGCGATAAACAATTTTATTCGTTTCGCAATGTTCATTACAATGTCCCCAGTACTCAAGAAAGAAAAAGAAAAGGAGTAATCAGATCTCCCAATTTATACATTTTATTCAGTCCTTTATTCGCTAAATGAAACATTTTTTCGCGATTTGCGCAAATGCAATCGGTAGGCAGAACCCTGATCCCAAACTTGTGGCATAAATGGCTTGAGAATAAGCAGATGCTTTTGTCTCTCTTGTAAATATTATGTAAATAAAAACTATATTATTAAGTATAGTTATGTCTCCTTGTGCATAATGCAACATTAAGAAATACTAACTTATAAAAATAATTATTGAATATATCCTTCTTTCGTGAATATACACAACCGGATAAATGTATACTCTTATTTAATTGGAGCACTTTATGCCAGTGATGACATAATAACAATGTATCCAAAACTGGGTATCTAATATCATAAGGCAGGATATGTTTTATTTTTATTCAATCTAGATAAAAAAAAGTTTACAAATAACGGGTAGTTGTGGTTTTATAAGAAAATCGATTCCGGTTACTATAAACTCTGTCTTTGAATTATCACCAAAACTTCGAAAACCCCTAGAGATTTCAGCTTCAATTTAAATCCGAGTTTGTCTAAAGTCCAGAATGTGTCAGACACCTACATAAAAATAGAAGTTTGAACCTAAATCCAATTTCTTTTAAATCGTGTATTCATTTTTGTCTGTAATACATAATTCTCTTGGGAAGTAGAAATTGATATGAGATTAATTACATTAGATTTATAAATAAAAATGCAAATCCAAAATATAAAAAAAAGAAAATTAAAGATAAATAATTGCAATATCTTTTTTATTGTTGTAAAATGATTATCTATCCTTCAGAAAGAATAACAAGGTTTCGGATATTCATCCTGGAAATTATTCATCTTTTTACATTGATTCAAAATAAAATGAAAACATAGTATTTTCAGTTCTTTTGTAATTCAAAAAGAAAACGACTGATAATATCCTTACTTCTTCTTAAAAAAAATCTCGAATATTAAATTATGCAAATGTAATCTAATAGAAATTTATTTTCAGTAGTCATTTTCAAAATCTTCTTTAAATCTCAAAGGAATTCGTTACAAGTTACGATAGTATTGCAAACCAACTGTCTTTGGTTTCATATTTAATAATTATATGCAACAAATATAACAAAGTACAATTTTATAGCGTATTTTTTATATGATATTTTAGAGTATATTTTTATATCAATGCTTTTTCAAATAGAATTAAAAACTATTATTTTCTAAACTGACAATAATAAAAAACAATTTATGTGTTATGTCTTTTTCTTCAGAAAAATTAGTGAGGAAAAGTAGTGAAAAACGCAACCAAATTCGAGTTACAGATCAAATTTGGATTTCAGTTCTATCCAAAATCTTCTTGGTATCTATATTAAACAGAATTCAATATAAATCAAATTACTGAAATATATAATTCATTTGGTTTTGCATTAAACATCATTCTTATTAAGTATAACAGTAAGGTCTTATCTTACTTTAAATTAGTCAATAAATAGAAGAAACAAAATATATTAGTTTAATTTTTTTAAATATACATTTATTTATTGCTGTATCTGTCCAAAAAGGAAATATTGAGGTTCAAACATTAATCAACTAAATTTATTTATCATTTTATATTGATTTTAGATTAGACAAAATATAGAGTAACTCTAGGATACATGGCCATAGAGAAGAGATGGCCAGTCATTTATTTCCAAAATTTGATCATAGACTGCAACATAAAATTTGTTCGTATGAAATAGTTCAACGAGTGCATTTATTGCGACGTGCAGTTGTATTTTTCGATTATAAAAATTAAATGTAATTTTAATGTTTATTTAATTTAGTGGTTAAATATTTTTTTGACTTAGGTATCTGGATGTTTTGCAGTACGTAGGTTATATAGTTTTTTACTAAATGGACTTTTTAGGCACATATATAATCCAATCTTTTATTATAAGCCTAAAACAGAGACGTACAATGGCTATTGATGCTTTAAATTGGGCGACCATCAGTCCTTCAATTTCAGGAGAGATGGCAACATGAAATTGAGGAAAGGTGGCTACCTTTAATCAATATTTCAAATTTATACGGAGTGGTAATTTTAACTAAATATAATTAAATTTAATGTAAATATATAACGTTTATGTTTATAAGTATATTAATTGATATAATTGTTTAAATTTTAACTAACACAAATATTTTAATAATAATAATAATATAATTAGACCTAAGGTTTTATTTGTTTCAGAAAATATTGAAAAACGTCAGAAACTTTCATAACATAAGCTGATAAAGTTGATAAATAAAGTAAATTAACGTAATAAACTTAAAATTAACGCGAGAAAAAAACACGACACTTCTAGTGGCGAAGAAAATGAAATACATTTAAAATTATTAGATTCTACAGATTTCGAGTAAATAGAATTGGATTAGGATCACTGTGTTGGTTGTGCAAAACAATATAATATCACATCCAAAAAGGATGTCTGGATACAACGCATACAAGGTACCTGAAGTGGCTCCATGTAACGTGTACAAATTATCAAGACCTTTGGCAAACATGTGGTAAGATTTTACGAAATGTGAAGTATTGAAATTATTCTTCAAATTTTGTTTATTCGAGTTTTCTTCACTCATTTTCTATCATTTAACTGCATCTTTAGAAATTGCTACATGTTTTCATGATTAACTATTTGAAATGTGTTACTTTTTTGCCATTTAACCTCCTTTTTTTAACACTTCCCATCAAAGTTGAAAAGTGTTTATGACTTCGGTTTTTCTGGCCGTAAGTCCGTCTGGCCGTATAGCCGTCTGCCCGTATGGCCGTCTGTCCGTGTGGCCGTCTGTCTGCGCTCTAACTCCCGTAAATATACTCGGATTGCCCTGAAATTTTTTAAGGTTATTGACGTTTACCATAGCACGTTCCCTATTTCAAATGAAGTTTGTAGCATGTTTAGTTCTTTTACAGGGACAGTCAAACGTTTTCCGTTACATTAGGACCTATGGGAAGAAATCGTTTAAAAATATTTTTAATGATGTTACACGCATCGAAACATAACAAAATTGATATGCATTTATTAAGTGCATTAAATCATGCATTCTGTATAACATGCGGTGCAAAGAATAGTTATTATTCTTTTACATGGCCACACAAAAGAATTCCGTTACATTATGATATAGCGAGGAAGGGGAGGACTGTTTGCGGCTTATTTTAATTATGTTAAACTATTTCACACATAATGAAAATGATATTATTCGCTATTAAGCTCATTTTCAATTAAACCATAAAACTATTGATAATATCCTTACTTTCTCTTGAAAGAATCACAAATATTAAATTATGTAAATGCAATAAAATTGATGTATTTTCAAAAGTCTTTTTCAAAACCTTCTTTAAAACTTCAATGATTTCTTTTCAGGTTATTGGAATTAAATGTAATTTTAGACCAGTAGTAATGTTTCAAGTTTATCTTACATAGCTAATTTACGCAACAAATATAACAAATGTACAGTTTTTTTAGTGTACATTTTTTTATTAACGACTTTTGATATGGAATGAAAAGTTATTATTTTCTAGAGTGACAATAATATAAAAAACGGTTATTATACCTTTATCCTGAAAAAAAAATTCTAAGCAATGAAACTTAAAACACATTCGAATTAAAATTCTCAAAAAATCTCTTTGATATATATGTTAAATAAAGTTTAGCCTAAACCGAACTATTAAAATATATAATTTATTTTCTTTTGTATTATACATTATACATTATTCTTAGTAAGTGTAATAGTAAGTTGTTTCCCTACTTTAGACTAATCGATAAATAGAAAAGACAAGAAATACATTTATAATGTAAAGAACTCATAAATTTATTTATTTTTTGTTGTTCCTGTTCCTCAGAAAGGAAAATTGAGGTTTAGTCAATGATTTCTTGAAAACATCTTGAATATGTTATTTATATACAAAAGTCATTTTTAAAATCTTGTTTAAATCTTAACTGTTTAAGCTGAGGGAATATTTCATGTCGAATGTGTTTTTTAAAGTAGTTATGAAATTGCATATGTCAAGCAAATTTTATTTATTTATTTTCACTTGAGTTAATGTTTTAAATTTTATTTTAAAAAGTACAGCAATTTATTTTTCCAAATAATCCTACCGGATGTCCTAAAAAGGACTGGCTGATTTTAAAATTCAATAATTTGCAAACGGTGACAAATATTTAACAAATTCTTGCAGGAGCGTTATGCATAAGGTCAAAAGTTTTTTTACAGTGATTTTCGATTTTAGTTCGAATTACAAACAATTGATGGCGCTGTAAGCAATAGGCGCTAAAAACAGGCTCGATTTTTTGGTCGATCTCTTCTTCCATGTGGAAAAAGGAGATGGAAATGTATTGAGTGGGTCCCGAAAAACCAAAAATCGAGCCTGAATTTAGCGTCTATTGATCGCTGAGCCATCTATTGTTTGTAATTCGAACTAAAATCAAAAATCACTGCAAAAAAACTTTTGACCTCATTCATAACCCTCCTGCAAGAATTTTTTTAAATATCTGTCACCATTTGCAAGTTATTGAATTTTAAAATCAGTCAGTGCTTTTTAGGACGCCCGGTATATATGATCAATCGGATTTAAATCACAGTAGCGTACTTGGCCATGCGCGATGTTCTCAATTTGGAACATTCATCCACAGTAGGAATCCAATCTGATCTCTGTCTTATTTCTGACATACAAAAATGACGGATACTAAAATGACGGACCAGACGACGACCATAAGCGCTACTATCTTCTGTAATTACGAATTCACATAAAAATGAAAGAGCTAAGTTCACTAAGCATACACAAGTTCCCCTGCTACATTCATAATTTCTTTTAATTGCATCATAGAGTAATTATTAGCCAAATATAATACAATCAAATTTATTCAAAAAACGCTAAGTAAATAATAAATAATGGGTAAAAAAATTGGGCTTAGATGCCTTCTGTTCCCTCAGCCGTTATTTTGAATTGTTTGGCGATTTTTTGTTGGCGTGTTGGCGGTGTTTGTAGATATGGCAACCTCAATATGTGGAACCCCGTGTGACTTGTGTATTCTGACGTGTTGTGTTCTGGCAACCCCTGAGAAGTGGTGGATTTTGTGGATGTATTTTGATATCGTGTTGTGTCGAGCTGTCTTTTTATTTTTATGTTAAATTTATTGGATGTATTTGACTGACTATGGTTTCTGTAATCCGTTTAAACGCTTTTACTGAAGTAATTAAGAAATATGAGGAAATTTTGAGAAGAAAAGTAAGTTTGTTTATTGTGTCTCAATGCGTATTCATAAGCCTATTTTGGGAAATGACCGTGGTGTTATGAGAGAGATTTTGTGCTGGAACTTTCAAGAAAGCAGATATCTGTTAAGGTATGTTGATAATTTTATGTATATTTTGCTGCTTTAAGAGTTTTTTACATTTTGAGATTGCTAGAAACGGAGAACTGCTGAATTTTAAGAATGCTACACCGGGAGAACTGCTGAATACAGTGATGTTTTTTTCGGTTAATGTGCGCGAAGCGCTCATACAAGATTACTGATTGCCACTTTAGCAAATTTTGTTTTTTTACATTTTATTTTCGTTAAGCGAAACATGCGTATAAACCGGTGCTTGGCGACATTTACTACTTGGCGGAAAAGGGGTTTTCACGCCAAGAAAATTTCAAGATGGCGGCCGTGGGAACTTATGACATCTGTTCCAAAAATTGTTTTGTGTAAATTCATGCATACTACTTTAAAATATTTTATTTATTGGTACACTGCAGAAATATATTTTTATATAAATATATAAAGATATATAAAATATATGTATTAACACTTAAATGCCTGGTTTTTCAAAAATCATTGTAATAATGTTTTTCGGCTTTCATTTTTTAAATAAATCGTGGGAAAAATACTTTTAAAAATCCTATTTTGATTTAAGTATGGTTTACCGTTAAAAAACAGTTTGTTACTAATCGGCTATATTGGTCTTTAATTGAAAAAATAATTTTCCTTGATAAAATTCTATAGTATTAAACACACAAGAATTTTAGGAACTATAATAAGAAATAAATTTTACTAGCTCACTGCAGAAAAAAATAGGGTATTTTGCAAGCTTCCAAACAAAACAAAAAGAACAAGTAGCAACAATTGAAAAAATAAATATATCTTTATTCTTAATCAGCATAAGTGCCGCCATCTACATGTTGAAAATCGATTTAATAATATTTTCAGAATATATTTTATTGGCAACATTGGGCATTATAGCTTCAATATTATTCTAATTCTATTTTAGAGCCTAAATTGTGTATGTTGCCTAAAAGCAACACCCGGCATTTAAGGGTTAAAATATAATGTACAAATTATATTTGGTTTGTAAGCGGATTTTTTTAATTAAGAGCAAATTGAGTTATCAAGTTTATTTTAATGTTTTATGAATCGTTATACCCTTAAAATGGATATTTGTCAAAATTGAAATGCTTCTTTTGACATATCTGTGTGAAACAAAAAGAAAAATTTGAACAAATGTAAAAAAAAATTAAATATCCAAGATCAGAAAGAAAACGAATTCTTTAATGACAACAGTGAAGTTAAACTTTATACAATCTTAGATAGATATAAAAATAATTGAAAAATTGTAATTAAAAATATTTAATAGCTCCTTAATAAAAACAAAGATGTTGCATATGTTCTGCCACGAGTGATTCATAGTTTTTGTAATTGCAGTAGCTATTTAAGAATCAGTAAAAATCGTGAAATCAAGTTCAAACTGTAGCTTACCAGTTTTACTACAATTACCCATTTAAGTCCCACTTCCAATATAAACATATTATACATTAACTTCTAGTGTTAAATAGTTTTATCCGAATATGTTTTTTCATTCTAAATTTTATTTTTATGCTAGCCATTTTAGAAACTGAATTTTTTTAAACATTCCTTAGGCATTGGCTGAAAAGAGATGACCGCACCAGGAATTCATAAAAGCTAAACACAAAACAGCAAAAGAGCTAAAAAAATTATGACTGCTTTCCTTAACATAATTGTTAGACAAATGTAAACAGCAAAAGTGATACCTTCTATTTCTTAACAGCTTGTATGGAAGCAGCAAATTTTAATGTACACGACTTCATCTAATTTAGTAAAGTAAAACTATAAAAACATATCTTTATGTTTACACTCTTTGGTGATTTGGTCATTACTTAAGAATTTTCAAATCAATTTAATTTTTTTCATTGTTTGAAACATAATAAATTTAAAAGATCAAAAAATTAAATTATTCATAATCATGAACAGCTTGCATACAAAATTTCAGACTTGCAGTATCAGATTTTAAAAAACTGCTGCTGAAATAATATGTATATTTTTAGAGTATAAAAGCTTAAAGATACAAATTTTAGCTCAGATGCAATGAATTTTAATATTTTAGGTGGTAGTTAAAATATTTTAACATTTTAAAACTTTGCATTGACATTAATCTAACATAATTCTATCAGCTAAATATTGGATAAAAAATGGAATTAAAACCGAAATTATTAGTATAAAATTTAAGAAGATAAATGTTAATATTAATTAAATTATTTTATACTGTTTTCTGTTTAAATCTTTTATTTTAAGACATCGAATCGAATTAGATTAAAGTTTGGACTTTTCAAAAAAATGAAAATAACAATCTACAGTAATAATATCCTAAAACACTTTTATTTTTCTGTCTTAAAAAAAATCATTTTAATATTATTTCGGATTTATGTATTTTTATAGACATTCAATCCGCAATAATTAGACTGATCGTATTATGTAAAATTTGTCAGAACAAACACATATTAAAATTCTTTTCATTTACCGTTGAGAAATAATGGCATAGCTTAAGTACGGTCATTATTTTTCTTGTTCTTTCATCCTTCAAACTCTGTATTTTATTTGTGTAACGTCTAGCTCATCAATCTATAATAACAAATACATTTTATAAGCATGTAATTAAGAATAGTTCGATTTATAAGAGTGGTTCCCAAAGTGCGCATACGCCCCACAGGCGGAAATTTCAATTATAAAGGGGACGATTCCAAAATAGGGCTAAGCCCATTCTCTGTAATTCTTTGCCTTATGTTAGTTTTTTTTTTTTTTTTTTTTGGGGGGGGGGGAGTTGAAGACTAAATATAAAAGTAATAAGTACAAAATTGAAAAAAATATATATATTGAATATTCAAACAATTAGCAATCAAAAATTAAAAACTAGTCGTTGGGGGCCACCGTAATACTTACCCATCATGGATATACATAATATAAAATATGAGAATAAAACATGTGATGCATGCTAAGCATTGTATCGTGTTACTTTATTCTTAATTTAATTTATTTAGACTCCCTTAAATATAATTAATATAATCCCTTAAGCTAATATTACTTTTTGTTGCATTCAAATATCTCAATTTGTTGATTTTCAGTAAGAAAGTAAATACTATAGGT
This sequence comes from Maratus speciosus, assembly GCA_963932465.1. NCBI lineage: Eukaryota > Metazoa > Arthropoda > Arachnida > Araneae > Salticidae > Maratus > Maratus speciosus. The sequence continues at coordinate 491,768,005 of OZ010789.1, forward strand.
TTACAATGGAAGTCTATGGGAATTTGGCGAAATATTAGAGATACTGGCAATTTGGCTTCACTTTTGGCAACAAATTTTGGTCGCCAAATTTGGCGATATATCGCCAGGTTGGCGACAAATTTGGCGGTATTTGGCGACAGCACAGGATCGCCCCTATGGTAACCTCCCTTATAGGTATGCAGATGAATTAAATGCTTGACATTTACGATAAACCATTATTGGCATTTAATCTTATACTTTTGCGATAGTTTTTTGGTAGGCGGAATAATCATGCAGAACCGAATTGCGTAAAAGAAACATCTTTATAACTCGAAAAATTATAATAATATTAACTAAGAGTTTACTGCGTCAGATTAAGCGTCTCAATTCCAATTAAAATATATCTTTGAATTGAAATTTGAATGAAATACAGGTTCATGAAAAATCGAAGAGTGTGAAAAATATAATTACAAATATCTCGACAACTAATTGTCCAATCGAGTTTCATTCATGATGCAAAATTTATTTTTTTTTATTGTCTTTTATATTCACTCGTTCAAATAAACAATTTCGAAAATTTTTGTATACCTTTAATCAGAACAAATATTTCGAGAGTCCGAAAACATAGTTCCGGATAATCGAGGTTACTGATATTCAATAGGCTTCTTCCCATTGTTATTTCCTAAGTACACACCGAATTTCAAGTCTCTATCTCAATTTGTTCGGGAGCTAGAGCGTTTACAGACACACACACATACAGACGGACGGCAAATTTTTTTTTCTAAAAATATGTTTTTTGGAATCTCCAGTGTCTGAAACGTGTAAATCCGTCAAAAAAAATTTCGATTTTTTAAACAATTACAAGATTTACCCTATACTACGTATGATGGGTAAGTAATAGAATCGATACAGGAATAATTATACAAATGTTTTTAAGTAGGTTTAGAAATTAATTAATCTTTGAATAAAAGCTTTATATATTATTTATTTATTTATTTTGTAGTTCCAAAATTTTAAAATTGTTTCTTTTCAACTATTAATATACAGGGTTTATCTGAAATGCTTCAACAAACTTAGGGAGATGATAGTACTCATAAAGACGAACAAAAATTGCTTTGGAACATGGGGTCGCACACCACTTATTGAGTCACAAATACAGGGTGTTTCATCCTAACTGAAGTCGGTTTGTCGGTAAATATTTTGCGAAAAATTGAAATATTGCAATAAAAATGTAACGATATGTACCTTATTTTGTATGAAATGTGATAAAATCACAAAAAGTTCTAGAAAAACAGGGTACTCACACAATCGATTATACCGTATGAACTGATAATCACAGTCCAAAATGGGGAGCGTCAAATGTATACTGCTGCCGCGTAAAATGGAAACTTCTACCACTTTTGTTTCTGATGTTATCACATTTCATACAAAATAAGGTATATATTGTTATATTTCATTGCAATATTTTAATTTTTCGCAAAATTATTACCGACAAACCGACATCAGTTAGGGTTAAACAGCCTATATTTGTAACTCAATAAGTGGTGTGCGACACCATGTTCCATTGCAATTTTCGTTCGTCTTTATCAGTACTATCATCTTCCTAAGTTTGTTGAAGCATTTCAGATAAACCCTGTATATTAATAGTTGAAAATAAACAATTTTAAAATTTAGAAACTACAAAATAAATAAAAAAATAAATAAATAAATAATATATATCGTATATTAAACTGCACGTTCTGAACAAATTTTATCTAAATAATATACGAAATAGTCGGACGAGATTCTACAAACTTTATAATATTTACTAGCAAACCCCGCGGCTTTGCTTGCGTAATATTTGAAATATGCCAAGTGATATTTATGTGTATAATTTTTATTAAAAGGTACTAACTAAATATTTATTTTATTAAAAAGTAATATTTTATTTTATTAAAAAGTTTTTTTATTAAAAGGTACTTATTATTTTTAGGAATATTTCAAAAATTACTGTTTAAAACACAGTTTGACTAAACATCATTATTACACTGCATTAGGCAGAAATTAGACTTAAATGAATAAAACGAAATAAACTAAATAAATGATAATTTAGAAAATATTTTGAAACTTTTATGCTCAATTAATACGCTTATTTCAGTATTCATTTGAAGATTTGAATTTTTTAGAAACCATCTTCTTGCATCTTAAAATTAACTATCATGTGAAATTCCAAGTCCAACCACCTCTCTCAACATAAAGAGCTATGTTGAAATAGGAACTATCACCATTAATTTGCCAACATTAATTTTGAAATCGGTTTGTTATTTCCTAATATTCCACAGTAACATAATTTAGAAAGCTTTTAAAGGCCTTTTTTAGAACGTTTGTTGTTCCTATGAACCCCAGATGGCAGAATCATCGGTATAAAATATAGCCTCTGTTTGATCAGAGACTGTTACCATTGATTCGCAACTATTACTTTTATAATCGGTTTATATTCCCTGAAATTGCATAAAAATCGTAATTTAGGACTTTTTTAGAATGCTTTTCGCATCTCCTTTTCGCTTCACCTCTTTTTAATTCGAATTTATTGTCGACAGTGATTTGAGGGCATTTATATTTTAGAAGTGACAACCATGCCATATTTAAAGTTTCTAGCCTCTTCAGTAGCACAGCAATCGCAATTTAGAAAGTTATTTGCTCCTGCAACCCTCTGGTGGTAGTGGCACAGACATAAAATATAGCTTATGTTTGAGCAGGTTCTATCACCAACAATTTGTCACAATATTTTTTTTAATCGGTTTGGTATTTGATAGGATTGCATAAAAATTGTAATTTAGGACGATTTTAGCTTACTTCATCTCTCTAAATTTGGAATTTTCTTTCGATTGTACTTAGAAAGCAGTTGCATCTTGTAAGTAAATACCATGTCATATTTCAAAGTGTTAGAACCCTCAGTTGCGCCAAAAACGCAAATTAGAATATGTTTTGCTTTTGCAACCCTCAGATGGTAGTGACAGCAACATAAAATATAGCCTATGTTGGAGCAGGGACTATCACCATCGATTTGCAACCATTACCTTTGAAATAGCTTTGGTATTTCCTGAGATTGAGTAGAAATTGCAATTAAAAAAGTTTTTAGTACGCTTTTCGCGCATTTTCACACCTTTTTAAATTTCCAATTTTTTCGAAACTGTTCTTAAAGATCATTTAATCTAATAAATATGTACCTTGCCTAATTTCAGGTTGCTAGCCCCTGCCGATTACGAAAATCGAAATTTAGAAAGTTTTTTTTGCTCCTGCAACTTCTAGTTGATAGTTATACCGACATGAAATAGCGTCTATGTTAGAGCAGAGGCAGTCAGCACCAATTTTATACCATTACTTTTGAAATCAGTTTGATTCTTCCTGAGATATTGCTGGCAAATCGGCATTTAGAAAGGTTTTAGAACGCTTTTCGCGCCTTTTCACCCCTTTTTAATTTAAAATTTTTAAGGAAATGTTCATTTATATCTAATAAATATATACCATGCAAAATTTCATGAGTCTAAGTCCTTCCGTAATCCACAAATCGCATAGAACGTTTTTTGCTCCTGCATCTCCTTTGGGGTAGTGGAAACATATATAAAAAATAGCCTTTTTGGATCAAGAGCTGTCACCATCATTTTTACACCATTATATTTAAAATCGGTTCAGTACTTACTGAGATTGCATAGAAATGGCAATTTAGAATGTTTATTACGCTTTTTGCACATTTTGACCCCTTTTAAATTTCAATTTTTTTAGGAAATGTCCTTAGATATTGATATTTTATCTTGATCATTGATATCTTATAACTAACTACCATTCCAAATTTCATGATTCTAGGGCCTTCCGTAACGCAAAAACCGCAGTTTAGAACATTATTTTTCTCCTGCACCCTCTTTCTGGTAGTGGCACCGACATAAAACATAGCCTATGTTGGAGCAAGGATTGTCACCATCATTTTGACGCCATTATTTTTTAAATCGGTTTGGTATTTCCTGAGATTGTGTAGAAACCACCATTTAGAACGTTTTTTAGAACGCTTTTCGAGCATTTTCCCCCTTTTAAATTTCGAATTGTTTAAGAACTGTTCTTAGAAATCCTTTATATCTAATAAGTATCTAATATTCCAAATTTCATATTTCTAGGCCCTTCAGTAACGTAAAAATCGCATTTTTAGAACGTTTTTTGCTCCTGCACCCCTTTGGGGTAGTGGCACCGATATAAAACATAGCCTATGTTGGAGCAATGTTGGAGCAAGGGTTGTCACCATCATTTTGAGGCCATTATTTTTTAAATCGGCTCGGTATTTCCTGAGATTGTGTAGAAACCACTATTTAGAACGTTTTTTAGAACGCTTTTCGCGCATTTTCAACCCTCTTAAATTTCGAATTGTTTAAGAACTCTTCTTAGAAATCCTTTATATCTAATAAGTAGCTAATATTCCAAATTTCATATTTCTAGGCCCTTCTTTGGCCCCAAAATCGCATTTTTAGAACGTTTTTTGCTTCTGCACCCCCTTTTGGCCAGTGGCACCGACATAAGATATAGCCTATGTTCTAAGCTGGACTAACAGCATCATTTTGATACCATTACTTTTGGAATCGTTTCGGTAGTTCCAGAGCTTACTTCCTACAAATAAACAATTTTTACCTCTTTATAATATGAGTATAGATAGATAAATGCTAAATGTGTGAAAAAATGAAATGGGTAAATGAGCCTTTGATTTTGAAAGTGGGACAAGTCAATATTGTTAAAAACGCCGTTATTAATTTAAGCTAAATCTAATTCAAAAGAAATATGTTTTAATATCAGCATAAATTTCTTCCTAGGGGCTATGCATATATAACGTTATCATTTTAGGGGAGGGGGGGGGGGTTCTGGCACATGATATCGTAAGATATCTCTAGGGGAGGGGGGTTGTCTTTTGATATCGGTATCATTTTTGATCCAACCAATTTTTTTTCTTTTAATTTGTAACTTCGTCTTTACATCAAAATAGCATGATATCTATTTTTATGAAAATTAAAAGTTATTATTAAAATCATCAAAGGATTATAAAATTATATAATTCCAAAAGATAGACGTTTGGCATTCCTGTTCTTCTGTCACACGTGTATGCATATATAATCCGCTGTTCAACAAACTACATGCGAATTATGTTTGAATTGTTATTTGTGTTTACTAGTAAATAAAAGTGAAAGAATGTTGTCCATTTGCTTTGTTGATAAGAAATTTTGTGTTCCCCTTCCTGTGCGGAAACAAATTCATCCAAACAAAAAGTTTTCTGTAAAAAAAAAAAAAAAAAGCGCCAAGTTCTCCTTAATGCTTCGACCAGAAAAAGTAGTGATACCTGAAGTTTGTAAAAGTTAAAAGCCAAACCTCCCAAATCTTTCATTGCAAATGACTTCCTGCGACTTGGACGTTAATGCCTTCTACACCCTTTTCAATTTAATGATTGGAAATTACGCATTTATGAATTATTTAAATATTAAAAGCATAGCTGCCAACCTTTACGCTTTTTTGTTACCACTAAAATTTAACAAAAATGTTTGTATTACTTGATCGGCAGATTTCATCGATTAAATGACACCGCCTTTACTATTAAATTTTAGTTGTGAGAAAAAAGCGTAAAAGTTGGCAGCTATGTAAAATTAATATTAGAATGCAAAAACACAAATTTAAATGAAGTTATTACAAGTAAAAGATTTCTAATAAATACCATTAAATTTCAACAAGATTATTTTGATCACAAATCGTTTAGCCCACTTATGGTTTAATTGTTAGTTTGTACGGTGTAAACCTAAAGTCATTAACACGAAACCCAAGAAATAAAACAAAATTTACTTTCTTCAAATCTCATTACGTGTTACATTATATTTTAATGTATAATATTGAAATCTTGTGCATTGACGAAAGAGATTTTTTTTCATTTCAACATTTATCATAGTTTCTTTGCATACATTAAGAGGTATTGTAATAACCTTTGAATGCACTTATTCGCTTTAAACTGTTAAAAGCTGATACTAATTATGTTTCAGTAATTAGGGATATTATCTTCTGAATACAAGTATTTTGTTATTTTTAACTTCTAAGCATTTAAATCGACTGAAGTAGTTTATATGCTTTTTTAACACTTTCCAACAAAGTTGAAAAGTAATTATGACTTCGGTTTGTCTGTCCACGCTCTAACTCTCGTAAATATAATCAGATCGTTCTGACATTTTTCGATGTTAGCGACCTCTATCATAGCACGTTCCCTATTTCAAATAAAGTTTGTAGCATGTTTAGTTCATTTACAGGGACAGTCAAAAGTTTCCCGTTACATTACGGCCAATGGAAAAAAAATCGTTTCAAATGATTTTTAATGGTGTTACACTTTTTCAGACATAGTAAAATTGATATTCATTTATAAAGTCCACTAAAATATGCATTCTGTTGAATATGCAGTGCAAAGAATAGTTATTGTTCATTTACAGGGCCAAATAAAAGAATTCCGTTCATAATGGTATAGGGGAAATTGTTTGCGGTGTATTTGAAAAGATTTCAGATACTATATTGTATCCGAATTACTGTATATTAGTAATGATGGCTCGAAATGCATTTCTAATTATGACATGCGCGTTTTTAGGGTTTCGTTCATCTGACGAAACCCCATTCGTCTCACTCCTCTGACTGTCTGTCCGTCTGTCACAGAGCCCGTTCTTAGAAACTATACATGTTAGAGACTTGAAATTTTGCAACTTATAGCTGAACACCACACATCATACGACAAATCATAAAGTTTTGAAAAAGTCGTACATTTAACACTTTGGGTTCCCACATGTGTATTTTAAACAATTATTTCTAAGTGAGGCCCTATTTAGGTTGGAGGCGTGAAATTTTGCATACTTATAGCTGAACACCTCACATCAAATGACAAACCATAAAAGTTTAAAAAAGTCGTACATTTAACTCTTTGGGCTCTCACATGTGTATTTTAAACATTTCTTTCTAAGTGAGACCTTAATTAGGTTGGAGACATGACTTTTTGCATACGTATAGCTGAATACCTCAGACCACACGGAAAATCATAAAATTTTTAAAAAGTCTTACATTATTTACTCCTCCGGGCTCTAACTTGCGTATTTTAAGCAATTTTTCTAACCTCCACCCTTTTCACCCGGGAGCACTTTTCCAACTTTTACCGGCACCCCTCTGACCATTCTTTCATATTATGCACCATAGCCTTTCATATTTTAGTTCCAGTTTTACCGCCAGGGGCACCTACTTATCTCGGGTGCTATCTTCCTAATACCCTCGACTAATATACAGGGTGTCCAGCGAATAAGACCCTGATTTCAAAATTAAATATCTCAAAAACAAAGATCAATAAAATTATGCGGACAACGGTTTGTTTATTAGCTAAGCTGTAAAAATGTTATACAGAAGTTTCAAAAATTAGTTGCAAAACCGCTAACAGATGGCGCTGTAATCGCAATGCCTATAAATTGTGTTTTGAAGTTTAGAGTACTAGCGTCTCATTATTAGATGGCTTCCTATGGAAGAACGAAAATTGGAAAAGACCACTTTTTCGTTGGGGTGATGTGCAGAAGAGGGGACATCTGGTCAAAGCTTCAATTTTAGAGAATTTCAATTAAAAGAATTTTCAATAAAAAGTTTAGCAATCATTATATAAGAACTTGTATAATGTTCTAACTTGTTAATGTAAATGTATATCTTGGCAATGTTCAGAAGTTGCAAAAAATTCAAAGTTTCTATTTTCAAAAACTCAATTAATTAAAAAAAAATAATTTTAATTTAAAAAACTCATTTTCATTTTTTTTATCATTGAGCACAGAAATATGTTGCAGCTTCTAGCGATAGGATCCGAAGTGTAGGAAAGGAATGCAGCATCCAAATTACTTTTGCTTTGACGTTGATGATAGGACTTCAATTCCTTTTTAAAAAGAAATAATTTAATGCACAATTTATGCCTCAAAAACTTTTTTACAAAGAAAAGAAATATATGTGTTGCGCTAAAACCAAAGTATTATGCCGTGATTTAAAAAATAAATGAAAAGTGCAAAATTACTTTTTTATCTATACTCCTATTATAAAGAGGAAAAAATTGTTTATTTGTCGGAGGTAAGCTCAGGAACTACCGAACCGATTCCAAAAGTAATGGTATCAAAATGATGGTGTTAGTCCAACTTAGAACATAGGCTATATCTTATGTCGGTCCCACTACCCCAAAGGGGGTGCAGGAGCAAAAAACGTTCTAAAAATGCGATTTTTGCGTTACTGAAGGGCCTAGAAATATGAAATTTGGAATATTAGTTACTTATAAGATATAAATGATGTCTAAGAACAGTTCTTAAACAATTCGAAATTTAAAAGGGGTGAAAATGCACAAAAAGCGTTCTAAAAAACGTTCTAAATGGTAGTTTCTATACAATCTCAGGAAATACGAAACCGATTTAAAAAGTAATGGTATCAAAATGATAGTGTTAGTCCAACTTAGAACATAGGCTATATTTTATGCCGGTGCACTACCCCAAAGGGGTTGCAGGAGCAAAAAACGTTCTAAAAATGCGAATTTTTGCGTTACTCAAGGGTCTAGAAATATGAAATTTGGAATATAAGTTACTTATAAGATATAAATGATGTCTAAGAACAGTTCTTAAACAATTCGAAATTTAAAAGGGGTGAAAATGCACAAAAAGCGTTCTAAAAAACGTTCTAAATGGTAGTTTCTACATAATCTCAGGAAATACCAAACCGATTTTAAAAATATTGGCGTCAAAATGATAGTGACAACGTTTGCTCCAAGACAGGCTATGTTTTATGTCGGTGCCACTACCCCAAAAGGGGTTTAGGAGCAAAAAACGTTCTAAAAATGCGATTTATATGTTACTGAAGGGCCTAGAAATATGAAATTTGATGTATCAGCTACTTATTAGATATAAAGGATTTCTAAGAACAGTTCTTAAACAATTCGAAATTTAAAAGGGGTGAAAATGTGCGAAAAGCGTTCTAAAAAACGTTCTAAATGGTGATTTCTGCACAATCTCAGGAAATACCAAACAGATTAAAAAATTAATGGCGTCAAAATGATGGTGAAACCCCTTGCTCCAACATAGGCTATGTTTTATGTCGGTGCCACTACCCTAAAGGGGTGCAGGAGAAAAGCATTCTAAATTGCGGCTTTTGCGTGACAGAAGGGCCTTGAATCGTGAAATTTAGAATGGTAGTTAGTTATAAGATATCAATGATCTCTAAGGACATTTCCTAAAAAAGTCGAAATTTAAAAGGGGGGTCAAAATGCGAAAAAAGCGTTGTAAAAAACGTTCTAAATTGCGATTTCTAGCAACCTCAGGAAATACCCAACCGATTTCAAATATAATGGTGTACAAATGATGGGGACAGATCTTGCTCCAATATAGGCTATATTTTATATCTGTTTCCACTACCCCAGAGGAGATGCAGAAACAAAATGAGCGAAAAGCGTTCTAAAAACGTTCTAAATGCCGATTTGTCACCAATATCTCAGGAAGAATCAAACTGATTTAAAAAATAATGGTAAGAAATTGATGCTGACAGCCTCTGCTCTAACATAGACGCTATTTTAAGTCGGTATCACTAACACCTAGACGTTGCAGGAGCAAAAAACGTTCCAAATTCCGATTTTTGTGATCGGTAGGGGCTAGCAACTTAAAATTAGGCAAGGAACATATTTATTACATATAAATGATCTTTAAGAACAGTTAAAAAAAAAAATGGAAATTTAAAAAGGGGTGAAAATGCGCGAAAAGCGTTCTAAAAACGTTCTAAATTGCGATTTCTACTCAATCTCAGGAAATTCCAAAGCTATTTCAAAAGTAATGGTTGCAAATCAATGGTCACAGTCCCTGCTATAACATAGGTTATATTTTATGTTGCTGTCACTACCATCTGAGGGTTGCAAAAGCAAAACATGTTCTAATTTGCGTTTTTTGCATAACTGAAGGGTCTAACACTTTGAAGTATAGCATGGCATTTACTTACAAGATGCAACTGCTTTCTAAGAACTGTCGAAAGAAAATTTCAAATTTAAAAAGATGAAATGAGCGAAAAGCGTTATAAATTACAATTTGTATGTAATCTTATCAAATACCAAACCGATTAAAAAAATAATGAGGACAAATTGTTGGTGATAGAACCTGCTCAAACATAAGCTATATTTTATGTCTGTGCCACTACCACCAAAGGGTTGCAGTAGCTAAAAACTTTCTAAATTGCGATTTCTGTGATACTGAAAAGGCTAGAAACTTTAAATATGGCACGGTAGTTAGTTATAAAATATATATGCCCTCGAAGGACTGCCGAAAATAAATTCGAATTAAAACGGGGTGAAGTGAAGGGGAGGTGCGAAAAGCATTCTAAAAAAGTCCTAAATTACGATTTCTACTCAATTTCAGGGGATATAAACCAAATATAAAAGTAATAGTTGCGAATCAATGGTAACAGTCTCTTATCGTACACAGGCTATATTTTATGCCGATGATTCTACCACCTGGGGTTCACAGGAACAACAAACGCTCTAAAAAAGGCCTTTAAAACTTTCTAAATTACGTTTCTGTGGAATATTAGGAAATAACAAACCAATTTCAAAATTAATGTTGGCAAGTTAATGGTGACAGTTCCTATTTCAACATAGCCCTTTATGCTGAGAGAGGTGGTAAGACTTGGAATTAGACATGACGGTTAATTTTAAGATGTAAGAAGATGGTTTCTAAAAAATTCGAAACTTCAAATGAATACTGAAATGAGCGTATTAATTAAGCATAAAAGTTTGAAAATATTTTCTAAATTATTATTTATTTAGATTTATTTCGTTTTATAAATTTAAGTCTCAGTTCTGCCTTATGCAGTGTAACAATGAAGTTTAATCAAACTGTGTTTTAAATAGTAATTTTTTTAATTATTCCTAAAAGTAATAAGTACCTTTTAATAAAATAAAATATTACCATTTAATAAAATAAAAATTTAGTTAGTACCTTTTAATAAAAATTAGACATATAAATATCACTTGGCATATTTCAAATATTACGCGAGCAAAGCCGCGGTGTTTGCTAGTTTATAATAATTCAGGTATAAACAATAATACCAAAATATTATGCCGTGATTTAAAAATCTAAAAAATGAATAAAAAGTATAAAATTATTTTTCTAAATATATGCATTTTGATTTAAATAATTATATGGCATTAAAAATTGAATTTAATAAAATATTTCAATAAGTTCTTATATAATGATTTCTAAAATTTTTATTGAAAATTTCTAAAACTAAAGCTGATGCAATAATTCTGTGACGAGATGTCTCTACTTCTGCACATCACCCCAATGAAAAAGTGCACTTTCCCAATATTCGTTCTTCCGTAGGGAGCCATCTAGAAATGATACACAAGTTTTCAGGACTTCGAAGCATAGTTTACAAGTATTACGATTACAGCGCCATCTGTTAACGGTTTATGTAAGTAAATTTTGAAACTTCTGTATAACATTTTTACAGCTTAGCTAATAAACAAACCGTTTACCACATAATTCTATTGATGTTTGTTTTTGAGATATTTAATTTTAAAATCAGGGTCTTATTCGCTGGACACCCTGTACCTACGGATAGAGGTTTGTTTATAATAGAGTGCGCCCTTAGTTGCGAAATGTGGAACTAAAAGATTTTTGAAAAGGATAAAGTGTATTGAAAGGAATATTAAACGAAGCCCTCTGTGCGATCTGTGATCACACTTACCTACGTGTTCACTATATTCAAAATTTTTCATTTTGATATTGCATACCCTTTTATTTTATGAGGTTTGATGATATAAGCTTATTTGTAAAATTTCTAGAAAATAGGAAAAAGTTAAGTGACCTCTGAAAGCTGTCGAACTTTTAAAAAATTGGCATTTTTTTCGAAAATCTCCAAATTGACGTCCATTTTTTGAAAAGCAATAAACAAAACAATTTTTACAGTACGTTGAAGTTTGAATTTAATATTCTTGATCTCTTAAGGTAAGTTTTTTTAAGTGTTTCTTCAATGGCCAAGTAATGAATTGTTGATGATATTCTACTGTGTTGTAGAGGAGCTGACCTTGATCTAACACGAGTACATTATTGAATTCAGTGTCTAATAACGCGCGGATACTGGCACAGCACGTTTGGCACAATCATTTACCACTAATAAAGAATATTTTTTTCTTTGACGATATTATAATCGTTTATCTACAAATGAATCAAGATCGTTTTTTAGAAATGAACTGACAAATTTTAGGACTGTAAAAAGATTGATTGCTTGGCTGCAAAATCTCGTAGCATTTAACCAAGTTTCTTCTTAGGTTTTCTGAAACTGAAACAATTGCCTTTTTCTCTTCAATTAATATAGGATCTGAAAAGAGTGATAACCCAATCATGTTCTCACTTAGGTACCAAAGTTTTCTTTTATGTTTTATCAAGAACTTTTTTGCCAGTTCATTGTCTATTTTTTAAAAATAATTTCAGAGATTTAAGAGAATCAAATCATTCTAAGGTGCACTACAGCTTAAAGGTACAGAGGACCACGCTTTTATATAAATTGTCGCGATAAACAGGTGCGTTTTAATACACATACCTCATATTTCATGAAGTTGAATTGCTCACGAAAGCGAAATTTTTTTAATGAAAGAAATTCTTTTTGTTATCCACCGCGTACGATGGTATGCACCAGAAGGGCTGAATGTAACTTTGCTTTTGCCTTTAAGAAATTGTGATGTGATTTCACACAAAGTAGTAAGGGTAAGTTTTATGCCAGGGACTGCACTAAAATTCTAAAGCATTTGCTGGGTTCCCTGGGTAGCCATCCCGGGTTAGTTTTATGAACTTCAGATAATCATCACAAGTTTGAATATTTCTGTGACTGTTTGTAAAGGAAGGCTACAATGACACTTCTGTTTAGTTGTAGCTAGTGTCTTTCATCTTCAGTTAAAACACAACCATCAGTATCCTTATCAATTGCTGCATAGCTGGCAATATTTATAATGGCTAGTAATCTTTAATTCTACCCGAAATAGAAATTTTAGGTCCTGATTCCTGGTGAAGTGAAAATAAGTCAAATACAGCAGAAGCTATGATTATAAGGTTATGATGCTTCTTATGTTCGCGCTGTACAAACATTTTATCCTCATGAAACGTAATCATTTTCTGCACTTCTAGTTGATCATGAAGATGTTTTATTTTGATATTGCATACCCTCTTATTTTATGAGGTTTAATGATATAAGCACATTTGTAAAATTCTAGAAACTAGGAAAAAGTTAAGTAATTTCTCAAACCTGTCAAACTTTTAAAAACTTGGCATGTTAATACTGCCTGCAAAATTCAGCGTATCAGCGGCACGATTAGGTCATTTGCATTAGAATCTAATTAGCAACTACTTATGTCATCTTCTAAATGAATCTGAAGTACGATAAAAATTCGTGCATTAGTTTTTGACATAGAACTATTGCGGAAATCGTAAAACATTCTGCATAGCAGCGTCACCTATTGGGCGATTTACACCAAAAAATAATCGGGACCAATTTATATCAGGGAATAACTGAATCTGAAATTTGCTGAAAATTTATGCATTAGTTCTAGAGAAATAGCTATTGTGGAAATTGTGAAAAATGCAGAATAGCAGCGCCACATGTTGGGCAATTTACACCAAAAACTAAACATTACTAAATTATATCAGGGAATAACTGAATCTGATAATGGTAATCTACTTTCTAAATTTCGTTTTTCTAACTTTATTCATCTCAGCTCTGCGTTTATAAGTCAGTCAGTCCGAAGTTCTCTCTTTATTATAAAATTATGGATTATATTAAAAACATATTTCTGGCAGACAAATTACCTGTTTGAAAATCTAAAAATATGCGAAATAATTTGTTATTGTTAAAATTCTTTTTGGCTACCTCCAATTAAAATTTATAATTTTTTAAATATTAAATTATATATGTTATGTAATTGGGTGGGGTGGCGGGAGGAATTGTCAATTTAGAGGTGCTTCGGTTGGGTGGGAACAATAAAATGTCGGGAACCACTGACTTAGATTATTTAGAATGAAAATAACTCGTACTGAACTTGTTGTGCACTAAAAAACTAATTGCCTGATATTCTGTATAAAATATTATTTATCTATTAAATGTACTCATATGTAAAAATAATCAATATCTGCCCGTACAGAAATAATGTGATTATTAAAAAACTCAACGCTGTTAAATAACGAATTTATCTGCATAATAAAGAATATAGTGTTGACTGAAATTAATGAAGCGTCTTTAAATATATTTCCAAGATAAAGTCATGAAAGAAAATGAACTGAATAATTTTCTACACCGGAATTTCCTTTCTCTTCTATGACAAAAATTGACAACCATTAATATTTTCTGTCTCTTCCTGACTTCGCAGAAATATCATTGTCCTTTCTAATAGTTTTGAATCTTCGGTAAGTATTGTAAATTTAATGTTCACTTAAATAAATATTTCATTTGAGAGATCTTGTATTTTGTTCAAAACTACAATTTTGAAATACAGTAAGATCTCATTAAAGAATTCATAAAAATCGAAAAAATTCTAACAATCATTAAATAGTTTCGTCAATGTTACTATCTAAATGGGATTTCTAAGAATATCAGAATGGAGGATTTCAATAAGAATGCGAGAAAGAAATATTTTGTATCCATTTTTATTAAAAGCAAAAAGAAACATAAACATTTAATTTATAATATCAAACCAGTCTTGGTCACTAATCTATTTAATTCTGTGCAGTAACTGCATTTCTACGAATATATCAATTCATATTTTTCAATCTTTTTATTTTTTTGGTAACATATAATTTGATTATTTGACTATTATATGTTCTCTGCTTTCCTTTAAATTTCTAAAATTGTCCTTCAAAAATATTTAACATTTTCAGCTAACAAGAATTTTGAAATATTAGATGAATTTTATTTTTTCTCCATAAAATAAAATAGTTCTTTATTCAAGATACCAGCGGCTATTATGCCATCTATACTAATAAAAGAACAAATTGCTCTGTCTGTTTGTGTGTTTGTCTGTGTGCGATGGCTAGCAAAATCTACGGCACTTACGATGTTCAAAAATTTTTTAAAAAGAGTCCAAGGCCTCTTCTAATGCACCATATCCTCAGAATTTTAATATCTAATTATTAGCTGAGTAATTAATTAATATTCGGACATCACTCTCATCAAAAGTACGCCTTTTCCCACTGAGATTACTTTCGGTTGGTTGGTTCATAATGCATCGCTCATCAAAAATACGTTTCTTTGTTTCCGCTTTCTTTCGGTTGGTTGGTTGTATAAAGCTTTCGCAGAAATAATTAAGTAAACCAGGATACAATTAAATAAACCAATTTGAGTGCTTAATGTTTCAAGAGTGACTGTTTTTTCAACTAAACATTAAATTTTAGCATGAAGGGGAAACACATGCTTTGAAATCATATTTAATAATAATGAGCAGTTAAGAGAAGGGATTAGTTTCAAATGACGTCACAACCTAGCAAAACCATCTTGACAACCTGGCAGGCTTTTTGTTTGCCACACTGTTTTCTGTTGTTTTTTTTCTACTTTGATTGATTGAGCGATACCTGCTAAAAAATCGGCAGTTTTGGTTGGTTTACGGAAAATTGGAGGTACCTGTTTGATGCTGATTTATTTAGATAGCAAGAAATGTGTTTTTCAAACGTTAAATAAAAGATTAGAATACTCCTTACTGGCTCTTTTACTACTAGAAATTAGAAATTGACAACAATAAGTCCTTCCATTCTAATGCTTTCTGCTGCTGTAGTCGCTAGCAAGTGTTTTAATGAAATTTAAATTCTCATTTTTGATACTGATAATGATTTTTTTTTTTCAGAAGTGTCTTTTTAAAGACATTTTTAAACGCATTTTTTAATTGCTCTCTTTTATGTTTTAAATACAGAAAAATGTTCCGAATTTATCGCCTGCTTACTATACAGTGCCTCAGGTGGTGGGAACTCATGTCGGATGTTCGTACAGAACTTTTTGCACACTCAATTTATGAGTGGGTGGCGCTAATTTCACTAATTGGTTTATTTCTTTTATATATGGGTATTTTAAACGATAGTCACGTTACGTTTTATTGTAGTATTCTTCAGACCGGCGTGCGATTTGTAAAAATACAGCATAAATGTTACTTACTCGAGATAAAATTTCAGAAGTCTTGATACCTCTACTTTCGAAAAGTAATTTCAGCAAATATCTTAAATTCTTGGTTTAAACAGCCCCCCCCCCCACATCCATGTATCTACGGGTAGGTTGCGTGAAGGGGTTTCGTTCATATACGCTTTTGCTAAGAATAGAGTGCGCTCCCTGGTGGTGGAATATAGAACTAACAGACCGCGATTTCATTTAAAGTAGGGAATCTAACAAGGCGATCTGTGTGAAACTTCTAGATAGTTTATAACACATTAGAAAAAGTTTATATAAGAATGGTGCGTGAAATTTCGGGAAGGGGGAAGAGGAGGAGGGGCGACAGATTTTTTTTTTACTTTTGCGTTTCTTACCATTTCCGGTGCGGTTTTTTGACGGAGTCCTGAGATAAATGAGTCTTATTAAATATAAAAGTGTCAAAAGTTTGTTACCACTATTTCCGAATAGTAATTTCAAAAATATCTTAATTTCTTGCTTAAGACCTCCATCCCCTCGAGTAACATATCTACTGATAGGTTGTGTAACGGAGTTACGTTCAGATACAGTTTTTTTTAAATACATTGCACTCCCTGGTGGTGGAAAGTGGAACTAACAGACCGCGATTTCATTTAAAGTAGGAAATCTGACAAAGCGATCTGCTTGAAACTTTAAGATAGTTTATACCACATTAGAAAAAGTTAATAAAAAATGGCGCGTGAAATTTCGCGCAGGTGGGGGGGGGGAGGAGGGGCGAAATATTTCTTTTTTTTTACCTTTGCGTTTTTTTTTTTTTTTTTTTTTTTAATATTGTGTAAAAAATATTTTTTCAAAACGAAATGTCTGAAAATGTCCACGAAACCAGTAAAAACCTGAGTGTTTTGTCGCAGTTCCGCTCACTGTCGGTACGCATAGACTCCCAAAATCAACTTACGCAAAATAGTACGTATCTTCAATTTAATATTTTTCTTGCGATTTTTTATATTTAAAAATATAAATTCAGACAAATGGGAATTAAAGGTACCAAACCATACAAATTTGAGGTTCATTCATCACGGGCTCGGGCAACGCCGGGTTGGTCTGCTAGTGATGGAATAAAAAAAAATCCCAATTACTTTGCTTTAACATAAGAAATTAAACATTCTAATGAATTCGTCAAGATAGATATAGTTATTTAATGCTGGTTATGAGTTCAGAATGTAATTTTGATTTATTGTTTTAGGCTCTTTAGCAATGGAGCAAGAATAACAAATACAGGACGAATAAAAAGGACAGAAAAATAACAATGACAGCACGAATAACAATTCTTCGAATACTTAATTAAAGAGTAACAATCTTTCAAAGAGTACTAATCATTCATCATCGAGAATAGAGAATTCTTTTTAGGTAATTTCGTAATTATATAAATATGATATACACCTGTGATATACACCTATAATTGTCTTTCAGTCCTCTGTCTGTCTGCCCGTCCGTTTTTCTGTCTGTCTGTCCGTCCGTCTGCATATAACAGCGCAAAAACTACCCGACCGAATCGTTTGAAATTTAAAATATATAATTGTTGAATAATTTTGTCGAGTCACTTCAAATTTTATGAAAATCGGATGTATAGTTTAATTACAGGGACAGTCAAAAGTTTTCCGTTACATTACGACCAAAGAGAAAAAAATATTTCGCATTTTAATGATGTTACAGACTTTCGACTAGAATGAAATTGATATGCACTTATGAAGTGCTCTAAAATATACATTCAGTACAATATGCGGCGCAAAAAATATTTATAAAACTAGTTATAGAACGAAAGAACTGCATTTGACACTTTTGACGAGTAATTTCCAACTTGTTAAAGTTTTCAATACAGGCGTTAACAACTTATTGTATAGCGACCTCGTCCTTTTGACTCGCGATTGTTTTTAAATTGAGATAATATGAAAAAAAATTAAATA
Organism: Maratus speciosus; assembly: GCA_963932465.1. Lineage (NCBI taxonomy): Eukaryota > Metazoa > Arthropoda > Arachnida > Araneae > Salticidae > Maratus > Maratus speciosus. The sequence goes on from OZ010789.1 coordinate 491,786,130, forward strand.
ATAAAACAAAACATTTAACAAAATCAAACTAGAAAGATTTCAGGGGTAATTACTGGACAAATTAAAATATTTTAATAATAAAAAAATGGGCATTTATACCATAAAAAGTTCAATAACATGAAAAAAAATCGCAAGTTTACTCATTAGTCTTATAATATATTTATTAATATTTAAAGGTGGTTCAAAACAAAACGAACATCTAATGACATAAAAATAACATTTAAAGCGCTATTATGCCCAATAAATCTAAGAATCAACATGACAACTAAACAGTTACGCTTTATTTCCTTTTACAGTAAAGTCACAAAATGCACATGCCACGAGATGGCTAAAATTTCCTTTTTTTCTGCGAATTGGTCAAGACATCTCTCTGGCGTTAGAGAAGTATCCACAATTAGCATAAAATGATTTAGGTAGTACTTTAGTGACATTTCGACTTAATATACGCATTTACAGACGTCTTGTGGCATGGTATGCTAAAAATTGCTTTTAAAAGCTTTAAAAAATACTTAAGCAATGGTTATATCACTTTTGTAATAAGTATTTTGTAGGTATGATATACTCTTGAATGCTTACCTAAATTATTTACTGAATATTACACGTGTGAAAAAAATTTTTGACACTCGTGGTTTTAGAAATTTATAGTATTATAAGTTTCTATTGCAAATTTGAATTTAAAGTCGTTAGTTTTAACGTCGGATCACAACAGTGCTCAACTTTTCACTCAAGTTAATACCTCCTGATTTAACATTAAATTTCATAAGATATTTAATGTTAATTTAGGAAATTTTTGATATTTAATAACAAATTTCAACTTATAAAGTATTTATTGTTGTTTAATAATAAACAAAGCATCTCGTGCCTTAAAAAACGATGAAATTAAGTCTCGCCAACACATACCCTGACATTAAAAGGACAAAAAAATATCTGAGTCAATTTACAATGTTACGCTTTAGAAGATAAAACTACTATGTATTAAAAAAAAAAAAAAAATCGCGCAATTCCTTAGAGCCCTAACCTTAAACATCTAATACTGGGAATATATATGTAAAGAATTTCACCAAAATTTTCTTAAGGAAGATCAACATTTTTATCCATACTAATCTATACTCCTATTATAAAGAGGAAAAAATTGTTTATTTGTCGGAAGTAAGCTCTGGAACTACCGAACCGATTCCAAAAGTAATGGTATCAAAATGATGGTGTTAGTCCAACTTAGAACATAGGCTATATCTTATGTCGATGCCACTACCCCAAGGGGGGTGTAGGAGCAAAAAACGTTCTAAAAATGCAATTTTAGCGTTACTGAAGGGCCTAGAAAAATGAAATTTTGAATATTAGTTACTTATAAGATATAAATGATATCTAAGAACAGTTCTTAAACAATTCGAAATTTAAAAGGGGTGAAAATGCACAAAAAGTGTTCTAAAAAACGTTCTAAATGGTAGTTTCTACACAATCTCAGGAAATACCAAACCGATTTAAAAAATATTGGTGTCAAAATGATGGTGACAACGCTTGTTCAAAGATAGGCTATGTTTTATGTCGGTGCCACTACCCCAAAGTGGGTGTAAGAGCAAAAAACGTTCTAAAAATGCGATTTTAGCATTACTGAAGGGCCTAGAAATATGAAATTTTGAATATTAGTTACTTATAAGATATAAATGATATCTAAGAACAGTTCTTAAACAATTCGAAATTTAAAAGGGGTGAAAATGCACAAAAAGTGTTCTAAAAAACGTTCTAAATGGTAGTTTCTACACAATCTCAGGAAATACCAAAACGATTTAAAAAATATTGGTGTCAAAATGATGGTGACAACGCTTGCTCCAAGATAGGCTATGTTTTATGTCGGTGCCACTACCCCAAAGTGGGTGTAAGAGCAAAAAACGTTCTAAAAATGCGATTTTAGCATTACTGAAGGGCCTAGAAATATGAAATTTTGAATATTAGTTACTTATAAGATATAAATGATATCTAAGAACAGTTCTTAAACAATTCGAAATTTAAAAGGGGTGAAAATGCACAAAAAATGTTCTAAAAAAAGTTCTAAATGGTAGTTTCTACACAATCTCAGGAAACACCAAACCGATTTAAAAAATATTGGTGTCAAAATGATGGTGACAACGCTTGCTCCAAGATAGGCTATGTTTTATGTCGGTGCCACTACCCCAAAGTGGGTGTAGGAGCAAAAAACTTTCTAAAAATGCGATTTTAGCATTACTGAAGGGCCTAGAAATATGAAATTTTGAATATTAGTTACTTTTAAGATATAAATGATATCTAAGAACAGTTCTTAAAAAATTCGAAATTTAAAAGGAGTGAAAATGCACAAAAAGCGTTCTAAAAAACGTTCTAAATGGTAGTTTCTACACAATCTCAGGAAATACCAAACCGATTTTAAAAATATTGGTGTCAAAATGAGGGTGACAACTCTTGCTCCAAGATATTCTAGGTTTTATGTCGGTGTCGCTCCTCAAAGGGGGTGCAGAAGCAAAAAACGTTCTAAAAATGCGATTTATGTGTTACTGAAGTGCCTAGAAATATGAAATTTTGAATATTAGTTATTTATAAGATATAAATGACGTCTAAGAACAGTTCTTAAACAATTCGAAATTTAAAAGGGCTTAAAATGCACAAAAAACGTTCTAAATGGTAGTTTCTACACAATCTCAGGAAATACCAAGCCGATTTAAAAAATAATGGTTTCAAAATAAGAGTGTCAAAATGATGGTGAAAACGCTTGCTCCAACATGTTTTATGTCTGTGCCAATACCCGAAAGGGGGTGCAGGAGTAAAAAACGTTCTAAAAATGCGATTTTTGCGTTACCGAAGGGCCTAGAAATATGAAATTTGAAATATTAGCGACTTATTAGATATAAAGGATTTCTAAGAACAGTTCTTAAACAATTCGAAATTTAAAAGGAGTGAAAATGCGCGAAAAGCGTTCTAAAAATGTTCTACATGGTGGTTTCCACAAATTCTCAGGAAATACCAACCCGATCTGAAAAATAATGGCGTCAAAATGATGGTGAAAACCCTTGCTCCAACATAGGCGATGATTTATGTCGGTGCCACTACCCCAAATGGGGTGCAGGAGCAAAAAACTTTCTAAATTGAGGCTTTTGCGTTACGGAAGGGCCTAGAATCGTGAAATTTGGAATGATAGTTAGTTATAAGATATCAATGATCACTAAGGACATTTCCTAAAAAAATCGAAATTTAAAAGGGGGTCAAAATGCGCAAAAAGCGTTGTAAAAAACTTTCTAAATGGCGATTTCTATGCAATCTCAGGAAGTACTGAACCGATTTCAAATATAATGGTGTAAAAATGATGGTGACAGATCTTGCTCCAAGATAGGCTATATTTTATATGTGTTTCAACTACCCCAGAAGAGATGCAGGAGCAAAATGCGCGAAAAGCGTTCTAAAAACGTTCTAAATGCCGATTTGTCGGCAATATCTCAGGAAGAATGAATCTGATTTCAAACGTAATGGTAGGAAATTGATGCTGAGAGCCTCTGCTCTAACATAGACGCTATTTTGTGTCGGTATCACTATCACCAAGACGTTGCAGGAACAAAAAAGCGTTCTAAATTTCGATTTTTGTGATCGGTAGAGGATAGCAACTTAAAATTAGGCAAGGTGCATATTTATTAGATATAAATGATCTTTAAGAACAGTTTCGAAAAAATTGGAAATTTAAAAAGGGGTGAAAATGCGCGAAAAGCGTCCTAAAAACGTTCTAAATTGCGAGTTCTACTGAATCTAAGGAAATACCAAAGCTATTTCAAATGTAATGGTTGCAAATCAATGGTGACAGTCCCTGCTATAACATAGGTTATATTTTATGTTGCTGTCACTACCATCTGAGAGTTGCAAAAGCAAAACATGTTCTAATTTGCATGTTTTGCAAAACTGAGGGGTCTAACACTTTGAAGTATTGCATGGTATTTACTTACAAGATGCAACTGCTTTCTAAGAACAGTCGAAAGAAAATTCCAAATTAAAAAAAAATGCAGTGAGTGAAAAGCGTTATAAATTACAATTTTTAAGCAAACTTATAAATTACCAAACCGATTAAAAAAATAATGATGAAAAATTTTGGTGATAGAACCTGCTCAAACATAAGCTATATTTTATGTCTGTTTCACTACCACCAGAGGGTTGCAGGAGCTAAAAACTTTTTAATTTGAGATTTCTGTGATACTGAAAAGGCTAGAAACTTTAAATATGGCATGGTAGTTACTTATAAAATATAAATGCCCTCGAAGGAACGCCGAAAACAAATTCGAATTAAAAAGGGGTGAAGCGAAGTGGAGGTGCGAAAAGCATTCTAAAAAATTTCTAAATTACGATTCTATTCAATTTCAGGGAATATAAACCGATTATAAAAGTAATAGTTGCGAATCAATGATAACAGTCTCTGATCCTACACAGGCTATATTTTATGCCGGTGATTCTACCATCTGGGGTTCACAAGAACAACAAACGTTCTAAAAAAGGGGTTTAAAAGCTTTTTAAATTACATTTCTGTGGAATATTAGAAAACAACAAACCGATTTCAAAATTAATGCTGGCAAATTAATGGTGACAGTTCCTGTTTCAACATAGCCCTTTATGTTGAGAGAGGTGGTAGGACTTGGATTTTGACATGATGGTTAATTTTAAGATGTAAGAAGATGGTTTCTAAAAAATTCAAAATTTCAAATGAATACTGAAATGAGCGTATTAATTGAGCATAAAAGTTTCAAAACATTTTCTTAATTATCATTTATTAATTTTATTTCATTTTATTAATTTTATTTCATTTTATTAATTTAAGTCTCATTTCTGCCTAATTCAGTGTAATAATGATGTTTAATTAAACTGTGTTTTAAATAGTAATTTTTGAATTATTCCTAAACGTAATAAGTACATTTTAATAAAAAAAAAACCTTTTAATAAAATAAAATATTAACTTTTAATAAAATAAAAATTTAGTTAGTACCTTTTAATAAAAATTAGACATATAAATATCACTTGCCTTGTTTCAAATATTACGCGAGCAAAGCCGCAGGGTTTGCTAGTGATACTATATTTACGTTGTTTCCTTCCAACATGCTTTTTTGAACGCTGTTGAATAATAAAAAGGAATTATCTATGCCAACGGTTTCATATATACCGAATCTACATAATAATTTTATGCTAAATAGACAGTCTATTTTCGTTTACATGTTTTAATTCCGATTCAGCGATGCTTGATAGATCTACGAAAAAGAAAATGGTTCCGTTTTAAAGCCTGTAAGTCATTCCCATTAGAATGGCAATAATGGAGTAATTGTGTGTTGTAATATAAACTCTATTTGCGTAACTCCATTTAGTAACTGTTCAAGGATTAGTCTTTCATTACCTACGGCGCACTTAAATAATCTTTATTGACTAAATTACTGCCTCCCATAAGCCACCAAAATTACGTGCATGGAGGGGTGGCGGTGGAGTTTATATTTCCAAACGATGCCTTCTTCTGATGAATATTTGCTACTTTTTGTTCAGATCGCCTAAGTAAAATGTGTAGTCTCAGTAATGTGGTATTTATACCAAGAATATTTTTTTAATTCATATTACAAAAAGAAGATAGCGCATTTACCATATCTCGCAATGAATAGATTTTAAGTTGCAATAAAGATAATGATGATTGATTCTGTCTCTAATTTGAGATGCACTGACTGACGTAAATTAAATGAAAAATTTTAAGCTCAAATAATTAAGAGTTCGCTTTTTCTATGTTCACTGTACATTTATAAATAATTTCATAATAACTAGATAATTTTCATAAACGCCGTACTTAAGCTTATTCTGGACCATTCAAAAAATATATAACTTTGTTACGGATATTTGTTATTTTTTAAAATCAAACTAGAGTTAGACGCGAAAAGGCAGACCTTTCGGTCATAAACCATCTATACTCTACGAGGTAAATTTCTTATTAATTTTAGGATACAATGGACTTCCAGAATCATGAAATTGAACTAAAAAGTAGATTTTTTTTTTTAATCTAGAGAATTGTGAATATAGATGCTCAAATTAATCTAATGCAAAAAGCATTTTTCAATTCTATCGCGTGTTCGAAGAGAGATAAGCTTTTATATTTGTAAAAACTGTATATATTTATAGAGTTTTTTTAAACTTACAATGCTGATTTCTAAAAATTGAAAATTTCGCATACTTCTAACTGTTGAAATGCTCCATGAGCATTCTTAATTATCAAATTCTTTAAAAAATTTTTACTGAATATTCTCTATACAATACTAATTAAATGTTATCATAAAAAGTTGCATTTCAGGGGTATTTTAGTGTTGACATTTATATGTATACAAAATATTTAGCTACTTGTTTAGAAAACACAAAAGAATTAATTAGGAAATAGTTTTTTTTCTGCTTATACATTCAATATATTTTACAATTCATTCCAACTTCCAATGTAATATATAATATGTATCTCATAAATAAATATTGCCCTATTTTATGCAAAAGAAATGTCTATGGGACATTTTGAAATATGACAATCATTCACTATTTTAAAAATTTAAATAGTGATAATTTAAAAACTTACTATTATTTTAACACCAAGTTTTAAATATAACTATTTAACCCTTAAATGCCCGATTTTTCAAAAATCATTGTAATAATGTTGTTCGGCTTTTATTTTTTAAATAAATCATGGGAAAAATATTTAAAAAATTCATATTTTGTTTTAAGTATGGTTTACGGCTAAAAAACAGTTTGTTACTAATCGGCAATACTGGTCTTTAATTGAAAAAGTAATCTTCCTTGATAAAATTCTATAATATTAAACACACAAGAATTTTAGGAACTATAATAAGAAATAAAATGTACTTGCTCACTGCAGAACAAAATAGGGTATTTCGCAAACTTCCAAGCAAACCAAAAAGAACAAAGCAACAATTGATAGAATAAATATATCTTTGTTCTTAAAGAGAACAAGTATTTCCATCTACATGTTGAAAATCGATTTAATAATATTTTCAGAATGTATTTTATTGGCAACATTAGGCATTATAGCTTCAATATTATTCTAATAGTATTTTAGAGCCTAAATTGGGTATGTTGCCGAAAAGCAACACCCGGCATTTAAGGGTTAAGCTTGCCATTAAAACGTCTTCCAATCTTCAAATGAATCCATTGAAAAATTAAATATTTTCATTTTTAAGGTCCACTGTCCCCTTAAACTGCATCATTCACAGAAGGCAGGCATACAGGCCAATAGAGGCCTCTCATGTTCATTTTGAGTTTCGGGTTACTCACAGGAAAGAGGGAAGACTGAAACACACTTTTCACTTTGTCTATACATTTTATCATAATTCTAATAAAAAAAGCGTTTCATTGAATCAAAAATAAACCTCTATATAATCCTAAACATGCAAAGAAATTTATTCCATACAAATGGACCATTAAGTAGCATGAATGTACCAAAGAAACTTTCTATAACCCTATTTCAGAATGTTTCATATGAAATTGATTTTTTTTCATACCCTTTCATTAGGATTATAAAAAAAAAAAAAAAAAAAAAAAAAAAAAAAAAAAAAAAAAAAAAAAAAAAAAAAAAAAAAACATATCCTATAATAAATGATTTATCAACTTCAATATTTTTAAAATGTTCTTTCGTGTAGTTCAGTCATCATTCAACAACATTTTCAATGAAATATTAGGCGTTAACTCAAGCACACAAAAGCTTCTTTGTCATTCAAATAAAATGCTTCTACTCTTAAAATATCTTTTAGTTCCGGGAACTTTTATCAAAGTATTTCATTTGAAAATGATATTTTTGGAAACACTTCATCACTTCAGTTCCAATAAAAGCCAATTTTTTCTTATCATAGAGGAAGCGATTAACAGAGGAAAATCGTTAAGTTTGTGTTCGAGTTCAATCCTTTCTATATTTTTAACGGTTTGTTTTTCCTTAAAGTAGTATGAAAACAAATGAATGTTTTAACTATCAATCTTTGTATTCAATGAGCATTAAATGCCTATAATATTTTTTTATGTTAAGTGTTGTTTTATTAATTTTGCATTGTTAAAGCAATAAAGAATTCACAAGAGTGTAAACATAAACTGTACAGTCGGCGGTCTATATGCTAATTATCTTAAATCTATGCAGTAGAAATAAATCATAAAACATGCTTTATTTCCAATAGAAATTTTATAATTTTGTTTTACTACTTTATCATACTGTTAAAAGGCACATTTTAATAGATGCATTTCATTTTGAAATTAAATACTCTTGACCAGCAGTAAATAGTATGTTTTCAAAAGAAAAATTATTCAAATTTTAATGAAAATGATTTTTAATAGACATTTCGATGAACATAAGTAATCAAAAATGTATAATAAATTGTCTGTATTTGAAAAATAATTTCTTAATATGATCATTGAAAAATTTATGCATTGTGCATTAATTTTACTTGTCATATTTGAATTACATATTTACCAAGTGACATTTTTTCGCAAGTAAGTATTTGGTCATTAAAGAGTATTAGAAATAAGGCAGAAACGAATGGTCTAAAGAGTATTACAGGTAAAATTTTATACTTTTTCACTCAGTTTAAAAAAATAAATCTCGTATTGATTTCTTTGGCAATCAGTTTGAATGTATTAAAATAATAAAGCGATATTATTCATTGTTTATAGGTTCATTTGTCAATACTCTTTCATGCTTAAAATGACAAGATGGAGACATAATTTTAATATGTTGATTAAAATAAACATGATTCTTATTGAAAATAATCTTTGTGATCATCGTAGTATATTTCTGCGTTGATAAAAAAAATTCAAAACTTTGTACTTATTAAATTACTTATCTAAATCATTGCTTTTTTTCTATAACAATATAATGTGGATGATGTTATTTCGATATAGAGAACTTTATATAGGAAAGCTTTTCACATTCATCATATTTTTCTCTGCTTTGTATATAACTTATCATTAAAGTTAAAGTTACTTTATAGTTAAAGCTAAACTTTATAGTTAAAGTTATAGGTAAATGTGATTCCATTATATTTCTTTCACTATACTACCTTTCTGCTTTTGTAAACAGTGTTCTCTTGGTAAAAATAAACATATCTTTTGAACAGACATGAAATGCATAAAATTGTATAAGAAGGCACTGTCTCTGTAACTTTTCATAAATGTGTTTTCCCAAAGGATAACTTTAAAGAATATTTAGACATTATCTGTAAATTGATGCCTGCATTTTTGTTCGAAAATGAGACCTTTCTTATTTCTTTTTTAAGAATTCTACAACCTATCAGAAAAAATACTGTTTAGATTACTTCTGTTAATAATAATCTTACATATTTTAATCATGAAAAATAATCATTCAGAGAAAACTTTAATCAGTAAAATCGAAAAATACCGTATGTGCAGCGCTCATAGACTTATATTCTGAGTTATATACGTGATTCGTATATGTACGTAGTTCATATAAATATATGGTTCGTATTATCCTTCTTTTCCTGTGCTATTGTTTTTGATGATTTTTTTTAAAATAATAGTTTGAAATAATATTCTACAACATATAAAAAAGAAGATTACTATTCAGAAATTAAAGTACTATAAATGAAGTACTATACGAACTAGTGCTCGCGATTATACGTATAATACGTATAAAATGTACACGTAGAGAACCGCTTTTACAATATTATAGCTATCAAAAATCCGAATCGCTATAATATATTTTATACGTATTACACGTATAATCGCGAGCACTAATACGAACCATTACATACAAAAAATACGACTTAAATCATATTTGATTCATAAGCTATGGATTTTTAAAATAAAATTTTACCGACTTCGTTTTTTCGATTCATGGCTCTTTTGTAGTTCTCCTCAATTGTTTTCTGTACCATCCTCACATTAACATTTAATATTTATAACTACTACAGCACAAACTAACGTCATTTGTTCTAATAAAAAGTACTATATAAGTAAAAAAAAATACTTTAAGTCATTTTTTCCGGTTATATTTATAATAGGAAAAAAGTAGGAAACAGATGGTATATACGAAACGAAAAATAAAACAATGCTAACTATTCAAAATTTTGTATTTATTAATGATAAATATAATGATAAATGTAATGATAGATGTAAAATGATAATTTATTTCTCATTCAGTCTGACATCGTACAATGATTTATTGAAACGAACTTATAAATTTTAAAAACTACTTGGAAATGTTTTTGAAAATTAAGGGCAGCAAAATCAACTTTTTTCACAAATGCTTCTTTAAATCTCTTAAAGATATTAGTTTCTGAGGTTTGGGAAGAAAAATAAACAATTATCGGATCCCTAGCTAATTCAAAGAGGTTATATTATGTTCTCTTTAACCGTATTTAATTTCGCAATATTTTCTGAAATCATCTGTCTTTAATACATTAAATGCAGTGTGTTCCATATCATACGAAGAAACAGAACACGATACTACAATAATAAATTTTTATATGATTTATTTCTTGTTGTCATGCACTTTAATCTATACGTTACCTGATTTTTATTGTTATGAAATAAGTGAAACATATGCCACCAATTACATGTGTAAATTCTCAACAATACTGCAATACATATCTTCTTTTAAGATGACCTTTTGATTATTATCTGTAAGCTAATCTCATTTATTCATTAGTTACTTTTTGCGGCTACAAAACCAATTACTTTTCGGTACAAAATATTAATTATTTAGGAGGAGACTAATTTATGGGATCACATTTCTATTTTCTGTTTTACAAAATGTTATATATTATATAGAAGCCTGTATAATTAATTCTTCATCCAATAAATTGACTAATTATATGGCATTTGAAAAGTATGATATTCAATATAATACTATTTTTTCATTCCTAAAGGTTTCTAATTACATGCAAAATAGAAATGAACAATTAATTTTATTGATGTATGACTCGAAAGTGTGTAGAATGATATTGTTTGTATTAATAAAAAAGAACTGAAATAGCTTTTTGTAACATATGGTAGAAAACCTGGTATTATCATAAATTTAATTATGCATAATTCAACATGCTAAAATGGACATTCTTTTTCTTATACAATGAAAGATACTTGTGAGATTTACCATGAATAATTTTCTTAAAGTGCCACTAGGCATGATAAATTAACAACAGTGAAAAATGAAAGCATTTATTTTATAAAGTTTTTTATCGTGTTTATTTGTACATAAAATTTAAATTAGATTAATGAATTTTGTTTAAAGTTTTAAACATGGCTACTTTATGGGGATTGCTTTTAATTACTCACTGTTAAAGAAATATGTTACTTGAAGAAAAAATGTGTATTTGCTTCTTTTAATAGTAAATTGCTGATTCATACATCCAATCTTATTAAAAATAGCGCCCCTGATATATTGAAATTTTTTTATTAAAGTGCAAATGCAAATTACAAAAATTTAAAACTAGAAATATATTATATTAAAAATGCTGAAAAGAAAAGCTTGTGAAAACACACTAAATTTAGTAAATATAGTTTTTATAGTAATTTATTTTATTGTCACTTTCCACTCGCGGCTGTCACAGTTTTTACTTTTGACTACCACTCTTTAAATATCGTTACCATATTTAATTGCAGAATACATTTGACCAAATAAGGCAAAAATTACTTTTCCAAAATAATGGTACACAAAAATTAAGAGCCGTGCAATATGGGAGGTAGGGGAGGTATGATACACTTTTTTTACTAATTTTTTACAACCCTTTGAAAGCTAATTTTAAACAAATTTTTCGTGTTTTCTTATAAAGTGACCCTTCATTCATTTATTAAAAATATTGTGAATTTAAAAAATAGTCATTCAAAAAATAAATCCCAATTATTTTGAATGGTTACTACTCTATCAAATCTCGTACATTGTTATGTAAATTGCAAAAAAAAATGCAGACTATTCAATTTATGCACCATACAATTTTTTATGATAAATCTTGAAATATTTAAGTAAAATTTCAAACGCAATGACATTGACATATTTTTGTTTGAGAAATGTTTTTTACAAAAATATTTAAACTACTGCTATTATTTAAACAATCCTATTAACACGATTTTTAGAAAATAAATAATGAAAAAAAAAATCCCTAGAAATCTAGCTGCAAGGAAAAATGAAGTGAGCATTGCTGATTTGCAAACAATTTAACATAAATTTACCACATTTAAGATTTCTTTAACCCTTTCAAGGGCAAAGCATTTTCAATGCTAAAGTGTTGAATAAATGAATGGCACCGGAATTTACTAACAAATTTAATTGGAATTAAGAAAAGGGATATATTTCACTTTCATATTAAATGGAAAATATTTTACCAAAATGCTGGTGCCGATGTGGCGTTTGGGAATTCAAATTAGGGGGTTTCTTAAGCATTCCACCCCCACCCCCACCCCCACCCCCCTGAAATGGTTAAAAGAAAAACTAATAACTCTATCATTTTGATATGAAAAATCTGGTGGATTTAATGTTTTTTCAATTTGCTGTTCGTCAATTACTGAACATCTTCCCTTTCAGGCCATTTAAACTTTTTTCCTTCTACATGACGAGCAAAGTGAACTAACCATGTATCATCGCACTGCTTTTCTATGTAACCTACATAATGTTCATGAATAGTCTCTTTCTTCTTCTTTACCAAATTCAGTAACGCTTGCTGTAAAAAAATAATGAATATTACAGTCCTATATTAGTTAACAACTTAAAAAAAAACTATTAAATTTCAAATATACAAGTGCATCATTTCACCAAAGCACTAATGTATCATTTCTCCTTAACATGCCTTATTGGATTTTCAATCACTTTGTATAAATGCAGTTGCAAAATGGCAATCTGCTTTCTAGTAAAACTCACCCTAACAATGCGCTTTACAAATAAAAAATAATTACAAGATATTATCTTCACAATAATAATAGTTATGAAAGAAAATCAGTACTTAAAAAAATTACAATGACATTCCAAAAATCTTCAGAATTAAGAGAAAAAAAAAAAAAAAAAAAAAAAAAAAAACGTTGTCAGTTCTTCACTGCTAAGTCTACCTTTTGATGGCCTCTGCTAATAAAAGGAGCCTTTAAATCTGTTACAATGGCTGTTAATGTCATTGGTTGAGAAAATTTGTCACTGCGTCAACCCTCCCTATGTATTAAAACCTGCCCTACCTCCCCTACCTGTTTCCACTGTTATGGTTAGTGAATAATGTTTGAAAAGCTTTAAATATTAAATTGCAATAGAGAAATATTGATGAAATTATGCATTTTATGTACATTTTATCAGTGAAATATCATAAAACTATTTGAAGTAATAATCTATATAAATAAAAAAATCCATGCCGGCTCGGGCCTACAGGCGGAGGTAGATTTCGAAGTTAAGTACTAAATTCATCTACAAAACTTAAATCAAGATTAAAGATAAACCCAGTTCCTTCGCTAAGAATGAGCTCTAGGGAGCTAAACATTTTGTGAAAATTCTAATGTACACAAATACATACACGCATATGTATATGGAATAGGTTTAAAAAATAGTTAAAGCAAATTCAGAGAACCTCAAGGTGTTAAAATATGTTAATATTTCCATACTCGGGTTTTTATCATGTTTTAATACGTTTCTTCAAACTCAATAACGTTACATATTCACCTGTTGTGGTCCATTATATTTTCAATATGACGCAATATTTTGTTGTTTTTTTTTTAATTCGTCAAACTATTTATTTCATTTTGAATTTTCATGCAGAAATCTTGCTCTAGAAAACTTATGACGTAATATTCAATTTATTTTCAATTCGTCAAACTATTTATTTCATTTTGAATTTTCATGCAAAAATCTTGCTCTAGAAAACTTATGACGTAATATTCAATTTGTTTTCAATTCGTCAAACTGTTTATCTAATTTAATTTTTCACGTGAAAACATTGCATTAGAAAAGCAATTGTTGTGGTGAGAATTTTATTGCTTTTTTTTATTGTTGGCAACAGCTATAACGAAAAATATTTAATGTTGTGTAAAAGCTGGTTTTATCAGAATCATGTTAAGACGGTATTCAAAAATTTTAACCTTCCCCATTCCCATTCCCTTGGACCGATTTTGCTCATTTTCAATCCCCGCCGAGAAATTAGCTATCTTAAAGTTGTTGGCGAGTTTGAAGACGTTCCGTGCATAATTGCGACTTTTATCGTGCGGACAAAATTTAGTACATACATACATACATATATATATATATATATATATATAAACTTTTTAGGTGGGGGTGGTTTTGGGTTCCTGGGGTCATGAAATGAAAAGTTATGAAGGAATTTTTCAGAAGTCGCACCATGGTAACGACTGCAATAGGTAGTATTTCTTACGAAATCTACCTAAATGTCAATGTTCGTTTGCACAAAATACCTTATCTCCGAAAGTTCTTCACTCATTGCTTTAAAATTCATGGATTGCGTTGCATTCGAATACGAACGTTTTTTTACATACCTATTATGAATCTCGCTCCCCCCTCTCCCAATTGGCAACCCCCCCAATAGGTAGCTTTTCTTTTAATTTTTCCGTCACCCATCAACATTGCATTTGAATGCGGGCGTTAATATACCAATTATGAATCTCGCTTCCCCCTCACCCCAATCTTCCCCATTTGGGGGAACTTTTTAAAATTTTCCGACACCCATTATCCCATTAAAAAGCCCTTTGACCACTCTTTGAAATTAGGCACATCCCCCCCCCCCCGTCCCCTCACTTTGCTACTTAGGGTGCATATTACTGAAATCTTACTGAAATATTTCGTCAAAACTTTTTATGTTTTTTGTTTTTTCTTTGTTTTTTTCAGTTCGTGTTTTTTTTCCTTTTCAGCTCACAGACTATTAAGTCTGAGAGCAAGTGTGCCCGCAGGCATATAGTATCTGCATGTACGTATGTAACGGACTTCATATGTACGTATGCCGGTATATGTACATATAAAACGCATACCAGAAAAATTAAACTGCCTCAACTTGCAGAACCGCAAGGACATTAAAAACTTTGCTCGTGGGAAATATCACCGAATCAAAGACTTTCCAATCTAACATCAGTAAGTAGAACTCATGCTTCCTAATGACATTGTTTATTGCAGAAATCTTAACAGCGCAAATCATGCCAACTTTCATAGTGAAAGGACATATTTATCATAAAGCCGGCTCCTTGCTTCAGTTCCCAGATGGTTAACATAAACTCCTACAAATTTATTACATAGATGCCGACAATGATGTATTGAATGCACGCTGGAAACGGTGTATATTGTTTTTACAGAAGAAGATCAGCAGAAGATGGTGGTAAATTAGCAACCATACGAATGCGAAAAGGTCACATTGAAGTAGATAACCGACGGGTTGTTTCATATTCGTCTTTGCTATCAAAAACATACGCAGCGCACATAAACGTGGAATACTTTAACTCCGTCAAATCGAAAATGTACGTTTGTAAGTACGTGAATAAAGGCAGCGACATAGCGGTTTAGGGAATGCAACCAGAAAGAAGTAATAAGAATGCGGTCATATATATGAATGAAATCGCACAGTATCCGGCTGAAAGACACATAAGCGGCAATGAAGCTGTCTTGCGAATTATTTCGTTTCCTATATATGTACGAAGTCCAGCAGTTTTTCACTTAGCAGTACATCTAGAAAATCGAGAACGCTCGTTTATTTCAAAGCTGCAAATGTGCAATAGATACCCCTGAATCCACCGGCAAGAACTTAAACTGCTTTCTTCATGTTATATCAAAATGACGCGCTCAAGGAAACACTGTTGTATTCGAAAGTGCCTACATATTATACATGGAATGCGAGTAGAGAATCATTTGAACGACGCAAACGAGGAGAGGACAGCCTGGTATATTAAAAAAAACTATGATAGGCAGACTGTAAACCGTGCATCCTAATCAAGATGAATACTTATTTCTTCGCATGCTGGCCCGGTCAAACATCTTTCCAGCATATGAGAATCAACAAAGTCTTTACTTTCCTAGTGCATGTCAAGCTCTGAATATATTGGAGAACAACCGACACTTGGATGTATTCATTAGTGACGCGTACAACACTTCACATCCAAATCAAATTTGTGTATTGTTTGCAATAATATTGACCGCCTGCTCTCCTGCATCTGCAACGAAATTATGTGAGAAATATAAATCGCACATGGCTGAAGATATTTTTCATCGAAATTTAAATATGAACATGGATTTCACAGCAGAAATCTACAACGAAGTGTTGATAATGGTTGGAGATTTGTGCTTAGAAATCACGAATAAAGTTCTCAATCAATTGGGAATGCCATCACTTAATCGATCTGCAGCTGCTTTGTTCATGTAGAATTGGGTCATGAACAAAATTTCAACACTGGTGACCTTTTGTCTAATGTGCAATTAAATAGTCTGAAGCTAACGCTTGAGCAAAGATGCATTTACGATCAAATAATGCTATCTGTCAATAATAGGGTTGAAGAAATCTTCTTAGATGCACCAGGAGAAACTGGTAAAACTTTCCAAATTAAATTGATTCTGTTAGAAATTCAATCCCTAATGGCATAGTCTTAGCTCTTGCGACATTGCTACCAGGTGGAATAACTGCTCATTTCGCTTTTAAACTGCCACTGAACACACAACAATTCAGTGAAATTATCACGTGCAAAACTTCCAAAGCATCCGGCATGAGAAAGGTATTGCAGAATTGCAAAATTATTGTTTGGGATAAATGCATGATGGCGCACAAAACATCGTAGGAGGTTCTTGTTCGACCATTGCAAGATTTGCGTGGAGACATAGGACCATTTGGAACGCATTAATATTGCTTGAAGGAGATTTCAAGCAATCAGTACCTGTAATTCCTGGATCGACATCAGCGGACAAAAAATATGTTTGCCTGAAATACGCTACTTTGTGCCTACACGTAAAGACATTAAAATTAATTAAAAATATGCGTGTACAGCTTTAAAACAATCGATCGACCGAGATATTATAGCATTAATTGTTGGAATTTGGGAACGGTAAGTTGCCGATTGATCTGACCTCAGAACGAAATTAATTGCCTCATAACTTCTGCAATTTAGTGACGTCAAAAGAAGAATTGGTTGAAAAAATAATTCCCAATATTCAAACCAATTATAAGAATCACGATTGGCTGAGGGATCAAGGTACTTTTGCGGCCAAAAACAAAGACGTCTAAGAACTTAACAACATTATTCTGTCAAATATTCAAAGCGAGGCAGTCACATACATGTCCTTGGACACTGTTGTGGAAGCAGATGAAACGGTTAATTATCCAACAGAATTTTTGAATTCACATGATTTGCAAAGAAAGCCACCACACGTGCTGCAATTGACAAGCGGTGTGCCAATTATCCACCAGTTGTCCACCAGCCAATTGTCCACGCGTTGCAACGCGGCTTATGTTAAAAAATAATGAGCAACTTTGTTGAAGCAACAATCTTGACAGGACCTGTCAAAGGTGATGATGTTCTCATTCCTCGCATTCCTATGATCCCAATGAATGTCCATTTCAATTTAAGAGTATGCTATTCCGAATTTGATTGGCATTTAAAATCTCAATGAACAAAGTTTAGGGCCAATTTTCAGAATTTAGATCTAGAGATGGATTGATTCTCTCACGGACAATTATATGTTTCGTGTTCTAGAACCGGGAAACCAAATAATCTCTATATCTGCACAGACAATGTAACAACAAAAAATACTGTAAAGCCATAAACAGTGTGAAATTAAACATGTTAGAATCGTGCGCTGTCTCTTTTCTTTCATTTCATTTAATCAAACTGAGCCACAGCAACGCGTGGCCGGGTACAGCTAGTCATTTAAATATAAAAGGTGCTCAACATGTAAGAATACTAGTAAATCTGCAGATCAGGAGCCTCAACGTCATCTTTGCAAGTCATTGTTTTTTAACACTCATTGCATAATATTCAACTTCCTACAAATCGCTTTTTAAAGTTTTCAAATTACATAAATATTTATGAGCATACAAGATACTTCGTAAAGTTTCAGAAATTAAAAGTGTTAAACAAATGGATGTACATTGATGTTCTGAAATTCTGATGAGCTACTTATTCTGGTAACTTTTTAAATCAAAAATTGCATTTCTTCAGGGGGGCTCTGCCCCCCTGAACCCCCCGTAGTCTATTTAAATTTACATTCGCAATTTTTTATTGATTGTGCGGATGGTTATATTATATCTTAGATTTTTTTTACGTTTTGATTTATAAGGATAAGGATAAGTTTTTTTTTTTAATTAATAAAATTTAAATTTAAAATAAAATATTCGTGTTAACCGTACACAGACAATAAATCTTGAAGTGACGCCAAAAATGTAACCCTAAAATCCGTTACATTCGGCACAACACAACGACGTGCTTTAAAAAAAAAAAAAAAAAAAAAAAAAAACGGATGAAGTCAAAGAATTTGGTCCCTGTTCCGCGTGCTTGTTTTGTTTGGGCCGAATGAGGGCATTTAAATCTGAGCGATAACGCACATCGTATTGCAAACTGTTTTTACGGCATACTGCATCTCCATCTATCTCTTTCCTCCGTGAATAATAGTTAATTTTATTTTACCCAAGATCTTTTTATTATAAATGACGTCTAATTCACCTGCTATGCGTACTTACTCAAAACTTTTCATCTTGTTATATTAAGATATACTGGAGAGTTTTCTTTATTATTTCCAATATGCTGCCATATTAATTTTTCTATTCTTAATTTTATTTTTCATTTTCCTGTTTCACGACAAAACATTTCAATTGAAAATTGTTTAAAAGAAAATATTATTCCGGGTTTTGATTTTCTTGGCAACAATTATAGAAATATTGGTAAATGTTATGGGAAAATGTTACGTTATTCTCTATGAAAATAATGAACTTTTGTATTTTTAAGCAAAATATTTCAATAAAATAAATAAAATAAATGAAATATTGCCTATTTTTATTTCTGGGCTAAAATCCTTCTATATGCAAAGATACAAATGCATTAATTGCCGAAACGTCAGTGAAGGCTTACTGTGGAGACACGAAAAGTTTTGGTTTCCGTTAGTCTGTCTGTCTGTTAGTCTGTCTGTCTGTTCCGCGATAACTGCCGTAAAAAGCATCCGATTATCTTAAAATTAAGGATGCATGTTGGTGAAATCCCCGGATTTAGCTGTATAGTTTTTGGTTAAATTTGGTTCATTCGTTCGGAATATATAGAACTTTTTATTTTGAGACTTAATGCTTTGCTATAGCAATTCAGACGATTTTTCCATTTTAATTTGTTGAAAAGAAATGGCTCATATGATTGAAGGATTTAAATGCTAAATTAAGGACGATGAAATTTCCTAATTAGAACCATACATTATTCATATTAGTTTGAAATTTTGTGTATACATTTGTCAGAGTTTTTAAATTCGGTGTATAACTTTTATGGAGGGATTTTATATATGTGTTTCAATAACATAAAATATTTTTTTTAATATAAATTTTCTTTTTAAGCACATATTTAATTGTTTTTATTATCCTTTAACTGTTACCTAGCAGCGAACTACACCTAAAAAAATCGTAAATGTGAAATTTGTAATTGTTTGAAGTTAAATCAAAGTCAAAAGGGACGAATTAATGCCTTTGTGTCTTTACATATAGATGCAATTTACCACAGAAATAAAGAAAGACTATGTTCTATTTATTTTGTTCAAATATTTTTCTTTTAAATTAAAAAGTTCATTATTTTCATAAAGAATAAATCGACATTTGCTATGAAATTTAACAATTTTTTTTTTTTTTTTTTTTTTTTTTTTTTTTTTTTTTTTTTTTTTTTGCCGTTGCCACGAAAATTCAATCCCGGAATAAAAATTTATCCTAAACAGTTAATTTTGATTTGAAAGATTTTTATGTGAGAGAGGAAAATGAAATAAAAAACAGACATGAATACGCCTTCATATTAGAAATAAAGTGAAAATAAGAAAAGAAGGTGAATTTGATCTCATATATCAAAAATAAAACGAATACGCTTTGAGATTGAAATAAAAGGGGCTTGTGTTATGATATTAATTCTTATTATGAAAAAAAATGTTACTAATGGTATTAGATGTAAATTTCCAACTGGGCGAAAAATGTCCGGACCAGGATTCGAACACGGGACCTCCCTGGCTGAAGCCGCCAGTGCTCTGCCATCTGAGCTATCCCGGACGATTCTGGTCGAACTTTTTCACCAAGAGAGCACTGGCGGCTTCAGCCAGGGAGGTCCCGGCTTCGAATCCTGGTCCGGACATTTTTCGCCCAGTTGGAAATTTACATCTAATATGATTTGTTTACCAATTAGAATAATTGTGTTAATATTAATCTAGTGTTACTAATGGTGTTATTACACGAGGGGTCAAAGATGCTTCAGCTTCCAGGCGTCTCCATGTATTCCTATGGCTCCAGGGGAGTCGCTTGGAGTGCGAGCGTCTTTTTTCTGTCGGAGCATCTTTAACGATCGAAACGAGGCGAGTCGCCAGTAACAGCCAATCAAATGCTTGGAAATCTGATAACAGAAAAGCCTTTTCAGGAACAGCCAATGAAATGCTTGGAAAAGACGGACCGTGAAGCGGCTGTTGTCGCTAAACGCCTGGGATTCCAAGCGTCTTTGAGTCCTCGTGTAATAACACCATAATATCTCATGGTTTATCGTCTGCACACAGCTAACAGAAATGTTAATTCTTAATCGAAAATTCCAACGAGAAAAAAACAACTTTTGAAAAGCAAATATATAGTAAATATCAAAATTATGCACCGAAAAATTATCGTTGTCGAAAATGACGTCATTGTATCGGGAAATAAATATTTTCATTCTTAAAAACCAAGCATTAACTAGATTGCCTGAAAAAATGTTTTTTGACGGGTGTTACTTCTTAATGCCGCCTCATTTCAGAAAATATGAATGAAAATTATTTTATTTTTAAAGGAAATTACATTTTCATTCATAAAACCTAAACGTTTAATATAATTGCGTCAATGTAAATCATCTTCTGTGTTACCAGTATTGAAAAATAAGGTTCGGAAGTGTAAAAATAAATCTAAGATTTGCGCTAACCATTAGCACAATCAATAAAAAGTTACGTATGTAAATTAATAAGACCACGGGGGTCCTGGGGGGCGGAGCCCCCCTGAAGAAATCTACTTTATTATTTAAAAAATATACAAGAATTAACAGCTCATAAAAATTTTGAAATATCCTTCCATAACGTTTTTAATTTAATGCTTCTATGTCTGAAAACTTCGTATTTTTTATTGTTATAAATAATTACATAATTTGAAAACTTTAAATTGCGGTTTGCAGGAAACTGAATATTACCAAAGTGAGTCTAAAAACAATGACTTGCAGAGCTGACGTTGAGGCTCCTGATCTGCAGATTTACTAGTTGCCGAAACGTCAGTGAAGGCTTACTGTGGAGACACGAAAAGTTTTGGTTTCCGTTAGTCTGTCTGTCTGTTAGTCTGTCTGTCTGTTCCGCGATAACTGCCGCAAAAAGCATCCGATCGGCTTGAAATTCCCTGGGCATGTTGATGAGCTCCCCGGATTTAGCTGTATAGTTTTGGGTTAAATTTGGTTCATTCGTTCGGAATATACAGAACATTTTATTTTGTGATATAATGCTTTTCTATGGGAAGTCAGACATTTTCAAATTTTCATTTGTTGAAAGAAATCGCTCATATGAATAATAGATTTAAATGGTAAATTTTGGATGCTGAAATTTTTAAATAAGAGTATTAAATTATTCTTATTAATTTGCAATTTTGTCAAAACATTTGTCAGAGCTTTTAAATTAGGTGTATAACTTATGATAGAATTTTATACATGTGTTCGAATAATATAAAACATTTTATTTTATGAATTTACTTATATTTCATTTTTTCTTTTAACCGTTGCGTAGCAACAGCATCTCATCTAAAAATATCATAAATGTAAAAGTATGTATGGTTTTTTTAAGTCAAATCAAAGCAAAAGGAATGAATTAATGAATGCCTTTGTATAGATATTTGCATATAGATTTATTTAAACGCAGAAATGAAAATAGTATTTATATACTATGTAAAATAATATTTTCATTTATTTATTCAACTATTTGATTATAAATGAAAAAGTTCGTTATTTTCATACAGAATAAACTGACATTATTCTGTTAAATTTTATAAACTTTATTGTTGCCAAAAAAAAAAATGAATAACAATTTCTCCCAAAGAGTTAATTTTAATTTGTAATGGAATTTGTAAATTTTAATTTGTAAAATGGAATAAGCAAATAAAAAATAAAAAAAGGATATATAGGACAGGAATGAATACATATAAACATTTCACACCAAATACCACCTAAAATAGTTTTTGTAGCAGTATTTTCCCAGCACTACGAAGAAAGATTCCTCGATTTACACGATTTTACTTGGCCTTCCTTTTCTCGTTCTTTGCGATTTCATTTTCGCAATTGCGTGCATTAATTGGCACAAAATTTTACATTTTTATGACTGAGATATATGTAAGGCCATACAAATAAGAAATTCCGTATTGTCTTCTATAAAATGTGATAAAGTGTTGGTTAATCATATATGTTTTTATTAAGAGGAGCAGAGCTGCCAAGCCTCCGGCGTTCTCGATACCAGTATTTTAATACAGAAAATGTTACTTTATTTAATTGAAACATTTGCGCGATTTAAAAGAACATTTTCTCTAAGATAATAGTGATGTGCAAAAAGCTTGAGACTTGGTATGTCTGGTGGGGAGTGAAATGTTTTACTTAATGCATTTATCTCTATTTTAATGCTACGTGAACAACGTCCGTGTAACAGCTTGTAGAGTGTAAAATAAATTAAATTATTAAAATAATCCTTATTACGAAAAATGAAACAGAAAGTCCGGCTAAGGGAAATGAAATGTTAGTTAACCTTTCGTAATTTGACCTGAACATAGGTTTACGTGAAATTTCAACGGTATTTGTAACATCACGATTTTGAATTAAATGTAGATACTATTAAAAGAAAATCACAAAAAATACTTAAAGGCGCCAAATCATGTTTATCTATTTAACGATGATGAATTATTAACTGTTAGGTTTAGAAGCCCCCCTACTTTAGGGTGATTTTAGTAAGTTAATGCTATCGAGTACATTTTTTGATATTTAGATTAGATCTTAGATATAAATATTGCAGAATGGTAATCAAAATTATTTTTTTTTATAAACAAAATTTATAAAGGTATTAGATTTCTAAATTAGATGTTTCAGTTTACATTTCCAAAAGTTCTTTATCCATTAGATACAGGTATTTGTGGTTAGCAGGCAAGTAAATACTGCTGTATGGATATTAGGATAACGTAAAATGCTTGACCGAATTATTGCTTATCCTTATAAATCGCAGTGTAAAAAGAAATCTAAGATATAGGGTAATCATTAACTCAATCAGTAGAAAATTACAAATGCAAAATAAATTACACAACGGGGGGTTCAGGGGGGCAGAGCCCCCCTGAAGAAATTTGCTTTATTATATAAAAATTACTAGAATAAGTAGCTCGTGAGAATTTCAGAATATCCTTACATAACAACGTGTTTAATTTAACGCTTTTAATGTCTGAAACCATCGAAATATTATTTTCCTTTTATAAATGTTTGTGTAATTTAAATAGTTTAAATTTTGTTTTTGTAGAAAGATTAATATTACGCAAAGTTTGATAAAAACAATGAGTTGCAGAGATGACGTTGACGCTCTAGATCTGTAGATTTACTAGTTCATCTGTTTTGAAGTTGGCTTTACTCAAGCATTATACACGCAATTATACTAATATTATTAGGACCAAATACGTTGCTAGGCAACAGAGAAAGAAAAGGAAAAAAATGAAATATGCATTATGTCAAATTCATAAAACAAAATCAT
This sequence comes from Maratus speciosus, assembly GCA_963932465.1. Classification (NCBI taxonomy): domain Eukaryota; kingdom Metazoa; phylum Arthropoda; class Arachnida; order Araneae; family Salticidae; genus Maratus; species Maratus speciosus. Next base: position 491,810,062 of record OZ010789.1, read on the forward strand.
TTATTGCCGAAACGTCAGTGAAGACTTACTGTGGAGACACGAAAAGTTTTGGTTTCTGTTAGTCTGTCTGTCTGTTCCGCGATAACTGCCGCAAAAAGCATCCGATCGGCTTGAAATTCACTGGGCATGTTGATGAGGTACCCGGACTTAGCTGTATAGTTTTTGGTTAAATTTGGTTCATTCGTTCGGGAAATATAGAACATTTTATTTTGCTCTATAATGCTTTTCTATGGCAAGTCAGACGATTTTCTGATTTTCATTTGTTGAAAGAAATGGCTCATATGAAAAATGGATTTAAATGGTAAATTTTTGATGCTGAAATTTTTAAATAAGATTACTAAATTATGCCAATTAGTTTGAAAATTTGTCAATATATTTGCGAGATTTTTTAATTAGGTTTTTAATATTGGGGAGAATTTTATGCATGTTTTCCAATAATATAAAGGATATTATCAATTTGACATAATGCATATTTCATTTTTTTTCCTTTTATTTCATCTGTTGCCTAGCAACGTATTTGGTCCTAATAATATTAGTATAATTGCGTGTATAATGTTTGAGTAAAGCCAACGTGAAAACGGAAGAATTAATGCATTTGTACCTTTGCATATAGATGGATTTTAGTCCAAAAATAAAAATAGGCAATATTTCATTTATTTTATTTATTTTATTGAAATATTTTGCTTAAAAATACAAAAGTTCATTATTTTCATAGAGAATAACGTAACATTTACCAATATTTCTTTAATTGTTGCCAAGAAAATCAAAACCCGGAATAATATTTTCTTTTAAACAATTTTCAATTGAAATGTTTTGCCGTGAAACAGGAAAATGAAAAATAAAATTAAGAATTGAAAAATTAATATGGCGGCATATTGGAAATAAAAAGAAAACTCTCGAGTATTTCTTAATATAACAAGATGAAAAGTTTTGAGAAAGTACGCATAGCAGGTGAATTAGACGTCATTTATCGGAAACAAAGATGCTGGAATAAAAAGATCTTGGGTAAAATAAAATTAACTATTATTCACGGAGGAAAGAGATAGATGGAGATGCAGTATGCCGTAAAAACAGTTTGCAATACGATGTGCGTTAATCTCAGATTTAAATGCCCTCATTCGGCCCAAACTAAATAAGCACACCGAATTCTTTGACTTCATCCGTGCATTTTTTCTGTAAATGAAAATGATCTGCTTATATTTAAGCAATAAGCATTCTAAGGTAGTATTTCGTTGTATTATGAATTAAAAACTGTATTACTAAAAATATTATTCTATTTTTTTTTTAAGCACGTCGTTGTGTTGTGCCGAATGTAGCGGATTTTAGGGTTACATTTTTGGCGTCACTTCAAGATTTATTATCTGTGTACGGTTAACATGAATATTTTATTTTAAATTTAAATTTAATTAATTTATAAAAATAAACTTATCCTCCTTATAAATCACAACGTAAAAAAAATCTAAGATATACTATAACCATCCGCACAATCAATAAAAAATTATGAATGTAAATTTAAATAGACTACGGGGGTTTAGGGGGCTCTGCCCCCCTGAAGAAATGCAATTTTTGATTTAAAAAGTTACCAGAATCAGTAGCTCATCAGAATTTCAGATCATCAATGTATAACCACTTGTTTAACACTTTTAATTTCTGAAACTTTACGAAGTACCTTGTATGCTTATAAATATTTATGTAATTTGAAAACTTTAATGAGTGTTAAAAAACAATGACTTGCAAAGATGACGTTGAGGCTCCTGATCTGCAGATTTACTAGTATTATAGGAAAACATGCATAAAATTCCCCCCCAATATTATAAACCTAAATAAAAAAATCTCGCAAATATATTGACATAATTTATTGGAATAATTTAATAATGTTATTTAAAAATTTCAGCATCAAAAATTTACCATTTAAATCCATTTTTCATATGAGCCATTTCTTTCAACAAATGAAAATCTGAAAATCGTCTGACTTGCCATTGAAAAGCATTATAGAGCAAAATAAAATGTTCCATATTTCCCGAACGAATGAACCAAATTTAACCAAAATCTCTACAGCTAAGTCCGGGTACCTCATCAACATGCCCAGTGAATTTCAAGCCGATCGGATGCTTTTTGCGGCAGTTATCGCGGAACAGACAGACAGACTAACAGAAACCAAAACTTTTCGTGTCTCCACAGTAAGCCTTCACTGACGTTTCGGCAATTATTATTTTTTTTTTACTAAAATATGCCTAGATATTAGCAAAATCAAAACTGTTTGTTTTCAAGAGAAATATTTATGATAATTTTTAAAGTTTCCTTAAAATATTCATATTTTTTTATGGATATACTGATATAATATTAGTTAATATGCAACTTATAAACTATAAGTACACATATAAATCACTTTAACTAACGTATAGCTAACACGCATAATAAACACATATATATTATAAACTATAAGTACTAGCATAATTTTTTTCAGGAAGGTATTTTCTGCTTCTATGTAATAAGCGTTTGCAAAATGGATTACATTAAAAAGTGTTTGATTTGTAATTAATATTTTCCTATTACCTATTTTGTAATCCACAATTTAATGATATGTTTATTAGCCCACGATATACTATTTCTTTAGGGCAACAATTAAAGTGTCGTCCTTAAAAAATAACATTACGTTACATAAGCCAGCCGTAAAACGAAGCAGGTGTATCATTGTACGGTTTAATACTGATATTATCTACTGCCATTTTTTTTTAATTTCCAAGGTTCTCAGTTTAAATTTTTACACATTCGTATATGGGGAAAAAGTACTTTTAAGTGCAGTTTGTTAGAAAACTGCATCACATTTTATTTTTCAGATATTTATTTTTTTCTATTAATAACATTTCTGTAATGGTGACAACTGAAATGCTCCATTTCTGTAAAAAATAAAGAGAAAATAGTAGGTTACTATATCTTTTTGGCGGAAGTTTTTCATAAAAACTGATAAAAAAATGTAATTCAAATACGTGCTATGTCAAGAATATACCCTGCCATAAATGTGTATATGCGTGACCTTTTTTCTGCATTTTAATTAATTCTTATAAAAAAGATGACACAATGGAATATTATCAATCCATATAGGTAAAATTTTCCGAAATCTGAAAATATAGAAATTAATGATTTCTGTTAAAACACAGTTCTATTATAAACTACATTTAATTTTCAGTATCCATAATAATGTTACAAGCAAATGAAGGCATATAATCATTAGATACCCGATTTTTTGTCGAGCTTCAGGAAAGACGACATTGTTTTTTGATGAGTTTGTGTATCATTCCGCGAAAGTGAAGTCATATACATATTTTTCTCTAGATGTTGTTTCAGACTGGATCGTAAATGTGCAATTCTTCAGGGGATGCAAATTCTGCCACTTTATATAAAATGAAAGCGTGTATTTTTAGTCTCAAAGCTGAAATATGGTTTGTACTATCTTTTTTTCCATCGGGGGTGACACTAAATTCTGAAAAAATAGAATTCCTGTTTTCTACTTTTATTTAAATTGCCTCATTAGAAAAAGAAAAAAAAATCGGATTGTTTTATTTTCTTTCTATTTGTTTTTATAATCTTTATAAAGTATTCTGTGACGAACTCCTCTCTTCATGTCATAATTATATTACAGCTTAAACATTAATTGAAACACTCCAAAATAATATTTCCCTTAAAAATTAAACACTCCAAAATAATATTTCCCTTAAAAATTCTGAATTACTGAATTAAGTTATTTTATTACAATGGTGGGCTTATATAAAATATCCTTGAAGACCTAAAGAATTACATATATCATTATTAGGTTATATCTAAGGTTCTAAAACATTTTATAAATTTATAGATTTTTTTTTTAGCTTTGGGTAAGAAAAAACCTACGTATATTTACACATCTTAATGAATGAAAGTTTATTTTCACAAAACTGATAGTGAAGAGCATCAACTTTATGATTCGACTAGCAGACCCACCCGGCGTTGCCCGGACCCGTGATGAATGAACCTCAAATTTGTATCATTTTGTACCTTTAATTCCTTTTGTCTGAATTTATATTTTTAAATATAAGAAATCGCAAGAAAAATATTAAATTGAAGATACGTGCTATTTTGCGTAAGTTGATTTTTGGAGTCTATGTGTACCGAAAGCGAGCGGAACTTCGACAAAACACCCTGGTTTTTACTGATTTCGTAGACATTTTCAGACATTTTATTTTGTAAAAAAATATTTCTACTCGTCCGAACATTTAAAAATTTTTACAGAAGATGTAAATCTGGTCTATTTAGGTGCTTCGATAAACATTGTGTTAAAATAAGGACGTTGATTAAATAAGAAATAAAGAAATTTGCTTAAATTACTATTCGAAAATAGTGGGTAGTTCAACCTTCCACCGACAGAGAGCGCAATATGTTCTATACAAATATCACAGTGGTCAAAGGGCTGTTATAACTTACGTGAAAATTTCAAGTCAATCGTTTAGTTCGTTTTCCAAATTTTAACAAATTTGAGTTCATTCTCTATTTAAAAAAGCGTATCTTTTTTCTTTTAAAAGTCGATTTTTTTCTATTTCAAACAAAAAGTTCTGAATAACTTTTTTTTTATTTACATACTCTTAATTAGTGTACAAATATAGGACGAGAAGCTAATGTTTCAAATCTGTAAATGCTGTATTTTTAAAATTTTGATTTAAATTTGAACTGCCATTAAAATTTTACCCTATGGTTTTTATCTACTCCCCAAAATAAAAGTAGGTGTTTTTCAAAGCAGACATAATGTCTGCAACTTTTAATAAGTAGCATATATTACTCGACTCCCTCAAAAAACGGCAAATAAAAAGTCAGAAACGCTAATTTTTTAAAAGGAAATCTAGAGCCCGTCCCCAGAATTTCACGCACCATTCTTTTTCACACTTTATCTTTTGTGTTATAAACGTTCTTAAAGTTTCAAACAGATCGCCTTGTTGGATTTTCTGATTTTAACAAAATCGGGCTATGTTAGTTTCACATTCCACCACGAGGGAGCGCACTCAATTCTTAACAAAATCTCCTTTACACAACCTATCAATAGATATGTTACTCGAGGAGGTGGCGGTCTTCAGCAAGAATTTATGATATTTGTTGAAATTACTATTGTCATATTCACAATCATGGTCAGTCCTAAGATTTAGGATTTTGCGATTTAGAAATATTTCCGCCCTTTATGGAACCGTTTGAAGTAGTCAAAAACTTTTTTTAAGTGGGTAAACAACTACTTTTTTAGAATAGTCGTCAATAAAGATCACAAAATATGTATCTCCTCCATTTGATTTGACCAGAATGGCTCACATACATTAGAATGAATCAATTCGAGGGCGTTCTAGAGCGTGTTTTGCCTATTGGCTTGAACGAGACCCTTCGGGACTTAACGATCTTACAATCTTCACAAGTAGGCATGTCTTTTTCCTTGAAATTTGGCAAACCATGAAATTCTTACTTGTGTTTAAAATGTACTTCTTATTAATATGACTGTATATTCGATGCCATTTGCTTAGATCACCTTCACATTTTTTAGTCTGTGCTGAAAAAGCCCTCTTGTCTTTTACATTGGGAAATGTTGGTTTGCAAATGAAAAAACCAGTTGTTTTAATAGCCGTAAAGATTTTTCTACTATTTCTCGATAATAAAGTTAAACGACCATTTTTACACGAAAAACACATTCCCATGCTGTCAAGGGCTGAACCTGACATTAAATTACGCCTAACCCTCTCGTGCTTAAATTATTTTTCATTATTTTTCATTATTCACAAAAAATCTTTTTTGTGATAAATGAGAAATCATTATAAAATAATTTTATTATTTTGCATGCTAGGTATTATCTGCCCACAAATCAAATCTCCACAAATGAATGCTCATTTTTTTTTTTTTGCTTTATAATGCAATAATTATACAACCTCATATGAGGTCCGTATGCGTGAGAGCGTTATATATAGGCGTCTGCATGACATTTTTAAGTTTCAAAATTGTGGCGCTTCCCCTTATCATAAAAGCACATCTATACTGTTCCGGTGCCTAAAACTGGAAATTTAATGTCCCCTATAGCAACAGACATGTCAGTCCCCTAACTGTTTTGTATGTGGAGAAAAACCCCCGATCTTTATAAAAACGTGTAGATGCAGGAGTGTCAAAAGTCACTCCTGTCCTTTGACAGAGCTTTGGTTCACTTCAAGCATATCTGTGGCAAAACTACTATTTGGGCAAGTGCCTCCCCCCTTCTCTTTATCTCTTTACTGGGCTTTTAAGTACAATTTGGTGCAGTATGGCCCCTCTTTTTGCACTTGCTATAAACAACATCGCGTTTCAAGAGAGTAGATCTATCCTTACTGCTACTTCTACTATACTGTTTTATATTTTTGCCTCTAGGTTTTTTTATAATTTAGATTTAAATGCAACATTTGTTTTATCTAGATTGCATTGTTTTAAGCGGATTCCCACTAAAAGTAGTTCTTTCAATCAAAATTAAAATCAATGTCAGTATAACGATAAATATTGAGAACAATACTAGAAAATTGGTCAGGTAAAAAACGAATAACGTGGAAAGCCTGATAAAGATCCTCTAATAGATGTCCTTGTTCCTGCAATTGTTTAATAATTGTACGTAATCTATCTGTAACCAATCCAATCCCTTCCCCTTCTTCATACCTAGCAGCGAAAAATTTATCCAGAAAGGAGATTACTGCAGCTCTAGTTTTAGGGCAATAGTTATCCTGAAGGATATCCCATGAATTCTTACCGTCAGTCGTTTCTGCAAGTAGTGGTCTAAGATCTAGAGGTACATTTAAATATATACAACTAAATGCCCTATCACGGCGTAAATTATAGTCACGCTTCTCCTTATATTTTACACTATCATCTGGTGGCTTTTCTGTACCATCAATAAATCCCCAGCAACCATGGTCCATAAGGAGGAATTTCATGTCCGCGGACCATGTTGAATAGTTTTCAGGGGTTAAAAATTCAATCTCATCCGTTATAATATGTATATAAACTAGATTAATTACTGAGAGAAATATATATACCGGGTGAGCAAAAAGTCCGTTTAAATTTTAACAGTTCATAAAAACTGAAAAAATGACCAAAATGAAAAACGGTTTGCAGGGTTAGCATCTATAGGGCACGGGAATTTTTTTAAGACAGAAAAAAATAACTCAAAAAACAGTCAGTAGGTGGCGCTAACGCACCCGAGTCAAAGAAAAGATACGCAAATAACGAACAGAATGACTCCAAATCGTTTATTACAGCTCTATGTGTTCCACGTGACCACCACCACAGGGGGATAACACATTCAGGCGAGTAACAAATCCAGCAACGGCAGAGTGTAGCAGGTCTGGATGCACACATGACACCTATCGATGGATCGCATCCTTTAGTTGCGACAGATTAGACGGACCGGATCGACACACCCGGGATTTCAAATACCCTCAACCGGAAATCTGCCGGTGTCCGAAGAGACCATGGGAACCTGAAACCCCTGCTAATGATTTTGTCTTCCCCGAACGTCTGTAGAAGGAATTCCTTCACAGGAGTAGCAATGTGACTAAGGGCCCCATCTTGCATAAACTTGACGGTAGAAAGCGCATCTCTTTCACGCAAACATGGCAAAACCTTCTCACACAGAAGCATTAAATAACGCTGAGCATTCACCATAGCCGTTTTCCATCCTTTTACTGGGCAGTGCGTTTCAAAGAAGAAAGGTCCTATGATGAATGAACTTGTGAATCCACACCACAGAGTCACTTTTGGGGAAGGCAACGGTTTCTGTGTTACTCATGTGGATTAGACGTCGCCCAGATGCGACAGTTATGGGTATTAACGTCGCCATGAAGCAAACAAGTGAGCTTCATCTGTCCGGAAGATGTTAAAAACCCAGGTGGGATTCTGTTCGATTTTGGAGAAACCCCACCTCGCAAATGCTTCCCTCTGTACGGTATCCGCATGTAAAAGTTCATAGCACGACTGTAACCTGTATGGGTAGAGATCAAGTATTCCATGAACAATATTGCGTACCGAGGATTGTGGTAAGCCCAAACGTTTGGCAGCTTCACGAGCACTGCTAGTTCCCGCTGCTGAATCAGACGCTAACGCTTCAATTTCGGCTGCAACACGCGGCAAACATGCCTTCGTTAAACATTGTCGTGCGGATCTTACACGATCCTCCAGTGTTCCAGTATATCCTCAAACCACAGAACAAGCTTTATGAGGCCTGTTGCTGTTAAAAGCCCTTTTCCAGTACTCACATTCTTCTGAACTCAGAATTTACGCAAAGCAATGGTCGCCGATTCCTTGTTCACATAAAATAACTTCAGCAACAAAGCTTTATCCTTCGCACTCTGCATCCTCGATCTCGTACACGGCTCACAACGGTGAATTAGTTCTAGATTAGGGGCACAGTTCTTATAACAGTCTCATTTGCATATTTCCACCAAAATCATACGAACCAATGCCATCTGTTGGCTGTTTTTTGAGTAATTTTTTATTTCTGTCTTATAAAAATTCCCGTGACCTACAGATGCCAATCCTACAAACAGTTTTTCATTTCGGTTATTTGTTCGCTTTTTATGAATTTTTAAAGTTTGTACAATTTTTTTGCTCACCCGGTATATATATACAATATATTAAAAAAACATTCAAGAAAGTAAAAAGCAACAAAAATTATTACTTATTACGTTCACTCTCATATGGCAAATCTTATGCACTTAAAGTTAAAAAATGTTGTCCTTAAAAGTCCTACATACAATCTGTAGAAGTGAAACTCTTATTCTAATCCAGTTCATGAGTAGGAGAAGAGTTCCTTTCGGTTACCGAAATACAACCACGAGGTGTTGTTATCCAGAAATAGTCCATAAAGGCATTAACTTAATGAAGTCATCATCAGCAGGAACCTTTCATATAAAACAGGAACAGGAATCGTCGCACTCACCGGGAATATGAAGCTTATTTGATATTATAGCTGGTATAATTACTGCTCCGGCCCATAATCGGTGAGAAAATTCGTGGAGCTTAAACAACTTAAATTCAGGTCAGAGCAGAGTAAACGCAAAGTATGCAGTCATTATCAGCTGATTAAATATTGCAGATACGTCGAACCTTTTATACTTTTATTTAAAATCACAAAAGCAGACATCATTACTTCGATGTCGTAAAACTTATGTCATTAAATATTTAAAAAGAAGGTAACTAAGATAGACATACTCTTTAATAGTAACTACATGTTGTTTAAACGGTTTAAACTTACATAATCCTGAAAAAAGAAAACAGAGCCGCATCTTATATCACAACCACACAATATATACATTTAGTTACCCGTTCCGTCATATCACACATTTGAAGAAAAATTTGCATAAAGCAAGATGTTGGAATTAATCAGTAAAAGAAGAAAAACTCCCCGCATACAGCCGTACGCGAAGACTGTGTAGAATGCGAAGTGACTGTCTAAAAGAGCGTAAAACCGGCAATGCGTAGATGCAAAAGATATTTGCTCGCAGCTCGGGACGAGGTATTGGCAGGAGGATTAATCATACGTTAACACACTGTTAACTTTCGAAAAACGCGCATGCCTGCCTGTTAAAAAGAGAATCTCACTCTTGGTGAAACTTTGATTACTCAAAAAAGGAAGAATTAAAAAACCAGATAAGACAAAAGATGAAAAAGACAAAGTAGAAATTCTAAATAAAGGGCGAACAATTTTGAAGACGTTCATAAACAAAAACAAGTGTCAACAAAGGCAGACGAACCGTACAAGGAATAACAATGATAAATCGTTACACCATCACCAGAAACGTGTTATCGTTATCTTGATTCTGTATTTTATACGGTATTAAAGAGATTTTCTTTAGCAGATACAACAAAATCCAAAAGTGCAGTGCCGACCTCTGAAACGATTGTCCCTCGTGTTAAAAATACATTATGAAACTGAAAAATTACATTTAAGATGTTTATAAACGTTTTCCTTAAATTAATTTATTCATTACAATTTCGGTTTAGTCACTTTTAATAAAATTCTGTTACGCATTAACACATTAACTTTTATTTCAATCTCTCATTATGTCCTGCCTAAAATTACTTATTATAAATATTATCAATTAATTTCTTTTTTTTTTTTAATTCTAGAAAAAAATATTTAAGAATGCAATTTAAAAGAACAGATTTTAATTCCTTATTAAAATATTTATATCCAATTGTCACAAAAACCAATCATAATTCCTATATTCATAACCTCAAACGACATAATTTAAACATCAGTGACAAAATCAAAAGCACGTTTTAATAGCAGAAAAATAAGTTTCTTTCCTAGCTAAAATTCAATGAGATAAAAGTTTGGTTATAATAATACCCTCAACGTAAACATATCGTACGAAACTTTTTTTTTTATGAAATTGAAATAAGCCGTTGTAAAATAAATCTCTAACAATTTATTTTAGCAGCTTTGTTTAATATTCAAAATTCGTCGGAGATCAGTCTTGAAGGATGAGTGGAAAAATAAATTTAAATTCTAAGATTTACTTTATCTGAAACAAATTTAAAAGAACGCATATTTTTAAGATATTTTTTATTGAAGTTTTCTTTCTTAATTCGAGAGGAAAATTTAACATGTTATCGTTTTTGATGTAGCGATAAAATTATTAATTTTTCCATCCTTTTTATAATTGTTTATCGTGTATTCATCTTTTTTCATTTGTAAATAATAATTTTCTTTAAAATGCAGATTAGAACTTCAGAACAAAAGTACAGTGGTACCTCAGTTTTCCTCGATAATACGTCCGAAAGCAATCGGCGAAATCCGAAACCGACGAAACCGATGCAATTATTTGCATATGAAGACATGTAAATCCAATTAATTCGTTCTAATCATTCCAAAACATGTACCAAAAACACATGTTGTACAGAATAAGTATAGCGTTTAGTAATAAAAACAATAAGAAATTAATATAGTGTTCTTGGCGTATGGTATCAAGGTAATATATCTGGGGTCACTTTTCTTTTTAGTCATTTGGCAGTAAGACTAACTTGAGAGTCAGGAGACCTATGTTGCTCCCAAAACTGTCTAAGTGACCTATTTCTGCCACCTCTTTCAGAATTTCTTAAAAGGGTCGAGACATTACCTTTAAACGAATTCCAGATACCTTGCAACAGCTTTGTATGGGTGATGTTTCTCCACAAACCCATGTACTTTACTCCGCATAGAGAAGATGCCCTTAATCTCTGAAGAAGACACATCATCTCCTGTATCTACTTCCTCATGTTCGTCTGCCATCTGTTGGACTTTTAGGAGAAGGTCTTGCAGATCTTCAGTGTTGAATTCTTCACTGTGTTCACTTTCATGTCCTCAAAACGCACCTCCAAACTCATGAACTTCTCGAAATCAACAATTGACTGCATCTCAAGTGTAGTGTTAACCGAAGTAAGTAAGTAAGTAAGCACCCACCCTGGGAACCCGCTTTTGGCTTATGGTTAGGTGTAACCCCCAAGCCCAGGGCAGGGAAAAGTTTTACTACCTGCAAAACTCCTTGAATGTTTTTTTTTTTTTTTTTTTTTTTTTTTTTTTTTTTTTTTTTTTTTTTTTACAGTTTAGGAGAAATAACAATGTTAGATATATGACAATTATTGACAGTGTTTGCAATAAACATTTAAATATTTACAGATGACCCCTATAATTACATTTGAGAGAAATATTGATTTATTATAACATATTTAGAATTTGATATTAAACTTTTTTTTTTTTTTTACACAATTACCTACATATTTGCAACACTTTTATGTTATTTTCAGGATTCACAATACTAACATTAATTTAAACCATGTACAAATGTGATATTTGCAACACTTAAAGCTATTTTCAAGATATATGATGCAAAATTATTTTTAACTCTATACTAAAAATAAGTATTAGGGTACAAGATGCGAACAATAATTAATATTATGCACTATTATGAAAGTATAAGTAATTGTAGATAATAATTACCTACAAATTTACAATACAATGATACTATGTTTGAGATATTATGTAAGATACATGATGCAAAAATTATTTTTAAATCTACACTAAAAATTTAGTATTAAGGTACAATATGCGAACAATAATTAATATTATGTACTATTACAAATTCTTTTGAGTTATTTAATATTTGACAATATGACCATAAATGGTCCTATTGAACACATCTTCTATTTGCCAAGTGTGATTGATAAACCGGACACGCAGTGGAATCCGCTGAATGTTTCCTATAATTAGGTAAGTAGAAACAATTTATGAATCTATATTGCGAGGGAACTCCCACAAAAGGGCACTCCGAAGTTCAGTGACCTCTCGAGCATTTGGCGCAAATTGGCTGTCTCCTGCAGTAAGATGTCTGATGTCCATACAGCTGGCAGTTGCCGCATCTAATTATTGGGCGAAAAGAACGAATATAGCACTTGTTGAGACCCACCTGTATAAATTTTTTATCCAATAGTTCTTGTGATGCTTTTGGTAGAATTATCCCTCTTTAGAATTTTCAATAAGGTAATGTTTTTATCAGATAAATTTTTTTCAAGATATGATATTATTTCATTTGTAGGTACTGAGGATGGAATACCGGTGATTATTACTCTTTTGTAATTAGTCAACTTATATGTGATTTCTGTTAACTTTGTAATGTCAGGAGTGTTTTCTATCATTTTTAACAAATTTTCTGTATTGTCATCTGTATTAGATTGTATAATTATTGTATCTGGATTTCTGGCATTTCTGCAGTATATTATTGGAACTTCCTTCACTTTATTAAAGTTTTCGTTAAGTAATGCTTTGAGTTTTGGAATCCTTATGTGTTTAGTAGTTGTTCTAATTAATATTGCAGAATTAGACTTCGACAAAGCAGGGGGGACGCCCGTTTTTGTGCCATCACCGCATTTCACTCCTTGACAGCCCCCACTAGAGTACTCTAGGTTTCGTGTCACCAACTGCTCAATTTTCTGTAGTCTGTTGGATAATTGAATGAACCCTCCTTCACCATTTTCTTCTATTTTGTCATTTTCGTTATTTGCCATTATTGTTTGAGTTGCTATTGTTTTTAACTTAACTTTTGTTTGTATCATTTTTTCTCTAGTTTGTGATTTTAATTGCTTCTGTTGTCGTTTTAATTTATTAATTTCTTCTTGAAGGGTTACAATATTTGCATTAATCTGTTCTTTATTTTGTTCTTCCTTCACCAAAGAGTCTTTTAATTGTTTATTTTCTTGTTTCAATTCTTCCAATTTATTTTCAATCTTTACTTCTGCATTCGATCTTTTTTCCATTATTGTTTGAGTTGTTGTTGTTTTCAATTTATTTACTGTTTGTGAAAATTTGTCTATAGTTTGTTTCTTAAGTTGCATCTGTTGACTTTTTATTTTATCTATTTCTTCTTTAAAACTTTCTTTTATTTGCTCTTTACAATGTTCTACCTCAGTTAAGTATATTTTTAATTATTTATTCTCTTGCTTCAGTTCTTCCAAATATTTCTCAAGTTTAATTTCCACTTTTGTACTTTCTTTGAGCTTTAATGACAATTCATCATTCTGTGTTTGCAGGATATCCAATTTATGTTGTAATTTTTTCATCTTTTCAGGAGAATCCTTATTTATTTCGTTGGAGAGTTGTATAAGAAGTTTCTCATCTCTTCTTGCTTTAGAAAAGATTGTTTCAAGATATTTTTTAGCTTCTTCTGAGCTACTTATTCTGAGCTACTATATCTGTTATTTAATAGAATATTGTACTTCTGATTGAGCTGTTGGATGGATAGTGACTCTAGCTGATTTATGGATGGTGGTATTTTTAATGAAAGTGGTGATCCACCTAATGCATTTTGTATAATTTTTTCTTTGTTTTTTAATCGAGTCTCATTAATTTCTTCTGCTAGTGATATTGCAGTTTCCAAATTAGACTGCTTTCTTTGTTGGGAATTCTTGGTACTGGTAGTTTTTGATTTTAGTTTTTCTGGTTGTGACATGGGTTCATTCTCTTCCTTTAATAGGATCAGAATCTGCAGATGATTGAAGAACTAACAACTAGCCACAGATGGTCTTCTGTTTTCTTTATGATTTAGTTCTATAATTCTGTTTCTTATGCTAATTATTTCTTCACTTTTCATTTCCAGATGCAGGTTTATTAGTTCAGTATTATTTGCTTGATAATATAGTATTTTGTTGTATTCTTTATAATGTATTGCTCTGATGTGTTGTAACTCAAATTCCAAAAATAGTACATTTTTTCTTTATTGGGCAGCTCTATCACCCTTTGCTGTCTTCATACGATATTTTTCTGGTTGATATATATTATTTACAACATTATACCTTTGTATGTTGTATATGCCATAGTATAGGCTCTTTGAAAATTCTCCCTTCTCCACAGCCTTGATATGCTCTAATTGATTTGTTAATAGGATCTTAAATTCTTCATAACGTTGTGGATAAACCGCCTTGACCTTATTTATCAACTGTTGAACAACATGACTCGTAATTAGGGCTGGTTCTGTCGCCGGAATAACTCCAGATGATTGGACGTCAGCCAATTCATTATTAGATGCCTCTCTATTTATTGTACTTGTTTTCACTACTGTGTCCATATCCAATCTTGTCAAGTTGACTGTTGGATTGATTCCTTTTTGATTCATTACGTATCTTGACATTACTTTAAGTCCACTTTAACAAGACTGCTTATCAATACTTGGGATTATTTTAGTTAACTAATTTCAATTAGTAATTATGCAATATTTTAAGAGAGATATTATTAAGAATGATCGAAGATACTATTAAAATGATTTTAGATACTACGTTCTATCATCATATGTCAGCCAAGCAATTTAAAGATATAATATGTTTGAGTTATATTAACAGTTGAAGATAAACACATAAATGGGGGTCCACTAGACCCGCACCACATATCATTGAAAGAAAGGGATATAGATAGAAAAAAGCAAAAACCAGTGGTCGTAACCACCGAAAATGACTAAGATAAAAATTAAGAGCCTAATAAGAGGAAAATTTTGAATAACAAATGAAATAAAAATAAAATAAAATAATGATAGAAAAAGTTTACTATATCAAAACAAAGAAAAGGGAAAAGTATGTGCATTTGCCCCTCGTGCCACAAAAACCATACACTCAAAAAGAGATATAAATCAATTGTACAATTCTCCCAATAACACCATACCCTGTCCAACTTTGTAATTCCGACAATCACAATTATAATTTTTACAAGTAACAACAAATTTCAGTATGTGAAGATTATTACTGTGTTTGTGATCAAAAATGGTCTCCTAGTTTAATTCATCTGATATGATACAGGAATAATAGTATGTTATGAATAATAAAATAATAAAATGAAATAGAGAACAAATTTACATATTTACACTCTCAATGTAGAACTGATGTAGACAATTACAACAACATTGCTGCAGCATGTACATTGCCTATCCAATCCCGATTTCCCACACTTGGACAAAATAAGGAACAGATATTGTAATGGCTGACTGGGTGGACCAGAAAAACAAAAAGAATGTTAAATATTACACTAAAGTATGAAAGTTAACAATACTCACCCAACGCTACTAGGGTCCCGCCGCACTTGCCTGAAAAGAAACGTGGTACACAAAAGTATAGTTAAATAATTATGATGTAAATGCGCCAAAAATCAATGCAGGGACCAACCAATAAGTGCGAGAAGAAACCAAAAATTTAACCCAAGAAAGAAAAAAGATGCTAATGTTAAGGATAATGTGTGCTGAATGTAAAAATTTTAAGTGGGATCAAGAATACGAGTAATACGAGATATCCCATTGAAAATAAAAACAGGAGAATAACTCAAATAATAAAAAAAGTTGTCAATGTTAGGCAAGGAATTACGAGCAAGGTCAAAAATTTAAGTGGGATCAAAACTGTCGGCAACCTCTAGCACATTCAAGAAAAAAACCAGAAAAATATCTTGATAATTGAAAAAGTTGCCAATGTTAAGGATAATGTATGCTAAATGTAAAAATGTTAAGTGGGATCAAGAAAGTAATTAATACGAGATATCGCAGTGAAAAAATCAGGAGAAAAACTCAAAAAATAAAAAAGTTGTCAATGTTAGGCATAGATATACGAGCAAGGTCAAAAAAATTAAGTGGGATCAAAACTGACGTAAGTAAGTAAGTAAGCACCCACCCTGGGAACCCGCTTTTGGCTTATGGTTGGGTGTAACCCCCAAGCCCAGGGTAGGGAAAAGTTTTACTACCTGCGGAACTCTTTGGAAACAAATAAGTTTTAAGATTAATTACAACTATTCTAAATATTGTTATGTACAAACGAGTGTTTATAGATTACCCACAACTTTTTAAAGTTAAGTGTTCATATAAGTTCATGTATAAGTTCATACACCTTGTAGTTATAACTAGTCCCATCAAAACCAGCCACCACCACCAAGGCCACTAGTGCCTGGACTGGAAATGTCATTCCTGTATTTAATCTGATTCATAAAGGTGGGGCATTGTGTTGAGTTCGCTGTGTGTTTATAATAATTTGGTAAGTTTATACAATTTGCACAGTTTCTGAGATCCTGTTTGTTTATATTCGTGCAACTAGTGGTCTGATGACCCATCGCACAGAATGCGCATATTGAATTTCTCCTGCAGTTACTTTCGGAGTGTCCGTACAATTGACAGTTCGCACACCTGATGATTGGCCTGTAAGGATGAATCCTGCAGTTTCGTAATCCCACATTTATAAGTTCCATGCTCAAAAGTGTGTCTGAAGTTGTCTTGTCTACCTCGAGGAGCAGTTGATAATATCTTGACGAAGTTTTTTGTATTACTTTTTGAATCTGGATGTATGAACTTTTCTTTATGTTTGGATGTTGCTTTATTTGATTTATAAGATATTCTCCCTGTGTATCTTTTGGAATACCTATAATGATAATTCTTTTAGTGTTATGTTTTCTGTATTGTATTTCCGTGATACTTTTTATATCTTCTATTTTTTCTATATGTTGATATATTTCTAGTAACTGCGATTCTTGTTGGGTTTTTATAATTATAGCTTTTCTGTTTTTAGATGTTCTGCTATAGAATAATGGCAAATGTTCTACTTGCAATAATTTTGCAGTAATTATTTCTTGGATTTCTGATATTTTTGATCCTTCAAGACCCTTTATGAGAATTGCTGCTTCTGTATAATTGTCCTGCTCCCTTATGGAATTATCTGTTGTTATTTCTTCTCTATAGCTATTGGTTATTTTTAATGTTGTTTCTTCTAACAGTTTTTCCAATCTATAAAGCTTTTCTTCAATCCGTGTAAGTTCTGTTTCTTTTGTTAGGCTTATACTATGCTGCTCCTCCTGGAAGTAATATTCACTTTTTGTATCCTGTATTTCCCCGAGTTCCGAGGTTACATCATTCTTGTCTTCTCGCAGATGTGTCTCATTACTAACTTGCTCGTTTATTTTGTCTTCTTTTGAGTTTTTGGTTGTTTGAGTATATTTTTCTTTAATTTTTGGATGGTTTGTTATTGTTTCTTTATTATGAAGCTGCTTCTTATTAGTCTTATTTTTTTGTAGTTGTTGTAATTCTTTGTGTAGATTGTCAATTTTTGTAGATTTATTTGTTATTTCATTCTGTTTTTCTGTTAATTTTTCTTCTAATTTAATTAGTTTTTCTAGTATTATAGAGTTAGTTTCTTTTTCTTTTTCATATCTATTTTGCAGTACATTCATTTTTTCTTCCAATTCTTGTTGTTTAATCTTTTCTTCATTAAGTATTTATTCTTTTTCAGTTAACATGTCCTTGTAAGCATTTATTTCATTTTGCTTTTCCCTTATTATTTTTTCTAGTAATATTTTCTCATTATTTGCATAGGTTATTTTATCTTCCAAGATTACAGACTGATTATTTTTACCATTTATTATGCACATCCGCTCGTCAAAATCACTTTTCTCTTCTTCTTCTAGGAATTTGTTTTCTTTATCTACGGTCTCGCAGTCAGTATCCCCTTCACTCGAGGAAAGATATCTTTCAACTGTATTAGGTTCTTCATCTGACCCTTCAACTTTTTCTTCGTCAGACTCCGATGAGCTTTAATGCCCGTATTGCTGAAAGTCTCTCTCAAATTCATCCTCACTAAGACTGTCATCTTGTTTAAGACGGATAAAGTTGCCTGTTTCTATTCTTTCTTTTATTTCATGATATGCAACAATCAAATTTAAATGGTCGTATATTGCGAAATTTGAGTCATCGTTTATGTCTACGGATTTAAATTTATCTTGTTGTCTAGATGCTCTATGATTTGTAATATTGTTGTGTAATTTGTACACTTTTTTGTTCTGGGCTGTATAATATGGACTTTCATTGTACTTTCTCGTTTCCATTGCAATTCCATGCTCTAATTGTAGTTGGAAGAATTTTACTGTTTTGTGCCATTTTTTGTTTTTCTTTTTATAGTGATATAATCTCTGCAAGACTCTATGAATTAGTATATTATGATCGTGCATCTGGAGTTCATGATATGGACTTTCTTCATAGTTTTCATTTTCCACCGCCTTGATGTGCGCCAACTGTCCGAGTAATTCATCCCTGTATAGATTATAACAAAGTGTTCGATTCTTTTTATGAAGTATTATAAGTTTCTTGATACTCTCGTATGTAAAGAAGGCATTTATATTTTCACTTATTCCACAGATACTTGATATGGTTGTTAAGTTCATGTCAAATCTTTCTGGCGATTGGGACGGTGTTGCCATCGTTGTAGTTAAGACAGAAGCAGGTTTTCAAATAATTTAGTTAGTTACTTATATTTGGAGAGATAAATTATCTTGAGTATGGTATAGTTTTAACCGTGATTTATCAAATTCCAGTATATAAATTTTTAAATAATATAAGATAGATAATATATAAATTTATAAATTATTGGAGATAAAGATCAGGGGTCCACTAGGCCCCCGCCATACATCTTTCAAAGAAAGGGATATAGATAGTTAAAAGCAAAAACCAATGGTCGTAACCACCGAAAATGACTAAGAGAAAATTAAGAGCCGAAAAGTAAAAGGGGGAGGATTTGAAGAATAAATAAAACAAAATAAAATAATAAAATAAAGGAAAGCAATTTTAATAGCCAAATATAAAAAATGGGGGGGGGTATGTGCCCCTGCCTCTCATGCCACCGTGACCATGCACTTGAATTAAAAGTAATAAACTTTCTTTTTACCAGACCAGCACTCTTGCTGGCATAATATGTATTCTTTCATAACCTGTTATTTAGTATAGATTATTTGTTGTAAGTTAATTGAAGTTTTACAAAAATAATAAGTATCATGATCCGTCGAAAACATTAAATTACCAAGCTTTAAAATAATTTACACTTATACAAATGTACACTTTTGATATTAATAACAGTGCTAAGTGAAAAAGTATTAAGTGGGAACAAGGATGTAAGACATGTGAAGTATGACCCAAATTTATTAAGCAATTACATTTTTAGGCAGTGAAATGTGTGCAAGTTCAGAAAATTTAAAATGGGGACACTACTGTTGGCAACCTCCAATACATTCAAGAAAAAACCAGAGTAATAGTCAAATAATCAAAATGTTGCTAATGTTAAGGAAATGAGTGCTAATAATAAAAGTGTTTAGTTGGATCAAGAGTATATGTCATATGAGAGATCCCAATGAAAAGCTCAAAAGAATAACTCAGATAATAAAAAAGTAGTCAATGTTAGGCAAAGAAATGTGTGCGAGGTCAAATATTTAAAATGGGAACAAAACTGTTGGCAACCTCCAGTACATTCCAGAAAAAACAGAGAAATAACCCAATAAATGAAAAAGTTGCTATTGTTAAGGATAAAAAATATTAAATGTAAAAATGTTTATTGGGATCAAGAAAATATGTGATATGAGTTATCCTAGTGAAAAAATCAGAAGTATAACTCAAATAATAAAAAAGAAGTCAATGTTAAGCTTAGAAATGAGTGCAAGGTCAAAAAAATTTAGTGGGATCAATATTGTTGGCAACCCCTAGGACAATCAAGAAAAAACCAGAAAAATATCTTAATAATTGTAAAAGTTGCCAATGTTAAGGAAAAACCTTAACAACTTATAAAAAGTGTAAAATGTGACTTGGGACTGTTATAACAGTCGAAAATGAATGTAAATTAGAAAAAACCATGTCTCTAGCCGAATTAGGAAAAAAGTAGCAATTGTTATAGATAAGGGAGGGGGGCAAAAATTGGTGCAAAAGGTGGTGACAGTAGAAATAATAGTAAAGTAATTAAAAAAGTGTATAAAATATGACAGTAACAAAAATAAAAGCTATGATAATGAAGAGCCCCATTTGACCCCTCCCCGGCAGGCCCCTAACTGTGATAGAGCGCAGCAGAATACCCCTACGACCAATACTTTTCGAGTTATTTAGCATTTTATGCAATAATTCAAATGTTTAATACACCCATCAGAAACAAAATGGCGTGTTTTAGTAATTAGATGGCAAACCCAGTAGTTATTTATTGTACTAAAAGTTGGAGACCTTCCTGTACATGTTGCCATCGAAAAATTAGTTAAATAATCATATTTAGTATTTTATTTAATTAATTTATGTATTATTTTAAGGCTTTGAGAGAGTTTTTTTTTTTTTTTTTTTTGAGAAACAAAATGGAGGATGTTCTTTAATATCCGATGATTTTGGGACTTTTATAAGTTATTCCAGGTGTGGACCCCTACAGATTTTGTATTTCTTAGATGTCATTCATAGTTTTGTTTTAGAAAGAGCTGGTAGGCTTTTAAATAGATTTACTATTAACATTGCGTTTCCCATAGGGAAAATACGTGGCCAATAATGGCGGTTTACTGACCTGAAAAGAGCTAAGTAGTTGTAACTAATCACTGAACTTTAAGTTAGTTTGGTGTCAATTGTATTAACTCAAAAGTAAAGGCACCCTACTTGAATTTTCAATTATTTTAAAGCATTAATATTGACTTGCCCTTATAGGACACGAATTGTGTGAGAGCAACCAGTGTCCACCCAACCGCTCCAAATCAAAAAATACCAATTTTAAAATTAAAATTAAAGGTACTTCTAGGAATTCAAAGTTAAAACAATTAGTACCGCTAAAAAGAGTAAAGATTCAACTTTCAGAATATGTAAATGTATAAAAGATCGGTACATAAGTAGTAGTTAAAAAATTAAATTTAAAAAGTAAACAACCTAATACATTCCTATGGGAAATCGGAAAAATTTCTTCAAAAAATGACACTTTTTCAAAAGTCAATTAAAAAATATCAAATTGTCCTAGAGAGACATGGGTGGAGGCGGAGAAAAACTAAAAGTTCAAAATATCGAGATCTGGCGTTAGTTTTTCAAAATAATATAGAGATCATAAAAATTAAGCTATGTTAAAATTATAGAATATGCCTCCAGAATCCCATGTTTCTCTATGGGAATGAGGGTTACTTCAGATTTCAAAAATCACAAAAAAGAACACTTTTTAAAATAATCATTTGGCATAGTAAATATCAATATTTTTGGACATAATAGGTATCAAATTAAAGCTTGTAATCTTATCTAAGTGAAAAATATAATATATTATCATTTTGAACAGTTTTAGGTAGATTTTAAAACAATAGAATTCCATTGTTTATCCCATGTTAAGTCTATGGGGAAAATGTTCAAAAATTGCAGTTTTTCATGTAAAGTTTAAAGGGAAAAAACTAAACGTTAACTTAAAACCAATGGTACTAAATTGATCTACGTTCTTTAATTAAGGTGAATGAAACAATAGATTTTAGATTTCTGAAAGATTTAGTTGTTATAGAAGGATCTGAAAATTGTCATTATTTGAAAATTGCTCCAAAATTTTGAAAGTAATTTAAAGAATTTATGTTAAAATTAATAGAAAAATGACTAAGAGTTACAAGATAGGACTTAAAAGAGAGATAAGAAGATGGTCAAGGTCAAATGAGCCATTAAAAACATTATAGGTAACTTAACATGGTCAAAATTGCAATGGAATTCTATTGTTTTTTCCCATGTTATTTCTATGGAAGAAAAACATGAAAACTTCACTTTTTAAGTTGGATATTTAAAGGTTAAAACTTGATGAAAACTTAATAAAAATGGTACCAAAATAATCTACAGAGTTTAATTGACACAAAATGAGCCATTTATTTGAGTTATCAATTAGTTATGTGTATCTTGTAAGCATATTTAAAACACTTTAATTTGAAAATGGCTCGAATTAAACAAAAAGTGCATGGTAATTAATGGGTTAATTTTATATGAAAACCTGCGCCCGGAAGGACAAACTAGGTATTAAAATTATCACAAGAGTATGTAGAATCTAAATTTATCAAGTTTAAAAAGTTTTGACGTAGTTAAGTGGGCACGAGAAGCATCTGAATAGGTGGCAAAACCTGGTTCAAGGAGAAATCGAAAGTAAAGAAGAAGAAAGTTCAACTACATATTTCTCCTGAACCCCTACACATAACTACGCATACCACATATCATTTTAATCAGCCTTTAAAGAAGAAGAGAAAGATATATGACACAAGGCTCTAGCTTACCCCATTCTTTAAATATTTACATTTCCATCGGAGCAAAATTTGAGCGATGCTTCATGGACCACAGTATAGAAAACCCGATGATCAAAACTGACGGCAACCTTTCGAAATATCTCTCATGAACACATCCTGGACATAATTACTTCCAGTCAGAGTTCATCGTCCTGTATGTCACTCATTGCCAAGCCTTATATGGGGCATTCTCACAAACATTTGACTTTAGCGAAAACAAAATCTGGTGAAATTAAACTTGCTAAAATAACATTTTAATCGGACAGACGAATGCCTTAATGATTCAAAATAAAGAAAAAAATGGTCAGCAGCGAAAACATTTTTATTTAACTGAGGTTTACGTTAAACTTGCGAGTTTAAATTTCCTTACAATTTTACCACTAACACTTTTTATTTTCTTCTAAATTTTTGCTTATAATGAATTTGCATAGTACACCCAAGACATTCAAATAAGAAATAATTACAATGTAGTATTTTTAATACAAAATTTTAGTATAACATTGTCTTAAAGGGGTGTTAAAGAAGATAGGGTAAGGTAAAAAAAAAGGGGACGGTATAGGAAAAAAGGGACGAAATGGGAAAAAAAGGGACTGTAAGGATGTAACGGTAAGGAAAATTATCACCTATTTTAGAAAAATCGTGTTATGACTAAGTGGTAGCCACAATGTTCATTGATTTTTAGAAACAGTTATTTATATTGGATTAAATTTAAAAAAATTATTTTACCTCGAAAAGTGCAGGAATAAACTTTGGCGACGTTAAGACTACCAATAAAGCCACGATGCTTGTAATTGATATTTAAATGATGATTTAAACTCTGCTGTAAATTTCCTGTCAAAAATTTTTAGACATTCTTTCTCTAGCATACTGCTGCATGAGAAAAAACTTGAAAAAAATTCTGTGGCTGCATCTGAAGGGATTTTCTGTATAATTTTTGAAGAGTGACGGTAAGAAATATAAAAGCCAGGGACAGAGTTTAAAAAATGATAACAACCCTAAAAATGTGTGCAGGTTATTATTTTTTTTTTTTTTGCTACATATATATGTAAAACAATAGTTCCAGTTTTGGAAAAAAAATTACATCGAATTATTTTTATTGAATCAATTTTATACAGACAGCTCCAAACTTAAAAATCAGCATCAGGGACACTGGACAGTATAGGAGTTTTCCTGGTATTTGGACACCCAACATCGTCCAAAGCTTATTTATCTGGTTAATATTGTTATGCAATCATGCAATGGGAGGTTTCCCAGCATATGAAATAAAAAAAAAACACAAGAACATGTACTGAAATAAAAAATATTATTCAGGGACATAAAAGTCAAAAGTTTGTGATAATGCCCCATGTATGAGGCCAATGCAGTTGAGAATGTTGAAGTGTTTTTTCTAACTCTCTAAAGGACATTTCTGTATCTGATGTCACCTGCAAGCACGTTTGAAACATTACATTTGTGTACGGTTCCTTGAAATTTGAAATAACGTTATGGTCTAAGGGCTATGGAGTGGAGTGGTATTGGTATTGGAGTGGTATTAGTGGGCAAAAACTTCACTGTGATAAAATTGAGATCCTTCAACAATGTGTCTTCTATATTTGAAGGATGTGCAGGAGCACTGTCCATTACCAGTAGGCACTTAAGTGGCAACTGATTATACGGGATGTATTTTTTTGCACTCGAGCCAAACTCTTCATTCTTCCACTCATTCTTTCATAGGCGTATGACCTGGCAGTACCTTTTCCATTATATTTGGCATTTTCTTGCAAAAGAGGCTAGTTTCATTACAGTTCAAGACTTGTTGGGGAATGAATCCTTCAGCCTCTACTTTATTTTGAATTCGGACACAAATTTTTCGGCCTCAGATTTGTACGAACTCGCACCTTCGTCGTACCTAGTAACAATGTGTATGCCAATGCACCTCTTCAATTTTTCGAATAAACCTCTGCTGGCCTTAATATCTCTAAGACTATCATTCGTGCCAAGCATTTTCTGAATGAAAGCGGAACACAATACTCTGTCATTTTCACATATGATGGTCTGCAGAACAGAATAGCCATCTAACTGTTTTTGGTTGATCGAAATTAATAATACCTTTTCGATATCTTCATTTTTTTCGATTTTTGTTTTGTTAGCACATATATGCCTTTTGCTACATTAGCCACCTTTATTGCTTCATTTTTCGTCACAATGGAGCTTATCGTGGCTGGCGATTTCCCGTATATGCGGCCAATTTCAGCAATCTTAATGTCGTTCTCGTCTAATGTCCGTATTCTCTTCTACCTGACATTTTTCTTTAAAGGGCTGCTGGCTCTGGAACCTTTGCTTGATCCCATGATGGAGCACTCGCAATCAAGGGGGTCAGCTAGGTGGGGAGGCCTACCAAATGGCTTAAGCACTCCCAAGCCCCACCCAGCGGTTTCCATCTACTACCGCCGTCACCACACACACACACACAATAATAATAATAATAATAATAATAATAATAATAAATAAAAGGCCCGAAGGGACCTACAGGAAAGCCAATTGAGAATATTAAGATTAAATACAATATAAGTACAATATATACACGATGGAAAGCCCAATTTTTACTGGGCGTTTAAGAGAGAAATTTAGATATTTGTAATTAATAAGATCATGAGATAATAGATAATAGGATTTTTAAACTTGTTGGAGCGGCAAAAGCTCAATTACTCTGCAAAGCTGGGCGTTCTGCAAAAATACAATAAAAGCTACGTATATGTATACTAAATTAGAAAGAGATTCATAATTTTAAAAATAATGTAGAATATAAAAAATAGGTAAAATAGTGAATAATTATGATGAATATTATATAATTATATACACACACAAAAGTTCAAAAGTCTATTGTTCTTGCAACAGTTCAATTATAGTTCAATCGTGTTGTTTGTGGCTAAGAGTTTATTTTGAATTGGTGGTATCTGTCTCTTTGTTAAGATACGTTCTCATCATCATCTATAAATGGCAAAACATTTTGAAACAAATAATGGTTGTTTTCTAAAACTTTCATACATTCAATTATCTTTTGACAAAATGATGGATTTGACAAAAACACTGAGAACCACTGAGACAAAGAAATTTTTGGAGATTTTCTTATATGGTAATATGATGTAAGGGTACAGTTAAAGATATAATGCAATGATGTAGCTCGCTGACCGCATACACATAATGGAGAAGGGACCCTGTCAAATTTATAAAGATATGATGAAAATGGGCCGTGGTTAGTGGCAAACAGAAAAAGATTTCTATGCAGCAGGATTCTCTTTTCCGAGACTTTCGGGGCTAAAGCGTATGTGTACCGTCCTGTGGTACCATAGTCCCAGTGAGTCTGCCATTGTTCGTGTAGAGATGATTTTAGAAGCTTCTTCAAGTAAGAAGGAGGGTTGGGAAAGAATTTGTATTTGGCATGTGCTGTGGCTTTGGTTGCTTCTTTTGCCAAAGAATCTGCATGCTCATTCCCCACATTACCCACATGTCCACGGACCCATTTAAAGAAGATCTTTTTTCTTGTTTCTTGGAGTAGTTTGATAATTTGTACTGCGATGAGATTTTTTGAAAAAACATCTTCTATTGCTAAGAGACTTGAGAGACTGTCCGAGTGTATTAATACTTCTTTATGAGGGGAGTTCCTAATCCACAGCACAGTCTCTTCTATGGCCAGGAGTTCTGCCTGAAAAACAGTATTTTCTTTACTTAACTTAGTTTGATCCTCGTGGATTAACTCTCCTCTCTGATACACACAGAAGGCATATGCCGTTTCATCTTCCATCTTGGAACCATCCGTATAAATGTTTATTTCTACATGTGGAGTATTTTCTGGATCTATTTGAAAGAAATATTCTTTAAATGGTTCAACTTGATCTGACTTCATTTTTGGTTGGTAAAATACTGGTTCTTGATTTCCTGTCGGGATTCCAAGACGTAAGACTCTTCCTGTTGTTGCTATATATTCAAGTTGAAGTGCCAAGGGCGGAATACCTGTTAAAACACAAAGGGCATCCGCCGAAGTTTTTCTGTAGGCACGTGAAACTAATAACAGGCATTGGTATTGTATTGATGAGATCAGACGAAGCCCATGGGCTTTGCTTATCCGGTGAAACCAAGTTGCTGCAGCATACGTGATTTTCTTCTCCAAGATACTATTGTACCAAATCTTCAGAATTAATTTGTTTACCCCTCCGTAAGCTGAGGCAAACTTCAATAGGTCTTGCGAAAGTTGTGTAATTTCCTGCCTTTTCTTTCGTAAATGGGGGAGAAACGACAACGTACTATCCAGAACGATACCTAAGTATTCTAAAGTTGGCTCACTTTTTAATGAATAGTTGTCAATTTTGAGTGTTGGAGCTCTTTTCAAAAATGTTGGTCTTCTAAGGTGGAGAACTTTACATTTATTGTAAGATATTTTCATGTTGTGATTTGACATCCACCTACTAATATAATCCAAGATGTCCTTTCCTAATTTTTCTAATTCTCGCCTTGTTTTACCATTTAATATAATTAAAATGTCATCTGCATAAGCTATTATTATGTAACCTAACGATTTTAAATGGCGTAAGAGAGCGTTTAGGAAGATTCTCCATAGGAAGGGCCCAAAGCATGAACCTTGTGGGCACCCCTTCCTAAACCAATGAATTGCTTGTGCTAGCCAATTTGGTTTCGCTCCTCTGTGAGATAAAAAGGATTTCAGGATATTAACATATGGCTCCTCCAACCCCAAAAATTCCAGTTCTTGGATTGTTGCGTCCCAAGGTAAGTTGTCAAAAGCATTTTGGATGTCTAATGATATTAATGAAATGTAGTTGTTTTCTTGTTGAAGTAAGTCAATTGTTGAGAGAACTTCTTGTATCGCTGATTCAGCCGATTTACCCTCTATGAATCCGTGTTGAGAACTCTGTAGAACTGTCGAATTTCGAAAATGATAATTTATTCGTTTTAATAACAATTTTTCAAAAATTTTCCCCAGAATTGGGAGTAGAGTTATTGGTCTGTATGACTGAGCAGATTGTGGGTCCTTACCTGCCTTTAGAAAAAAGACTTGTTCTCCAATTTTCCAACTTTTTGGGAAGTAATTTAAGTTTAATAGAGTATTGTAAAGATTCAGTAATAGAGATGAATGTGAGTGGTAAATATTTCGTACAATCAGATGGTCAACAGCACTCGCAATCAATAAAAAATGCACAAAAATACGCAGGAAATAAACGAAACTGTTTCCCTGGACGCGCGGTGTAATGCACACACGACGAGAAACACCGCCACACTGAGCAGGATAACGCATGGATCGCCTCCTTTATTTAAGAAAAGTGCAGCGAGGTCACATGGGTACGTCGACGAAGTGAAAGACAAATGTTTCGCGGAAAAAAATCGACGAAAATCGAAACCAACGATAACCGAAGTCAACGAAAACCGAAGTATTAATGTATTCAAATTGCTGTATGAAAAAACAGGCATTATGAGAAAATGAGATATTCTACGTAATTTTAGAATAAAACTTATATATATTTAATTTACTATCTCTCAAACTCATCAAATCATAAACAGAGCAAACAAAATTATGTTGTTTTGCTAATTCTTTTCATTATATTGGGTCGTTCGGAAAGTCGTGTCCGTTTGGGAATATCAATTCGTACCTGAAAATTCTGCCCGGTAATTATTAGACATTAGATATCGGAATCAATCAATGTCTAATAAATAAATGATAGAATTTTTCAGTACGAATTGATTTTCCCAAACGGACACGACTTTCCGAACGATCCAATAACTCAAAAATATATGTGAAAAAAAAAAACTTATTTCAATGAAAACTTTGTTCTAAGTGTTTTTGCGTGAAGGGAAAAAAAAGAAAAATATGCTCAAATAAACAGAAATGTTATCAGCCCATGATGCTTTATAACCAAATTAACCTGATGAATAAATTAAAGTATATCTTCTTAGAGGAATGTTGTCTGAAATCGCGTTCTATACAAATTTTGAATTTATTGAAAATTAAATTTTGCTGAAGGAACAGGATGAAAGAAAAAATAAATTTAAATTATAAGATTAACTTTTATCTCAATCTAATTTAAAAGAGTGCATATTTTTAGGATATTATTTATCGAAGTTTTCTTTCTTGATACTTTATTTTCTATGGCATCAATTTTCTATGGTATCAAAGAGATTTTCTTCTGGAGATCCAGAAAAATCCAAAAGTGCACCGTTGACCTCTCATAAGATTGGCTCTCATGAGAAGTAAAGTTAATG
Organism: Maratus speciosus; assembly: GCA_963932465.1. NCBI lineage: Eukaryota > Metazoa > Arthropoda > Arachnida > Araneae > Salticidae > Maratus > Maratus speciosus. The sequence continues at coordinate 491,838,899 of OZ010789.1, forward strand.
TATAATTCAATATGTTAATTAATTCTTTCGTGTGCTCTTCTGTTACATATTTATCTAAAATACAAAATATAAATTTTATACAAAATAAGAAGCAATGATAAAATAAATTATAAAACAAAAAAATTACATTTAAATTGCTAAAAAGTTTTAATCCTTTAATTTATTTGTTACAATTTCGGTTTCACCGGTTACTTTTTTAATTCCAGAAAAAATGGTTAAGAATATAATTTAAAAGATTAGATTTTAATTCCTTGTTAAAAATATTTTCTATCCAATTGTCACAAATACTAATCATAATTCCAATATTCGTTTCCTCAAGCGACATGATTTTAATATCACTGACAAAATCAAAAGTACCTTTTAATAGCACAGAAATAAGTTTCTTTACTTGCTAAAATTCCATGAAATAAAAGCTTGGTTAGAATAATTCCCACACAGTAAACATATTGTATGAAAACTTTTTTGTGAAATTGAAATAAGCCGGTGTAAAATAAATCGCTAACAATTTATTTCAGCAGCTTTGTTTAACAGATTCTGATAGATTGGAATAATAATAAGCTAGAAAATTTTTACCGCCGCGGACTAGCGGTAAGAAGTAATAACTAGCTTATTATTATAACCGCCGCGGCGAGCGGCCCATCTTCGTCCGCAACCCTTCATTCTTCTACTCTACTCCGACTCTTTTGCGGAAGCAAGATTCCCAGGAGCCCAGCCACGTCCCGAATGAAAGACTCTCTAGCGAAAGCCAGATTGAAAAAAAAAAAAAAAAATCGAAAATTGAAACCGGACAAATTTAAAAGAGAAATTACACAAATTAAAGACACCGAAAAGCGGGAAGGGAGGGCTCGGGGCGATGAAGCTACCCGACGACCCCTTGCTTTTTCTAGCTTATTATTAGTCTAATAATAATATATTTTTCTAGCTTATTAGTCAACCGCCGCGGCGAGCGGCCCATCTTCGTCCGCAGCCCTTTATTCTTCTACTCTAGTCCCACTCTTTTGCGGAAGCAAGATTCTTACGTCCCCAGCCACGTCCCGAATGAAAGACTCTCTAGCGAAATCCAGATTGAAAAAAAAAAAAAAAAAATCAAAAATTGAAACCGGACAAATTTAAAAGGGAAATTACACAAATTAAAGACACCGAAAAGCGGGAAGGGAGGGCTCGGGGCGATGAAGCTACCGAAAGACTCCTGCTGCTTCTAGCTTATTATTAGATGATATTTTTAAATTATTATTTATTATTAGTCCTCATTAAAAATATTTTCTATCCAATTCTCACAAAAATCAATCATAATTCCTATATACATTATCTCAAAGACATAATTTAACCCTTAAATGCCGGGTGTTGTTTTTCGGCAACATACCCAATTTAGGCTCTAAAATACTATTAGAATAATATTGAAACTATAATGCCTAATGTTGCCAATGAAATACATTCTGGAAATATTATTAAATCTATTTTCAACATTTACATGGCAATACTTGTTCTGTTTAAGAACAAAGATATATTTATTCTATCAATTGTTGCTTTGTTCTTTTTGGTTTGCTTGGAAGCTTGCGAAATACCCTATTTTGTTCTGCAGTGAGCAAGTACATTTTATTTCTTATTATAGTTCCTAAAATTCTTGTGTGTTTAATATTATAGAATTTTATCAAGGAAGATTACTTTTTCAATTAAAGACCAGTATTGCCGATTAATAACAAACTGTTTTTTAGCCGTAAACCATACATAAAACAAAATACGATTTTTTAAAAGTATTTTTCCCATGATTTATTTAAAAAATGAAAGCCAAAAAAACATTATTACAATGATTTTTGAAAAATCAGGCATTTAAGGGTTAAATATCAGTGACAAAATCAAAATTACGTTTTAATAGCACAAAAATAAGTTTTTATCCTACTATAAATGCATGACATAAAAGTTTGGTTAGAATAGCTCCTTCAACGTAAAGATATCGTATGAAAAATATTTTTTATTAAACTGAAATATGCCGCTTTAATGTAAATCTCTAACAATTTATTTTAGCTGCTTTGTTTAATATTCCAAATTCGACGAAGAAAAATTTTAAAGATTAAATTTTGCTGAAGGAGCAGGGTGAATGGAAAAATAAATTTTAAATTATAAAACTAACTGTTATCTCAAACCAATTTAAAAGAGCGCATATTTTTAAGATATTATTTATCAAAGATTTCTTTCTTCATTCTTTATTTTCTATGGTTTCAAAGAGATTTTTCCTGAAAATCCAGTGAATTCCAAAAGTGCAGTGCCGACCTCTCAAATGATTGTCCCTTGTGAGAGATAAAGATGATATATAATTTAGTACGTTAATTATTTCTAACGTGTGCTTTTCTATCATTTTTTTTATCTCAAATACAAAACATAATTTTTATAAAAAAAAATAAGAAGCAATGTCAAAAATAAATTATAAAATTACAAAATTACATTTAAAACTTTAAAAAGTTTTTATCCATTAATTTATTCATTACAATTTCGGATCCATTAGGTTCTTTTTTAATTCCAGAAAAAAATGGTTAAGTATATAATTCCAAAGATTAAATTTTAGTTCATTTTCCATCCAATTATCACAAAAATCAATCCTAATTCCTATAAGCTTGACCTAGAACACATAATTTAAATATCAGTGACGAAATCAAAAGTACGTTTTAATAGCACAAAAATGAGTTTCTGTCCTAGCTAAAATTCCATGACATAAAAGTTTGGTTAGAATAATTCCCTCAACGTAAACATAACGTATGAAAAATATTTTTATTAAATTGAAATAAGCCGCTTTAAAATAAATCTATGACTATTTATTTTAGCAGATTTGTTTAATATTCAAAATTCTACAAAAACCAATCCTAATTCCTATAAGCTTCACCTCAAAGATATAATTTAAATCAGTGACGAAATCAAAAGTACGTTTTAATAGTACAAAAATAAGTTAATGTACTAGCTAAAATTACATGACATAAAAGTTTGGTTAGAATAATTCCCTCGACGTAAATATATCATGCAAAAAATATGTTTTATTAAATTGAAATAAGACGCTTTAAAATAAATCTATAACAATTTATTTTAGCAGCTTTGTTTAATATTCAAAATTCTACACAGAACAGTTTTAAAGATTAAATTTTGCTGAAGGAGTAGGATGAATGGAAAAACAAATTTAATTATATTAACTTTTATCTCAAACCTGTTTAAAGGCATGCATATTTTTAAGATATTATTAATCCAAGTTTTCCTTCGTCATTCTTTATTTTGTATGGTATCAAAGATATTTTCTTCTGGAGATCCAGCAAAATCCAAAAGTGCAGTGCCAACCTCTCAAAAGATTATCCATCGTAAGAAGTAAAGATAATGTGTAATCCTAGATTAATTTAACACAATGATACTAATTGGTAAATAAATCATATTGGATGTACATTTCCAACTGGGCGAAAAATGTCCAGACCAGGATTCGAACCAGGGATCTCCTGGCTGAAGCCGCCATTATCATTAATGTTAGCTGGGTGAAAAGGTCCACCAGATTCGTCCGGGATAGCTGAGATGGTAAAGCACTGGCGGCTTCAGCCAGGAGATCCCTGGTTCGAATCCAGGTCCGGACATTTTTCGCCCAGTTGGAAATTTACATCTAATGTATAATCCATTGCGTTAATCTGTTCTAACGTGTGCTTTTCTGTTATATTTTGATCTCAAATACGAAATGTAAAATTTATACAAAATAAAAAGCAATGCCAAAAATAAACTATAAAACTAAAATATTACATTTAAAATGTTAAAAAGTTTTCATCCATTAATGTATTCATTACAATTTCGGTGTCATTGGTTTCTGTCTTAATTCCGGAAAAAATGGTTGAGTATATAATTTAAAAGATTAGATTTTAATTCCTTATTAAAAATATTTTCTATCCAATTATCAGAAAAACCAATCATAATTCCAATATTCATAACCTCAAGCTACATAATTAAAATATCAGTGACAAAATCAAAAGTACCTTTTAATAGCACAAAATAAGTTTCTTTCCTTGCTGAAATTCCATAAGATAAAAGCTTTGTTAGAATAACGGTTAGTTCAACGTACTGTATGGGTTTTTTATATTATTAAACTGATATAAGCCGCTGTAAAATAAATCTCTAACAATTTATTTTAAAAGCTTTGTTTAATATTCAAAATCCGACGAAGAACAATTTTGAAGATTAAATTTTGTTAAAGGAGCAGGATGAATTGAAAAAGAAATTTAAATTATAATAATTACTTTTATTTGAAACCAAATAAAAAGAACGCATATTTTTAAGATATTTCTTATCGAAGTCTTCTTTTTTGATTCAAGATAAAAATTTAATATTTTAACTCTTTTGATGTAGCGATAAAAATTATTATTTTTTTCAATTTTTATTATTCTTTTTCTTATATTCATATTTTCGTTATTTGTAAAAAATAATTTTCGTTAAAATGGCAGGTTAGAACTTCAGCTCAAAGGTATTCAAACTGCTGTAACAATACAAATGAAAAATCTGAAAATTATGAGAAAGTGAAATGTTCTATGCAAATTTATGATAAAATTTGTGCATACTTATTTTAATATCTCTCAATCACAGTGAATCATAAACACAGCAAACAAAAGTAAGCAGTTTTTCTAATTTTTTAATTATAATTTTGGACAAAAACTTATTTAAAAAAAATGAATTAAAAATCATGCGTCATGCATTGATTATGCAACACGAACACATTCAGATTAATGTAACAAAACCGCACTGTTTAATAAGTTAAAACATCATGTATAATTCAACCCTATTGAAACGCTTAACACATTTGAAAACCCAATTTCAGCTGTCCCCATCTAAAATCGGAAAAGTATCCGATTTCTTTGAGCATCTCTGTATATGATATATAGATTTGTATCTATTAACTAAATGCATGCCAAAATTTATTTCAGTTAAGAAATACATATACCTCAGTCGAAAATTCCCCTTCAGCAATTTCCGCTAATAAGGAGACTGGTGCGTGAATTCTTTTTTGCAGCCCTGTATATCAGGTACAGTATTTATATACAGCAAGTAACATACAAAAAATTATTTAAATTTTAAAGCGCATGCATAATTTTAAAACGCACTTCCAGCCAATATTACTCCAAGATGGTACTGTAACCGATTTCTTTTGAGTGTCTCTATAAATGAACCATAAATGCTATGAATGCGCTATTCTATAGCAATCATCTTGTAGTGAAATTTAGTGATTTATTGTTTAGGTCAGCTTCAATATATTTGAAATAGCATAATCTCATTTAAAAACTCAGTAAACGATTTTTCCCCATGTACCATAATGAAATGGAATTCTTTTGAGTGCCCCTGTAAATGAACTATTAATCCCACATACTACATATACGATTCCAAACTTCCTTTAGTGAACCTAAATAACGTTTATCAATTGTATGAGAATCCGAGTACATATACAGGAATAAGAGCGTGGACAGTCGGACAAACAAACCGAATGCATAAACACTTTTTAACTTTGTTGGTAAGTGTTAAAAAAATTATTATAACTAGGGAACATCCCCAACTTTTAGTTCTTAATTTTGATAAAAGTGGTACCGTTTAAAAGCTCTTTTCACAAGGATCAAGAAATGCATAGGAAGTACATTCCCCAATCCAATAGTTCGCGAGATACGGCCTCTTTTCTGTTTCGTAATAAAAGAAATAAAGAAAAAAAAGCATTATCAGATTCCCTCGAAAGCTATATCGAAGGCAGGAAATTTTATTAAAAAATTAACTATGAAAGGTTTTTTTTTTACTTAAAAGGGTTGAATAGACGAGTGTTTACGACATCAGGCACAAATAACGAAGGGAGTTACTATTTGACAGTCAACGCAGGTTTGTTTAGTAAGAGTGAAGCATAATTGTTTTACTGATAGGAAGACTGGATTCGTGTTTCACATTAAAGCCTGTTGAAAATCATACTTACGCGTTGCATCGAACGTATGCGAAGAAAACTAGCTGTAGGCCAAGTGATATACAGTAGCCTCTCTCTTAACCGGAACTCCGCTTTAACCGGCCGACTTTTTTTCGCAATATCAGGCAAAACTCAAGGATGACGATCGCGGGAACTCAGCTTACGCTTTCGATTTGAAGTGCAATCCCAAGTGGAAGGAGGCAAAATTCACAAAAGAGAACGTCGGTTCTAAATGGATAAGCGTTGACCTTCACCAGTATTGAATTCAGGGAGGGAGAACATCCCCAGGAAAATGAGATGTCCCCCGTCGATTTGAGATTTTTTATTTTTAATGGTTAAAAGTGCACCCCTCCCGAACTCTGTAATCTCTGATCTATATGCAAACTGTTTTGTACAAACATTTACAAAACTTGCGGGATGCAAACATATCACCGTAGAAGATGCATAAGAGTTGTTTGAGTCTGATAAAGATCTTAAGCCAAAAACATTATTTGACGAGGATATACATAATTAGGACTGTAACTGATGATGTTCAATACGAAGACGATCCTGATGATGATTCAGTTGAAGTTGACACTGCAAAAATGCCTCATACGGAAGGGGTAAAAGCATTAGAATTGGCCCTATGCTATGTTGAACAGCCGCTAACAGTTTCCTCGGTTAAACTTATGATGTTAAAGAGGCGTAGTGATTATACTGCAAAATGTCCCACATCTTACCTTCAACAGAAGAAGGTCATCCATTTCTTTATGGTTGATTAACTTAAATATATATAATATAGAACAATTTCAACTTCTTATAAAGTTGTGTGAGACAATTTTCAATAATTTAATTTGTGTTAAATATTTTTCATTATTTGTTATCAGTAATAATTTTTCTTTCAATTCAGTTAATTATAACTAGTATTCATTTCACAAAATACAGAAAATTTGTACTTTTTTTAAAAACTACACAAACTGAAAAACTAAATGTATAGTACGGGCTTAATTAATTAAATTACGTACATACTTTTTTTTTACTTCTCCGCTTTAACCGGTTTTTCTCATAACCGGTTAACCCTCGGTCCCGTTTAGGCTGTTTAAGCGGGAGGCTACTGTATTTTTCGAAGTGTAAACATCACATCGTATACATTGATGCGGTATTGAATATTCTCCTCTTTACCAAGTATTTGTAATCTAGGAAGAAGTAAACATTCAGTGTCTAAAGGTATTTTTTCGATCAAGCTGGGAGTAAGACTCGCTCTATAGCAGAACCTAGTTTTTCGCAACATAAATTTTCAACCGTTTTACTACTCCATCTCTCCAGTACCAGGATAGCATTCTCATTACCACTCTATCAGGAAACATTCTCGTGAAAACCAGTACCATTATTAATTATAAAACAAAATTCCTGCCTGCGTTAGCTTTTGAAGGAAACTCATGCTGTTTTCCATTTTTATGTGCGTTCGTAATTATATAAATACGTAGCACCTATAGTCGTCGTTCAGTCCGTCTGTCTGTCCGTCCGCATATAACAACGTAAAAACTAGCCAACCGAATCCTTTGAAATTTAAAATATATAATTTTTGCATAATTTTGACGATTCATTTCAAATTTTATGAAAATTGGATGTATAGTTTAATTACAAAGACAGTCAAAAGTTTTCGGTAACATTACGGCCAATGGGGAAAAAGTATTGCAAGTGCATTTTAATGATGTTACAGCCTTCGAATGGTCTGAAGTTTTAAATATATAATTGTTGCAAGATTTTGTCAAGTCATCTCAAATTTTATGAAAATTGGATGTACAGTTTAATTACAGGGGCAGTCAAAAGCTTTCCGTTACATTACGGCCAATTGAAGTGCATTTTAATGATGTCATAGCCTTTCGAACAGAATGAAAATGATAGTCACTAATGAAATGCACTAAAATATACATTCAGTACAATATGCGGTGCAAAATGTTTTTATAAAACTAGTTATAGTACGAACGCACCTCATTTGCCACGTTTGATGAGCAATTTCCAACTTGTTTATTATATCTTCTTTCGGAACAGATAATGGTCAATAGCTCGTGAACTGTTGGATTCGGGAGTATCATTCCTATGCATTTATAGATCCTTTGTGACAATAGCTTTCGAACGATACCACTCCTGTCAAAATTCAGAAATATCAGTTGGGGATGCTCCCCTGTAAGTGTCTTTGCGTAGACGAAAAAAAAAAGAAAGATATGCTCAACTGAACAGAAAAGGGGTTTGACAATGCTACATTTTAACCTGATGACTGAATTAAAGTGAAAATTCTCTGATATCGTGATATCGTGTTGCATACAAATTCCGCATTCCCTCACATATATTTGTATATGTGTTTAGGAATTTGCAAAATAATGTAATTTGAAATTCATCTAGATTATTGATGTATATATACATTTCGTTTTAGTGTATCAATTACAATTAAATATCTAACATAAATCTTTTTTCGAAGCGGTTTCATTCAAGAACTAGAAATTGTAAAACAAAATTTTTCAAAGACTTTGAGGATTACAGAAATAATAAAACAAATAAGCATGACGGAAAAAATATCACCTGTGAATCGAATACAATCAGTGGCATAATTTTATATCATCTTTTATTTCTTTTTACTCAAAAATTCCTCATATATTTATAAGAAACGCCAACCGATTATTTTAGAAATGCAAGTAATTTCGTTTAAACCTAAAAAAGTCATTACATCTTTTTCCTAAAGATGAAAAAACTTATTTTGTTTTCGGATAAAATAGCTATTCGTATTAGTTTCTATTTTAAATAAATTGAATGCCAAACGATCGTTTTTCCAATTCAAATCCACCACAATTTCTTAAAAGTATGCATTGAAAAAAGTAATAAAACATTTGGGAGAAAATAATTATTTAGAAATTCAGGAATCACATTTAATGAAGCCGAGTTCTCTATATAAAATTCAAAAGAATTCTGCAAGTAAACCGGTATTAACGAATAATACTCAGACAATCCCAACGTTTCAAAAAAGTTTGCTTTAAATAAAAGACAAGATAAGATTACATAATAATTTTAAATAACTTTCACGAATGTTTTAGCTTATAACTCTTCCAATAATCACTGAAATCAAAATCACATTGCTCATAGATAAAAATATATATCGTAACTTACACAAAAACTACATATTAGCGTAGATGCCACCTTAACCTTTTTTAGTTTGGATCTAGGTAGCACAAGGACCATTCCTACTAGTGATTTGTTTATCCTTTTAAAGATAAATTGATTTAAATTTTTAACAGTTATTTTAGTCGTATAAAATCAGCAGTATCAATTAAAAGTACTTTGCTTCTATGAAAAACCCCAGGCAATAGGAGAGACTCAATAAAAAGGTCCAAGCTATGCATGCGGCATTATTAAAAAAAAAAAAAAAAAAAAAAAAAAAAAAAAAAAACCAATGAAATACTCTCGCAGGGTGCCCCGGTATAATTAGGCAAGAAATTCTCTGCATGTTTACCTCAAAGAGGTCAGAGATAGAATGATGGCTAGCAATCAGATTTGATTGTAAGTGCATCGAGCCACACAACTTTGACCTTTGCACAATTATAATCCCAAAGAATACGTCACTTAACGGAAATTTTGAATCCCAAATCAGCTCAACGATTCATTAGCTGATGTAACCCAATTTTTTACGTATTTATTCGATGCCGAGATTAAGAAAATGGAGAAATTATATTTGGAGTATGTATTTACACTTTTACTGTACGCCTGTCGCTTTCCTTATCATAAATACAGTAAATCTTTTGGAAACGAAATAATCATTTGTGGAAAATAACATAAAACACGCATTCTTTGCGCCTGACGAAGAAAGACTCAGATCTTTCGAAAGACCTAGCGCATTTTTTTAAAAAAAGTGATTGTGTTTTAAGAAGATTTTTTGTTCTTATAATCATTTGTATTGACTATCAGTCTGAGCATTAATAAAGTGTTTAAATTACAGCTGCAAAGAAGCACATGGTCATTATTGCTATATATATTCGTTAACGGAAAGAAAACTATGTCTTGCACAGTAATGCTTTTAAGATGAGAAAGTAGCTTTGCTTTTTATTTATATTATTGGGGGCTTTGAGTGAAATTGAGAATATAAAGTGAATGTAATTTATTAAGCGCAAAGGAGAACAGGAAATATATATACTTTTTTCGAAAGGAAAAGAAGTATAGATTAAATTTAAAATTGCAAAAAGGGGAATTTAATTTCAAAAAGGAGATAAATAGTGATACGTGATAATATGTTAATTCCACCATCACACCATTAATACAATTTTCAGTTTTATGTTAAATGAATAAAAAAAACACCATCCAAAATCATGCATCTAAGATGAAATTAACTTGATTAGTGTGTGAGCCCATTTTATCACTCATAAAGACCAATTTTAACAAAACAAAATGTGTGAATTAACGGTATTTGACTTTTTCTTAAATATGTAATGTCTAATGTCATTAAAATGTGCTCTGGTAGATGTGGCTTGCACCATTTCTTTGTTCTTAATGTTCTATGTGCTGAAGCAGAATCTTGTTGTAAGGATCATTTTTCTTTTCCCAAATTAGCTTCGGACCAGTGAAGAAAAACACTTTCTAAAGGATGTTTTATCTGCTCCTGTAATGGTTTATTTTCATTTAATTCCTCAAAAAAAACAATCAACCGGTTTTCTGACAGTTGGACAAATCACACACCGAAATATAACTAACTGGGCTTTTGCTGACAATGACTGATGGACTAAGAGTATCTTTGACCGGATTCTATTTTTGTGTCTTTTATTATCGAATTCAAAAGTGAATTTTATAAATCTTTGTACCATTGATCAAAAGAAATTTGCTTTATGAATGCGATGAATGTTTTTAATCTTGGCATTTTGTTGACTAAAGTAAGTTTATTTCACTGTATATATCTTGTAATCTTCTAGTCACGTGTAAATAAATTTTTTCATTGAAAGTAAGTATTATTATGTACACTGTTTTACAATTTGGCAACAATTTAAACAAATGACCTTTTCTAAATACGAAATAAATCTCCATTGAAATAATGAAAATTTCAATAACAAATTGAAAAAAACACTTCAAAAAATTAGTCAATTTAACAAAATAATTGTTCACTGCACAGCGCAAACTTTTCGAACATTTCCTTCTAAAAGCTGGTTAAACTGCTATGCGTAGTTTTGTTACTATAAATCTATTTAAGGAGTTATTTTGGACGACTTCAACATTAAATAGGTCTTTAAAACATTCTTCGACTTCAAAACTGTCTACAACAGCGTGTTTATCGAACATTTGTTACCTCTATAACAAATATCTCTATAGCATATTTGTTACTGTATAAATCTACCAATTTTCAACTTCTTATCTGAAATAGTTTTCTTAATATTTGCGTATAAAGATCCCCCGTCAAGAAACAAAAACAAAATTCATTTACGGTGATGGCTGCGTTATTTACATTTTTTTAGAATAGAGAGATCTAATCCATTTCTTTTCTTTTTGTGTTTCGATTAAATAAGGCTTTATTAAGTCACATGAATAGTTGTTTGTAGAATCACATTATTTAAAATTAAAGTTTAGTTTCAACTTTCAGAAATTTTAAACCTTTTAATTTCAATAATGCAAAATAAACTGTAATGAAAAACTTACATGAACCGTTAAAATTATTCGTTTGTGAAACACTTAATTTATCTTTTTCCTATTTTATAAATCTATATGATAAATGATGCTGGAGTTCAATTTAAAAAAATGCATTAATGAGAAAATAAAAACTATTCGAAACTGATAATTTTAAATTTGCATTGCTTTATCTAAACACGGAAAAATAGAATGCATGATCGTACTACTTTTTTTTATTGCGTAATTTCTCCATTAAAATAAAATGTAATTTGCCATAATTATACGCTTTAACTTAAAATTAAGTTTTTAAAATTTTTTGTTTAAATTTTATCTTTTCGAGAAAGTTTTCTTCTGCATTATTACATGATTTAAATTACGAATTAAATAATAAATTGCATAGTTTTTTTTTATTATTCTGATGAATGACTAAAGTTTTATTACAATTCGCTTACGAGAAGTTCAAAAATATTTTGCATAAATTTGATATCATCATCATCATCAACAACAACCGTTTTCAATCCACTGTTGGATGTAGGTCTCCCCCAGATTTTTCCAATGTTTTCTGTCTAGTGCTTTAGTCATCCAATTTACACCGGCTACTTTTCTGATTTCATCACTCCATCTTACTTGAGGTCGTCTTCTTGGCCGTTTTACATCTCTGGGATACCACTGTAGGGTGTCTGTGCTCCATCTATTGTCTTGTCTTCTTGCAATGTGCCCAGCCCATTTCCATTTTAGCCGTTTAATTCTTTCAATGATGTCAAAAACTTTCGTCTGACTTCTTATCCAGGTTATTCTTTTTCTGTCTCTTCTAGTTATACCTAGCATACATCTTTCCATACTTCTCTGTGTTGTTTGTAATCTTTGTACCATCCGTTTTATTAGCGTCCATGTTTCTGCTCCATAAGTTAGCACAGGCAAAACACATTGGTTAAATACCTTTTTTTTCAAACAAAGGGGCATGCTACTCTTCAGAATAATATTGTTCCTCCCAAAAGCACTCCATCCATTTCTTATTCTTCTATTGATTTCATTCATGATACTATTATCTGATGATATTTCCTGCCCAAGGTACACATAACTTTGCACTTCTTTAATTTCAGTGTTGTTGTAGACAATTTTCTTTTTTGATGCAAATGAATTGAACATCACCTTAGTCTTTTCCAAGTTTATTTTTAATCCCACATTAATGCTCTCTTCTGCCAACTCTTTTAGCATATTTTCCAATTATTCAGGACTGTTACTGAAAATTACAATGTCGTCAGCGAATCGGAGATGACTTAAATATTCCCCATTTATTCTAATCCCTTTGTTTTCCCAATCCAGCTTCTTGAAAATATTTTCTAAGACATTCGTAAAAAGCTTAGGCGAAATGGTGTCTCCTTGTCTTACCCCTCTTCCAAGCTTGATCTTTGCTTTTCCTTTGTCCAAGCGGATGGTTGCTGTTGCTTTCTTGTAAATCTTCTTTACAATATTGATGTAAGGTTTGTCTATACCAATGTCCTCCAGAGATTCTACTACTGCTGATGTGTAGACCGAATCAAATGCTTTTTCATAATCAATAAAGGCAAAGCAAAGAGGTAAATTATATTCCTTATGTTTTTCAATGAGTTCCCTTACCGTTTGGATATGATCCATTGTGCCGAATCTACTTCGGAATCCTGCTTGTTCTCTAGGTTGAGCTGAGTCCAGAGCTGATTCAAGTCTTGTCGTTAAAACTTTGGAGAAAATTTTATAAATCACTGATAGTAAGCTGATCGGACGGTAGTTTTTAATGTTTTCCTTCTCTCCTTTCTTGTAAAGTAGCACCATCACAGCATTATTCCAATCTTCTGGCACATCTGACTTCTTGAGACATTTGGAAAACAGTAAGGATAGCATTTTTGCAAATTCTTCTCCTGCTTCTTTGATAAGGTCGATTGTAATTCCATCTTCTCCTGGGCATTTACCTTTTTTCATAAATTTAATGGCTTGTAAAACTTCGTCCGTCATCACTGGGATTATGGCTTCGGTTTCTGTTAAGTTTTCTCGTGGATCATATAGGTTGATTTCTCTTTGGTCTTCACATTTATATAAATCGTTATAGAATTTTTCGACAATGTGTACTATTTCTTTATTGATTTTGGTGATTGTTCCATCTGTCCTCTTTAGTGCAAAAATATCTTTTCTTCCAACACAAAGTTTGCACCTAGCTGATTTTAAGCTTTTGTTATCATCTAGAATTTTCTTGACAAGATCAGAGTTAAATTTTCTGATATCTTCTGTAACACATTTTCTTACCGTTTTACATAATTCAGCATATTCAACTCTTGATTTAGGATCGTTTTTCTTTATTTTAAATTCTCTGCGTTTCTTCATCAATCTTCTTGTTTCTTCTGTTATTTTCTTTGTCTGCTTTACTTGTGCATCGCCGGCTATCTTATTTGCAATATCTTGTAGAGTATTGGTTAGTTTCTTGTTCACTACTGTAACATCTTGCTCTTCTTCTAAAGTTGATTGAAGTACTTGGAAACGGTTTTTAAGTTCCAAATGGAATTCTTCTTTATGTTTCTGGAGATTATTTATATCGATTGATTTCTTTGAGTGTTGCAAAAGCTTCATCCGCGTTCGTTCCCCATGCACTAGGCAAGGGTACTAACAGGCTGCACCGATGGAAGGTGCGGATTGGACATGAAGTCTCCGCTCCCAGTCGATTCCTTTAAGTCCTCCTCGAAGGCAATTAAAGTGTCTTCTCCTGGTTAATAAGCAGAGGCTATTAAACAGCCCATAAATTTGATATATCTCATCGAATATTCTTTGTATGCATTTAAAATTTCAGTACGTGGTTTTCTTAAGGATTGTCATAATTTCTGTAGGATTCATAACATTTGGCTGCAGACTTTTTAAGTTTTAAGCAAAAACACTTGAAAAAAAATTAGAAATTTCAAAAGAAACATCTTTTCATGGACATACGTCCTATTCTTATCGAAAAATGAGCTTAGCAAAAAAAATCACTACTGGAAGTTTAAGGAACTTTCCAGCTTAGTATGATATAAGTACAAATACATTTTTCATCTTCATTTAATTGTTAAACTCCTAAAAGCATTCGGGACAGAAATGTCACTAGAAAGATTATCAAATTTTCACTGCATTTTCTCAAACATATTCTTTGTATGTGTGGAAGAAAATCTAAATTTGAAAGTATTAGTTGACTTTCGGCTACATAGTATATGTGACTTATGCACACAAAAAAACTCTGAAAAAAGAACCCAGAAAAATTGTAGTAAAATGCCTAGATATTCTTTCACAAGAGTACTCTAGTAGACAAGTGAGTTTTAAGATTTTGCGAGCGATCGTGCTGTCCTGAATTCCAACATTTGTGTGTCAACTAGATCTCATCTGTCATTTCTTTAATTTTCGCAAAATATATCAGTATCTGCAATAATCTGGTTGTCACGGTTATTTTTTAATGCTGTGTTAGTCAAGTAACTGTGGTTGTGTAGCAGCTAAACACATTGTGTTAGAAGATGCACGTGGATTCCGGATTCGCCGAATTCTCATGAATCAAATTGGAAATTAAGTATTTCCGTTAGGAAAGGACCTGAGCCCGAAAACCATTAAGACGGGGAAATGTAAGGGATCATATAGGAGTCGCAAAGGACCAATTATATACGGGAATTATATTAACAATGAAAGTAAAGTTTGAAATGTGAATGTAATAAAAGTAAAAAAAACAAGTTGGAAATTGCTCGTCAAACGTGGCAAATGAGGCGCGTTCGTACTATAACTAGTTTTATAATTATTTTTTGAACCCCATATTGTACTGAATGTATATATTTTTTAACTTCATAAGTGCATAGTCTGTAACATCATTAAAATGCACTTGCAATAATTTTTTTCCCATTTCCCGTAATGTAACGAGAAACTTTTGACTGTGCCTGTAATTAAACTATACATACGATTTTCATAAAATTTGAAATGGCTCAACAAAATTTTGAAACAATTATATATTCAAAATTTCAGACGATTCGGAAGGCTGTAACATCATTAAAATGCACTTGCAATAATTTTTCCCATTGGCCGTAATGTAAAGAAAAACTTTTGACTGTCCCTGTAATTAAACTATACATCCGATTTTCATAAAATTTGAAATGGCTCGACAAAATTTTGCAACAATCATATATTTAAAATTTCAGACCATTCGGTTGCGTAGTTTTTGCTCTGTTACATGCGGACAGACAGACAGACAGACGGACGGACGGACTGAACGACGACTATAGGTGCTACGTATTTATATAATTACGAACGCACCTAAAAATGAACCAAAGTACGTTTTTAATTATAGGCACAAACACAGATAATCTTTAAGTATGCAATACTTTCAACAATGTTTTTTAAATAAAATTTAAAAAACATTGTTGTATATTATATACTTTTAACATTGTTGTATATTAATACTTTTAATATATATATATATATATATTAATACTTTTATTAAGGATGTCAACGATCTTAATCAGATAATTAAAATTAGTGATTAAATCGTGATTTAAACCTGCTTTTTTAATTTATCAGCGATTTTAAAAAATTAAAATTTTTTTAGAGCGGCGTAAAAAAGCACTGAAATCTAAAAGCGGCATAAAAAAGCACTGAAATCTAAAGTGAACCTAATTTGTAAAGTTTCTATGGGTATTTTGCCTTAATGAATAAACGAAAAATGCTTTAAATACATGTTTCAGTTTAAATGTTTATGTTTATGAAAAAATAAATACAATTAGTAGAACCTCTTTTATCCTAACCTCTTTTAACCGAAACTCTCGATTAACCAAAATCCATTTTTGAAGCTTTTTTTTTTTACTATCACATTCTTTGTGTGCAAAATCCATTTTGAAAGCTTTTAAAGTACTATATTCCTTGCGTGCAAGCGGTCCTTTTCATATAAATATTTTCGATCCCCTTTCTTACCTTTAAAACCTTTGAATTTAACTTGACTCCCGTAAACTGCGGAGTGGAACGAAGAAAACAAACAAATTAGCAATTCTGAAGGTTTTAAATTTTTTGCAAAATGTTTGGCATGGCTGGAGCAGCAGAAAGACTGTGATACTGCTGAACTAATATTATTAAAAAACTCCGTGATAGAGTTTCAAAGCAAAGGCAATCGAAACTGCGATAAACAATTTATTTGTACTGCAAAATAAAAAAATGTAACAGAATTGTCTAAAAAAAATTTCTTTCCTCCACCGTCGCGTGCGGTAATAACATGTACGAAACTTGCCTACAGTAGTGCATTTGTTACGCCCGATTACCTGCAAGTAACAACAACGTTAAAATGCTTTGCATACACTAAATCCTCCCCCCCCCCCCATCCTCCTTAACGCACACTCACTGTCACTTACTAGATAGAAAGCTTTAAAAATGGCTATTTAAGATGGTTGAGAAGTTTTTTTTTTCATTTGTGAATAAATGAATTACATCTTGAGTTAAAAATGACTGTTGTCACAAGACAGTATTTTTTTTTCCTTTTCCGCACTGTCGCCAACTGAAATGTCATTCCAAACATTAGTTTTCACAGTATTTTAAAACAAATATTCTGCCTTTACCGAAAAATGAAACTGGATTAACAATTTCTGCATAAGAGATCATGACAATTTTTGAGAACAAAATAAATTGAAAAATGTGTTAGAAAACAAGCAGTTAGGATTTGAAAACAGACTTAAAAGCGAACTTGCATTTTGGTTTATAAAAGAGAAACATTTCATAACATTTGCTTCAGAGTGATATTGTTTTCATCTATTTCAAATCACACATGTTTTGGGATTAAAACTTATGAAGAACAGAATATTTCTAATGTGAAGAAAACGTTACTTTTTCGATTTTATCTTCTTAAATTCTGCATCAAATAGCACAAATCTTTTAATTTTAAAAGAGAAAGAAAGACTCCTTATCTCTGTTCTGTATTTTAATTTTTAACACCCCCCCCCCCCCTTTTTCGCGCGATAAGTCCGTCGGTGCTGTCAAAGAAAGGCAGAGAAGCTGATTGAATACCTTTCGGCGAATGTGGCAGGAATCGAAGATGCAATCGATTGATTTTGAACGCATTCTGCATTCGGATTCTTGAGTTCTCTAGTGAAATTCGAGCCACGTGCTGACTTCAAGTGTAGTTTCCGACTAGAAGTTTTCATAAAGTCATCGGTTGTGACTTTTCTCCAGCTTTGAATGTGGTTCAACTTTAATTACTACGATTAATGTCACTGAGATACACGAAATTTTATAGTGATATTACCTAAAAAATGACTTTCTTAAGGTTCCTGAAGAATAAATGGTGACGTCATTTACAGTTAAATTAAGTGAGTTAAAGTTTGGGGAAAATATTTTCCCTCCACTCAGTTTGCCACTGCATTGAGCTTATTTCTGATAATCTGTATTAAAACCTACCCATTCCATTTCTAATTCTCCATTTATCGATATAAATATTTTTTTAGTTAAACGTATTCCATGGCCATCTTGTAGTTGAATAACCCGTAACTGTGCGTTACAAAATAAGAGGTGTATCCTTCATTTCAGAGCTTCACTTATAGCTAAAATGAAGAAAAAAAACATTAATTTTAAAATAGCTTCAACAAAAAAGCTTTTCAACTATGTTTATGCATTTATGAATAATTAAAATGTCACATGCAACTTCAGGATGTTTACAGGCAACTTCTGCTTCGTTTCAATATAGAAGAAATAAAATTCAAATCATTTCTTAATGATCTCATGATCTTAAACACCAACAACAAAAAAAAAGATTAAAGAAAATCTGGAATTGCTTGATTTCTTTGGAATAGTTTTGTAATGATGTTTGTTTCAAGAATCGAATGCAAATGTATTTTCTTTAAAAAAACATAAAAATAAGATTATACGTACATTAATTAGCAGAAATGTTGCAGATATTATTCAAAGTTATACGATGCATTTTATCAAAATTAAGTTAAGGCTTGTTAATAAAAAAAAAAACATGAAATATCTTTTTTAAGCTAATTATACATTTTTTTATAATTAGAAAGTCTTTTTGTAAGTCAACATGCGAAAAATCATAGGAAAACATCTTTTGTTAATTAACATTTTCCTAATTGCAATTAGCATCTGTTTAATTATTCATTAAAGATTCAAAAACAATATTCATTTAATATTTATAAGTACTTTAACTCAATTAAATACATGTTCTCGTTCTTTCAAATCGTCATAGAACGTGCAACAATCTATGATTTTCATTTATTTTAGTAACTGTTTTATGAATAATTACCTAAAAAAGAGTGATCATCAGCAAAAATAATGCTCGATTCTAAAAGTAAATAAATTAGTAGTAAGGTAAGGTGTGCAGGAGTACATACTTTAGCTATTTCATTAAGGTATATCCTACGTTTGGAGCGTTTTTGAAATAATGTATACAATACTGAATAAATGCGCATATTTTAATTTCAATTGTAATACAGAATGATAAAAAGGTAAAATCCTAGCAATATCTTCAAAACATTTTTAAAAACCGGTGGTGGTGGTGGTGGTGGGGTGGGGGTTGCAATTTTTTAGCAAAATTTCATGTTTACGCTAGACTAGGTATACTCTATTCTATTAAATGTATTTCAAATTCTTTTGTACTACATACTACTATTACACTTACCAGTCGCTGAACTAGGAGTTTTACAATATTTTCCAATTAATTGAAATATTTTTAAAAAAAGTAAAAGAAAAATGATATTTTTTATTAAAAATTACTAGTTTCTTATATTCGAGAACATATAAAATAATTATATTATCACACAGAGTTTAGATTCTAGTTCAGAACATAGTGAGGAATATGGAAAGCAACCTGAAAAAGTTTCACTGAACTATGTTAAAAAAAATTAAGTAATGTAGTTTATCGACTATGTAAAATAACGAAAAAACTGATTTTCCAAAAATCACATTTAAATATTTGTTTCTAGGTAAAAAAAAACTACAATAAAAAATTATTCTATAAATTTCAATTAAGGTTTATTAGTGTTTTATGTAAAAAAGTAAGAGAATTATGCATAGAAAGATTGTTTACATTTCTTCTGGACTTTCTACACCTCATTCCAGTATTTGACTCATTACTTCCCATTTATTAAATTGACCATAACTACTCTTCTTGTTGAGGATCCTATGAATAAAATTAAAAACTTTAAAAATTGCTCTTTCAAATAAAACAATTTTTAAAAAATCGAAAAATTTCACCAAAACGGTGATTTTAGTGCAGACAGATACACTATAGGACCATTAATGACCGGCAACTTTCAATTTTGGACATTTTGTCGAATATATAGAAATATACTTGATAGATTCTTCTGGAATTTCAGCATTAAAAAGAACAGGTGTGACCTCATATTTAGCAATATTGATTTGGTAAGGAGGACAATTAGGGGGTCAACAAAAAATCAAAGAAAAAATAATACTTGGGATCACCCTGTAAAATAAAATGCACGAAATGATCTATCGCTACAGAATATAAATAAACAGAGATTGTGCAATATGTGTATTCATTTGTGTAAGAATAGCACGTATATTAATAGAGATATAGCGATTTATTTAAAAAAATTAAAAAATTCTTGTATGTTTTTTGCTTATAACATGCAGGATTTTCAACAAAATTTAACGCCGCGCCGGTTTCAGAAAAATTGCAAAATATAGTAGAAACAATATAGTGTAATTGGAATGTAAATATATTAAATATTTTAAGCAATATGAGCAGTTGTATGAAATAATTTTTATCTGCGCATGCGCCGACGATAACAAGGATCATTTTACATAATTTAATAGTCAACTCTATGGAGCAACTTATTAAAAAAATCCAGTCAAATATCGTAAAAATTCAGAAAGATGTCGGAGTTAGAGTGAGCAAATTTTTAGTTCAACTCTAAAAGCAACTGAATAATAAGGGATTTTACACAAATTGTCATTTTTTATTAACTGACTTTCAGAAAAAAAACGTTAGTATTTAGTGACTATCAACGAGTAGATTTGGAAAAAATGCTTCAATTTTGATACTTCTTTTTATCATGGTGTAGGCTCGTTCTGGTGGTTATCCAAGAAAAACTAAAGTATCAATAAAAAATAAAAAATAAAAAAAAGTTTTAATTAAAATTGACAACTTGTGGACAATCCCTTATCATTCATCTAGTTTTAACGAGCAACTAAAAATTAGCTCAAATTAACACCGATATCTTTCTGAATTTTTACGATATTTGACTGGATTTTTTAATAAGTTGGTCATAGAGATGACTGTTAAATTATGTAAAAAGATCCTTGTTATCGTTCGGCGCATGCGCAGATAAAAATTATTTCATACAACTGCTCAAATTTACATTTACATTCCAGTCGTAAGATTTTCTAAAATTAGCGTTAAATTTGGCTGAAAACAGGGCATGTTATAAGCAAAAAACCTGCAAGAATTTTTTTTTATTTTTAAAACAAATCGCTATTTTTCTATTAATATACGTGCTATTCTTACACAAATAGATACACGTGTTGCACAATGTCTGTTTATTTATGCTCTGTAGCGATAGATCTTTTCATGTGTTTTATTTTACAGGGTGATACCAAGTATTATTTTTTATTTGATTTTTTGTTGGCCCCCTAATTGTCCCTCTTGTCAAATCGACATTGATAAATATGAGGTCATACCTGTTCCTTTTAATCCTGAAATTCCAGAAGAATCTGACAAGTATATATTTAAATATTCGACAAAAGTTCTAAAATTGAAATCTGCCGGTCATTAATGGCCATATAGTGTACATTATACAACAATAAATTAAGAAATTTAAGGGATAATGTTATACTTTATTTTTCCCCTAAGATTTTTAAGATAGCAAAAAGAAATGCATTAATCAACTTATAAAAATAACATTCCGTATAATTTGAAAAAATCTTATCCTACTGAATGCAAACTCTAGTACAAGCAATGAGGGCAAAGTGCACAGTCAAGTGCACAAGAGTGCGCAATAAAAAAAAGAAAGCACTTCACTTACAAACTTTATACATTTATAGTAATCACGATATTAGTTGTCTGTGCACTTTATGTGCCACTAAAGTTTTTGCAAGAAATGTACTCGATCCAATCCTCTACCATTTGTTCTGTATAGATATCTGAGCAGCCTGGACATTTTCACAGTGTTTTTCTTTCGTGCTGAAATTCTCACAATGAATAGGGGGGAAATGCCTTTTCGATTTGAAAAAAAAAAAATGGTGTTTAAGATGTTTTTAATGATGGTGTTTAATGAGTCCAGGGTCAATTTGGCTTAAATTTAAATTAACATCATTTATCAAAGAAAACATGATTATTTCATTAACAAAGTATGTGAATGCAGGACAAAGAATCCTGATAAAATAAATTAAAAAACTGATACACTAGGATGATTATGCGAGTCTAAAAAACGGACTTATATAACGGAGTAAACAAAGAGCACTTGATAAACAAAGAACTCTTTCAACCATGGGCGCCCACAGAACAACAAACAAGAAGGGGTAACTGCAGACCATTTTTTTTTCTTCTTTTACATCAAGAATAGAAACATGAAATAAATTAAACTGGGATTTTTTTTTCATAAACTTTTTATGCATTCAGTATACAAAGCAACATCTAAATTTAACATTACATATTAAAAATTTCACAACACATATGAAAAATGACGAAATGAGACGATTTCTTATTTTTCTTCCTCAGCAGGGAGGGGTATTCTTCTCTCTGAAAGCCCATTTACAATAGTTTCCAAACAAATAGACATAAAATTTACTGTAATTTTCAAAATCACAAGCTAAAAAAGGCAATAAAATTTGTAAATAAGGGGAACAATAATTGCTCTTCCCTGACCTACCTTCCGAGAAATCATGTTTCTTGAACATTTAAATGAACAAGGGGATAAACCCAGGCTTCGTGGGTTACAGAATATAGGTGAAAACCATCATATATATTATTTTTAATGTTAACATTCTTTTTTTTCTGCACATCTTAAAAAGCACAGCATTGACTGGGGTATTTTTCGAAAAGCTTTTGGCATAGTATGGTTACATACAGTTAAAATACACTATTTGACCAAAAAATGCATTTAATCAAAAATTAATGAAAAACATATCAGCAAATAATCTCAAAGATTGCGTCGAGATAGCCTTGCACGAGTCTACAGTATTTTTTATTGCTTTTTCAATTGTTTTTAATTGTTTTTTTAAATATATTTTTTACACTAAATACATTATTTTTAGAATACATACTAACAACACTAAAAAACATATTTATATGAAAAATAGCTTTAATAAGTTAAAATTAAGTTTTAAAATGTATTAAAAACGATACTTTAGTATTAGATTCGCGCTAGGACTGAACGGTGGAAGAAATCACCAAATATCGCTATTTACAGTCAGCCTTTTTTATTTTGTTCATTTCAGTAGTTTTAGCGCGTATTTCAATTACATGTCTTGAATTTGTGTTTTATTTATTGATGGATTAATGCTTTAATTCCGTTATGTAATATAATCTGGAAACAAATGCTATTTATATTAATTTAAGTGAAAACGGTTGTATCTTTCCTAACCGTTCGTAAGCTATAGTAATATATTAAAAAATATATATGCTTGATTTTTTTTTAATAATACTTTTTTTCTCCATTCGAGGGTACAAAAATCGAAAATGTGTGTTGCTTAGAATTTTAAATAATTGCAATAAAAGCAAAATTTAAACGTCTACTGCAGCAAAGATCAAAATAACGTCAGCGCTACAGAAGGACGCGTTTGTCCTTTATAATATGGATAGTATTATTTTGAAATCCGTCCAGACAAAACCCCTTGACTCACTTTAGATTAATAACTTAAAAGAATTACATTTAAAAACTAGTCTTTCGTAACAAATATTGATTTTGTATAAAGAAAAGATTCTTATATGAAATGTAAAAAGAATATATTTTTTCTAAACTAGGGAGCTCTTTTTTAAAAAGGTTACCACATTACGTAAGATTGAATGATATTATCACGACAAATGAGGATAGTCTTTAATTAGGTTGTTATTCATTTACCTTTGATTGGGTGATTTTTTGGCCTCCAAGGACTCATCCACTACTGTCGAACAGCTGACGACTAGTGTCGGGATTAATTAAGATCTATTAAACATTTAAAAAATAGCCTGTATAAAATGTTTAATTAAAAAAATGTCGCTGCCTCCAAGACTTTTTTAACGCGTACAGGAAAAGTTTTCTTTTAAACGCTATAAATAAACAGTTTTAAATATATTGTTTTAAATATAAGGTAATTTTCACACTTAAATGCTTTTCGAACTTGTTGGCAACATTTACGTGTCTTGCAAATTAAAGACATTTTTCTTATAAAATATACCTAGATTTATATTTAGTGAAGTTCAGAATTATTATTGTTGTTTTTTTTTATTTTATAAACTTGTGTATTAAATGTATGACTATTAATTTGGTTATGGTTATGTATATATTTATATATTGGATTCAAGTTATTTACGAGTGAGGGCAGAACAGGTGGCGTGTATCTTTGTGAAGCATCTCTAGGTCGACGCCGAGGAGACGGGCATCTAACAATGCCTTGACAATAATGTCAAGAATAAATTTATTGGCATATTTACGACTGCTCTTAAAGTGGACCACACACTTTCAGCTAGCCACGTGCGCATTTTCCAGCGCCCCTCAAGAGGGTGATCCCCTGTGGAACCGCATGGCCTCAAGTTAGTGAATTAGACGCTTTGAAGAGAGTTCGTTGTAAAGGGGATCGGATATGCCGTTCGCTGATTGAATGGAGGGCGTGGAAGCCTTCGCTGATTGAACGGAGGGCGTTCAAGTCCCATCCCCTATTGTCTAGTAGAGAGTTTTACTTAAGAGTATGGAGTAAGGTTATAGCAGTTATAATTATTCAGAAAGATGCTCTCCAGATGAGATAGTTTTCTTAAGTGCTCTCCAAGTACCCCTCGAGAGGAGAAGTTGGTCTTCTCAAGGTATTCGTCAGAGGTGTTAATTGCTTTCAGCCTCGACCAAAATGCAGAGGTCTATTGTTTATTAGTTCCCTAGTTATATTAGTGAAACCTCATCGAAAAGCTCGATTGAAGAGCTGAGGTTGATGTCCTCTACTGTAGTTATTGTATGTGCACCGTTGTAATTTGGGACTTTTTAGGATTAAGTATAACTCCTGAACCCATTGAGGGTGGTCTTCGCCTACACAAAGATGTATAAGGTATTGTCATTTTATGTATATTTTTTGTTCGCTGTAAACGAGTTTTAAGTATATTTATGTATTTTTTAATTAGGGATTGTATTCTCCAATTTGGTACCCATGTGTCTTAGTAATTTTATAATGGGTAGTTTAGGACTAATGTTAGAATAATATTGACTAGTTTGATTTATTGCTTAGAGCAAGCGTGTCATGTGACACATCTTTCTTAATTGTATATTTTAGTGTAAATAAATTTTTGTTATTGGTTAAATTTGAATACTTTATTTTTCAACCATGAGTCTGTGTTAATTATTTTAGTATTAGATATTTTTATTTCAGGAAGTACGAATCTCTTAAGAATTGTTAATGCTTAAATTTTATATTTATAATTCATTTCATTTGATTGGTCTAAAAGCTACTTCTATTTCAAAAACAATCACAAAGCAATTGGGGTAGGATTTGAGGTAAATGTCTCCCGCCCCCTTTCGGGATAATTGTAAATATATATTATCTCAGAGGTTAGCCAGGACCAAATTTCACAGTATGTTATATTATTAATTATGTTTTTGTATGTTAACAATATGAATACTACAGGTTGAGTAATTAGGAATTAGCTAGCCTATTTTAATCTGGGGTTATTGGGTAATTGAGTGTTGAGTTTTTCCCTCTCCTCCATGGATTTTTCTCATGTTATTTTGTGTGCATAGCTTTTTCCCGTTAGTAATCCACCAATATTCTCCCATCATGTTATGTCTGGGTAGTTTCTCGGTGGTAACGTTATAGGAGCCCAGATCTGCCCAACAGAACTTTATAATTTAATCATTTTAAAAATTTCTTTCATTTTAAAATCTACGTGTAAGTAGGGTAAAGTGCCCATGTTTCGTCAGCCATTCACTTTTAAGCCCTAAATGTTATAATTTTCGGTGAAAATCTACCAATTTGGATTTTTCATACACTAACTACCCACGCACATAAAAACATTCGCATATATCGCACAAAAAATTTTTAACAGTGCAAAAACTTGTTTTTTTCAAAAGTATCTAAAAAATGCAAAGGAAAAAAGGTTCCAATTTCGTGACCCCAAAAAATCTTACCTTATAATTAAATCAAAATTTATTTCTAAATGAGTGAGTAATTTAATTTACATTAAAGTAAGGCTCAAAAAAATTTACTAATTATCAGTGGAAGAATAACATAACGAAACATTAGCCATTCAAACATGAGGAAAAAATTGAAAACATTGTCGTGAAAAAGTATTCGTAATTTCGTCCCCGGGACGAAAATAACAACTGCAAGGGGGATGAAATTGAGACCACGCTACTTCCCAATTTGGCGGAGCTTCAGTTCCCGTAAGATGAACTGTGCGTCCTAAAACTGACTGTATGCTGCTGTCAGCATCTTACCTACGTAAAATACATACAATGAATAAGAAATAAATACTTACACTATAGTAAATAACGTTCTACAAACGACGCATAAGAATCCAGGTCTTCTAAAAATAGGAAATTCGGCATCTTTAATGTATGTATCAGACTTAGCGAATGAAACTTTCAACACTGACCCCTTTTACCTTCGGTCCCCTGTGTCTTACGTCATAAATTGTGCCACTTTCGCAGAAGTTGAGAAGTTAAGGGGGGCGAAATATGAGCACTTTACTCTGTATTTTTAAACTTAGTACAGTAAAATTAGACCAAAAAAGGCGTCTGCCTGGAAAGTTTTGAAGAAGTTTTTTTCTGTCTGTTCCTTTATGTTTTTGGGGGTGCTGAACACGATTTTAAACTTTGCCACCTCGTTAAAAAGTTATAAGCGAAAAACCATGAAAAATTGGGTTTTTGTCGGTTTTTCCATTGTAGTCGCTAAAGAGTTAAACTTTTTTGAAAAAACTGCTGCACCAAATTAAGTTAAAGAAAATTCCTTGCATTTTACATATACTATGTTTTTTTCTAAGAGGAATACTTTTCGCAATACGAGCAAAAAGAATTTTAGCGATATATTCAAATTCCATCATCGGAGTACGAAAACGCAATACAATCACAATGCATCCATTTCAATCACGAATTTGAAGCTTTTTAGTTAACTGTAATTGCATTTCAAATATGCTAACATTTGCTTACCAAATTTTAAGCCTTTTATACATTTATTAACAAAATAAATTGAAATCGGGTAATTAAGAAAAATATAAAACATAAATACTCCGAACTGAGGAGAGCACCAATTTTTATTTTCCTACCAATCTGATTATAAGTATTACATGATTATAGCTGTACAATTATATCTATTATAAGTTTAATGTAATAACATAAGTGTAAGATTGTAAACAGGAAAAAAAGAGAAATGCAGAGTTGTTTTCCTATTAATGTCGTTTTGGTAGCCTTGAAAGTCCTGGTTCAAGGAGGCTCAACTTTATCTTGATTGCTCTTCACTGGGAGGTCTTCACGTGGTTGGGACTTCACTTGGCATAAAATAGCCTAGAGCATTGACTTGTCAACCCCTATTTCCAAGTCATTTTCGGCATTGAAGGTGCTGAGATTTTGACAATGCCCATCGCATTTCAAACGAAGGAGCGAACGAAACAAACCTGCATTCCTACAGACACACTTTCCACTGCAGTTTGTTTTGCATTTGCAGGATTGTTCTCGCAGAACAGCTTCTGGTCAGTGAGTTTGACAGTTGTTATTGGTGTGGTGCTTCTCTAGGTTTTATTCCAGACACATTACTAAGCTTTTTTACAGTTAGCCATAGCTACCAGTACAGCTAGCCATAGCTGTACTGGTGGTAAACTGTTAGACATGTGTATCGAGTTTGTTGTTTGTTTGTTGCACAATATTTCTTTCTCAGATGAATAGTTTTGGCCATACGAGTAAAAAGGAAAGGCGCTATATTCACATTCCATAATCGGATGTCGAAAACGCTTAATGTAATATTTTTGTGAATGCAAAACGAGTGGGTGGGTGTCCTTTAAACACTTCCATGGCGCCACGCATATGATATTACAAGAAGCCCCTCACCTTTCACCTCCTTCCCCTCTCCATCAGGGCTTTTTTGGTTCGTGTTAAAATTAAAAGCTCAGCTCTCAGTTTGTTTCTAGACATCTCGATGATAGGTTATGCATTTGCTGTAATGTATGTGCAGTGTGCATTTAATTACAAATTATGTGTTTTAAAACCATTCTGAGAGATATGAAGTGATATTCATGATGGCAGAGAAGCGTTTGGTGTGTAGTTCTTCAGATTAGCAAGTAAAAAACGAAAAGATGGGAAACGGAATTATTTATTGAACAAGGAATCTCTAAGGATCCATAAAAAAAGGCCGTAAACTGTACACAAACGGAAAACACATTGCTGCAACTTGAAAAGAATTTCTGAAGACGTAGAAAACGTATGTCATACGATTTTGAGTGATGTTTGATATCAACAACGATGGTCATCTCCCCAGGAAAAATAACGGCGTATTGTTCAGATTACGGCGAGGATAGTGGCTGAAGATATTCGGTCTAAGGTTTACAAATCTACTCAATATCCTCCTCCAGACGAGTTTTGAAAGAGAATGAGTCTCTCATTACAGAAACCATAAAGATTTTTACAGAAATACTATTTTTAAGAAAAAGAAAAGGAGACCTAAAGGAGTGCTAGAACAGAAGTACTGCACTAGCTTGCAGCATTTTTACTGCAGTAAGATTAAGAATTCATTTAAGACCGCTGCCAATATAGCGTCGCTTCCTACAACAGAAGACGCAATTTGATACACATATTTAAGAGTTTATCACCAGTACAGCTATGGCTAGACAACTGTAAAAAAGCTAAGGAATGGGCTGGAATAAGACCAAGAGAAGCACAAGAGAACACAAATAACAACTGTCAAACTCATGCACCAGAAGATGTTCTGCGAAAAAAATCCTGCAAATTCAAAACAAATTGCATTGGAAAAAGTGGCTATAGGAATGCAGGTTTGTTTTGTTCGCTGTTTCGTTTGAACTCCGATGGCCATTGTGGCAATCCCAGCTACTTCATTGCCGAAAATGACTTGGAAATAGAGGTTGACAAGCCAATTCTATTCAAATTCTATTCAAAATTAGGATATTTTAAGCCAAGTGAAGACCCAAACTGAGTAATCAAGATAATGATGAGCCTCCTTTCGAAGAACATCAACCAGGCCTTTTAAAGCTAACAAAACGACATTAATGGAAGAACAACTCTGCATTTCTCTTTTTTTCCTGTTTACAATCTTCCACTTATGTTATTATATTAAGCATAAAATAGTTATAATTTACAATTATAACCATGCAATTGTCATAATCAGATTGGTAGGAAAATAAAAATTGGTGCTCTCATCTGTTCGGAGTGTTTGTGATTTATATTTTTCTTAATATCCTTATTTCAATTTATTTTATTAATAAATATATAAAAGGCTTAAAACTTGGTAAGCAAATATTAACATATTCGAAATGCAACTACAATTTACTAAAAAGCTTCAAATTGGTGATTGAAATGGATGCATTGTGATTGTATTGCGTTTTCGTCCTCAGATGATGGAATTTGAATATATCGCTAAAATTCTTTTTGCTCGTATTGCCAAAAGTATTTATCTTAGAAAAAACATAGTATATGAAAAATGCAGGAAAGTTTCTCTAGTTTAATTTGATGCAGCAGTTTTTTCAAAAAAGTTTAACACTTTAGCGATTACAATGGCAAAACTAAAAAAAAAAAAAAAAAACCAATTTTGTCATGGTTTTTCGCTTATAACTTTTTAAGCAAACCAGATACGAGGTGGCAAAATTTAAAATCGTGTTCAGCACCCCCAAAAACACAAAGGAAGAAAGAGAAAAAACTTCTCCAAAACTTCCCAGGCAGAATCCCAGATTGACTGGACTAATTGGAAAGTGATTAAATATATCATTTGGGCATTTTGAAATCAGACAACGTAAGATAAAAAAAAAGCTATATCATCTAAAATTAAATCTCTATTCAGATACTGAATGTTTCTAGCACAAAATAAATGAAAAAAAAAACCGCTGAAAAAATTAAATTTTAATAAATAATTGAACTCTGCCCACTACAATCTATTCAAGTATATTCTTCCAAAGGTGGTTAAACTGCTATGAATAGTTTTTGATGCTATAAAATTTATTTAACTAATCTTACCTAGACAAATTAAACATAAAAAAAAAACTTGCGTGTTTTTATATGCAATAGTTTTTCCAGAACAACTCGAGAAAGTAAAAAGATCCGAATACATTCAATTACGCAGGAGTAGCGTTAGTTACTTTAGTTTATAAAATAAAGCAATTTGTTCATAAAAGAAAGGAAATTATACGAATTGCGAAATTATACGTAAGGTAAAGCCAGGAGAGGTCGCGCACAAAAAGATTCGACGGGAAGGAGTAGAGTGCGCAAGCAGCGACTCCATGTAGTACCAAGGTACAGCACCATTAGTACAGTGTTTGCATGAATGTGTACATTTATTGTTACAAGCGTCTTCGGTAAAGCATTGCTATTTTGTTTTGTTTTTCCAAAGTAAGTGCCTGAATTTTCTTAACTTTTCCTCAGAATATTTATCGAATGTCAGTAGTACAAAATATTTTGAACTTAAACAATTTCTTATCTAGACTAAGAATGCGAAAACCAACAATTCATTTTAGAAGTGGCCATGTTTAAATAAAAGCCCGCGCAATCTCTCCTACCAAAATAGGAGAGTTTTCGCATATACTACTTAGGAGATATGATGCATTTTCCCATAAGTTTCAGTGCTAGGAGAGAATTATTAGTAAATTTGCTTATTAGTAAATTTGCATGAATTGCAAATTGAACGTGTAAAACATATGAATGAATCAATTTTGAAATAATTTCGAAAAAAAACACATAATTATCGAAACTAAATTTGACAACAAATTACTCTGCAAAAACATACTTTTGCAGATAAAAATTTAGTGAATAAATAAATAATACAGTTGTTATAAAATCAATTTTATGTAATTATATTTGTTAATAAATTAATAATATATTTGTTAATAAATTAAAAAAAATTATATATTTCTTTTAATTTATGAACAATTAATTTGCTAATAAATTAATTTTGTTAACTAAAATAATTCTAATAATGCCTACAATATTTCGGAAAAGCTTTCACCCAAACCAAGTAGTTTAATGTCATCGAAATCAAAAGGAAACACAGTGCAACTAATGTTACTGACCTGCAAAATATACATGAAAAAAGACTTAAGAAGGATGTTGCTAAAAAAAACAGCTGAAGATAAGATATTTCCAGAAAAATTGAGATAAAAAACTGACGGAAGAAAAACTAAGGTCAATGAGGATGAGTGCATTGAATGTCTGGAACTGTACCAGGAGACAAATTCGACCACTAACTGGATTCAATGTATTGCTTGTGGCAGGTGACTGAACGAAAGCTGCATGATTTACAACAATAAGTGCATCGATTGTGGACGGCGACAACTTCGGTTAGCAAACAAAATACATTGGAACTATGGAAATCAAAATTATGTAATTTTCAAGTTAAACATATTATCAAGTAATCAATGTAATATTATTTTGTAATCTTAGTAGGGTTTTACTAATATTTAAATCTTCTTCTTAAATTAAATTTCTTTAACTGTTTGTTAAAATTCTTTCTTTTTTTATTATTTAAACATTAGCTATAAATATTCACTCCTAATACAATAATATTTACTTATAAAAACCTTACAACAACGTCATTTAAGTGTAATTAATATTGTTAACATATTAATTATAGTTATTATTAATAACAATCTCTCCTAACCATGTGCACAATTTCTGTTACCTATGTGCGCAATCTTACCAAACCTGTAAAGCGAGATTGGACAAAAAAATTCTTGGTTTTATTACTGATGTTTTTTTAAATTACAGCATAACAACAAAATAACAATGGAAGTGCATAAAAAAACAAATGAAGTCAAAATTATATATTCATGCATAGTTTATCAAAAATTTAATATTTAGAATTTTTATTAATAATCTTTTGAAATGTGCGCAGACTCTCCTAGAAACCTAGAAAGAAACCTTATACAATCTTCATTTAAGGGAGTCCGTGACACATTTAAAATATTTTTTATTTATATAGTTAAGTTTTTTATGTTAACGATATCATTTGTAAGCAAAATCACGTGATAAAACTTCTCATAATTGTTTTTAAAAAGTTTAAAATTTAAAATTTGTTAAAAAAGAGGTGTAATTTAAAATAGTTATAACTCGAAATATTATTTGTAGAATTTCAATTTTTTTTTTCATTTACGTAAACATAAATATATAAATCTTAATTTTGATTCAGCATTTTTTTAAATATTAATTTAAATAAATATTAAAAATATTTAAAATAAAATTTTAAAAAAAATATGTAACTTTTTTAAAAAACGTCACATTTCAAAAAGTAATTTTTTTTTTCAAATTTGCTGAATCAAAATAAAGTAAATTAATTGAAAAAGACATGTTCCAAGTTTGAACGATTTATCTTTAACGGTTCTTGACTTATAACCATTTAAATACGTGAAATGGTGAAAAAAAACTATCATGAACAAAAACGCATTGTCACAGGAAGTTGTTTTCATTACAACAATTGCTTTAAAGCTAGATTTTGAAAACGAACCAAAACGAAAAAAATAGTATTTCCTTTTCCAATTAAGATAGAAACTTGATTTAAACGTCATTTCAAGCAGAATAAATGAATTGATGAAATTTTTAATGCAATAAAATGTTTTTAGAGAATTTCAAGATTTTTTTGTCCCGACCCCGTTAAATTACTATGCAAATACAAAAAATACATTCTCACTGAATCCCTGCATTGAAAGTTCCTTCTTACCACGTGCACACCGGTGCTGTCTATGGGACAGCCTTGGATCACCACTTCTAATATTGGCCAGAGATCTCTGGCCACTTTGGGAACTGGCCAGCCAAAACCCGAAATACAGGGTGTCCGGTCTCAACGGTGTCCAATGGCAATTCCTAAACCGTTAGTCATAGACATATAGTTCCAATTACAAAAATGTTTTAAATCAGGTAAAGAAATATTTTAAAAGCGATTTGGGTCAATAAAAACATGTCTTAAAAAATTACGAAATTTAAATTTTTATACGGTCCTCCGGTCCTGTAAGATATATTTAGTAAAACTTTCCTATTACACTGACAAGTAAGACAAAAAGAGTCCCATTCATATAACACTATTATTGAGCGAGTTATGAAACTTGAAAAAATGCATGACTTATGCCACTTTTCTTCTCTGAAAACAAATGAGTTCGGCTTGGCTTTGAGGGGTCACATACCAAGTGCTTAAAGTATTTGAATATCTTATTTCATGTGTATCTGTGCTTTGAAAAAAATCGTACAAATATTACGATTAAGTTAACATTTATTAAGTTTCAGATTGTCTAAAATAATATATATATTATTTTTTATTTATATTATATATATATAGATATATATATATTCTTTTTTTTGTCAGGATTGAGACACTTTTTTTATGATTTCTTTTAACAAAAATTATGTTATTTTTTATAAGTTTTATGTTACTTCGTCAATCGTATGTATGTTTTTCCAGTTCAAAATTTGTACTCAAACTTTAACTCACTTTTAAATATCCGATCGAGATTACATTTTACATACTGGTGCAAATACAATAACAATCTAATATTATTATGATTTTCGGTGGTTACCATTTATACTTATTTTACAGGATAACACAAGAAAAATTTCGGACAGATTACCGCCAATAAGTTTAAGAAAAAGTTTTAGATTAGATAATACAAGACTGTGATTGTTTTTTTTTTGTTTGTTTGTTTTTTTACTATTATGTATTTTTTAGCACTGAATCCGAAAATTATTTTAATTTTTAATCATCATGTCAGGATATTTCGCAAATCATAAATTGTCAAATTTAAAGAATAACAAAAATCGGATACTATAATGTTGAGGAAATGGTTGTGTTTTTTAACTTTTGATAATTGATTTTTACGTACTTTTTAGCACTGAATCTGAAAATTACCTTCATTTTTAACCCTCACGTTAGAATATATTGCAAATCGTAAATGTGTAAGCTAAAATATAGCGAAAATCTCATACTATAACCATATGTAAAACTTTTTTTGTTTTATTTTATTCTATTTTATTCAATAATTTATTGGATATTTTGCTTATCCTGGAATTTTTACAGCTAAATAGCTGAGTGGTCCGATGAGATGAGGGAGGAGATTCAATTTTAACTTTGAACTTTTTAATTTTGAAATTTACGAAAAATCCTGATGCAATGGTTAAAAATGAAGGTCAATTTCAGATTCAGTGGTACAGAATACATAAGAATCAATTATCAAAAGCTAAAAAGCATGATATAACCCAACTTTTGCAGGCTAGAGTAATCTAATAATATTTAAAAATGCGTATTATTTTGTAAATAATCGAGGCTGTTAATTTAACATAATTTTATTTAACAAAAATTCTGTTTTTTCTTTCTTCTTAAATGTTTATTACAAATTGTATATTTTGCATTAATATGTCAGAATGATTGAAGATTTCAAATTCATATTGCAATGTTAATTTTACTCTCAACCATTTTTTAATATATCTGACGAAATTATATTTCGACTATATTTGTGAATGACCCCCAATTTCCAGCAAAAAATATGCTCCAACTTTAAACAGCTATTACTCGGTCAATTTTAATCGTAGAATAACGGGTCTTTTTGTGTATTACTTGTCAGTGTAAAAGGAAAATTTTACTAAATATAACTTATAGGACCGGAGGACCGTATAAAAAATTAAATTTCGTAGTTTTTTACGAAATTTTTTTTATTGACCCAAATCGCTTTTAAAATAGTTCTTTACCTGATTTTAAACATTTTTGTAATTGGAACTATATATCTATAACTAACGATCTAGGAATTAGCCATTGGACAGCGTTGATACCGGACACCCTGTATACTGTCAGACAAATTTGTGCCAGTTCGTGAACTGGCCAATCTTCGGTCATTGACAGCAACATATATATTTTAAAGAAGTTATTTCAATAGATCAATTTCTAAGAATTTAACTTTTAGGCAGTGATATTTTATATCAAAGTATTAAACGTGATACGTTTCTTAGTTCATAGCTTTAATTTTTTTTAAATATTTATACACACAACTATATACAAATATTGTTGGAAAGATAATTATGACAAGAAATATGTAACAGCGTGAAGTACATTGATTTCATATTAAAGTATTTAATGAATGTATTTTTTTTTAAGAATGTACTAAAGAAAAACTGCATCTTATATCCTACAAAACATAAGTTGTTTCAAACATACAAATTATATTTATAAGATTTTTCGGTGTTTTTTTATGTTAGTCGGGCGCAGTTGATAAATCGCCAAATGTTATCTCCATTGCCATCATTTCATTTAAATTATAAATATTTCTGTCGGTTCAGTTAAAATACACAACTTTCATTTGAAATATGTAGATTTCAAATTTATATATTGCATGCATTTAAAATCCAAGTATTTCACAAAAAAAAAAAAAAAAAAAAAAAAAAAAAACCATACATATTAATAAAACATTATATCATAAATCCAAATATTTAATTTCAACATCGATGCATTGTCAAAAGCGAAAGAAAAAAGCTGCTATTGGCGAGAAAACAAAAAAAGGCTATATGCCAGACTTTCGCTCGGCTAACATAAAAATGCCGAAATTTCATTTATCTAATTAAAATATTTTCGTATTTCTTTTCTTTTAACGTTCAATTTAATTTATGACCTCACTGAAAACAAACCGATGAAAGCATTCAAGTTTAAAGCAATCTGAATAAGAAATGTTATAATATAATAAAAATGCTACAATTTCATTAAATAACAATGTTTTGCTGTCATTTATATTTAGACACACATTACATATTTTATAAAATAAATTATGAAACCTGATAACTGAAAACATATTCGAATAAATAAGATTTCTTAAACATTTCTGTGTAATTATTTTCAGAATTAATATTTTAAATATTTTCCAAATATATTTATATTAAATGAGACCTTTGTATGTTATAGCCAGTTTGTTTATTTAAAAATAATTGAGGCAGAATTTTGAATTTATATATTTAAATAGTAACATAGATATGTTGATATTAGTAAATGGATTCCAATGAATTTCTTTTGCTTTCATTCTCAAAAATAATTATATGTTGCATTTCTCTAGAAGATATAGAAATATAGTGTTTGTTTTAAATGTGTTGCATTATTTGTTTAAATTTATATGACATTAATTACAAATTTTATCTAAAAGCAAATTTTTTATTTTAAATTTTCCAAATTTCATTAAAATTTAATTTTCCTTTTTTTTTTTTTTTTTTTTTTTTTTTTTGCCTTTTTAGTAAAGTATCATAGATTATTCAAAATAAATTAACAAGAAAAGGGAATTAAAAAGAAAAGTCTATGAACACCAAATTTATAAATACAATATACGCTATAAGTGCGTTCACATTTCAAAAATACAGTAAAAATCAGCAAATTTGCACTTAGGAGGGCGGTTTGCACGATGACATATGTTTGAGTGTTGGTCTTTTTTTTTTTAGGGAAATTGTAGTTAAGACTCCATTTTATATTGTCTGCTACAAATTTTCCAAGTCATATTGCGCAAACTTTACTTCCTATACGCCATCTTGTCATTTTCTTAAGATTTTATGAGTTTTTGAAGTATAACCGATTTTAAGAAGTCAACACCCCTTTTGGGGAAAAATAAAAAAAGACCATATTACAACATTTAATATCTTAAAATGTGTAGGACTTTCAAACACAATTTTTGGAGGGATGAAATATATAAGTATGTACTTTCATTTCATATATTTAAAAAAATACCAGTTGCCGAATAATTATTTATAGTGGGTTTCAAACTGTAAGACATTTATCGAGAAGAAAATTGGCATGAAAGCTTTCGCGCAGGATTACAAAATTAATTTTGCATCTTGAAGAAACATTTTGATATCTAACTTTACTTCACATTAAAATGATTACCCTGAATATGTAGCTAATTAACACCTTGTAATAATATGCTAATTTCAAATGCTAAAATGTGTACATTAAAATTTTAAAACACGTAAAAGTACATTTATTTCGACTGTTGACATGTTAGACTCACCCCGAGTCGATTCCAAAAAATTAAATAAAACT
Source organism: Maratus speciosus (assembly GCA_963932465.1). NCBI lineage: Eukaryota > Metazoa > Arthropoda > Arachnida > Araneae > Salticidae > Maratus > Maratus speciosus. Next base: position 491,875,833 of record OZ010789.1, read on the forward strand.
ATTCCAAATTTGCACGGTCTATGAAACGCCATCATTCAGTTTTCCGCGTATTCTTTCATAATATGCAAGTTATTTTTTTATTTTACTTTGATCTTTATTTTATTTTTATTTTCATAACCATTGTGTAGCTCGAGCCATATTTTTAGTAAGTGAAATTATGCTGCATCGTTACATATTGATTTGCATTTGCAATCAAGAAGAAAATATCCAAATAAATTTCAATAAAAGTAAAATATTTTCCCCGTGCAATCTATACTATCCAACCATTATAATAGAAATCACAGAGATTGTAACGCGCACAAAATCAATATGTAACGATGCAGTATCATTTCACTTACCAAAATTATGGCTTGAGCAATAGGGTGGGTCGAAAAAAAGAAATTTTTTATTTCCGGAACGCTTTAGTGCGGAAAAGTTGCCTATTGTAATAAGAAGAAAAATGGCATAAATTTTTTTAAAATCGGTTAACATCTTCCATTCGCGCATCGTACTTAAAGGTTTTGAAAAATTGCAAAAATCGCGCTTTTCTCTAATTTTTTAAAGTTTATTTTAACTTTTAAAATAAACACCCTTTAGCTTTTTATGCTTATTTCATGGTTTACATAACCTAAATAAAATAAATTCTAATCAATAATTTAATTTTTCTGTTTGCGCAACATCTTAGAAAAAAGATAAATTTAGGAATTTTTCGCAATTTTCACCGTGCAACTCTTCACTCGTTTTGCTAGAACAAAACGAACCAGAAATCACCACGTGGAGATGGCTGAACGTAGAGTTCCACCTCCACCCTACCCAACCAACCATATAATTGTTGAGTGTGGCATTTGCATTTTATTTGCAATTATTTACAAAGATTTTCCATAGAGTAGCATTCTTTGGCTTACTGTGTTTTTTGCGTTTTCTTTTTTATATCTACTACACATTTAAAGTCTGATTTTTTGGTGAAATGAGGCGTAACCGATTTAGACTTCAGCGTTGCTCGGATATAGCCATCTCTAGATTCATGTACATATACTTTATTCGAGGTCTCTGTCACAAGTTTGATGCACAACTTAACAGTCTCGGTGTGACAGGGAAACATTTGTATTTCTCTGATGTGAGTAGGGTCAGAAGTGATAAACGATTTAACCTCATCTTCACTTAGGTCCCACGGAATTGAGGAAGGACACACCGCACAAGAATTCCAATTAATAATTTCTATGTAATCGGAGGCTTGAAAGTTTTCATTCGGTGGCATTATATTTTTAACAGTTTTCTTCTTTGTGACGGTTTTTCTTGCTTTTACGATCCTGCTGTAACCAATATCCCGAATATATTTTCTTTAATCCACAATCATTGCCAATAGAACATTGTCTGGATTCGCAAAAAACTCATTTCGTTCTATTAATGGATCGACAACTTGTAGTAATTCGTCGGATAAATAGCGTGATGTTTGGATTACTTGAAAAACGCGTTTTTGTCCATCAGTAAAATATTTGCTTATTTTATGGCAAGTTACACAAGGATGTATGATTTTATAATGAAACAAGCTATTTCTTTTAAGTTTTGGGGTGAATCTGATAGAATCTAAGGCCTCGGTTAGCCGCAGTTAGTCATCTGGAATCGGACAAAGTACCAGGGTCACAATTCGCAAAGTCTTCTGGACAATGTCCCAAGGTAATTGCATTCAAAATGTCTCAAAAATACTGTTGTTCTTTGCTCAAAAAATCTATATCAGGAATCGAACAATCTGCGGGTTCACGTTTGACCAGACGAGCTTTTTCAGAGTAAGTGAGCTGTTACACGATTTAGGTGGGCGCTAAAAGATTTAGGCTCTTCATTTTGACCGTGAATATGTTGGAAACTTTGGCGATAAGAAAGCTCATTAAAATGCCGGATGCATATGCTCCACATTTTATGATTTTCTCGTCGGTGGAAAGCACCGTTATGCCATCCAGTGTTTGTTACAGTTCCATCACACCGTACTACTTCTAATATTTCTAGTGATACTGAAAGTTCAGAAAACAAGAAATAATGCTTTGACTTATATCATTTGATGAACTCGAGGAAAGAGATACATGTCCACTATAAGTAGATCCAGATTCCTAGATAAGAGAATAGAGTTCTTATTTCACATTCCTGTGAAATTGTTTGGCATTAAATTTTCGACGAACAAAGTATCTCATTTGTGTCAGTCAAAAAAGACCCGAACTTTCCTCAGGGCGTGTGAATCGGTTTTTCAAGTCCGTCCTAAAACGTCTCTTGTCTCTTTATTTTACTCATATCAACCATATCAGATGAATCTGTGTCGGTTATCCAGAACGTTTGACGCTATGGCAGCTTTTGGCCGATCAGAAACACCGAAACGATCGCTGTTTAGCGCTGTTGCCTTAATTGTAATTATCATCTTCCCATTTGGGCTTTTAGTCGATGTACTTGGTTTGTATTTATCTTCCTCATACTACGAGGTTTCAAAAGAAGTGTGTTTGAGTTCATCAATTTCATAGTACACTGCCACTTTAGGAACTTTGGAGCTATTTGAGGAACCACTCAGTGCTTGCTGAAGATCACGAGCTTTCCGTTAGGCTTTCACATCCTACTTTTTTATAACTATTTTGTAAATACATCCGATTTTCCCCCAAATTGTAATTCCTTTGATGAATCATGAACCTCAACTCATAGACACAAATTTTCTATGTTTTTTTTTTTTTTTTTTTTTTTTTTTTTGCACATTGACATGCATGTGGTCTTTTTAATATTATATAAATACCACACCCAACTATTGGAAGGTTAGTTGGGTAGGATGTGGATGGAACTCAACGTGCAACCGCCCCCACGTGGTGAGTTCTGTGTCGTTTCGTTTTAGCAAAACGAACTAAGAGTTGCACGATGAAAATTGCAAAAAATTGGTAAATTTATCTTTTATCTAAGTTCTTGCACGAACAAAAAAAAATGGATTATTGATCGGAATTTAATTTATTTAGGTTATATAAAGCATGAAATAAGAATAAAAAGCTAAAGCGTTTTTATTTTTAAAGTTTTAATCAATTTAAAAAAAAAATAGAAAAAAGGCGCAATTTTTGCAATTTTTCATAAACTTTAAATACGATGCGCGAATGGAAGATGTTAACCGATTTTAAAATTTTTTATGCCGTTTTTCTTCTTATTACAATCGGCAACTTTTCCGCACTAAAGCGTTCCGAAAATAAAAAATTTCTTTCTTCGACCCACCCTATTGAGCAACTCAATGGTTATGAAAATAAAAATAAAATAAGCATCCAAGTAAAATTTAAAATAACGTGCATAGTACGAAAGAATACGGGGAAAACTGAATGATGGCGTTTAATAGACCGTGCAAATTTGGAATAATTTTATTTATTTGTTTCGAAAATGACTCTGGGTGAGTCGAAGTATGTCAACAGTCGAAATAAACGTATTTTTACTTGTTTTAAAGGTTAATTTACACCTTTTAGCTTTTGAAAATAGTAATAATTACCCTGAACCTAAATAAATTTGTATTTAAAGCATTTTTATATTTTTAATACATCATTGTATTATCTAATACGAAATTTTGTATAACTGTAACAAACAATATTCACTAGGGACAGAACGAGCATCATTCATCGTTCTGTCCCTAGCGAATATTGTTTGTTTTTAAAATAGCTAACTGTAACTGTTCTTGATTTGTTCTGACGTTTGAAATGCAATGGATATTTTTTGTACTGATGATGCCTTGCGTGTCGCTTGGCGAAACGTTTACATATTGTATTTTTAATTGTTTTTATTGTCTTTATAAATTTTATTTTTTAACTGTGCTCAAGTCTGTCTTAGTTTATTTTATTTGGTGTTTTAATGGTTTTTTAAATTCAGACGTTAAATGTATATGTACTGTGTAACATATCGTTTGAAAATTTCATGAAAGCATTTTTTGAGAAAGTTTCAAGAGAAAGTTTTATATATATTCTGCGCGTTATGCCCCAAAAATTGTTTTAAGGGACACAATTATATTAAACTTTTCAGAAAAGATAGAAGTTTAACATATCAAAAAGTAAAAATTTTGAAGAGTTAAGAGTCCTGAAACCGCTTAAGTCTGCTCGTCTCTCATTTTCCAAATTCCCCTCGGTAATGTTAAGTGTATGGGCGTTTAACGTATTCTTATATTTAAAATATCTCCTCGGGATATGAATATTTTTAACTTCTTTTTTCTGTGTACTCTTCTTAAAGGATATCTTATTTTTTTTCCTTGTTTGTAAAAATATTTCTAAAATCTATGCTAATTTTTATATGAAGTGTTAAATTTTCACTCCCAATTCGTCAGCTTGTAACACTTAACATATTAAATTAAGCGTAGAATTTAGAAATATTTTGTGAGCTAAGGAAAAAAAAAACATTTTTTAAAAATTTTTTTTAACACTCCTAAGAAAAAAGGAGTGAAAAATATTAATTTATAGAGAAAATATTTTAAATATAGGAATATATTTTACGCCCAAAGTCTCAGCATTAACGAAGTGGAATTCGTAAGCTAACTTCATAATTCACCTCATCAATGTTAAGTCTATGGGCGTTTGATGCATTCGTATATTTAAAATATCTCCTCGCAAAATTAATATTTTTAACGTATTTTTTCTCTGTGTTCTCTTCTTAAAGGATGTCTGTTTTTATTTTTTCCTTAGTTCCCAAAATATTTTTAAAAATATATATACTTAATTAAAATCTTACTCACAATTTGTCGGCTTTTAACACATAACATTTTTAATTAAGTATATATTTTACAAATATTTTGAGAACTAAGAAAAAAAGAGACATCCTTTAAGAAGATTATACAGAGAAAAAAAGTTAAAAACATTAATTTCCCAAGGAGATATTTTAAATATGAGAATGCATCAAATGCCATAGACTTAACATTACTGAGGGGAATTCGGAAACCGAGTGACGAGCAGCCTTAAGGGACTCTCCGAACTCTTTTTTTATGCAACATATTCACCTTTTAGCCTTATTATGCCAACCTTACTCCGATGAAAGAAATTGTTGATTTTTAGGATTTTTTGAAACATGAACAGTCTTATGCAACTCTTTAAACTGTTTTTGTTTTCCTTTTGCCACGATGTATTCCACTTTTGGACTAGTCTTTTGATATAAGATATCGATAAGTAACACTCCAATAAAACAATTTGTTCAATTTTTAGCAATTACAGCCCCTAGATAGTTAAATATTCGAATTATATTATACATACCTGTGTATGATCTATATATGCTATTACACACCACGTACATAGATTTAAGCATATTGAATGAAATTTAATTGAGATCAAAGTATAGAGGAAAAGGTGTAAATATGGGCCCCCTCTTTTGTTTCTGACTTAAAGTGACTTTCATTTAAAAAAAAATTTAGAATTTTGACCTTCATCGACAACTATAAAAAGTTCCCTAAATGAGAGGATCCAAAACAATGAGTAATATCTAATTGTTTTAATTCAAAAACGAAGATTTACAAAAAGCTTTGAAAAAAGCATCAGAAAAAATGGGATGCAAATATGGGTTCTCTCCAAATAGGTCACAAAAATTAGTTTAAAATGTTTTAAAACAGGATAAAACAATACAAAATGATAGAGAATTTATTTATTACAGAAAAAAAATATTTTCAGAAATCAAAAACGTAACTGTCTCTTTCAACCCGGCGCAATCTACGTCTGCCTACATTTGGCACATAGCACATTTAACCCACACTTCTCTGCGAGTGTCTTCACAGAACTTTCCATCACAAAAGTAGCAAGTTACATCACTTGAGAGTGGTTTAGTACCATCGTTGATATCTAGGTTCATATGATCATCACTGTCCACAAAGGAGGGTCAGTGATGCGTCCAAGGATCGTTTCGTGGGTCTTCTCACCCCTGCCCCCTGACCGGTCTCTTACTCAAAGGACGTCTTCTTGAAACTCAAGGACGTCTTCTTGAGAGCACTTTTGTCAAGCGACTTGGTCAACTGATCCTTGCATGGAGATCCGGTGATGACGCTGAACCTTGCCGCTTTGTGTCCGCGAGTTCTCTTCTTCTTGTTGGGGATAGGAGATATGTCGACCGAAGAAACTACATTTAAAGTTCCCGGAGAACATTGTGGTGTTTCAGCAGCCTCATCAATTATCTTAGCTAGAGTTTAATGTGCTTGTATATTAAAATAATTCGAAAAAGAGGGGACCCATATTTACACCAAGAAAGGGTGCTCATATTTACACCAATCTCAACTAAGAAATATGGCCCCTTTCACATGTAACCTAAAGACGTGCATCTAAAAGTAGCTTAGGATATTCGGTTTCCCGATACCACTCTGAAATTATTTTTAACTAACTATAAGGACATGAAAAGAAAACAATTTCAGATACCTTTCCAAATTTTGCAGTCTTGGACAAACACGAATTCGCACAATAACTCACGCTGCATTCACACTATTTAAAAACATGGTTCCAACTGCTCTCTATTATCTTATATCAACAAGTGACATCATGTACAATCCTGGCCGCAAGACTCCAGCACCTCCAATGGCCATTTAGGGAGGGGTGCTCATATTTACACCTGCACCCATATTTACACCTTTTCCTCTATATTCGAACTGACAGTCGAATATTTATCGCTACTAGACAGTATTGTAACCTGTGTTGCAACTGAGCGAGCTTACTGTCTCTAAATTCAAGAATATTGTAGATTTACCAAAAAAAAATACTTATTCAAATAACTAACAGTAATTATTTCAAAATCTCTCTTCGAATAACACATTTTTAAAATCAGATGGAAGGAAATTAATTGCTTAAAAAGGCACAAAATATTTTGGAGGTGCTTAATTTGTGCTTCTCTTCCTATTGAAGGTTTTAATGTTATTCTATTTTTAAACTTCCAATGTGCTCGACATTAAAAATTGAGAAGGTAAATATGGGAGTTATTGTGGAATATCGTTTGAAAGGTCTCTTCAAGTGGTCTTCAATGCGAGCGTCTTCTGTGTTGAGTTGCGTAAAATTCGTTAAATTTGAGTTAAAATTTTAATTGGTCATATCTTCATTAAGAAATGTTATAACACAATAACGTTTTTATTAATTTTTTTCTCCTGGAGAAGATCTTTATAGTAACATGGCACAAAACCTTCATCAGTGTTCCAAAAACGTATACTGCTGACCCTCTATCTAACCTGCCTGAAAACGTCTGAAATATTTCTTTGGAATTGATTGAACTCGTACTTCACTGTATTCTAAAAATCGAGCGTATGTCTAAGAGAATAGGCTATGACATTTGGCAAATCTTTAAGAATATCAGTAACTTTAAATTAGATTTCATTATATAAAGCCACAAATTCCGAAACATGTATTAAACACTGCACATAAAAATATAGCTATATTATAAAGGACAAACGTATCCGTGCGAAATTCTCACTTCATTTTGACGGTGACAACACGATTAAATTTAACTTTTATTAGCTTTAATTGCAATTTTTTTTTAATTTTTTTCTAAATAGGCATATTTTCAATTTTTACACCGTCGAATAGAGAAAAAAATGTACTTTCAAGCGCAATTTGTTTGAAAACTATATCGCAATTTATTTGTAAACATTATCACAATTTACTTAATTTTCATTGTTTAAAATAAGTTTTTAAACACGATTTTTTTTTCAAATGTATCTCTATCGGCTGCAGTCGATTACAAAAGGTAAATTCATTTGCTATTAAACTGATATAAATAACTAATCATTTTATTTCCCTTATACTCCACAATGAAATTAAAACATTCATCAATCAATAAATAAAACAATAAAATATAAATAAAACACAAATTTTCGCTTAATCCACTAAAAGGAACAGAAACAAAAAGGCTGATTTTAAATAGCGATCCATGGAATTTTCTTCGGCTGTTAACTTCTGATGTGAGGCCAATGTGAAAATATCGCTTTTAATACGTTTAAAAAAATTATATGACCGCTTTATTGCTATTTTCATCAAAATATGATTTTTAATATTGGTAGTAGGCGTGTAAAAAATACATCAAGTGTAGAGAATCTATTAGAGTTATCAAAACAAAAACCACTATAACCGTGCGAAACTCAATTTGTTATTAACTACAATTATTTTTATCCAGCAACGTGTTTTAACGATATATAGGTATACTATTTAAAACACCACTTGCAAAAGCTTTCAAAAACTATTTCATTCAGAGCTGTGCCATTAGTATGTGAAGAGAATAAAACATGTTAACCTCAGAAATAATATATATGATGGTTTTTCATTCTGCAACCCGGGAAGCTCGAGTTTATATCCTTGTGTTTATAATGAAAATGTTTTTAGATCCTTATAAATACAGTTAAGGTATATTAGCTTCTTTAAGTATTCAAAAGTGAAATATTATTTTATACGTTCACATTCGTAATAAAATAAATGCTTACTTAGTGATTCAGACTTTTGAAAAGAAATATTTCTTTATTAACCACTTTGTTTCGAAATACTTCAAATAATGTTTTGCCTAAAAAGTAAAATACTGATTTGAAAATTCAAAACAAATACATATCTGGATAAATTAGAAAGCTTTCATTACTTTCAAGTTTCGTATTTTCATTCTTTTAGCTGTTGCTAAGAAATGATTAATTAAATAGAGTTTGGAATTCTCCATTGTTATTTACTGAAAATTTTCTAAAAGACTGTTGTTATGCATTACGTTTCCGGTCTTCGTTAACTATTAATTTAATTATCGACTTTCAATACCTACTTGGGTAGCTTCGTTAACTAAGTATGAAAATTCTTAATTGAATTTTGCATCATAAATTTGCATAGATCGTATATCTAATTTTAATTCAGTAATAGGTATAAGAAAGTAGTACACAGAAATATTCCTGTTAATAAAATAATATATTTAAATTAAATTACTATATCTTAGAGTTTTTTGTTTGTAATCATGTTTTCCTTGTTGCAATCGTAGCATGAAATTTAGTGAAAGCTATAAATGTAATGTCTTGATTTGCACATTTTAAAAACAAGTAACCTTTGTTTAAATTTTTTTTAAATGTCACAAAATCTGGCACAATATTCACCAAACAAGAGTTTTGAAAAAGGCGCCATTTTATTTTAATAAGGCGCCATTAATAAAACAATAGTATTTTAATAATATTATGCGGATTGGAAAATTCTAAATAGAAAAAAATATTTATTACGAGTTATACATTCTTTTCAATGTAATCCAAGTTGCAAATATTTCATAGATACAGGAATCCGTTTCATCTCAAACAACTGGTGAACCGAGTATCCTACAGCACTGAAGATAGTATTTAACTGTAGTAAACTTCTATATAATACACGATGAGGTGTCGGACAGTGTCTTCTCGTCCTAAATTCCTGAATTAGACATCATATCTCGAAAACAAAAACAGGATAACCCAAAAATTGAATTCAATATTTGCAGAGTATCGATGATTCAGTAAGAAAAGGCGTAATATGTATACAGATACAATAAATATTCAATCGCCTGTACAGTCAAAACTATCTTAAAGCATTGCGAGATATTTTGTTTAAGAAAATAAATGATGACAGATGATGCATTCATATGATAATTTGAAATACTCATAATTGCACGGTAAACTAATTGAGCACTAACAAGGAACTTTTATTTAAAAAACAAAAGTGACGGGCAGTGCAATTTTTTTCATCGATTGTATTACGTCATCGTTTTTTTTTACTTCCTATTGGAGTACGGGTGCATTCTAATTTCAATGCGTTTAGAATAATTCGGATTTCTTTTTCGAAAGAAATTCCATTCTTTTACATAAATAATATGTCTCGTATTACTTTATGAGATGTATTGTTTAAGAAAACGTCTCGGATCAGTTTACGTCCGATCCGAGACACTCACAAGGAAGGTCTCCATACTGGCCATACTCAGAATATTTTGAAAAAAAATACCAATTAAACTACTTATGTATGTAATAAAGGATCAGTCAAATTTAGCGGCGGTATTACAGTAGAAAGTCTGTAAAAAAATAAAATACTTTCGAGTATTTGGCGCGAAAAGACGAAAGAGTCACGCTATTTGGCGAGCAATACTTTTCCTCGCCAAAAGCAAACGATTTTAGTGCACCTGAAAATTGATTGTTAATTTATTTTTAGAAAGCGTGTAAGAAAAATTTAATAAATTTAAACTTAAACAAAGAGAGAGTTTAATAAATACGTTTTTTCGTATTACATATTTATGTTGTTTGTTATTTAATTTTATTACTCTAAAAACAATTTCATATATAAAAAATACTTTCATATATTTAAGCGTATTCCAAAATAAAGGCAAGATTCATTTACCGGTTATTCATTTCAAAGAATTCGTCGTTTCCATAGCAACAGAATTGAATCTACAGTGCTCAATTGGACTTGATTTTGAGACAGGGAAACAATTTTAATTTATTTTAATTCATAAAATTTGATATTTAACTTTCATTATAAATATACATTTGACAAAACTATAGTTAAATCAATCTAAAACTGACAAAACTGAAGTCATTTACATTAAATTTATTTAAACAAGTTCAACATGAAACATTTTTATATTAAAGAGTATTCGGCATAAAAAAGTATTTTTCAATATTTCATTTCATCGCCAACCGATGATAAAGCGCCAAATAAACGAAATTTTCATTATTTTTTTACGAACGTTCTATCGCGGTTCCGCCAAACATTTTTTTACAAACATATATATACACATGAGAAGAACACTTTGTAATTTTTTCAGATTTTTCTGAATGTGCCCGTATGGAGACCTTCCTTGTCAGATCAGATTACGTCTTGAAATACGCGTTTGTATTAAAGAATACCTCTCGCGTCAGTTTACGAGACGTAATGTTTAAGAAAACGTCTAAGATCAGTTTAAGAGGTCAAACACATTTTGGTCTCTGTAAGTAACTAGTATTTATCGTATCCTCGTGTACAATATGTATTCTCTGAGCAAATCGATGATGATCTACATTTTTTACTTTCTTCTATCTTTACAAGAAGAAAGTATTGGATTCATGAAAATTTTCGAATTCCGGTTTTTGACGGATTTACACGTTTTAGGGGTCAGAGATTCCAAAAAACATGTTTTTACAAAATGTCTGTCTGTGACTCTGTGAGTCTGTCTGTCTGTCTGTCTGTCTGTCTGTCTGTCTGTGTGTATGTGACACAAATTTTGTGGGCGCTCTATCTCAAGAACTAATGCACAGAATTTAATGAAAATTGATATTCAGTTAGTGCCTAATACAAATTGATGCTGATTAGTTTTTGGTGCAAATCGCTCAACAGGTGGCGCTGCAATGCTGCATTTTTCACGATTTTCGCAATAGCTCTATCTCAAGAACTAATGCACGGATTTTGATCAAACTTCAGATTTAGTTAGTCCTTGATATAAATTGATGATGATTACGTTTTGGTGTAAATCGCCCAACAGGTGGCGCTGTTATGATGAATTTCGCAGGATTTACACGATTTCCCCAATAGCTCTATCTTAAGAACTAACGCACGGATTTTCATCAAACTTCAGATTAAGTTAGTCCTTGATATGACTTGCTACTGATTAGGTGTTGGTGTAAATCGCCCAACAGGTGGCGCTTCTCTGCTGCCTTTTCCACGATTCCCTCAATAGCTCTATCAATAGAACTAATGGACCAATTTTCATCTAACTTCAGATTTAGTTGTATGTTGACACAAGTTGTTGTTAATTAGGTTTTGGTGTTAATCACCCAATAGGTGGCGCTGCTGTGCAGAAATTTTCACGATTTTCGCTATTTCTCTATCTCAAAAACTAATGTACGGATTTTCTCCAAACTTCACTTCATATTCAGTCAGACGTTGACATAAATTGTTGCTGATTAGGATTTGGTATAAATCACCCAATAGGTGGCACTGCTAGGCAGCATTTTGCTGAATTTAGACGATTTCAGCGATAGTCATATCTCAAGAACTAATGCACGGAATTTCATATCGTTAGAATCCTCATGAGATGCATAGATTGCCATTTAATTTTGGCAGTGTGATAGCGAATTTTGAAGTATTAACATGTATGAGATAGAAAAAAGTTTTGGGATTGGTACATCCGACTAGTTTTTCATTGAAATTATGATAGTACATTATATAGTTTTAACTTTGTTGCCAATTTGGAGAACACGTGTACTTGAATTTTCAAATAGTAATATTTGCTTTTATCATGACTCACATTAAATAAAGAAAAAAATTTATTCCGAAATCCTGCTAGATAATAAAAAACGCGATAAATTGCAAACACCAGTTTTCGAGAAATGATCTGCATTGTTAGAAATTACCGCTACGCAATACCTCATAGTGTAGCGCTACTTTACCACACGTAGACAATAAAGGCTCTAACGAACTAGTTGCAGTAGATTCTTGAATGAAATAGACTTCAAAAATTAGCTCTATGGAGTAAAGAATTTCTTTCCGAAGGTATTTTCATTTCTGCTAAATAAAATCTTTATCAATATTTGTTTCAGATGAAACCAAACTGTTACAACTGTAACCGGATTTCTAAATTATATTTAAATTAACAAAGTCTTACTAATTATAATGAATGTTTTTTTTAAATCGATAAATTCCCTTTCTCTGTGATCAAAAAACAACTTTTCTTGCATTGCAAGAAATTTTATTTTATTATTACAGTGAAAGGATTATTACTGTGAATAATTTTAAGTTGAAATAACCTATTTATTGTTCCTAAAGTAAAAGGTGAGTACAAATGATAGAACCGATTTTAAAAAATCATATTTTCGAAACTACTGCACAGATTGCAATAAGTGATACATGAATTTAAAGAGAAATATACAAAGTTTTTCTCAGTTACTAAGGTTCGATGTGTGACCCTCTTGTTACACGGCATAGGTCCACTCTGAAATCCAGTTCGTTCCAAACACCAAACACCCCATCCACCGGTATGGCAGCTCCTCGTTCAAGTAACGTTCGTGTGGCTTAAATTTATTTAGTTTTGTTAAGTTGGCAACAGCACAAAAGTTTCAGTTTTTGTTTTGTAAAATAATAAAAGATGTTCGACGAATAAATAAGTCTGATTTGTGAATCATTTTAAATATATTTAATCGTAAGATTTATAATATCTGAAAATACGAATATAGTTTAAACATTGAAGTAAAAAGCAGCGCCCCAACAAATTGGTGACACGTCAAGTTAAAAAATGTCTAAAAGTGAATTGACGAACAGTAATGATCCTTCTGTGAAAGAAACGCCGGAACTAAACAAGGTGAGCATAAAAATTCCTCCATTTTGAACTGATAGACCAGAAATATGGTTTTTACAAGTTGAAGCACAATTAATTTAAAATTAATGATATTACTAAGGAAGAAACAAAATTTAATTATTTAGTTGCTCAACTTGAATATAAATACGTACAGAATGTATGGGATATAATAAATAGTAACAGTTTAGCCAAATATTCCGATTCCAAAACTAGGTTGCTACATTTATTTAGAGAAAGTGAAAACGTGCGAATTAAGTGATTGATAACCGGAATTGAACTAGGAAATATGAAACCTAGTCAGGTCTTTCAAAAGTTAAGAACTGTAGCTACTTCTGACGTTTCTGAAAACCTCATTAAAACACTTTCGCTTGAAAAATTGCCCGACGGCATAAAAAGTATATTGCTGGTTAGCGAAGAAAACTTAGAAAATTTAACTGTAATGGCAGATAAAATCAGTGATATTAATTCAGAACCTGAAATTTTTTCTACAAATAATAAATCTGATATAAATGATAATGCGGGATCTCACGTTAATAATGAACTTGTAAATCGAATTGCTTCTCTGGAACAGCAAATTTCGCAACTGCGCGTTTCACGAAAATCCAGAGCTAATTCTCGAAATAATGAATACCGTTCTGGCTCACGAAGCAGATCTCGTAAGCGCTACAATCCTAATGGCAAACTGTTTTATTTTCATTTCCGTTTCGGCAATCGTTGTTTTCCTGATAAATGCCCCCAGCCTTGTGCTTGGAATAAAAAGACCGATTCTAAACAGGAAAACTAAGATCTGCAGTAGATGTAGCGACAGATTCCACTTCAGATAGATATTCGGATTGTCGCAAATTTCGCTTATTTCTTAGAAATAAAAAATCGAAAGTGCGTTTCTTGGTGGACAGCGGTGCAGATGTTGGTATTTTTCCAGCTTCTCCTCAAGATAAACAATCCGTTGATTACAAACTATGTGCTGCAAATGGCACTGAAATTGAAACATATGGTATAAAGATGCTAACACTTGATTTAGGACTTAGGCGAGAATTTGAATTTCCTTTTATTGTTGCTAAGATAAACCAAGGTATTTTAAGCGCTGATTTTCTAAACAAATTTAACTTGTTAATTGATTTACATAAGAAGAAATTAATTGATGGAGTAACTCAACTAAGTATTAATGGCGAAGTTGCTTCCATCAGTGAAGATAGTAATATCGGCACAGTAAGTAATTCCACTAAATTTTATATTCTGTTAAGGCAATATCCTGAAATAACCAAACCAAATTTATTCTTATCAGGTGTAAAACATAATGTTCAACACCATATTATTACAAAAGGTCAACCTGTCCATTCTAAAGCAAGACAGTTAGAACATCAACGACTTGCAATAGCGAAACAAGAATTCCAATTTATGCTCAATAATAATATAATCAGGCCTTCTAGATCTCAATGGTCGAGCCCTCTTCATATGGTTTCGTAAAAAGATGGCACTTTTCGCCCATGTGGAGATTGCAGACAATTAAATGCCAAAACTATTCCTGATAGATATCCTATTCCGCGAATCGAAGATTTTCATCACATTTTGAACGATACAACTATCTATTTTAAAATAGATTTATTTAAAGCCTACAATCAAGTTCCCATTGCCGAAGAGGATAGGTGCAAAACTGCAATTATTACGCCATTCGGCTTGTATGAATTTAATGTGATGAGTTACAGCTTGAAGAACGCACCAGCAACGTTCCAAAGATTTGTAAATGAAGATTTTTCAGGTCTAGATTTTGTTTTCACCTATTTAGATGATATTCTTATTGCATCTACTAGTGAAGAAGAACACAAAAATCACCTCAAGTTAGTGTTTGAAAGATTAAATGATTACGGTCTTCGTATAAACGTTTTCAAATCAATCATGGGAACACAAGAAATAGAATTTTTAGGATATTTAATTACTCCTCAAGTCTCACATCCTTTACCTGACAAGGTTCAAGCCATTCTTAACTATCAACTTCCAACAACTATTCATGAATTTAGAACATTCCTAGGCATGATTAATTTTTATCGTCGATATCTAAAAGATGCATCTAAAAACCAATCTCTTTTACATGATTACCTCAAAGGAGCAAGAAACAAAGATAGAAGAAAAATTCCTTGGACAGATGAAGCGAAAAAACAGTTCCAACAATGCAAAGATGATTTAGCCAATACTGCACTCTTATCATTTCCGAATTCTGAACTACCTCTGTCACTATGTACAGACGCTTCAGATTCAGCAATTGGAGCAGTACTTCAACAACATGAAGATAAAGGATGGAAACCTATCGCATTTTATTCTAAGAAACTAAATGATGCACAAAAGAACTACAGTACTTACGATAGGGAATTACTTGGTATTTATCTCTCTATCAAATATTTCAAGCACTTATTAGAAGGAAGAAAATTCACGATATACACAGACCACAAACCCATAACCTTTGCATTCCTACAAAAGCCTGACAAAGCATCTCCTCGCCAACTTCGTCACTTACACTACATTTCACAATTTTCAACTGATATCAAACATATTAAAGGTCAAGAAAATATCATTGCTGATACACTATCTAGAGTTGAATAAATTTCTTTGATCGATTATGATAAAATAGCTGATGAGCAAGGTCAATATGAAGAATTCCGAGACTTGAAGACATCCAAAACTTCCGTGAAATTCAAGCAGTATCCGCTACCTTCTGGAAAGTCTTTGTGGTGTGAAACTTCAACAAATAATATAAGACCAGATATTCCTAAATCCTATCGAATGAAAATATTTCATCAAATGCATGGAATGTCTCATCCTGGGGTTAAATCATCTGTAAAACTCCTGACATCAATGTTTATATGGCCAAATATCCAAAAAGATGTACAGCTATGGGCCCGGTCATGTATGGCCTGCCAAAAGAGCAAAATCAATCGACATACCAAATCACGCTTCGGTGAATTTCAACCTCCATCGGAAAGGTTCAGTGATGTTCATATTGACCTGATAGGACCTTTACCACCATCAAACGGTAATATCTACTGCTTGACCTGCATAGATCGGTATACAAACTGGATGGAAGTGATTCCGCTGAACAACTTTACAGACGACACAGTTGCAAAAGCACTTTATGGTAATTGGATTTCTAGATTTGGAACTCCATGTCAACTCGTCACGGATCGTGGTTTACAGTTTGGATCAGAGCTTTTAAACATCCTGACAAAAATGTGTGGGATAAAATTGCAGCACACGACTGCCTACCTCTCCCAAGCCAATGGAAAAGTCGAACGATTGCACATAACTCTAAAGACCGCACTAATGGCACACAATAACCTGGCCTGGAGTGAAACACTGCCAACTGTTCTTGTTGGTCTACGCACTGCCATGCAGGAAGATTCTGCACACACTATAGCTCAAATGGTCTATGGACAAAACATACGTTTACCTGGAGAATTTTTCCATGAACAAAGTACAATTCCTACACCACCTGATAATTTTGCAAAACAACTTCAAAAAGTGATGGAAGAAGTCGGACCAAGAACTGTTTCAAAAAAGTATGTATAGAAAATATTTGTTCCTAAAGAGTTAAAAACTACGTCGCATGTATTTGTTCGCAAAGACAGAGTTAAAAAGCAACTGGAACCCCCATACGAAGGTCCATTTCCAGTCGTTGATAGAAACGAAAATTATTTCACGCTCAAAATCAAAGACAAAACTGTAACTGTCTCTATTGATAGGTTAAAGCCTGCATACTTCTTGCAAACACCAGACTTTGCCACAAAGCAACCAACACAGAAAAGACAACCTGCAAAAGCACCACATGACTTACATATTCAAGACCAAAAACTTCCTGAAAAACAGTCACGTTTGGGACGAACGATTAAACTTATACATATTTTTTTAAAGTATTTTTTTTTTAATTTTAGTGTATTGTTATTTTTGTAATTAACATTTTTTGTTATATATATTGTAACGTAACTTCGTTACTGAGAGGACAGTACTGTTGTGGCTTAAATTTATTTAGTTTTGTTAAGTTGGCAACAGCACAAATGTTTCAGTTTCTGTTTTGTAAAATAATAAAAGATGTTCGACGAATAAATAAGTGGGATTTGTGAATCATTTTAAATATATTTAATCGTAAGATTTATAGTATCTGAAAATACGAATATAATTTAAACATTGAAGTAAAAAGCAACGCCCCAACAACTACGTACCTGCTACGTACTAAGACCAATGTGGTGGGTGGGGCTCCATCCTACTGAAAAACAAAATCTGCGCTATCCTCAAGCGGGTGATGGTGACCCTTAATCACATGGCCACCAAGGTCTCCATACCTAACACCATGTGATTTCTTTTTGAATGGTTACGTCAAAGACATTGTTTATGTACCACCGAAAACACTGCCAGAACTTAAAGAACGCATTTTCGCAGCATTCAGAACCATTGACAGAGCTATACAAATAAATACAATACAATACATTACAAATAAATTTAAACATATAAATTTATACAATTAAAATCTTTGAAAAACTGATATTTTTCCTTAAAAAAGGAAAGTTATAATCAAACAAATTTTCGGAAATAGGCTATGATTAAACAAATGTTTTCTTTTTGCACAACATCATATTCTTACTTTGTTTTTATGCATGAAATTTTTGTAACATCTCCTGTTTCCACTTCTGCTTTTTTCTTCCTTTTTTTACATTTAGAAACATACATAAATGATATCTTAAATAAGCTTTCTTCCGTGACTCGGTAATTTTTCTGCGAAACAAGAAATCACACACTCGTTCTCTTGTCTCTTTATGGTAGCATACTTATAATTTTAAGCAAATTCCATTACTCTAATTTAAATATTATGTATATATACTAATAAAAGAACAAATCGTTCTGTGTGTGTGTCTTTCGGCAATGGCTAGCAAAATTTACCGCTCTTAGAAGTCTGAAAATTCAGGTGTGATTAGTTCAACACAGGTCCTGATGCACCTGAGGCTCAGATTTTTAATTTTTTAAGGACCGGGGCCTCTGGGCCCCTTTAATTTTTATGCACTAAATTGTTAATAACATGTCTCTTTTCTATTCGATCTTCTTCGTTTTTCGGGTGAATTCTCCTTTAAGTTTCTACCCCATTTCTACATTTCAGTTAAGACCCTGGCACCCTTGCAAGGGGCCCAGTGCAAGGCCCTTTGAAGTTTTAGTGCACTAAGTTGTTAATAACATGCCTCTTTTCTATCCGATCTTCTTCGTTTCTCGGGTGAATTCTCCTTTCAGTTTCTACCCCATTTCTACATTTCAGTTAAGACCCTGGCACCCTTGCAAGGGGCCCGGTACAGGGCCCCTTGAAGTTTTAGTGCACTAAATTGTTAATAACATGCCTCTTTTCTATCCGATCTTCTTCATTTTTGGGGTGAATTCTCCTTTCAGTTTCTGCCTCATTTCTACATTTCAGTTAAGACCCTCGTACCCTTGCAAGGGGTTCGGTATAGGGCCCCTTTAAGTTTTAGTGCGTTAAATTGTTAATAAATTGCTTCCTTTTTATCCAATCATGATTTTAGGGATACTTTCTCCATTTAGTTCTTCTCCCATTTCTACATTCCAGTTAAGACCGTAAGCCCGTCCAAGGTCCCGTAGGGCCCGGTCCAGGGCCCCTTAAATTTTTGGTGTACCATGTGTTTTTCACACCCTAATTTTCTCACCTTCGCAGAGCGTAATTTTAAATTTGAATGTTGAACTCTTCTCCTTAGAACAACACTCACATATTTTTAATGGGGCCCTAGGGCCCTTTTTTAAGCATTTCCCTAATTTTTTGCACATTTCTTTTAAATTATATTCTAATGATTCCTTAAAAATATTCCGATTCACTAGCTTTATTTTTTTTTTCTCACAACATTATAGGTTCTCCAGCTATTACATGAACGACGAAAAAATATTTCAGACTTCAATTACCACCAATTTCGATTATAAATCATCTTCTTGGGGCCCTTGGTGCATCTTCTTTAAAAATGATCCGAATTCATTTCAGTTTTCTTTACCATAGTTCTAGCGTCCTCAGATTACATTAAAAACTACTAAAAAGTGTATTTATACCAAACTACATGCCACTTATGTCCCTTCCCCCTTGGGGCCAGGTACAAGGCCTTTTCAAGCTTTTGCACAATAAATTATTAATAAATTGCCCCTCTTAATCGGATCTTCATTTTTGGAACCATTTTTTCATTTAGTTATTCTCCACTTTCTATATTCCAGTTAAAATCCTGGGGCACCTTAAACCTTAATGTCCTGTAGGGAACGATCCGGTGTCTCCTTGAGCTTTTATTGTGCTATGTATTTTTTACACCCTAATTTTCTCACCTTCTCATTGCATAATTTTAAAATTGAGTCTTGAACTTTTTCCCTTAGGTCAACACCCTCATATTTTTATTGTGCCTCTAGGGCCCCTTTTTAAGCATTTACCCCATGTTTGCGCATTTCTTTAAAATATTATTCTAATGGTTATTTTATACCCTATGATTAATTTTGACTAATTGAAGATTTAAAACACTAAGTACTAAAACATTTAAGGGGACAGTGGACCTTTATTTGAACAAAAATCAACCCCAAAATCGACATTTGTTTTTGTGTGCATTATTATTTTCCAATTTGTACTACATCATTCGTGGAAAACCGCATACAGATGCGATTATTTTACTCAAAGTTACAAGTTTTTTAATTTTGTTCACAAACAATTTTTTGGCCTTTTATTGTACTTTAAATCTGTTTTTCTCAATACTCATGTTTCAGCTTTGTTTTCTTTAATTTTTGAAATACTCCTTACTACTTAATTTTTGATCAAAGTTCATGAAACAGATAAGAAAGAATCTTGATATTGCTTAAAATGAAACTGTGTAAACATTTTAAAATTCGATTTCATTAAGACAATTAAATTGGATTTTTAACTTATAATGAGGCAGAATATTGATGAATAATATTCAGAAAAAGGGGATCTAGATTACAAGGTTCGTTCGGAAAGAAGTTTGATGGGAATGTATTAGACTCTGCGGAAGTCAATGGGGCCTGCGAAATTAGGTTCATTTAAAAGAATTTCCAAAGATATAAAATCATACAAACATAAGTTTTGTTTAAGGTTATTATTTACAAGCCCCAAGCAACTCCGGGCGGGCCTGCTAATTAATAAATATAATTAAAAATATCCTTTCGTTCATTTATCGCTGTCGTTAATTTAACATACCTACTCGCACTTTAAAAAAATATGATCAATTTTACATCAATTTTTTAAGCTATAAGGAAAATAGGGACGCATTTTTTGAAGTTAAATGGTTTGCAACTATACGTAATTAAATTAATTAATCAGAATAGTTTTACTACTATACGGAATAAAATACTATTTCATTTTATTTTCAATAATTCAAATAATATCGTGAAGGCAATTTCAAGTAATGCATAAATATTGTTATTTGTTCATCTATATTTAGTGTACAAATAGTCGCAATATCTTTCTATTTCTAGCAACAAAAAGGCTATTCTAATTAATATTACAACTCTATATAGTATGTATTTATGTATACGATGATGTAATTAATTATAAATATTCCTAAGGAATATTTTTCTGATATCCTATTACATCCAAAAGAAATTAAGAAGACTTAATCCCATAACTTAGTGGATACCACTTTATGTTAATTGCTTTTTTTCAAATAAAATTAATTGGTTTTCAGACTCAGATGTCAAACTTAACTAATTAATAAATGAAATTAACATTCTGCTGGCAAAATAAAGACCATCGTAAAAAACTTATAGATTTATGTAATACTGAGAACTATAAATAATAATGCATTACAAATACACCGCTATAATAAAATACCGACGAAGACATATTTTGTATTCACAATATACTGGTTATAAATCTTCTAAATATATTATTTTTCTGTTAATTATGTGTCTTATAAATACTTGAGTACACCATATACCAAGTATTATTTCAATACTCACTTCATTTTAGTATTTTCGGTGATAGATAAATTCCACCAATTTTTTATGTTCCAAAAGGTCTGTTTATTTTTTTAATTGAATCTACTTTAATTTTTTTTATAAAAATGTTGAGTAAATAAATGTTTTAAAAGAAATCACTTGATTATCTCATCTCATTTAACTTCGAGTTTTTTAATTTAGATGATTTTAAATACATCAAGCTTTTTGTATACGTTTTTCATTAAAGATTCATTTTTTTTTATCAAAACACTTCGTTTTGACTAAAACTACTTATTGACGAATGCATTTGCCCTTTTATGCTTTGGCTTTTGACTTTATGCTTTTTTGTTTTCCCCTTTACATTATGCTTAATTATTCCTTTACATGTTAATGTTGACAGAAGAAAAATCCCTCACCATGCTTTTGCTATAAATCAAACAATTATTTTCTTCACCTTTTTTAAAATCCAATAGAATGATGATTTTGCCAAAAGTGCTTCCTAGCAAAATGTTCACCTTCTTTTAACGATTTATTTTTGGAATTGAATTTAGCATACGTGTTCGTGCGAGAAAAGCTCTATAATCGGGTCCAAAACAAATTGGCATATTTCATCGAACATGGTTTGGTGCTTAAATAAATCCATTTTCATAATTCTCATACAGTTGTAACCCCGCTGTTGCCAGAATACTTATACATTCTGACACACGCATTGCCAATATGTAATATAGATTCTGTGTTATACTGCGATTCATATTTCTGGTTTTTATGCATATCTTACAAACTTCACTTAGTCAAGTGGTATACATGCAACTGATAAGCTTCAGGATCTCGTTACAGACAATCCTCGAGTTTCAATCCGATTGAATGCTTCATTTGATTGAATTATAATCTGTTTGATTTCAAAAGTTTAATTTACGTTTTAATAGTATAATGGCAAATATACCAAAATCTGCAGCCTACGTTATTACGAAACATGAGCGATGCTGTAATAATGTGGTTTCAAATGTATGAAAGTTACAATAATGAAGTTAATCATACGTCGAACATCAGTTGAAAAAAGGAGCCCATTGGATGTGCACCCTATTATGGAACTTACCCTTTATAATCATTTTCACTTCTAAAACACAGTTTATTATTTTTCTCTTTATCTAATATAATTCTAGTTTTTTCCCATTTTTCTTTTTTCTGTAGTGTTTATTATTCATTTTACTGCTTCTTCTTATAATTATTCTAACTTATCTTGTGGTTCACTTTTCTTTCTTTTGCGTATAATTTGCAAATTTCCAATTTTGTATTTATTCTTTTGAAATTTTCTCTCCTTCTACGATTTCTATTTTATCAAGAACATTACTCATTTTGTCTCAGATGATTTTTTGATTATAGTGTTTAATTATTCGTTTTATTTGATATTTTTATTCTATGGTGTTATACGATTCGTAGTTCTATTATTTTACATACAACAAATTTCATCTATTAATTATAGTGATTCATCTTGTTAGTCATTAGTGACGGAAATTTTTGAAAGTACGTCGCCCGAACTGGGTCTAATATAATTTTATTGTATACAAGAAAATAAGAAATCCGGATAAAGCACTATCTGAAAGCTCTTTCTGAAAACATGAAAATTTGCTCTTCTCACTCATATTTCTGCGTTGAAGACCTGCAAAAGGAGGGATTTTTACTACACTGCAAAAAGAAGATGGCTATAATTACAGTTAACCTGTTTAGACCTATGTATATTCCGCTCTGGTGAACAGATACCAATGAAACTTGGAATATAAGTTATATGGACCATGCGGAAATGAAATCTGCAATAAAAAAATTATCTCAAATTTCGGCTACCAAGTGAGAAGGAGGCGCATGAAGACCAAAAACCTCAAACTGGAAACACATTTTTTTCTAATTTACAGCATATGTTCAATGTGCATTCCATTTTCGTCTACCACATGTTGAAAGCATATTATAGTGTGTTCAACAATAGCGCGAAGGGTTGCTATGTGAGGTGGTGCAACATCTTACGGTAGTCTCTAAACACTCTCTTTCTCACAAGGATGGAATGACCTGAGGCTGAACTAGGTAGCAGTAACGGGTACCTGTAATGGAACATCTTTTAGGACCTCGAGAAGTGTTCTCCTCAAAAAAAGGACCAAGTATGAAATCAGCCGTAAAGCCACAGCAGTACCCCATATGTAACAGTTGCGAGTATTCACTGCTCTATCTAGAGTAAAAAGCGCCATGTCCGAATACAAAATATTCCAAGGCCATTCATTGTCAACGGCTATTCTGGCTAAAATCATTCTCGCAAATTGAGTTCGTGTATCCGTGTCTGCAGGGTTCAGCGCTTGCACAACGTGAATCTTGCATGGATACCATTTTATAATGGATCGAAGAACCTTTCGTACTGTAGACCAAGGGAAAGAAAAATCACGTGATACCGCTCGAGCAATTCTCGAAGAATATTGGGAATTGGACGCTCTTTCAACCCCGGCAAGAGCGACTTCTTCAGCAGTTTCATTTGAAATCTGTTTCCGTCCTCTTCCTTGCAACACATCCAGTGTTCAGTCTCTTCGATTTAGACATCATCTTTTTCAACGCCTGCCTCGACATTGGTCCTTTTCCTAAGCCTTTCAAGTGTCAATATTTTCGCAGTGCAATTGACAAATTACTGCCATTCTGATAAATCGACTTTACCAGTAACGTTCGTTCCTTCTTTTCTAACGGCATGGTGCAGAATGACTTTAGAGCAGCGACTCCTGGCTTTTTAAACCGCTCCAAATTTGCGTAAAGTCCTTTCTCGTAGATGAAAACTGCCATCTATCGGTCGAAATGTGAACTAATTTTTATTGCAGATTTCATTTCTCCATGGTCCATATAACTTATATTCCAAGTTTCATCGATTTCTCTCTACCAGAGCGAACTCTACGTAGGTCTAAAAGGGTAACTTTAATTATAACTACCCTGCATATGGATGAGGCAATAACAGCCCGAATACGCCCAGAACTATATTTTAAGTGCGGATAAAAAATTAAGCTAGCCGGTCTTCTCGAAAAAAAAGCCCCGCCAAACGACTTTTAGAATAACTAAATAATAAAATGGTACAAAACAGATACTTTTAATAAAATTCATAACGACATTTAAGATTGAAAAAGAAAGATCTTGAAACAAGTGATAATTACGGAAAATGCTCTTTAGACTATGAAATGACTATGAAAAGAAATAAAATATTAAAATACGCATTTTAAATAGAAATGTATTTAAGCAAACAGAATGTTTGGAATATATTTTAAGATAGGAAATAATATAATCTGGGATTGCAAAATCATGTTAAGAAATTTTTATGGAATAATTTCAACAAAGCGCGAAAATTTAATTTTTGTAATATATAATAGATATGTATACATGTAGATAGATAGATATAGGTACATAACATATTTGAATTTTTAACCTTTTTTTTAAAAAAAATTATAAAAATGTTCCTATTTAGTTAACAATATTTTATCTTAAAATAGTTTGATAACGTCCCCCTTTCACATTCTATTGGCTTAAATGCTTCATCTTTTTTTTTTTTTAGCCTTCGGCTTTTTCTGTCATTTAAAGTTGTTCAAAATACCTATAGTATCAGAAATGAATGTAAAGAATGAACTTTACTGGAATAGTTAGAGTATAGTAATGTCCTTAGTAACATCTTAATGGAGTTATGAATTGTCGTGAGTAATATGGAATGCGACGTTTTGGGGATTTTTGTTGTTGTTGTTGTTGTTTTGAGCGAGGTATCCATCTGTATAGCGGAAACTCAACAATAAAATATGTCGTTCTACCTGATGACTGCTTATTCTTTGCTCTTTGGAAAATCTTTGTATGTAGAGACTAGATTACGTTTAATGTGTAACTCGTTCACTCTGAGTGCACTCAGTTTTTATTGATCTGAGATTAATTTGTGGTCATTACAGCCTCGTAACATAACAATAATAGAAATAAGTGCAGTCCGTTTATATTATACTGCTAATCTTAAATGACATACACTTTCCAGTATTCCTACCACCATGTAAAGTCCAACATTTTGTCGAATTTAAGCGGCATCAACATAATCATAATAGGGAACTAAATCTTATGATTACTATGAATCCAAATTATACCTTTACGAACATTCTTGCAAAAACATCAGCATCACATCTTTTGTCAGGGTCTTTGTAGCTTGTGTAGAATGTTACATATACATATATACACTAAATTGCCATTAATGACCGGCAACTTTCAATTTTTGACATTTTGTCGAATATTTAGAAATATACTTGACAAATTCCTCTGGAATTTCAGGATTAAAAAGAACAGGTACGACCTCATATTTAGCAATGTCGATTTGTTAAGGGGGGCAATTAGGGGGGGCAACACAAAATCAAAGAAAAATAATAATACTTGCGATCACCGTGTAAAATAAAATGCACGAACTGATCTACCGCTACCGAATATAAATAAACAGACATTGTGGAATATGTGTATTCTTTTGTGTAAGAATAGAACGTATATTAATAGAGATATAGCGATTTATTTTTAAAAAATTAAAAAAATTCTTGCATGTTTTTTGCTTATAATATGCAGGGTTATTAACCAAATTTAACGCCGGTTTCAGAAAAATTGACAAAATATAGTAGAAACAATTTAGTGCAATTGGAAAATAAATATATTAAATATTTTAGGAAATATGAGCTGAAAAATGAATATGTATGAAATAATTTTTATATCTGCACATGCGCGAACGATAACAAGGATCATTTTAGATAATTTAATAGTCAACTCTGTGGAGCAACTTATTAAAAAAATCTAGTCAAATATCGTAAAAATTCAGAAAGATATCGGCTTTAAAGTGAGCAAATTTTTAGTTGTTCTCTAAAAGCAGCTGAATGATAAGGGATTTTACACAAATTGTCATTTTTTATTAACTGACTTTCAGAAAAAAGTTAGTATTTAATGTGTATCAACAAGTAGATTTGGAAAAAGAGCTTTGATTTTGATACTTCTTTTGATCATGGTATAAGCTTGTTCTGGTGGTTATCCAAGAAGAACTAAAGCATCAATAAAAAATAAAAATTAAAAAAAAAATAAAAATTAAAAATGACAATTTGTGGAAAATCCCTTATCATTCAACTGCTTTTAGAGAAAAACTAAAAATTTGTTTACTCTAACGCCGATATCTTTCTGAATTTTTACGATATTTGGCTAGATTTTTATAAATAAGTTGCTCCATAGAGTTGACTTTTAAATTATGTAAAATGATCCTTGTTATCGTTCGCGCATGCGCAGATAAAAATTATTTCATACAACTGCTCATATTTCCTAACATATTTAATATATTTATATTCCAATTGCACTATATTGTTTCTACTACATTTCGTCAATTTTCCTGAAACCGGAGTTATTTTTCATTCAAAACCCTCCATGTTACACTCATTGACATAAAAACTTGCGCACCAAGAAATAATTTTGGGATCGTAACGAAACTTGGCATGAAGGTACATATCATGCAGATATGCAAATGATTAGAAATGCAGCGTGATTGCGCATTGCGTAATGCCACTAGAGGGCGTTGAACTTCGTCCTCCTTGGAGTACAAAACTGGTAAGCAACACTTGCCTGAGCGTAGGTTTTCTTTTTCAAAGGAAACGCTGGGGTAGACCTGCCGTTACGCAGCCATCGAAGACAATATGAGCAGCTGTCAGACTTCGAGAGGTGAAGAATCATCGGGGTGATGGAAGCTGGGTGGTCAGCTCGGCGAGTATCTCGTCAAGTAGGCCGTTCTGATTTTACTGTTAGGAGGTGTTGGGACCAGTGGACTGAAGAGACGTCATTTACACAGCGACCAGGCTCGGGACGCCCTCGACAAACCAGTTGTCCAGAAGACCGTCACATCATACGAAACGCACGCGTAGAGCCAACTGCCTCATTGGCCGCTATCCAGACACAGGCAGCACCTTCACTACGGACCCCTGTGTCTTCCCGAACCATCGCAAGGCGCCTGGCTCAAGGACATCTGGTATTGCGGCGCTCATTACGTGTGCTACCAATGACACCCACCCACCGACGCCTCCGTTTGGAGGAGATACCGCACGACGGCATTGAACTGCAACGGAATGGAACCAGGTCGTCTTCAGCGACGAGTCTAGATTCAATTTGAGCAACGATGACAATCGTGTTCGTGTGTGGAGGCCCCGTGGTGAACGCCTCAATCCTGCCTTCGCTTTACAGTGGCACACCGCTCCCACAGCTAGTGTGATGGTATGGGGTGCCATTGCTTACGATACACGGTCACCCCTAATATTGATCCGTGGCACAATGGCAGCCCAGCGGTATGTCCAGGACATCCTTCAGCCACATGTGTTGCCACTCGTGGCAGGGCTCCCAGGAGCCATTTTTCAGCAAGACAATGCTCGGCCACACAGCAAGGATGTCACAAGCCTGCCTCCTCCACATTACCACCCTTCCCTGGCCTGCTCGATCCCCAGATTTGTCACCATTCGAGCATATCTGGGATCATTTGGGACGGCAAGTTGGACACCCTATGAATTTGGTTGTAATCGAGGCGCGTTTACAGCAACTGTGGAACGAGATGTCTCAGGACATCATACGGAACTTGTATGCTTCAATGCCCGCCCTTATCGCATCGTGCATTCGCGCTAGAGGGTGTCCAAAAGTGTACTAAAATTTCCGTTCATTTGTACTTTTTTCTGCAATAAATGATCCTTTTTCTTTGGTTTTCTACTCACTTACTTATATCACAGTAGTACTTACGCGTGTAAAATTTCGTTTTATTTGGGCGTCTGTTTCTTGGTGCGCAAATTTTTATGGCAATGAGTGTATAAGCAAAAAACATGCAAGAATTTTTTAATTTTTTTAAAAATAAATTGCTATATCTCTCTGAATATACATGATATTCTTACACAGAAGAATACACATATTGCACAATGTCTGTTTATTTATATTCGGCAGCGATAGATCATTTCGTGCATTTTATTTTACAGGATGATCCCAAGTATTATTTTTTCTTTGATTTTTTGTTGGTCCCCTAATTGCCTCCCTTATCACATTGGCATTGCTAAATATGTGGTCATACCAGTTCTTTTCAATCCTGAAATTCCAGAAAAATCTGTCAATTATATTTCTAAATATTCGACAAAATGTCTAAAATTGAAAGTTGCCGGTCATTAATGGCAATATAATGTATATATATATAGGGTAAGCTATGTAATATTACTTTATTTCATTTATACAAGATAATATAAAATATTTAATAGGTTATATTGTTTTTCCATTTCAAGGCATTTAATATTATTCTGTTTTCATTTTTCTTCTATTATTTTGGTCATGTGGCCGTTTGGGTACAGGAAGAAAAAAAAATCAGCTTTTAGCTTTTTTTCTCTAAAGAAAACGACTGCCTTGCTTACATATGTGAATTCTGTACCCTTGATAAAGTAATTCAATATATAAGCATTTCATTTATTTTTATTCGTATCCATATTTTTCTTTTTTTCTTCCATTTTAATACTCATAAGACAGTACAAGGGGCTATACTTTTTACATAACATCTGGTATATATATTTTTTCATTTCTGTTATTCAATTTCTGCTGTTTTTTACTATGTTTTTGGAATATATATTAAGTGTGTTGTGGGGGGGGGGGCTGTATTTATTAATGTCATTTTATTCATAATTTCACAGTTTTGTGGGTGGTCGGTAATGTTTATTTAATGGTTATATACATATATAAATATATATATTATCTCAAACTATTTCAAAATACACTACGAAAATTGAGTATTTATTTACTCCTATCTATTTTTTATGTTTTCATCAATACACATTCCATTCAAATTTCTGTAAAATGTTGATAGTAGATGCATATTATTCCAATTAATCCATTAAATAAATAATGAAAATCACCATACTTAAAAGTTATAGATGAAGATATTCTAAACAAATTTACAATAAACAATTATTTCAGAAAAATAAATAATACTTTGTGTTATAACGATCATTTTACAATGGTAATTGATAGCCTAAGGATGTTAATTATTACTAATATTAAATCAAGTGTTCAAAAAATAATAATATGTAATGGCTTGTTTACCGAAATCATAGAATAATGTGTTTTCAAACTCAAAATAATTATTGCCTTTAAGCTTTATCATTATCTTTTATTGTATATTAAGAACTAATTAAATAAACCTTGCCTTATAATAACTTAAATAAAGAGCACAATGCATGTTAAATTTAAAGATCAATATTTATTTATTTCAATGATGCCTTAGAATACAGATAAAACATTATTCTGGCTTTATCCATGATATACATATAACTTATATCTTTTGTAATGCATAATTACATGCACTTATTTAGAGTGCCGTAAAATATTGCGACATGTAATTGGATAATTATATACGTCTCGATTTAATGATTGCTTCTTTATTTGTAAGAAGAATTATTTCTTCAAACACTTTATATACTACTTCATTTGGAGTTCTTTGATTTTTTAACTTTTTAAAAATAAAATATCATTACAAAAATCATATTAACTTCAGTGAACTATTAAAGCTTTACGAAATAATCTGCATAAAGTTTTAGTGTGTTAAGTATTTTCCAATGCAAAATTTAAACAAAACAAGCACTTTCTCACACTTACAGAATATTATTAAGACATTTTATTTTAAATGTATATGCCGCGATATTCAGGTATCTAAAAATGGAATTTCAAAAACTTCTAATTCAGTAAAGATACATTTTCAACAATTGCTGTCCATATCCGGCAATGTATACTAGCTCTTTTGTGCAGCCCTGTATATGATTTATAGAATTTACAAATCACAGAATACACTAAAAATTAAATATGTTCAATGCATAGTAATATTGAAAATGTACTTTCAACAATGATCAATCATGGTCAATCCAGTAATCGAATTCTTTTGTGCATCTCTGTAAATGAGTAATCGTGACTTCTGACTTTGTAACCAATAGAATACTCGTTGTATTCCATACCAGTGATCCTCCCTAATTTCATTATGTTTGAAGTATTATAAAATTAATAAAAAAACACCAGATACTATTTTCCCCCACAGACCGCAACGCAATGGCCCATTATTTTGTGTATCCCAATAAACGCTCGCTTTGAATCTCTAGTCGGTATCTTAAACTTATTAAATTATTATTACTAAAAGGACTCATTACACGGTGTTACAATAAATACAAATAAGAACGGATAATCAGTGTATACACTATATTAAAAAATCCTCAATTAAAATAACGTACTACTCACAGTATTAAAACCCTCCGACTATCTTGGAAATGGGCAAAATTGTAATGTAGTTTTCTCTGCATTATGTTTTAAATGCTAAAAAAAATGACTCTTTGAACATTTTATAAAAAAACTTAGTAACGAATATGAATGCAATCCTTGGAAGTACTAATCATTGTTCAATGTATTAAAAATACATTAAATGAATAGAATTATACTACTTTAAATATTGCTTGTATTGCAGTGAAACCTGGAACTTAGTGAACGTATTAACACGGGCTTGTCAGTGAGGGGGTTAAAGTACAAATATATTCCAACAGTTTCGAACAATAAAAAACTTGATTATCATCAGGGAAATATCCAGGAGGAACCAACACGTTATTTTTTTGAAAATTGTGTAATATAGATATTATAACGTGTTGGTTCCTCCTGAATATTTCCCTGATGATGAACAAGTTTTTTATTGTTCGAAACCGTTGGAATATATTTATATTTTATTACTGTGAGTAGTATGTTATTTTAATTGAAGATTTTATTATATATTGTATACACTGATTAGCCGTTCTTATATTTATTTATTTATTAAATTATCTTTTAAAGTTTTCCGGTGGAATGTTCCGTAATAGGCCCCACTTTCGTTACGGGTCGGCAAATGAGGCAGATGCATCCAATTTCGACTGCTCAGCGACTTTTCCGCGAAGTAACATTAAAACGATTGACGGGTATGAGGATCTTTAAGCCAACGCACGGTTGTCAGACATATTAAACGCCCAAACCCGCTCTTAGGTGCCTTAAAATTATCAATTTTTTTTTTTTAATTTTCCAATTGCTATCTCCCATGGTCGGGTCTGATACCATTAACCCTTTTAGGGCCAAATAAATTCCATTCCTAAAATCTTGAAATGAATGAATGAATGACACCGGAATTTACAAACAAATATATTTGTAAATAATATAAAGCTATATTTCATACACATAATTAAACGGAAATTCTTTTACAAAAATTCTAGTGCTATTGTGGCATTTGAGAATTAAAATTAAGTGGCTTCATAAGCGTACCAAAGCCCCTGACAGGGTTAAGGCCAGTGTTAAAGTAAGGAACATTATCGAGGTTAATCTTCAATAACATATAAAGAATACATAGTACTCCTAATATAATTTTATAGCTAGTGCTATAAAAATTAACAAATGAGAAATAAAAAATGTGAATTAACAAATTGATTTTAATTAGGGTACAATGTATTCGCCACTTTATAATTTATTTATATTATTGAGAGTCCAATCTAATTTACCCATCTATCAAAAAATAATAATAATAATAACTGTACACTGCAGTCATTAGAAAAACAAGTATGCTTCACAAACGTAGAAAATCCTTATAGCAAAACAGTATCTGAGTGATTAGTTTGGTGAATTTCTGTATAATTTAGTGTCACTGAAACACTGATTTTACAGTAACTGTACAATGCCTTTTCTGAAAAATTCTTTTTCGAATGAAATCTCCGCCATTTCCAGGACTTGAACATTGTTAAATATATAACGAATCAGAGCACACAGAGATAATGAACTTCATTAATTGCTAAAAAGTATTAATTATTCACCAAAATTATGGATGAAAAATGGATCCGTGGCTACGAGTAAGAAATTAAATATCAGAGTGAAAATAAAAATAAAATAAAACTGAGCAATGTAAAAGAGAACGTGAAAAGCGCCAATGGTCGTATTTCAAACATTCCTTTTTTGGCCGTGTAAACTGTAGAATATTTTTATTTGTTTCAAAAAAGCCTCAGTGAAACCGAAACATGTAGGCAATTTTTATATAAAAACTTTATTTTAGTGTTTTCGTGGTTTTTATTGAACACCTTCCAACAATTAATGAAGTATATACAGTGATAGGCAAGATAATTTCATTAAAGTTTACGGAATGTTACAGTGAATGAAATGAAGTAACAAAATTTTGTAGATATCAATTATTTCAATTTGTGATTGCTTTTGTTGAAACAAATATTGAATTTATTTTTATAACATGCTAGGAAAAATTAATTAAATAATTTATTTTAAATTTTAAATTTCCGTAATTAGATAACTTCTCTTTTAGAACATTTGAAAAAATTCTATACTGCAGTCCAAGGGAAGACTATTACGCTTGTCAAGAGTAGAAATTCCTTGCAGTATGAAGTAAAAGAGTATCTGAATTATCAGCCTGATGAATTTCAGTTTATTTTATTCAATTGAGCAATATTTTTAGTTGCACAATTTAAGTTAACTTCTCTGGAAATTTCTTCTCTTTATTTTTTTTCTTATTTATAAAACCAGGTGTCCCAAAAATGACTGATGGATTTTAAAATCAATAACTTCCAAACGATGACAGATATTTAAAAAATTCTTTCAGGAAGGTTATGCATGACATCAGGAGTTTTTGTACTGTGATTCTTGATTTTAGTTCGAATTTCAAACAATAGATGGCACTAAGAGCAATAGGTGCTCAGTACAGAACCGATTTTTAGCACTGCGGGATACATTTAATACATTTTAATCTCCTTTTTTCGAATGGAAGAAGAGAGTGGCCGAAAAAGCGAGCTTGGATTTAGCGGTTATTGCTTGCAATGCCATCTATCGTTGCTATTTGTAACTAAACCTGTAAATCGCAGTATAAAAACTCCTGACATCTTAGATAACACTCCTGCAAGAATTTCTTTTATACCTGGCACCGTTTGCAATTTATGGAATTTTAAAATCCATCAGTAATTTTTGGGACACCGTGTATACAGTGATAATCGAGATAATTTTATGAAACTTTACAAAAATGTTACCATGAATAAATTGATCTAAAGCAATTGATATCGATATATTACTTTTTATTTACGATTGATTTTGTTTGAAAAAATATACAATGTTATTTTAAAGAATATACCTGTGAAATAAATTAAATAAATTGTTTCTCATTTTTAAATTTTCCTAATGAGCGGTCATTTTTTCTATATATTTTAAAATTCTACTCCAGTCAAAGAGAAAACAATTATGGTAGACAAAAGTATAAACGCCTTGTTGTACGAAGTATCTTATTTATAATTCTGGGAAAGATCAGTTTATTTTAATCAATGAATCACTGTTTCTGCATAAGTGTAAATGCATTTCTCCGAAAATTTCTTTCTTTAATTATTTTTTATGTAGGGGGCGGATAAAATCTTCACCATTATCATGACATATACACTGATAGTTAATTTCAGGTAACCTTAATAAAACAATATTTTGAATTTTCAATAGATTTCAGCTTATTTCTTAACCTGTAACCGCTATTAGCGGTCTCACAGACCGCTGCATTTTTTAATTTTCACAAATTCTCAGTTTAACTAGAGATACTTGTTAAATTTTATTTTATTTGGACTACTTTTACTTTCACTAGAGAATTTTGAATAGCTGAATTTTAATTATAATAGTCCTGTACACGAAGTTTAGTACAGAAATCGTATTTTGAGAGTTAATGTAGCATTTTAATCATCTTTATGTTAAACGATCTGGCATAGCGCTCACGGTAGTTATGCGACAATATTTGTCACTCAGGTTACGGGTTAAAAAAATATTATACAGGGTAAGTCAAAATGAATATAGCGATTACAAACGGATATAACTATTTAATGGAAAAGAATTTATCGATAAGATTAACACAGAAAATAGACGGAATTTCAAAATTTCCTTACGTAAGGCGCAGGTGCAGTGAAGCTGAAACTTTGCAATGGTTCACACATTTTTAAACCAACATTTTCCAAAGCGTTGTATCAGTCGAAGTGGAGATGCCGAAGATGTCTTCTGCTCTTGGCCACTGAGATCTCCGGACTTGACACCCTGCGATTTTTTTCTATGGGGTATATGCCTCCCATGCCCGAAACAATTGAAGAACTCAAAGAATGCATTTGAAATGCGCTTGCGTCGGTGACTGAACAAATGCTTCAGAATGTATGGTCTATTGTGTGAAATAGACTACCGCTTAGATGTTGTCCGTGTGACCAAGGGAGGTCACATAGAACATCTATGACGTATGTATAGAAAATTTTGAAGTTCCGTCTACATTCTGTGTTAATCTTATCGATAAATTCTCTTCCATTAAATAGTTATAGCCATCTGTAATCGCTATATTCATTTTGACTTACCCTATATATCCTCTATGCACAAAAAATTTGGGTTAGCCGCTTTTTAGTTGTTCACGGTTGTAGCTTTCTTGAGAACACATTTCCCTAAACTTTGCTTAAAATGAATAAGTTTTTCAAAAAATGAACGAAAAAAATAATTAATCCTTTGTAAAGCTTCATTATTTTTATTTAGTTTTTAATATAAATTTCTATTTTTTTCCAAGAAGCCACCTATTAGTGAAAAGTTTTTTAACCTTAAAAGTTTTGAAAGTGAAACATTATGCACAATTCATTTCTAAAATCACATTTCTCTATCGTAATTCATTGCGAAAGTAAAATTACACACATTTTCGTTTTAAATATATACTAAAATACTAAAACATAAAAAGCTACTTTTACACCAGATAGTTATTGAGACTTTAAGCATTCTTTTCTCAATTTCTAAGATATTTAAACTCGTAACACTATCCATTTAAATATATGTAATGTTTAAAAATTATTTACACGACTTCAGAAAAATAAGTTTTCAGAACAAAAAAAAAACATATCGGTTACGAAAAAAGTATTCCCTTATGTACCATAATGCCCTATTTTCTCTTTAATACAGAATTGCTGCTTTTTAAGAAAATTCAATTAATGTTTTCTAAATAGTTGAGGAAATGTCTTTTTAATTAAATTAACTGCAATTTTTATTGTTACTGGCTTTTTTTAATCAGCATGTAGGAGTTATGAAAGATATAAAAAACTGAGTTTTGAAAATTTTGTTAAATGTTTGATTATCTAGTGAATCGCTAATGGCAAAAAGCTCTCGCCAATAATGCCAATTTTTCAGAGATGGCTCCTTTGCTTTTTTTTTTTTTTTTTTATTTATTTTTTTTTTATTTAGCCACCCGATATGCTATTTCCTTCGGGTTCTAAACATCGCGAATTATAAATTTTTACACCATCGTATAGGAAAAAAGTACTTTTAAATGCAATTTGTTTGAAAAATGCATCTCAATTTATTTTTGAGATTCTAGTTTTTAAAGCAATTTCTATAATGGTGACAACTGAAGAAATCCAGTTCTGTAGAAAGTAAAGGCAAAATAGTAGATTACTACATCCTTTTGTTGCCATTTTCTCATAAGAACTAAAAAAAAATGTAATTAAAATACGCGCTATACCAAGAAAATCGTCTGCTATAAAAATGTATTTTAAAGTATGTATGTGTGACTTTTTTTCTCTAAATTTTCTTAATTCATATCTAAAAACTGAAGGAATGCAATTTTATTAATCCATGTGTGATAACATTTTCCGAATTTAAAAAAATATAAATGAATGATTTCTGATAAAACATTCAGCTATTATAAACTATATTTAATTTTCAGTATCCATATTAATGTTATAAACAAATGAAGCCTTATGAAGCATTAGATACCCGATTTTTTGTTGTCGAGTTTCTCGATTGACAACATCACTTTTTGCTGGGTTTGTGTATTACTCCGCAATAGTGATGTCATATGCATACTTTTCTGTAGATTTTGTTTAAAACTGGATCGTAATTGTAGAATTCTTCACAGATGGAAATGACGTCATTTTATATAAAATAAAAGCGTGTACTTTAAATCTTAGAACTGAACTATGTTTTGTACTATCTATATTTATATATTTTTTTTTTCATCGGAGGACATTAAATTCGGAAAAAGCAGAATTTCTGTTTAATAGTTTTATTTTTCTGGTTTTTTTTTTTTTTTTTTTTTTTTTTTTTTTTGAGAAATCATTGGATTTAAATAAAACGTAATCATAAATAGTTTAATAGCTGGAATTTTCGAATTGAACCTGTAACAAAAACAGTTTTTAAGTTATCCACATTCGGTTCGAATCTGCATACGATTCGTATGAAGGGGCATTTCAGCCCAGTTTTTAGATTATGAAAATTTAGCTTGTTGAACACAATTCGGAGATGTAAAATATACCAGGAAATAAAAATTGGAGCAGTCTGGAGCAATTGAAGAAGATTCTCCACCCCTAGATAATTTTATCAGGGATTTATATATATATATATATATATATATATATATACAGACAAGAAATGTTCTTTCTAGTATATCAAGAGTAAATATAACACAAAAAAGAGAAATTATGATCCATTTGCAAGAATATCAGCATTATAATACGAATCATAAGTAAGATTTTTTAAAAACTATTCTTTGAAAATATCTCGTTTCTGTAACGAAGCAAAGAAGTTTCTTCCTTATCCGGTTATATGCGTTAAATTTATCCTCAAAAGATTTGAATTTTATTTTTACCAAGAAAACATCTCTCAGAAAAAGGAAGGACATGAATCCTTTGAGATATTTTCTATAATCATAGTGTAAAGTACTTTAGGAGCTTTTCTTCAAGTAATTGAACAATTGCTAATCATTTAATTTTTGAAAATAGAAATTCAGTTTAACGATGATTCTTTGATTAGTTTAAAAGATTTTAATTACAGTACTTTAGAAGAAAATATTCAGAATATTCCTCGCTATATGAAGAACACATTTGGGATTTTTAATTAGAATTTAAAGAACAAAGCTAGACTATAATTATTTATCTTACATTTTTTAAGTGTAAATAAAATTATCAATAAATGTTATTTAATTACTCTCCTTTTAAAATAATTTTAAACAAATACAAATAATTTAATAAAGTGATCTTTATTTCTGAAACATAAATTGTTTTGTGTGAAGTTTTGTTTAACTCTTTTTTTTTTTTTTTACGAAACATATATTTCTTTTCTCTTTGGATTCAGTCCTATCAGAGCATTTTCAAAACATCAATTACATATATGGCAGTAATCAATAAAATTATTTTAAATAAAAAAAATATTCTTAAAAATAAAACAAAATAATTCTTTGAAATAATTATTCTGAAGAATCCCAATTCTCTAAGATGACAGAGCAAGTAACTCGTTATCAAGTTAACGATTATCCAACTTCTTACGGGAAAATGAATTTTTGTTCTTATCAACGGAACATCGACTACACAAAGAAAGACCATTCATATCTGCGAAATTCGTTTGATAATCATTCGATTTGCCTTTTTTAATATTCCAGGAATTTTGTTTTAAGGTATTAAGGAAAAGATTATACTTTTAAAAACAAAAACACAATTTCAATTTAATAATATTTCTTTTACATTTTTTGATGGATTTTATATATTTCTTTTTTCTTTGAATTCACTCCTATCACGGCATTTTCGAACCTTCAATTAAATAAAAGTCGCTAATCAATACAATGCTTTTAAATAGAAACAGTATCCTAAAAAATTAAATAAAATAATTCTTTTAAATACTTATTTTGAAGAACCCAATACTCTTAGGTAACAGAGCAAGTACCCTGTTATCAAGTTAACGATTATCCATCCTCTTGCGGAAAGATTAAATTTTGTTTTTATCAAAGGAACATTGACCACACAATGAAAGACCATTATTTTTGGGGAAATTCGTTTGATAATCATTTAATCAGCGTTTTTATACATTCCTGGAATTTTGTTTTAAGCTATTAAAGAATAGATTATAATTTAAAAAACAAAAACGCAATTTCAATTATATATATATATATATATATATTTACTTTTTTAATGAATTTTATATATTTCTTTTCTCTTTGAATTCCGCCCCCATCAGGGCATTTTCGAATAATCAGTTAAATAAATGGCACTAATCAATAAAATGATTTTAAATATACAATGCACCCTTAAGAATAAAATAAAATATTTCGTTGAAGTAATTATTCTGAAGAATCACAATTCTCTAAGGTGACAAAGCAAGTAACTCGTTATCAAGTTAACGATTATCCATCCCCTTAAAGAAAAATAAATTTTTGTTCTTATCAAAGGGGCATCGACCACACAAAGAAACGCCATTCATATCTGCGAAATTCGTTTGATATTAATTTAATCTGCGTTTTTATATATTCCTGGAATTATGTTTTAAGCTATTAAAGAATAGATTATAATTTGAAAAACAAAAACACAATTTCAATTTAATATATATTAAACTAGCAGACCCGCCCTTGCGTTGCCCGGGGTTTGTAAATAATAACCTTAAACAAAACTTAAGTTTGTAGGATTTTATATCTTTGGAAATTCTTTTAAATGAACCTAATTTCGCAGGCCCCATTAACTTCAGCGGCGTCTAATACATTCCCATCAAACTTCTTTCCGAACGAACCTTGTAATCTAGATCCCCACTACCAATGGCAGCATTTACCGGAAGTGCCCAAACGTGCCGGAGGCAATCGAAAACCAAGTTGAGTAAGCCAAACCTCGTAGAAATCAAGCCCACAGAATACAAATAATAGAATGCCCTATTAATGTTAAAAAATCTTGGTAACTAAAGTCTAAGATAAAATTTCATAATACAGAAAGAAGATGAATTTTAATTTAAGTTGAAGGAAGCAAATCCTGTTAAAATTGGTCCCTTAAATCTGAGGAAATAACACGCCACCAAGCGGTGGAAGATGCCCCCTCAATTTGTAAATTTCATGAATTACTGTTAGCATTAACATGATATTTAATAAACGGAGGAAATCCCTTAGCTAAAGTTACCTTTAAAGTAACGCGATTTTTAATTTACGGCTGCAGTGAGTAGATGTAAGTTGATGCTGAAAAACGAGATTAATGTTCGAAAAAGGTTTTACCTGAGGTATAAAAAAAGACCGAGACCTGGGGGCCAGGGTCTTAACTGGAACGTAATTGGGTATAAGAAATTTTTTTAGGGGTTTTAAAGTAGCTGGAAGACGCTAAATCTATGTTAAAGAAAACTGCAAGAGAATAGGATGGTTTTTAAAGGAGTTGCAACAAAGGCCCGATGTCGAATATTGATATTCAAAATTGGTGGTAACTCAAGTCTGCAATTTATTTTTTTTTGTCATTTATGTAGTTGCTGGAGAACCTAAGAAGTCGTTGGGGAAAAAAGTTCGTGAATCGGACCATTTTTAAGGGAGATAAAACAGCGGGACTAAAAGGGTCCGCTGATGGTTGAGAGCAAGGCCATAACATGAAAATATTTTAGTACTTAGCGTTATTGATCTTCAATTAGTCAAAATTAATCATAGAGTATGAAATAATCATTAGAATGATATTTTAAAGGAATGCGCAAAAATGGGGTAAATGCTAAAAAGGTACCCTAGAACCCCAATAAAAATATGAGAGTATTGGTTTAGGGTGAAGAGTCCAAGAATCAATTTTAAAACTATGCAATGAGAAGGTCAGAAAATTAGGGTGTAAAAAATGCATAGCACACAAAAAGTTCAAGTGGCACCATATAGAGTTCTAAAGGACCCTAATGTGCCCCAGGATTTTAACTGGAATATAGAAACTAGAGTATAACTAAATGGAAAAATGGTTCCAAAAATGAAGTTCGGATTAAGAGGGGCAATTTATTAATAATTTATGGTGCAAAATCTTCAAAGGGCCTTGTACCGGGCTCCAACGGGGAAGGGACATAAGTGGCATGTTTGACATAAATACACTTTTTAGTAGTTTTTAATGTAATCATAGGACGCTAGAACTATGGTAAAGAAAATTGCAAGGAATTCGGATTATTTTTAAAGAACATACACCAAGGGCCCCAAGAAGACGATTTATATTCAAAATTGGTGGTAGTTGAAGTCTAAAATATTTTTTGTCATTCATGTATAGCTGAAGAACCTAAGATGTTGTTAGAAAGAAAAGGTAGTGAATCGGACTATTTTTAAGGGAGTTATAACATTCACCACAAAAGGGACCAACTAATGGTTGAGAACAAGGCCCTAACATGAAAACATGTTAAAACGTTTTAGTACTTAGCGTTTTAGACCTTCTATTAGTCAAGATTAAGCATAGGGTATGAATTAATCATTAGAATATAATTTGAAAGAAATGTGCAGAAAATTAGAGAAATATTTAAAAAAGAGCTCTAGGGCGCAAATAAAAATATGTGAGTGTTGGTCCAAGGAGAAGAGTTCAAGACTCAACTTTAAAATTACGCACTGCGAAGGTGAGAAAATTAGGGTGTAAAAACGCATGGCACACAAACAATTAAGGGGCCCTGGACCGGACCCTACGGAATCCTAGACGGGCCCATGGTCTTAACTGGAATGCAGAGACGGGAGAATAACTAAATGAAGAAAATATCGCAAAAATGAAGATCGGATAAAAAAGAAGCAATTTATTAAAATTTAGTGCACTAAAACTTCAAGGGGCCCTGTACCGGACCACTTGCAAGGATGCCAGACTCTTAACTGAAATGTAGAAATGGGGTAGAAACTGAAAGGAAAATTCACCCCAAAAACGAAGAAGATCGAATAGAAAAGAGGCATGTTATTAACAATTTAGTGAACTAAAACATAAAGGAGGCCCTGTACCGGGCCCCTTGCAAGGGAGCCAGGGTCTTAACTGAAATGTTGAAATGGGGTAGAAACTGAAAGGAGAATTCACCCCAAAAAATGAAGAAGATCGGATAGAAAAGAGGCACGTTATTAACAATTTAGTGCACTAAAACTTCAAGGAGCCCTGTACCGGCCCATTGAAAGTGTGCCAGGGTCTCAACTGAAATGTAGAAATGAGGCAGAAACTGAAAGGAGAATTCCCTCCACAAACGAAGAAGGCCGGATTGAAAAAAGCCATGTTATTAACAATTTAGTGCACTAAAACTTCAAGGGGCCCTGTACCGGGCCCCTTGCAAGGGTGCCAGGTTCTTAACTGAAATGTCGAAATGGGGTAGAAACTGAAAGGAGAATTCACCCCCCAAAACGACGAAGATCGGACAGAAAAGAGGCATGCTATTAATAATTTACTGCATAAAAACTTAAAGAGGGCCAGGGGCTTCGGCCCTTAAAAAATTAAAAATCTGAGCCGCCTTAGGTGCATCAGGACCTGTCTTGGACTAATCACTCCTGACTTTTCAGATTTCTACGTGAGGTAGTTTTCGCTAGCCGTCGCACACAGGCAGACACGCAGACAGAGCGATTTGTTATTTTATTAGTATAGATGGTACGGCATTGCTATGAAACAGGGTTATCCTGTGAGTCTGGTTAAAAATATGACGTATAATTATGTAAGAACTTCTAGGAACAGAAGTGAACTGATACCTTTACTCAAACATGTGGTTTACGGAAGGTGAAGTGGAAACAGATCTCTTTTCAAATTGACTGATTTCGGTCGGTCAGTTCATTTTGTTTAATTTGGTTTTGATCTTGTTTGTTTCGTTTTTCTTTAATGTCTCGACGACTAAATCTGGGGAATGTTGCATGCATAAAAACAGTTTTAACCCTGCATTGCGTTTCTTAAGCCACGCAGCCTGTCTCCATGTTTAGTTAGTCTGTTATTTGTCTCGTTTCTTACGGTTGATTTCGTTAAAGTTTTTAGAGATTGTTCGTTATGTTAAATATTTTATTGTATGGTTTAGTTAATATTGTACTTCATTTAAATTTTACAATTTGCTGTAATGTTTGAAATTACTTTTGGAATTTTTTAACTATATATATATATGTGGGTTTTAATGTGAGTACTGTATTACTTAATCGAAACTGATACTCTTCAAACTGTAAATTTGTATAAAAAGGTTTAATACATCACTAGACATACAGCTTAATATTCAAAATAACATTGTAGAACTCGCACAAGTTTCCCTGAGCCTTGCGTTAAAAATCAGCAACCAACTCCTTGCTCAATATCTATAGAACAACCACATCTCGCTCTGCAATTTTGAATTCACGTTTTACGAATTTCGCTTGAGATATCACGTTCATGTAACCCTTGAGTCTTATCTTTTATTCCCATATTTTCGGTCATCCCGACGTTTCTGGCGACCTCGCCAGTTACTTCTGATAAAAATTTAGACACATAAATTTAGACAAATAAACAGATAAACATAAAACAAAAACATCTCACGTTATGCAGATGTTTTACCCCACAGCGTCATATATTCTGCAGCAGTAGATGTATTGATGGGACCATCATGGTCTCCATGTTTCTCTACATCATGACGATCAAATGACTTTACTTTAGTGACTTTATATGATCCATGGAATTTTTCCTTTAATTTCAGACCTGTGCCGTACTGTGTTCTTTGGATTGCCACGAGATCATTTAATTTATATCTGTTAGGCTCTTTCCTCTTCTTGTTAAATTGTTTTCTATTTTCTTCTTGTATTTTCGAAATATTTTTCTGTGATTTC
Source organism: Maratus speciosus (assembly GCA_963932465.1). Lineage (NCBI taxonomy): Eukaryota > Metazoa > Arthropoda > Arachnida > Araneae > Salticidae > Maratus > Maratus speciosus. Next base: position 491,918,626 of record OZ010789.1, read on the forward strand.
TTTCAGCATATTGATCTCTATATTTAGAATCAGTATACCTATTTTCCCTATATTTTCTTTCTGTATATTGATCTCTATCTTTAGAAGCTGTATACCTATTACCTCTAGAATTATAAGAATTGGAATAAGCATCTCTTCCACTATAAGCTCTTTTAAATCAGTGATGACAATTATTTCCACCGTCATTATACCTTTGTTTTACAAAGTACCCATTATCATGTCTGTAACTTCCAGACCTATAATCCGATTTGTAATTATCATGATCATGAGCACTAAGATCATTTTCATATCTCTTTTCAAATTTGTTAAACGAATCTTCAGTCCGCTGTGCACTGTACCTGTGTGATGGTTGGGAATTTCTTGGCTCCTGATAGTTACCTCTGTCTGATCGTCGACCATCATAATTATAATTATTTCGACCACGATAATAGCCTCTAATTTTTGTACCTAGGAGAAAAATTTGGATTATACTATGCTTTTGAAGTATGTAAAGCACATTCTAGCATTTCAGATTCATCATTAGGTTCAACCATATCCGATGAACTATTCACCAAACCTTCAGATTCTGTCATATCTTGAGGTATCAAAGAGTCTGTACTCCCAAAATTTTGGGGAATATCTGATTCATCTTGGTAAGAATTCTCTGAACTCTGTTTCCCATATCTATATTTATAGTAATTTCCATGGTTAAATGACTGTTTAATATAACATATATTTGGTCATATCTATTATTGCTTCTGTTATCAATTGGTCTATTAAAATTTCTGTTCTTTTCCCTATGATCGAATTTCCTACTGCGATCTTTTACATAGCCTTTTCTATCATGTGCAGAAATTAGGCTCATCCGTAATCCTGTATCTTTTGATTTATTTTGTTTGTATTCCTTTACTAATTTATTTATTTATTTTCTTATTTTCAAATTTCTCACATGATTAAAATAAATTTCATCATCATTTATGACGCTCGCTAAATTAATGAAGAAATTATCTCGTGCTTTATTATCATTTGCAACTGTAATATTTTCATCATGTGAATTATCTAACGATGGCGATTTCATTTTATCATTACTTCCGGCAGCATGATTCAATTTTATAATAGACTTCTTCAGAACTTCAATGTAACCTACTTGAACATTTTTGCATTTGCCAACGATTTTAATTCCGTTTTTGTCTATCACCAAATTTAACTTACTAATCACTTCATATCCCAATAACATATCATATGCAAGATATTTTAATTCATACAAATTTGCTGCGATTAGAAAACCGTCAATACTGAATTCATATGAAAAGTATCCTTTAGGGTAAACAACAACTTCATCTATGCCGGACAAAGAGATATAATTTGAACATAATTTTGGCTATCCCATCTTTGAATAATATTCATAACTCACCAAACTGATATCACTTCCAGTATCAATTAAGACAGGTGCCATTTCCCGGTTAAAATCAATATCTATCATGAGATCCGGCTTGGCGTTATTTGTTCCTCTGATTACTGCGCAGTTCACTTCTTTGTGATTGGATAATCACGAGTTTTGTCTCCGATGATTTTGGCTGCTGTTATTTATAAATTGTTGTTTTCTTAAATTATCATAACTTTGAGCTGGTAACCATGGTTTTGAATTATAATTTTCACGCATTTTCGACTTCCTATCTTCAAATTGGTGTGAATTTCTATTCATGGTTTTAAAATTACGTCTTGCTTTTTCATAATCATCTAATTTATTTACTAATAGCTCAGCATTTTTAATTTTTGGAAGATCATCGATAAAATGTTCTTTCATTTCTAACGGTAATCTTCGCTTTATTTGATCTACTACTATTAATTCTTTCAAGGCTTCAAAATTAGATACATCAAGACCGCCTATACGTTCTTCCGAATAATTTCCAAACTCAAATGCTAGATCGTAACCAGTGGCTGATTATTCATTCTTATGCGACATTAATTTTTGCCCAAACTCTTCTGGCGTCATTTTGATTCTTTTAAGAAGCAGGATTTTTTTACGTAATCGTAGTCATTTGTTAATGTTTATGGGTCTCTAGCAATTTCTCTAGCAACATTAAGCAATTTCTGACGAAATTAAACTTAATAAATGCATTACAAAATTTTATTTTACTATATTCATCCTAGAAAATTGTCTCTCAAATGAAGCTAAATAGATACTAATATCACCCTTCCCGTCAAAATGTGTCATTAATTTGAACAAATCTGGTCGCTTACCTGAACCAGTTACTGCCGAACCGTCAATTATACTTGTCATATTGCCTTGAAACTCAATTTTTCTTAATTAGTATTCCATTTGCAATTTTTTTTCCTCTAATCTTCCTTCTGCTACTAGCCTTCTTTCTTCCTTTTCTGCTTCTATCCTTCTTTCTTCATTTTCTACTTCTAGCTGCTTCATTTCTTCTCTCCCAGAAGCAATGACTTCAACTCGAACTTTTTCAAAATTTTCTTCATAATTATTTGATTCAGTCACCAACTTTATCAAGTCAATAATTCTTGAACTCAGTGGCGCAACTATACCTATGTCCTCTTACAATGTAAACAAATCAGCTTTTCTAGCTTTATTCGGGACGAACATTATTCAATTTGTTGACACTTCAACATACCAATATATTACACTATCTCGTAGGCTTGATTACGGTTCATCTCTAATCATTATACATCAGGCGAACACTTCATTTTTTCGTATTATAAATTTCAGTTCAGAAAAATACTTTTCTTTTTACATTCAAGTACAAAATAGCTTCGTTATTCCAATTCAAATCCTCCAAATCATCCAAATAGTCCAAATCCCGGCCCGAGCCCCCCTAAACTGTAGGCTTTAATGTGAGTACTGTATTACTTAATCGGAGCTGATAGTCTTCAAACTGTGAGTATGCATAAAAAGGTTTAATACATCACTAGACATACAGTTTAATATTCAAAATAGCATTGTAGAACTCGCACAAGGTTCCCTGAGCCTTGCTTTAAAAATCACCAACCAACTCCATTGCTGAATATCTATAGAACAACCACATCTTGCTCTGTAATTTTGAGTTCACGTTTTATGAGTCTCGGTTGAGATATCCCGTTCATTTAACTCTTGAGTCTTATATTTTATTCCCACATATATATACATATATATTGCTTTTTCTTGATGGTTTTTAAATGTTTCTTTTTTCTTTGAATTCAGCACCATCAGGGCATTTTCGATACATCAATTAAATAAATGGCACTAATCAATACAATGATTTTAAATATAAAAAGTACCCTTAAAAATAAAATAAAATAATTCTTTGAAATAATTATTTTGAAGAATCCCAATTCTCTAAGGTGACAAAGCATGTACCTCGTTATCAAGTTAACGATTATGCATCCTTTTATGGAAAAATAAATTTTTGTTCTTACATAAAGGAAGACCATTCATTTCTGCGACATTCGTTTGATAATCATTTAATCTGCGTTTTTATATATTATTTTAATTTTGTTTTAAGTTATTGAATAGATAGATTATAATTTAAAAAACATAAACACAATTTAAATGTAATGTAAATTTTTACGGAAGTAAATGATACAATTGAAACATCAAAAGAAAATGTTTCATTTTATTTTTTTTCGGCTTAAATCAGAATAGCAGAAGAGAACTCTTTTTTTAAGTAAATGAAAATAATAATCGGTGTCTTTTTAACAATTATTTGTTAACTCATACTCATGATTTTGCACATATAATGAATACCTGTTCTGTTATATATGCTTTTTTTATATTTTATACCATGTTTATATATCTTTATTTATTTATTCTAATATTACCAAGAAGTAATGTTTTTGTGTTTGTTTGTTTGTAGGGCTAATCTATACCTGGAACTAGAGAACCGATTTCAAAATGAATGGAGGCAAAATGTTGGAGAAAATCTCTGCTTCGACATAGGCTATATTGTTTGTCAGTACAATAACCCTGGTTACTTTTGAAATGAGCGGAAAATGTTCTAAAAACATTCGAAATTACAATTTAGTTGGAACTGTTAAGGCTAGAACTTGAAATTTGGAACTGCTGTTACATTAATGACGTAAATGTTCGCCAGAAGATTCTTCTAAAAATCTGAAATTTAAAACAGTGCAGGAGCAAAAAAGAGTTCTCAAATTGTGATTTATGCGATACATTTAGTATAAAATCTTGGAAATTGGTATGATTGTTACTCTTTAGATGTAAAACCTTGCTAAGAATGGTTTTTTAAAAAATTGAAATTTCAAATGAAAAAGCAAATGGGCGGAAAACCGTCAATAGTTACCATTTATTCGGAAATTATTTCAATTTTTCCCATTAATTCATTCTCATGTTTGTCTAATGCAGTATAACAGTGAAGTATACTCAAAATATGGTTTAATTGGTAATTTTGAAACTATACATAACGGTATAATTATTTTACATATTACTTAAAATGATAATGTTTTGTTTTTCTCAATGCAAAAATTACCGTATATTCCCGCTCAACAGAATCATTTATTTGTTATTATCAACTTAAAGAAAATCTTTTAATAGGCACTGAATATTATTGCCTTTGCATATGTAGGTGCCAACATTTATGTTTCTTCATACCATAAATTTTGATTAATAATCTTCGCCTAAATTAACTCCAGAAGCCTGCAAACAAATAAGGACTAGATTTTTTTCTCGAGAATTGTGGCAACAAAAAAGCGCAAAGCAAAGCCATAAAATTCATTGATTTTAAAAATTCACTCAATATTCAGAGAAAAGGGGAAATATATCCTTATGCGAATTAAAATCCCTTCTGAAGCCCCAAAATATTGTTCCATAATTGCGGAGTAGTTTCACGAGGGAACTAGCTATCGTCGTCATACACTAGTCAGTAAAAATTTAGACTAACGGAAACTACTAATACGAATTAGAAACTACTCAGCAATTATGCTATTAATTTCTTTTAGCTCAAACCATGGTTTTAAATAGTATTATATTTTGCAGAAGGTGATAGTTTCTTCAAATATAATCTCAGTTTAAAGTTCAGAGAGTTTTACAATTGTCATTATAGTAAATTAAAAGTTTACTAGCAGGAATGACCGAGCTAAGCTCCGTCAAAATTAGCTTTGTGTTTATCTCGATATATTATTCCGAATCATTCTTGCTGTTTTAGATGCAATTAGCTTGACCCTGAGTCATAGTGACCCAAAATGACCCACTAATAGAATTTTTTCGAACATGCGACCTAACACAATGCTCTTCTCGAGCCTGAAAACGATGGAATACAAAATTTAGGGAAAATCATTAGTCATTTTCTAGATAAAATAAGCTTGATCCACGTTGATTTAAAAACCCACTAACCGAAATGTATCGAACATCTGAGCTATTTCAATGGTCTTTTTGTATTCTGAAACGGTATAACCGAAAAAAAGGTCAAAATTGTTTGAAACTTTTTGAGATGCCATTAGCTTGACCCCAACCATTATCACCAAATGACTCACTAATGGAATTTTCTCCAGTATGCGAGCCAGCTCAATGGTTTTATCTTTTCCAGAAACGGTGTAGTACAAAGTTTTGTCAAAATCTTTTGAGCCGTTTTTTAGATACAGTTAGCTTGATCCTGATCCATTAGGACCCAAAATGATCCAATGATTAAATTTTCTTGAACATGCGACCCTGCCCAATGGTCTTATCATGCCCGGAAATGGTATTATTCAAAATTTTGTTAAAATGTTTTGAAGCGATTTTTAAGTATAATTACCTTGATCATGACCCATTGTGACCCTAAATGACCCACTAATCGAATTTTCTTGAACATGCGACCTAGCACAATGGTCTTCTAGAGCCCGAAAACGATAGAATTCAAAATTTAGTCAAAATCGTTTAAGCCGTTTTTTAGATAGAATTTGCTGAGCCATTGTGACCCAAAATGACCCACTAATCGAATTTTCTCGAACATGTGACTTAGCCCAATATTAATCTCATGATCCGAAACGGCCGTATATTACAAAATTTTGTGAAAATGTCTTGAGCCGTTTTTTAGATATAATTAGCTTGACCTTGACCCATAATGACCCATAATGACCCACTAATCGAATTTTCTTAAACACGTGAACCATCCCAATCGTCCTTTCGTGCCCGAAAACGACAGATTACATAATTTCGTCAAAATCGTAGAGCCGTTATCTAGATAAACTTTGCTGGTCCCACGGTGACCCAAAAAGGACCCACTAATCAAATTTTCTTGAACACGTTGCCCATCCCAATGGTCTTTTCGTGTCCGAAAATGGTTAGATACAAAATTTAGTCAAAATCGATTGAGCCGTTCTCTAGATATAATTATCTTGACCCTGAACCATTATGACCCAAAATGACACACTAATCGAATTTTCTGGAACACGAGATCCATCTCAATGGTCTTTTCGTGCCCGAAAACAGTAGGGTGCAAATTTTCGTCAAAATCGTTAGAGCCGTTATCTAGATAAACTTAGCTTGACTCACGGTGACCCAAAAATGACACACTAACCGAATTTTCTCGAGCAAGGCAATCAGCCCAATGGTCTTCTCGCAATCCAAAACTGTAGAATATAGAGTTTAGTAAAAATCGTTAGAGCCGTATTTTAGATAAAAATAGCTTGACCCACAGTGACCCAAAAATGACGCACTAATCGAATTTTCTCGAACACGTGAACCATCCCAATGGTTTTTTCGTGCCCGAAAATGGTTAGATACAAAATTTAGTCAAAATCGATTCAGCCGTTCTCTAGATATAATCAGCTGGACGCTGAGCCATTATGACCCAAAATGACACACTAATCGAATCTTCTCGAACACGAGACCCATCCCAATGGTCTTTTCGTGCCCGAAAACAGTAGGGTGCAATATTTCGTCAAAATCGATATAGCCATTATCTAGATAAACTTAGCTTGACCCATGGTGACCCAAAAATGACCCACTAATCGAATTTTCTCGAACATGTGACTTAGCCCAATGGTCTTCTCGTAATCCAAAACTGTAGAATATACAGTTTAGTGAAAATCGTTAGAGCCTTATATTTGATAAATATAGCTTGACCCACAGTAACCCAAAAATTACCCACTAATCGAATTTTCTCGAACACGAGACCCATCCCAATGGTCTTTTTGTGCCAGAAAATGGTTAGATACAAAATTTAGTCAAAATCGATTGAGCCGTTCTTTAGATATAATTAGCTTGACCTTGACCCAAAATGACCCACTAATCGAATTTCCTCGAACACGAGACCCGTCCCAATGGTCTTTTCGTGCTCGAAAACGGTAGGGTGCAAAATTTAATCAAAATCGTTACAGCCGTTTTCAAGATAAAATTTACATACCCGCACACACACACAAACACAATTTTTGCTCGCATTATAGTATAAGATATAAAATTCATTATTTTTATTTTTATTTTTTATTTACTAGGGGGCTCGGCCCCCTACGAGCTACGCTCGCCAACCCCCGTGCAGACACCGCAGACTCTAAATGCACGCTAATTTGATCGGCTTTAAAAAAGATTTCGAAAGATTGAATTATAATTTAAAAAACAGTGGCGATCTCCCTATAAGCGAATTTCTATTCATTTCTCTTGGATTGGGCAATTTTAACGCAAAATCCGCTGCGGTACTACTTGATTATCCCGTCGACCAATTTCGCCAAATTATATAAATCGCCAAACCACTCGCCAAATTCTACAAATTGACCTAATTTTTATTTTAAATAACGAAAGAACAAATAAATAAGTACAACATTAATAAAAATGCAAATAAAACGTCGAAATAAAAATAACTTGATGACGTAGACACGTGTAACAACATTTCAAAATAACCTAATATAAAAGGAATTAAGTAAACAGAGTCTTTGTCTCCTGGTATTTTTTAACAAAGCGAAAAGAAAGTTCTTTTAAATGAGACATTTTAAATTAATCGTTTTTAATCTGACATAATTTTGACCAAACTATTCTTTCTCTTTTTAATATACTTTTGTTAGAAATGAAATATTATTTGCGCTTTCCTAACAAAAATAGTTGAAAAGTATCCTCTCAAAATATCAAATAAATGTCTAGCGCAATTTTTAATTTTAAACCGTTTTGCAATATTATTTTGTGTTCATTTTATGTAATAACTCTAATGTGACGTAAATATGACGTAATTTCTCCTATTTAAGACTTCTAACGCATGTTAATAAATTTATTGTTTTACAAATTCCTTTCTCTCTTAAAATTCACGTGTAATTATAGTTTTTATGACGTAATTTTTAATAAGTTCCTGCTTTTTGTACATAATTATTCAATTCCTACTATTAGCTCACACTCTCCCTATATTTATTTATATATTTATATATTTATCTTGTACAAATTTTCAGTCGTTCATAAAATGATCATTATTCATCCTATCAGGTTGAAATAAATTTTTTTAAAATTGTACTACATGACAATTGATGTTAATAAAGTTTTTCAAATATTAATTAATTAATTAAATTTTAATTAATTAATTTTAGTTTTGCATGGGAAACAAAATGGCCGCCATTGGTTATTGAATTTCAATGAAAGTATTTTCAATAAGGATTACCATAGGGGGGGGACCCTGTTCTGTCACCAAATACCGCCAAGTTTGTCGCCAACTTGGCGATATATCGCCAAATTTGGCGGCCAAAATGAGTCGCCAAAAGTGACGCCAACTTGGCGATATCTGTAATATTTCGCCAAATTCCCATAGAGTTCCATTGTAAACCTATTGCTTATAGAAAATCAACAAATTGAGATATTTTAATGCAACAAAAACTCAGATTGATTATATTAAATTTTTCTTTGATGGCCTAAGTAGGAATTGACTTTAAAAACAAAATTTTTATATTACTTGTTTAATTCTAATTCCAAATGTTTTTTTTTCTGTTTATAATAGTCCCGTGTAAATAAATTTTTAATTTATTTACACGTATAAATATTTTTTTTTTGAAGCAAACATTATTGCTTCCGCTGTTTATACAGTTGGCAACAGTTTAAATTAATATCACTTTCTAAAATCTGTAAAAAATATCTCTAGAAATGCTGAAAATTTGAATTTAAAATAGAAATAAAACCTCAAAAATGAGTCAAAATAAAAAAATTAATACAATCTGCACTCCGGCAAATTCTAACGCATAAAATGATCTAAAAATGATTACGCTGCCATGTATAGTTTTTGCTGCTATAAAACTTTTTTAGTGTAACGATTTTGTCCAACTTTAGCATTAAATATCTCTTAAAATAATTCTTCGATTTGAAAACTGTCTACTTCAGCGTGTTTATCAAACATTTCTGTATAAAACCACCGATTTTCATATTTTTGTATAGATTATTTTTCTTAATATTAACGAAGAAAGATCTCCAGTCACAAAAAATTCAAAACCGGCGGCGGCGGTGACAGCGGTAGTTACTTTTTTTTAGAATAGAGAGATATTTTAACTTTATTGAAAATCAAGTATGAATTTAACTGTTTTTTAAAAATGATAGCTTTTTGATTTTATCAATAACTCTGTTATATTTTTGCTACAATATTTCTTTATAAAATCTTCAGATATTTCAAGCAATGCTTTTTATGCTGCATATTAAATTTAAATGAAAAGTACAAAACTAAATATGGGTCAACTCAAATTTTCAATTTTTTAATCTTATACTCAAATAGAGTCAACAAACACCTATTATATATTAATAATAACACATGTTGTGAACATGAGAAAAGACAAATTCCACAAAGTAAAATGTTTCTGTAGGCTTTTCTTTCCTTAACTTTATTTTATGCATATTATTTTGAATATTTTTATATTTTAACAAGTAAAACATCTCATAGAGCAATTATGTTAAACTTTTTTTAAATTTTACTATGGAACATCAAACCCTTTACATTAAACGGTACCAAATTTACAGGAAAAACATGAGACATCACTAGCCCAACAGGTTACTAGGTCGATGAGATAAAATTAAAATAGCTTCTTAATTAATGACAGAAATCATAAAATAAAAAATGTTTTAGATTGTAATACTGCTGTTGAAATACAAACAAAGCCAGAATCTTCTTTGAAACATTCATTTAAAAAATTCTCGATTTCGTAGGGTGACAGAGCAAGCGCTTCCGCTTCCTTTTCTAGTTATTGACTCTTCATCCCCGTTCGAAAGAATCGATTTTTATTCTTATCAATGGAACATCACCACACAAAAGAAGGCCATTCGTTTCTTTAAATTCTTTCAACAAACGTTTAGACTATGTTCTTAAATTCTTTGTCACTGATGTGTATTTAAAAATTTAACATATATTTTCATTTTAGTTCTACATTTGTAATGTTATGGTATTTGAAATTAAAATAAGTTAGAAGTTCGAAATAAAAACGTTCAATTTATTCCTCATTATCTTAATTTAAAACAAGAAATAAAACTCATGCACCAGTCATATATTCTAAAATACTCTCCAACGCATGCTGATAAGTGTAGAAAATCTTCACCATTTAACACTTTATCTACGGACCGTACTTATAAGAACTATTAAAGTAACTTGTTATGAAATTCATTTAATGCATTTATTAGTTGTAATACAGTTTAGAATGAGTTATAGATGCTTTACTTTATTTTGTTCCAAAAACATTATTTGTTATACAGAAAAATATTTTTAAAAGCATGATTTCTTTTGCCTTTTCAGCTTTTCAGCTTTCTTGGCATTGGGAAAGGGGAGGGGGATTTTTCAATTCGGATATATTTCTTAATTTCTATTGTAAGAACATTATATTCGTACATTTCCTAACTCTACAAAGAACTAAGAAAATCATTTAAAATAAAAGATTTGGGTGGGGTTATAAATATTGCACAAATTCCCTATAAATTCAAATTTAATTAATCTATCTAAATCCTTCAATCCTTCTAAAATCCTTCTAAAATTTATTAAATGATCATGTAAATCTTATAATGTAGGTTAAACAATTCACAAAAATGCTTTTGAAGATCAAATTGTCATGAATTCATAATTCAGTACATAAAGGGTTAATAGGGTACAAAATGATACAGTGGTGGTCAAAATTATAAGGACAAGGCAAAAATCGCCAAATCTTGGCTACATTTGGCCTGAAACCTATGCAAATTTAATGGCTGGAAACCAATGAAAAATGAAGAATATTTTTATAAGTTTTTATGGAAATATGTGGAAAATTCATATTCATAAAATATATTATGCATTTATACAGCCATCTGATATGGACAAAATTATAAGAACAACTGTATTTGTGTGTTCTAAAAAGTAAAATTTGCATGTTTTTAGCTCTGCACACGGAACTCCTGGACGATATAAATGCTTAGTAAGCGTTTGGGATCGTCATATTCTGTTTTTCAGTCATGCCGCTAGGTAGAAAGCTTTCGGAGTTTGAGAAAGGGAAATTGGATGCATTTAAAAGTTCAGGACTTTCTGTACGCCAAATTGCGACAAAACGTAATAGATCAAGAACGGTTATTTACAATTATCTTAAAAATCCCGGTAAATATGAACGGCAAAGGCATACAGGTAGGCCATCTTCTGTTTCTGTACGGGAGAAAAGAATGATAATAAGGCGAGCTTGATCCAAAAAACAAACGTCAACAGAAATAAAACGTGAATGGAACTTCGAATGCAGTGTTCGAACTGTTTGACGTGTTTTACAAAAAGAAAAAAGGATTCGCTATGGTAAACATATGTCATGACCGCCTCTTACAAAAGTTCATAAGAGACTGACGATGGAGTTTGCCAGAAAATGCATTACTATTGGAAAAAAAGTGGGATGATGTTGTCTTTTCTGGTGAGAAAAAGTTTAATTTGGATGGAACAGACGGTTTTCGCTATTTCTGATATAATCTTCTTACGGAAAAAGAAATTTTCTCAAAACGTGCATTTGGAGGTGGCTCTCAGTAATGGTCTGGTGAGGTTTCACAACTATTGGAACTACTTCAATAGTTTTTGTGCAGGGTAGAATGAATTCTAGAGTTATACTGATGCATTGGGCGATAATCTTTTACCAGAAGAACCGTTAATAATGAGTGGAGACTATTTTTCCCAGCAGGACAATGCCTCAGTACATGTTTCTCAAACTTTAAAATCGTGGTTTGATGCTAATTTCGTGAAACTACTTGATTGGCCGGCCAGAAGCCCTGTTCTGAATCCAATGGAAAATCTGTGGGGTATTCTGGCACACGAAGTATACAAAAACGGTATACAATAGCAAATCAAGCAAGAGTTCATGTCCTCCATCGAAAAAGCCTGGTCAAAAAGTTCTAAGAACGTTCTTAAGGAACTGTCAAACTTCATGACTTCAAGACTGATAAAAGTGATCGAGAAGAAGGGGGAGATTATTAATTATTAGTGGGTTTCAGGCAAAAAACATTCATTGTCCTTATAATTTTGTCCAATTTTTACAATGACATATTTTGTTAATTATGTCAAAAAATTCATATTTTGCATTTTCCAATGTTTTGCATTCTACAATTATTTCTGGCATAAAAAAGCATTTTATGTATAAATTTCACTTTATTTTGTTCAGAAATAATTTTTTTCTGTGCAATTTTCAATTGTTCTTATAATTCTGACCACCACTGTAGCTAGCTAAATAATTTGGAATCTGCATAACGCAATTGAATACCAATTTCAGACATTAAAATCAACAGTAGCAAGTCTTTTTTGAGGTCTTGTAAATGATCTACAGATTAATATATTTACTACATAGTATTCTAAAATTTAGTTCGGTTAGGAAACACATAATAGAGATGAAAATTCCCTTCTAGCAATGTTCGTCAATAAAATGAAATGTTCGCGAATTCTTTTGTGCAGTATTCTTTTACGTATGAGTAACTTTACTGTTAACGTAACGTAACATATATATTAAAAGTTTTAAAGACAAAGACTAGGTTTACAATTAGGTAAAAGATTTCATCCAATTTATCCTGATATTTCTAGTATAAAGAAGTAAGATATTATATGATATTAAGCAGTAAATGCGTTCTTCACACGGAGAGAATAAACAAAAGATAGTCATCAATCCTGAAGATAGGAATACGCAACCCTTTCATCGATACATATGACATGTGCCAAAAATATATGCAATTTCATTCATAAAAGTGAAATATATTACAATGATGGCTTAAAGAAATGCACTTTTCATATTTAATTCCAGCATAGACTAAAATTTAAGTCCCACATCACAAAGGGGATTTTTTTTATTTTAACAAATAAACCAAGCAGCGAAATTATAAATGTGTATAAATGTTAAAATTCCGCCATTTAAACAAAGAATTTTTTTTTAATATGTGCATTTTCATTTATGCATCTCAAGCATGTTGCTTCCGACTGATCGTAAAGAAATCTTTTATCCTTAAGTCTCAAAATTTTAACTAGAATGCGAAAATTTAAAGAGGTTTTTTCGACCAAACGTTCCTTATGTTCAACAACAAACAAATAGCTACATTTTATATAAACCTAAATCTAAAATAGTAATTACATTTTTTGTTTAAACTTCACTCAATTTAACAAGTGAAAATGCTTAATATGTATTCAGTATATATCCCTGTAAATTTCCTTCCCCAGACAGAAATGTTTTAATATATAATTTGCGATCCTAGCCTGAAAAATACGAAATCTTTTCGTGATAAAACTTTTGTTGCGATTAGCAGAATTATTCTGCATACTAAGCATTTATTTACAATTGAGATAAAAAGAACGTAATTATCACTCATGTTGTTTTCCTCCTGTGCTCGAATTAAGCTATGTAATGTTGAATAAATATATATGTATTTAAAACGAAAGCCTATCCGTTAAGACACATTTCAACTCATCTGAGCATGCGCAGTGAGCACTTCAGTGTACCTTTTTGTCGCTAGAGGTTGCGAGAAATCACTTTTTAACTGATTACATTTCAGACTGACTTTGAGAAAAGTTCTCAAGTAACGACATTGGGTATGCATCCTGGTCTCACTCCAGTTATAAAAAGAGAGGTTTTTGTTTCTTTTAGCAATTGAAAATAAATAATCTGTAAAAATTCTGCCATTTTGATGATGTTATGAACCTTCTTCTGTGGGTCCTTTAAGTTGCATTCTCAATGTTTTGACGGGTACTAATTAGTTAATATTTAAATTTAAATTAATCTGACAATGTAACTTCAATACGTTTTAACGTACATTTTGAAAGAAATACTACCAATTACATTCTCACCTATGCTGGAATTTCTGAAAAGTTTTTGCAGATCTACGCCGATCATGATACCTAGAACCCAAATTCACCCCCAGGTAAAAACTTTTATATATCTATCTATTTATCTATCTATCTATCTATCTATCTATCTATTTATATATATATATGTATCAGTTTATTAGGGGTACGATAACTTCCGTAATTCTGCACAAATCTCTTCCAAACGGCCAAGTTCGTTAATGTGCAAAATCGGGCCACGGGGATGGAAATAGGGAGGGATTTTGTGAAAATCGATAAAAACCCATACCTTCTTAATTATAATACCTATCAAATCAGTTCAAAGTTATATTACTTCTAGTAAATGGACCAAAAATTTATGAATCACAGATTTTCGATGAAATTTAAAATGGGCTCAAGGGGAGAAAAAAATAGGGTTTTTCGGACCCATAAATTCATAACTCCGTCAATTGTTCAAGATATCAAATTCAAATAATATTATAAATCCTCTTAATACTATCTACGACTTTTATATTGGCAAGATTTTGATAGGACCAACTCTAAAAAAATTTAAAAAGGAGGGAGGTTGAAGAAAAAAAACTCATAACTTCTTCAATTCACAGTGTATCTAATCCGCTTAAATACATCTTCTTAATATTATCTACAAGTTTTATAATGACAATTTTTGATAGGGTCAACTCTTACAGCAAAAAAAAAAAAATTAAACAAAAATAGGGTTTGAAGAAAAAATTATCGTTTTAAGGTTGTACTCAAATCCAAACTCCTTATTTTCTGATTCATTTTTCAATTCATTTTTGCTCTCAAACGCATCCAATTGGCAGGTTTTCTTTTTCAGAAACAATATAAAATTATGCCTGGGGATTTTTTTTTATAAAGGCAGAATATATTTCAAAAAATGATGGCAAAGTGGGCACTTTTAACTCAATTTGCTGAAACGATAGTGCTGGAAACGAAATAAATGGTCATACTGAAAAAATAATTATTTGTAAATCAAGTTCTAATTAATTGAACGAAAAATAAAAACACGGGTCACTTATAAATCTCTTTAAAAAATCACTTCAGCAAGTTTCATGTTTTTACTTTAAAAAATGAGTCTAAAAATGTGTCAAAAAATTTTGAGTTTGGAGCGTTGAAAAATATTTTTTTGAATACCCACCTTAACATGATTCTGATAAAACCAGCTGTTACAGAAAAAAAGAAATTAAAAACTCGTCGATAAAATTGTTAAACTGGGTTTATCTCTACTTAACTTCGAAATCTACGTCCGACTGTAGGCCGAGTCGGTAGCGATTTTTTTTTCATCAATTTTTTTCACATGTTGCTAAAACATCAGGAAATTGTCCCAAAACCAAAATTTTAGACCGATTAAAAGCAAATGTTTTTCTTATGAAATATAAAACAAAATCACAATAATCAATGCATTTCACTAAAATTATGAAACAAAAATCTATATCATAAAACATGTGCGCGACAGTAACGGTGACATCATACTGATGCTCGAAACAATATGGTAAAAATTGTGTTACATCTGTGAAATAATTACTAAACAAACTATACAGGGTGATTCAAAACTTCTCGTTCAAATTTCGTGGGGAGGTAGAGAATGCGTCAAGAAAACGATTTTACACAGGAAAGTATGTCCGCAAATGTACGCATGTGTATGTAGAGGGCGCTGTGTGTACCCAACCTTCCATTTCCTCCCAATAATTGTTTTGACATTCCTAAAGCTAGTATTATTTCTTCTCCTATTTCCACTTCTCTTTTGGACTTCCATGAAGCCTTTTACTTCTTTAAGAACTCCAAAAATATCTTTAATGACCTTCATTCAAAGCCTTCATTATCTGACGCCTGGAAACTTCTCCTTTAATTTACTTCTTTCCGGTTCTTTTAAACTTTATTTATTTTTTTAATTGGTTTGTTTTTTATTTTTTGTTTTCATTTTTATTTTATTTATTTTTTGTTAATTTATTTTATTCTTTGTTTTTAACTTTCTTCGTTCATGAATTTTTAAAATTTGGTTTCACACTAGTTCCGTTCATGTAGATGACGTATGTGGACATACTTCCCTATGTGAAATCGGTTTCCTGTCGTATTCCCTACCTCCCCACGATATTTGAGAAATAAGTTTTGAATCTTCCTATATACTCATAGTAAAGCCAGTTGGAGCCAAACACGAAAATTTATCAGCACTTGCGTATATGAGAACATTATTTACACTCATGCGTGTGCCCATGTACGCACACATTTGTCAAGTTCAGCGCCAAAAGTTACGAAATAATAGGCGAACTTTTTTGTAATATATTAGTTCATCAAAATTCAAACTACAAAACATATGCAAGATTTATTGACCAAGACAAGCGAAACATCCCTTTTCTGCTTTACACAAATATATATAGATATTTACCGCTATATTCGACAGTTTAACGATTTAGTTTTTACTATGATAACATTGATGACAAGGTCAAGAAATCACAGGATGAGCATGAAAGAACTTCAAATAATATCTAAAAAGTGAAACATTAAAAATTTTGAAAACACGCAGAATATTAAAGTTCTTTTTTTCTTAAATCGGCAAAATATGAAACATTTTTGCCTATATACCAATATTTTTATTATATGTTTCCTACGTTTTAATTACTGGTACTTTAACTTATTCCGTTGCTTTGAAAAGTAAATGTATATTTTGTTATGGTTGTGTTTCACATTGAAACAAAAACAAATTGATATTTCTCTTTTTGTCAATCTTTAGAAATTCCAAATTTAAAAAAAAAAAAGATCGATCTGAGCGAGCTTTTTCAACAAAAAATTCTATTTAATGCGAAATCTGAGTTTTCTAAAAGGTGATTTATTGCACGTTTTCCCCGTTTTAGCCCAATATCACGCCTTAACCCCTTTAATATTATATTTAACGTACGTACTATTTTTTTAAGTTTAATTGCTGTGAAGTTTTAGAAAATCATAATAAATTGCTACTTTAAAAAGTGTTTTTTTACTTTTCATAATTTTTTCATCAGTTTTACCTCTTTAAAATTTCGATCGCACTTTAAAAGACGATGCGGCATAGGTATGTGTTCATAGGTATGTATTTATTTCAATTCCATGATGCGTCCATACTTTTGTACTGCTTATGAACATGTATGGAAAGTCCATTCGCAAGTTTTGTTTTTCTCGACTATGTAATCAAGATTGTTTATAAATGCTCCGCTCTGAACGGCATTACTCACGCCACATTGCGAATGGATTAGTAAATTTTTCGAATTTTTGCTTTGATTCACGCTGTATTTATAATTAAATGTACATTTTTAATCAAGCAATTCGTAATATTAGTTTTTAGTAACCAATTAAATTCATCATAAAACAATTAAGAAAATAAACAAATGGAGTATAGATGGTTTGGTGGTTTTTAATTTCCGGATATTTGGAAAATCCTTATCGACAACATATCAATACAACATATTATTAGTGTAAATATAACAAAATAATCACTTGCAATTGGGCATCTTTTTAAACTAAAAGTAAAACCAATACATGTTCTGAAGTTTTTTAATTAAAAATAATTTTAATTAATCTAAGTATTCATACTCATGTTATAGTTTTGAGTACTTCATCTGAAACGCAGTGCTTGTTCTATTCTGCACTGTAAAGACTGAAATTATGTGCTGCTTAGAAATAAAGGTGCAGATCACAAATAAAATACCTATAGAAAAAATACTTTGAAAGATAAATGTAAAAAAAAAAAAAAAAAAAAAAAAAACTTAACGTAAATGGAATTTTTAAAAAAAGTCTCTGCGGCCGGACAAATTGGAATACCTCCGCGGCCTATGTTGCTGGCCTTATTCATCACAAAGTGTGAATGTACGCAGATAGACAGGCAGACAGACTCAAAAATATTTTGCGTTATCAATATAGATAGATAGATCTTCTGTAACGTTTTCTTAATAATGTATCACAAACAATATACATATACAGGGTGAGTCAAAAGGTCATATCCAAACGGCACGTATGGTGTGTCAGGTCATGAGGAGCAAGAATTACATAAGAACTGGTGGTTGGAAACGCGATCGTGACGGTGCAGTTGCATCGTGACCGTGACGCAAAGAAAGGTGTGGGCGGGGGGGTCAACCGCCGCGGCGAGCGGCCCATCTTCGTCCGCAACCCTTTATTCTTCCACTCTACTCCGACTCTTTTGCGAAAGCAAGATTCCCAGGAGCCCAGCCACGTCCCGAATGAAAGACTCTCTAGCGAAAGCCAGATTGAAAAAAAAAAAAAAAAAATCAAAAATTGAAACCGGACAAATTTAAAAGAGAAATTACACAAATTAAAGACACCGAAAAGCGGGAAGGTAGGGCTCGGGGCGATGAAGCTACCCGACGACCCCTCGCTTTTTCTAGCTTATTATTAGTCTCGGCGGCGGTTGGGGGTGGGCGGGGGGGTCAACCGCCGCGGCGAGCGGCCCATCTTCGTCCGCAACCCTTTATTCTTCCACTCTACTCCGACTCTTTTGCGAAAGCAAAATTTCCCAGGAGCCCAGCCACGTCCCGAATGAAAGACTCTCTAGCAAAAGCCAGATTGAAAAAAAAAAAAAAAATCAAAAATTGAAACCGGACAAATTTAAAAGGGAAATTACACAAATTAAAGACACCGAAAAGCGGCAAGGGAGGGCTCGGGGCGATGAAGCTACCGAAAGACTCCTGCTGCTTCTAGCTTATTATTAGTCTCGGTGGCGGTTGGGGGTGGGCGGGGGGGTCAACCGCCGCGGCGAGCGGCCCATCTTCGTCCGCAGCCCTTTATTCTTCTACTCTAGTCCGACTCTTTTGCGAAAGCAAAATTTCCCAGGAGCCCAGCCACGTCCCGAATGAAAGACTCTCTAGCGAAATCCAGATTGAAAAAAAAAAAAAAAAATCAAAAATTGAAACCGGACAAATTTAAAAGGGAAATTACACAAATTAAAGACACCGAAAAGCGGCAAGGGAGGGCTCGGGGCGATGAAGCTACCGAAAGACTCCTGCTGCTTCTAGCTTATTATTAGTCTCGGTGGCGGTTGGGGGTGGGCGGGGGGGTCAACCGCCGCGGCGAGCGGCCCATCTTCGTCCGCAGCCCTTTATTCTTCTACTCTAGTCCGACTCTTTTGCGGAAGCAAGATTCTTACGTCCCCAGACACGTCCCGAATGAAAGACTCTCTAGCGAAATCCAGATTGAAAAAAAAAAAAAAAAATCAAAAATTGAAACCGGACAAATTTAAAAGGGAAATTACACAAATTAAAGACACCGAAAAGCGGGAAGGGAGGGCTCGGGGCGATGAAGCTACCGAAAGACTCCTGCTGCTTCTAGCTTATTATTAGTCTCGGTGGCGGTTGGGGGTGGGCGGGGGGGTCAACCGCCGCGGCGAGCGGCCCATCTTCGTCCGCAGCCCTTTATTCTTCTACTCTAGTCCGACTCTTTTGCGGAAGCAAGATTCTTACGTCCCCAGACACGTCCCGAATGAAAGACTCTCTAGCGAAATCCAGATTGAAAAAAAAAAAAAAAAATCAAAAATTGAAACCGGACAAATTTAAAAGGGAAATTACACAAATTAAAGACACCGAAAAGCGGCAAGGGAGGGCTCGGGGCGATGAAGCTACCGAAAGACTCCTGCTGCTTCTAGCTTATTATTAGTCTCGGTGGCGGTTGGGGGTGGGCGGGGGGGTCAACCGCCGCGGCGAGCGGCCCATCTTCGTCCGCAGCCCTTTATTCTTCTACTCTAGTCCGACTCTTTTGCGGAAGCAAGATTCTTACGTCCCCAGACACGTCCCGAATGAAAGACTCTCTAGCGAAATCCAGATTGAAAAAAAAAAAAAAAAATCAAAAATTGAAACCGGACAAATTTAAAAGGGAAATTACACAAATTAAAGACACCGAAAAGCGGCAAGGGAGGGCTCGGGGCGATGAAGCTACCGAAAGACTCCTGCTGCTTCTAGCTTATTATTAGTCTCGGTGGCGGTTGGGGGTGGGCGGGGGGGTCAACCGCCGCGGCGAGCGGCCCATCTTCGTCCGCAGCCCTTTATTCTTCTACTCTAGTCCGACTCTTTTGCGGAAGCAAGATTCTTACGTCCCCAGACACGTCCCGAATGAAAGACTCTCTAGCGAAATCCAGATTGAAAAAAAAAAAAAAAAATCAAAAATTGAAACCGGACAAATTTAAAAGGGAAATTACACAAATTAAAGACACCGAAAAGCGGCAAGGGAGGGCTCGGGGCGATGAAGCTACCGAAAGACTCCTGCTGCTTCTAGCTTATTATTAGTCTCGGTGGCGGTTGGGGGTGGGCGGGGGGGTCAACCGCCGCGGCGAGCGGCCCATCTTCGTCCGCAGCCCTTTATTCTTCTACTCTAGTCCGACTCTTTTGCGGAAGCAAGATTCTTACGTCCCCAGACACGTCCCGAATGAAAGACTCTCTAGCGAAATCCAGATTGAAAAAAAAAAAAAAAAATCAAAAATTGAAACCGGACAAATTTAAAAGGGAAATTACACAAATTAAAGACACCGAAAAGCGGCAAGGGAGGGCTCGGGGCGATGAAGCTACCGAAAGACTCCTGCTGCTTCTAGCTTATTATTAGTCTCGGTGGCGGTTGGGGGTGGGCGGGGGGGTCAACCGCCGCGGCGAGCGGCCCATCTTCGTCCGCAGCCCTTTATTCTTCTACTCTAGTCCGACTCTTTTGCGGAAGCAAGATTCTTACGTCCCCAGACACGTCCCGAATGAAAGACTCTCTAGCGAAATCCAGATTGAAAAAAAAAAAATCAAAAATTGAAACCGGACAAATTTAAAAGGGAAATTACACAAATTAAAGACACCGAAAAGCGGGAAGGTAGGGCTCGGGGCGATGAAGCTACCGAAAGACTCCTGCTGCTTCTAGCTTATTATTAGTCTCGGTGGCGGTTGGGGGTGGGCGGGGGGGTCAACCGCCGCGGCGAGCGGCCCATCTTCGTCCGCAGCCCTTTATTCTTCTACTCTAGTCCGACTCTTTTGCGGAAGAAAGATTCTTACGTCCCCAGACACGTCCCGAATGAAAGACTCTCTAGCGAAATCCAGATTGAAAAAAAAAAAAAAAATCAAAAATTGAAACCGGACAAATTTAAAAGGGAAATTACACAAATTAAAGACACCGAAAAGCGGCAAGGGAGGGCTCGGGGCGATGAAGCTACCGAAAGACTCCTGCTGCTTCTAGCTTATTATTAGTCTCGGTGGCGGTTGGGGGTGGGCGGGGGGGTCAACCGCCGCGGCGAGCGGCCCATCTTCGTCCGCAGCCCTTTATTCTTCTACTCTAGTCCGACTCTTTTGCGGAAGCAAGATTCTTACGTCCCCAGACACGTCCCGAATGAAAGACTCTCTAGCGAAATCCAGATTGAAAAAAAAAAAAAAAAAATCAAAAATTGAAACCGGACAAATTTAAAAGGGAAATTACACAAATTAAAGACACCGAAAAGCGGCAAGGGAGGGCTCGGGGCGATGAAGCTACCGAAAGACTCCTGCTGCTTCTAGCTTATTATTAGTCTCGGTGGCGGTTGGGGGTGGGCGGGGGGGTCAACCGCCGCGGCGAGCGGCCCATCTTCGTCCGCAGCCCTTTATTCTTCTACTCTAGTCCGACTCTTTTGCGGAAGCAAGATTCTTACGTCCCCAGACACGTCCCGAATGAAAGACTCTCTAGCGAAATCCAGATTGAAAAAAAAAAAAATCAAAAATTGAAACCGGACAAATTTAAAAGGGAAATTACACAAATTAAAGACACCGAAAAGCGGGAAGGTAGGGCTCGGGGCGATGAAGCTACCGAAAGACTCCTGCTGCTTCTAGCTTATTATTAGTCTCGGTGGCGGTTGGGGGTGGGCGGGGGGGTCAACCGCCGCGGCGAGCGGCCCATCTTCGTCCGCAGCCCTTTATTCTTCTACTCTAGTCCGACTCTTTTGCGGAAGCAAGATTCTTACGTCCCCAGACACGTCCCGAATGAAAGACTCTCTAGCGAAATCCAGATTGAAAAAAAAAAAAAAATCAAAAATTGAAACCGGACAAATTTAAAAGGGAAATTACACAAATTAAAGACACCGAAAAGCGGGAAGTGAGGGCTCGGGGCGATGAAGCTACCGAAAGACTCCTGCTGCTTCTAGCTTATTATTAGTCTCGGTGGCGGTTGGGGGTGGGCGGGGGGGTCAACCGCCGCGGCGAGCGGCCCATCTTCGTCCGCAGCCCTTTATTCTTCTACTCTAGTCCGACTCTTTTGCGGAAGCAAGATTCTTACGTCCCCAGACACGTCCCGAATGAAAGACTCTCTAGCGAAATCCAGATTGAAAAAAAAAAAAATCAAAAATTGAAACCGGACAAATTTAAAAGGGAAATTACACAAATTAAAGACACCGAAAAGCGGGAAGGTAGGGCTCGGGGCGATGAAGCTACCGAAAGACTCCTGCTGCTTCTAGCTTATTATTAGTCTCGGTGGCGGTTGGGGGTGGGCGGGGGGGTCAACCGCCGCGGCGAGCGGCCCATCTTCGTCCGCAGCCCTTTATTCTTCTACTCTAGTCCGACTCTTTTGCGGAAGCAAGATTCTTACGTCCCCAGACACGTCCCGAATGAAAGACTCTCTAGCGAAATCCAGATTGAAAAAAAAAAAAAAAATCAAAAATTGAAACCGGACAAATTTAAAAGGGAAATTACACAAATTAAAGACACCGAAAAGCGGGAAGTGAGGGCTCGGGGCGATGAAGCTACCGAAAGACTCCTGCTGCTTCTAGCTTATTATTAGTCTCGGTGGCGGTTGGGGGTGGGCGGTGGGGTCAACCGCCGCGGCGAGCGGCCCATCTTCGTCCGCAGCCCTTTATTCTTCTACTCTAGTCCGACTCTTTTGCGGAAGCAAGATTCTTACGTCCCCAGACACGTCCCGAATGAAAGACTCTCTAGCGAAATCCAGATTGAAAAAAAAAAAAAAAATCAAAAATTGAAACCGGACAAATTTAAAAGGGAAATTACACAAATTAAAGACACCGAAAAGCGGGAAGGGAGGGCTCGGGGCGATGAAGCTACCGAAAGACTCCTGCTGCTTCTAGCTTATTATTAGTCTCGGTGGCGTTTGGGGGTGGGCGGGGGGGTCAACCGCCGCGGCGAGCGGCCCATCTTCGTCCGCAGCCCTTTATTCTTCTACTCTAGTCCGACTCTTTTGCGGAAGCAAGATTCTTACGTCCCCAGACACGTCCCGAATGAAAGACTCTCTAGCGAAATCCAGATTGAAAAAAAAAAAAATCAAAAATTGAAACCGGACAAATTTAAAAGGGAAATTACACAAATTAAACACACCGAAAAGCGGGAAGGGAGGGCTCGGGGCGATGAAGCTACCGAAAGACTCCTGCTGCTTCTAGCTTATTATTAGTCTCGGTGGCGGTTGGGGGTGGGCGGGGGGGTCAACCGCCGCGGCGAGCGGCCCATCTTCGTCCGCAGACCTTTATTCTTCTACTCTAGTCCGACTCTTTTGCGGAAGCAAGATTCTTACGTCCCCAGACACGTCCCGAATGAAAGACTCTCTAGCGAAATCCAGATTGAAAAAAAAAAAAAATCAAAAATTGAAACCGGACAAATTTAAAAGGGAAATTACACAAACTAAAGACACCGAAAAGCGGGAAGGGAGGGCTCGGGGCGAGGATGGCCGCCCAGGGAAACCCAGCAAATGCTTTTGAGTTTTAGTGCAGTCCCTGGGGGAAGATACTTGAACCAAACCGTCCCGCTTTCCGATGCCGAAAATTTATTTTCATTTAACATTATGTACATTTCCAATCACAATTGGTTACCCAATTTTTCTGGTCGAACCGGGTCTTAACACTTTTAATACTTCACAGATGGCACCCAGATCCACAACAAAACACAATAATGAAATAATAAAATATAGATGATGAATGATGTATGACAATAAATGCACCAATATTTAAACATCCAAAGATAATAAGCCATGTGAACATCCACAGATGGCACCCAGATCCACAACAAAACACAATAATGAAATAATAAAATATAAATGATGAATGATGTATGACAATAAATGCACCAATATTTAAACATCCAAGATACATAAGCCATATGAACATCCACAACAAAACACAATAATGAAATGATAAAATATAAATGATGTATGACAATAAATGCACCAATATTTAAACATCCAAAGATACCTAAGCCATGTGAATAACCGCAGATGGCACCCAGATCCACAACGCCAGGGAAAGAAACACACATATGAATTGGGTTACACTTAATTGCAATTATGCCCTAATAAATACAGTTTTCAAAAAACCATAGGACTCAATACAATTTTAATTAGAATGAGGTTCCTGCCTGGTACATGAAGCTACCGAAAGACTCCTGCTGCTTCTAGCTTATTATTAGTCTCGGTGGCGGTCGGGGGTGGGCGGGGGGGTCAACCGCCGCGGCGAGCGGCCCATCTTCGTCCGCAGCCCTTTATTCTTCTACTCTAGTCCGACTCTTTTGCGGAAGCAAGATTCTTACGTCCCCAGACACGTCCCGAATGAAAGACTCTCTAGCGAAATCCAGATTGAAAAAAAAAAAAATCAAAAATTGAAACCGGACAAATTTAAAAGGGAAATTACACAAATTAAAGACACCGAAAAGCGGGAAGGTAGGGCTCGGGGCGATGAAGCTACCGAAAGACTCCTGCTGCTTCTAGCTTATTATTAGTCTCGGTGGCGGTTGGGGGTGGGCGGGGGGGTCAACCGCCGCGGCGAGCGGCCCATCTTCGTCCGCAGCCCTTTATTCTTCTACTCTAGTCCGACTCTTTTGCGGAAGCAAGATTCTTACGTCCCCAGACACGTCCCGAATGAAAGACTCTCTAGCGAAATCCAGATTGAAAAAAAAAAAAATCAAAAATTGAAACCGGACAAATTTAAAAGGGAAATTACACAAATTAAAGACACCGAAAAGCGGGAAGGGAGGGCTCGGGGCGATGAAGCTACCGAAAGACTCCTGCTGCTTCTAGCTTATTATTAGTCTCGGTGGCGGTTGGGGGTGGGCGGGGGGGTCAACCGCCGCGGCGAGCGGCCCATCTTCGTCCGCAGCCCTTTATTCTTCTACTCTAGTCCGACTCTTTTGCGGAAGCAAGATTCTTACGTCCCCAGACACGTCCCGAATGAAAGACTCTCTAGCGAAATCCAGATTGAAAAAAAAAAAAAAAAAATCAAAAATTGAAACCGGACAAATTTAAAAGGGAAATTACACAAATTAAAGACACCGAAAAGCGGCAAGGGAGGGCTCGGGGCGATGAAGCTACCGAAAGACTCCTGCTGCTTCTAGCTTATTATTAGTCTCGGTGGCGGTTGGGGGTGGGCGGGGGGGTCAACCGCCGCGGCGAGCGGCCCATCTTCGTCCGCAGCCCTTTATTCTTCTACTCTAGTCCGACTCTTTTGCGGAAGCAAGATTCTTACGTCCCCAGACACGTCCCGAATGAAAGACTCTCTAGCGAAATCCAGATTGAAAAAAAAAAAAAAAAATCAAAAATTGAAACCGGACAAATTTAAAAGGGAAATTACACAAATTAAAGACACCGAAAAGCGGCAAGGGAGGGCTCGGGGCGATGAAGCTACCGAAAGACTCCTGCTGCTTCTAGCTTATTATTAGTCTCGGTGGCGGTTGGGGGTGGGCGGGGGGGTCAACCGCCGCGGCGAGCGGCCCATCTTCGTCCGCAGCCCTTTATTCTTCTACTCTAGTCCGACTCTTTTGCGGAAGCAAGATTCTTACGTCCCCAGACACGTCCCGAATGAAAGACTCTCTAGCGAAATCCAGATTGAAAAAAAAAAAAATCAAAAATTGAAACCGGACAAATTTAAAAGGGAAATTACACAAATTAAAGACACCGAAAAGCGGGAAGGGAGGGCTCGGGGCGATGAAGCTACCGAAAGACTCCTGCTGCTTCTAGCTTATTATTAGTCTCGGTGGCGGTTGGGGGTGGGCGGGGGGGTCAACCGCCGCGGCGAGCGGCCCATCTTCGTCCGCAGCCCTTTATTCTTCTACTCTAGTCCGACTCTTTTGCGGAAGCAAGATTCTTACGTCCCCAGACACGTCCCGAATGAAAGACTCTCTAGCGAAATCCAGATTGAAAAAAAAAAAAAAATCAAAAATTGAAACCGGACAAATTTAAAAGGGAAATTACACAAATTAAAGACACCGAAAAGCGGGAAGGGAGGGCTCGGGGCGATGAAGCTACCGAAAGACTCCTGCTGCTTCTAGCTTATTATTAGTCTCGGTGGCGGTTGGGGGTGGGCGGGGGGGTCAACCGCCGCGGCGAGCGGCCCATCTTCGTCCGCAGCCCTTTATTCTTCTACTCTAGTCCGACTCTTTTGCGGAAGCAAGATTCTTACGTCCCCAGACACGTCCCGAATGAAAGACTCTCTAGCGAAATCCAGATTGAAAAAAAAAAAAAAAATCAAAAATTGAAACCGGACAAATTTAAAAGGGAAATTACACAAATTAAAGACACCGAAAAGCGGGAAGGGAGGGCTCGGGGCGATGAAGCTACCGAAAGACTCCTGCTGCTTCTAGCTTATTATTAGTCTCGGTGGCGGTTGGCGGTGGGCGGGGGGGTCAACCGCCGCGGCGAGCGGCCCATCTTCGTCCGCAGCCCTTTATTCTTCTACTCTAGTCCGACTCTTTTGCGGAAGCAAGATTCTTACGTCCCCAGACACGTCCCGAATGAAAGACTCTCTAGCGAAATCCAGATTGAAAAAAAAAAAAATCAAAAATTGAAACCGGACAAATTTAAAAGGGAAATTACACAAACTAAAGACACCGAAAAGCGGGAAGGTAGGGCTCGGGGCGAGGATGGCCGCCCAGGGAAACCCAGCAAATGCTTTTGAGTTTTAGTGCAGTCCCTGGGGGAAGACACTTGAACCAAACCGTCCCGCTTTCCGATGCCGAAAATTTATTTTCATTTAACATTATGTACATTTCCAATCACAATTGGTTACCCAATTTTTCTGGTCGAACCGGGTCTTTACACTTTTAATACTTCACAGATGGCACCCAGATCCACAACAAAACACAATAATGAAATAATAAAATATAGATGATGAATGATGTATGACAATAAATGCACCAATATTTAAACATCCAAAGATAATAAGCCATGTGAACATCCACAGATGGCACCCAGATCCACAACAAAACACAATAATGAAATAATAAAATATAAATGATGAATGATGTATGACAATAAATGCACCAATATTTAAACATCCAAGATACATAAGCCATATGAACATCCACAACAAAACACAATAATGAAATGATAAAATATAAATGATGTATGACAATAAATGCACCAATATTTAAACATCCAAAGATACCTAAGCCATGTGAATAACCGCAGATGGCACCCAGATCCACAACGCCAGGGAAAGAAACACACATATGAATTGGGTTACACTTAATTGCAATTATGCCCTAATAAATACAGTTTTCAAAAAACCATAGGACTCAATACAATTTTAATTAGAATGAGGTTCCTGCCTGGTACATGAAGCTACCGAAAGACTCCTGCTGCTTCTAGCTTATTATTAGTCTCGGTGGCGGTTGGGGGTGGGCGGGGGGGTCAACCGCCGCGGCGAGCGGCCCATCTTCGTCCGCAGCCCTTTATTCTTCTACTCTAGTCCGACTCTTTTGCGGAAGCAAGATTCTTACGTCCCCAGACACGTCCCGAATGAAAGACTCTCTAGCGAAATCCAGATTGAAAAAAAAAAAAAATCAAAAATTGAAACCGGACAAATTTAAAAGGGAAATTACACAAATTAAAGACACCGAAAAGCGGGAAGGGAGGGCTCGGGGCGATGAAGCTACCGAAAGACTCCTGCTGCTTCTAGCTTATTATTAGTCTCGGTAGCGGTTGGGGGTGGGCGGGGGGGTCAACCGCCGCGGCGAGCGGCCCATCTTCGTCCGCAGCCCTTTATTCTTCTACTCTAGTCCGACTCTTTTGCGGAAGCAAGATTCTTACGTCCCCAGACACGTCCCGAATGAAAGACTCTCTAGCGAAATCCAGATTGAAAAAAAAAAAAAAAAAATCAAAAATTGAAACCGGACAAATTTAAAAGGGAAATTACACAAATTAAAGACACCGAAAAGCGGGAAGGGAGGTCTCGGGGCGATGAAGCTACCGAAAGACTCCTGCTGCTTCTAGCTTATTATTAGTCTCGGTGGCGGTTGGGGGTGGGCGGGGGGGTCAACCGCCGCGGCGAGCGGCCAATCTTCGTCCGCAGCCCTTTATTCTTCTACTCTAGTCCGACTCTTTTGCGGAAGCAAGATTCTTACGTCCCCAGACACGTCCCGAATGAAAGACTCTCTAGCGAAATCCAGATTGAAAAAAAAAAAAAAAATCAAAAATTGAAACCGGACAAATTTAAAAGGGAAATTACACAAACGGTGTAAAACGACCTTTATTATAAAAAAAAACTTAATCGAAGTACAGAATACAAATGAGAAATGTTACACCTCAATAGCGAATGCTCAAAATTTGCCGCGTCAGCCGTGATGTATGCTTGACATCGGAGCCACATGGAATCGCTAACACGTTCCAATTAGCCAGGAATCTCCTGGGCACGCGCCTCCGCTTCAGCGATCCGTGCCATGAGGTCCATGGTCGATGAAACAAGTGTCTCGTACACAAGAGACTTCAGATATGACCAGAGGTAGAAATCCAGGGGTTTAGGTCTATGACATCCCGTTGACCTTGGTACAGGGCCAATTGGAACGTGTTCGAAATTCCATACGGGGCGACGCCGATGTGAAGCATGTATCACGGCTAATAGGGCACATTTTGAGCATTTGTTATGGACGGTAACATTTTTCATTTGTATTTTGTACTTAGATTAAGTTTTTTGTAAAATATAGGTATTTTTACACCGTTTTTTATTTTTTCTTTGCGACACGGTCACGAAGCAATTGCATCGTCAGGATCGCGTTTACGACCCCCAGTTCCTGTGTAATTCTTTCTCCTCATGACCTGACAAACCCCCACACGTGCCGTTTGGACATTACCTTTTTAACCACCCTGTATATATATTGTGTACTGTAGAATAAATTGTTAATAAAATGTAATTTTTTAGGCAGTAAAGCACGAATAAAAACTAAACGTCTTTGAAACTATAATTTTAAAAGATAAAAATTCTGTAAAGTATTGGAGTAAAAGCTTTGTTATCTAGATATTAACTATTTATTCTGTTTCGAAAGAATTACATTTTATTCTCATAAAGAAAACTTCTCCCACGCAAACGGACGCCGTTAATTTAACGAAATTCTTCCGACAATCATAAGAAACTATCTTTAAATCACGGATTGTAGTTTTCTTAGCTTTAAGAAACAATTCTAAAGTTAAAAACAATTAAAGTTACGAAAACCCATCCATTTTTCCATTATTGTAATAATTAGTCATCGCCCCGAGCCCTCCCTTCCCGCTTTTCGGTGTCTTTAGTTTGTGTAATTTCTCTTTTAAATTTGTCCGGTTTCAATTTTTGATTTTTTTTTTTTCAATCTGGCTTTCGCTAGAGAGTCTTTCATTCGGGACGTGGCTGGGCTCCTGGGAATCTTGCTTCCGCAAAAGAGTGGGACTAGAGTAGAAGAATAAAGGGCTGCGTACGAAGATGGGCCGCTCGCCGCGGCGGTTGGCGAAGATGAAGTCTCGGTGGTGGTTGCGGGTGGGCGGGGGGGGTCAACCGCCGCGGCGAGCGGCCCATCTTCGTCCGCAGCCCTTTATTCTTCTACTCTAGTCCGACTCTTTTGCGGAAGCAAGATTCTTACGTCCCCAGACACGTCCCGAATGAAAGACTCTCTAGCGAAATCCAGATTGAAAAAAAAAAAATCAAAAATTGAAACCGGACAAATTTAAAAGGGAAATTACACAAATTAAAGACACCGAAAAGCGGGAAGGGAGGGCTCGGGGCGATGAAGCTACCGAAAGACTCCTGCTGCTTCTAGCTTATTATTAGTCTCGGTGGCGGTTGGGGGTGGGCGGGGGGGTCAACCGCCGCGGCGAGCGGCCCATCTTCGTCCGCAGCCCTTTATTCTTCTACTCTAGTCCGACTCTTTTGCGGAAGCAAGATTCTTACGTCCCCAGACACGTCCCGAATGAAAGACTCTCTAGCGAAATCCAGATTGAAAAAAAAAAAAAAATCAAAAATTGAAACCGGACAAATTTAAAAGGGAAATTACACAAATTAAAGACACCGAAAAGCGGGAAGGGAGGGCTCGGGGCGATGAAGCTACCGAAAGACTCCTGCTGCTTCTAGCTTATTATTAGTCTCGGTGGCGGTTGGGGGTGGGCGGGGGGGTCAACCGCCGCGGCGAGCGGCCCATCTTCGTCCGCAGCCCTTTATTCTTCTACTCTAGTCCGACTCTTTTGCGGAAGCAAGATTCTTACGTCCCCAGACACGTCCCGAATGAAAGACTCTCTAGCGAAATCCAGATTGAAAAAAAAAAAAAAATCAAAAATTGAAACCGGACAAATTTAAAAGGGAAATTACACAAACGGTGTAAAACGACCTTTATTATAAAAAAAAACTTAATCGAAGTACAGAATACAAATGAGAAATGTTACACCTCAATAGCGAATGCTCAAAATTTGCCGCGTCAGCCGTGATGTATGCTTGACATCGGAGCCACATGGAATCGCTAACACGTTCCAATTAGCCAGGAATCTCCTGGGCACGCGCCTCCGCTTCAGCGATCCGTGCCATGAGGTCCATGGTCGATGAAACAAGTGTCTCGTACACAAGAGACTTCAGATATAACCAGAGGTGGAAATCCAGGGGTTTAGGTCTATGACATCCCGTTGACCTTGGTACAGGGCCAATTGGAACGTGTTCGAAATTCCATACGGGGCGACGCCGATGTGAAGCATGTATCACGGCTAATAGGGCACATTTTGAGCATTTGTTATGGACGGTAACATTTTTCATTTGTATTTTGTACTTAGATTAAGTTTTTTGTAAAATATAGGTATTTTTACACCGTTTTTTATTTTTTCTTTGCGACACGGTCACGAAGCAATTGCATCGTCAGGATCGCGTTTACGACCCCCAGTTCCTGTGTAATTCTTTCTCCTCATGACCTGACAATCCCACACGTGCCGTTTGGACATTACCTTTTTAACCACCCTGTATATATATTGTGTACTGTAGAATAAATTGTTAATAAAATGTAATTTTTTAGGCAGTAAAGCACGAATAAAAACTAAACGTCTTTGAAACTATAATTTTAAAAGATAAAAATTCTGTAAAGTATTGGAGTAAAAGCTTTGTTATCTAGATATTAACTATTTATTCTGTTTCGAAAGAATTACATTTTATTCTCATAAAGAAAACTTCTCCCACGCAAACGGACGCCGTTAATTTAACGAAATTCTTCCGACAATCATAAGAAACTATCTTTAAATCACGGATTGTAGTTTTCTTAGCTTTAAGAAACAATTCTAAAGTTAAAAACAATTAAAGTTACGAAAACCCATCCATTTTTCCATTATTGTAATAATTAGTCATCGCCCCGAACCCTCCCTTCCCCCTTTTCGGTGTCTTTAGTTTGTGTAATTTCTCTTTTAAATTTGTCCGGTTTCAATTTTTGATTTTTTTTTTTTTTCAATCTGGCTTTCGCTAGAGAGTCTTTCATTCGGGACGTGGCTGGGCTCCTGGGAATCTTGCTTCCGCAAAAGAGTGGGACTAGAGTAGAAGAATAAAGGGCTGCGGACGAAGATGGGCCGCTCGCCGCGGCGGTTGGCGAAGATGAAGTCTCGGTGGCGGTTGGGGGTGGGCGGGGGGGTCAACCGCCGCGGCGAGCGGCCCATCTTCGTCCGCAGCCCTTTATTCTTCTACTCTAGTCCGACTCTTTTGCGGAAGCAAGATTCTTACGTCCCCAGACACGTCCCGAATGAAAGACTCTCTAGCGAAATCCAGATTGAAAAAAAAAAAAAATCAAAAATTGAAACCGGACAAATTTAAAAGGGAAATTACACAAATTAAAGACACCGAAAAGCGGGAAGGGAGGGCTCGGGGCGATGAAGCTACCGAAAGACTCCTGCTGCTTCTAGCTTATTATTAGTCTCGGTGGCGGTTGGGGGTGGGCGGGGGGGTCAAAAGCCGCGTTGAGCGGCCCATCTTCGTCCGCAGCCCTTTATTCTTCTACTCTAGTCCGACTCTTTTGCGGAAGCAAGATTCTTACGTCCCCAGACACGTCCCGAATGAAAGACTCTCTAGCGAAATCCAGATTGAAAAAAAAAAAAAATCAAAAATTGAAACCGGACAAATTTAAAAGGGAAATTACACAAATTAAAGACACCGAAAAGCGGGAAGGGAGGGCTCGGGGCGATGAAGCTACCGAAAGACTCCTGCTGCTTCTAGCTTATTATTAGTCTCGGTGGCGGTTGGGGGTGGGCGGGGGGGTCAAAAGCCGCGGCGAGCGGCCCATCTTCGTCCGCAGCCCTTTATTCTTCTACTCTAGTCCGACTCTTTTGCGGAAGCAAGATTCTTACGTCCCCAGACACGTCCCGAATGAAAGACTCTCTAGCGAAATCCAGATTGAAAAAAAAAAAAAAATCAAAAATTGAAACCGGACAAATTTAAAAGGGAAATTACACAAATTAAAGACACCGAAAAGCGGGAAGGGAGGGTTCGGGGCGATGAAGCTACCGAAAGACTCCTGCTGCTTCTAGATTATTATTAGTCTCGGTGGCGGTTGGGGGTGGGTGGGGGGGCCAACCGCCGCGGCGAGCGGCCCATCTTCGTCCGCAGCCCTTTATTCTTCTACTCTAGTCCGACTCTTTTGCGGAAGCAAGATTCTTACGTCCCCAGACACGTCCCGAATGAAAGACTCTCTAGCGAAATCCAGATTGAAAAAAAAAAAAAAAATCAAAAATTGAAACCGGACAAATTTAAAAGGGAAATTACACAAATTAAAGACACCGAAAAGCGGGAAGGGAGGGCTCGGGGCGATGAAGCTACCGAAAGACTCCTGCTGCTTCTAGCTTATTATTAGTCTCGGTGGCGGTTGGGGGTGGGCGGTGGGGTCAACCGCCGCGGCGAGCGGCCCATCTTCGTCCGCAGCCCTTTATTCTTCTACTCTAGTCCGACTCTTTTGCGGAAGCAAGATTCTTACGTCCCCAGACACGTCCCGAATGAAAGACTCTCTAGCGAAATCCAGATTGAAAAAAAAAAAAAATCAAAAATTGAAACCGGACAAATTTAAAAGGGAAATTACACAAATTAAAGACACCGAAAAGCGGGAAGGGAGGGCTCGGGGCGAGGAGGATGGCCGCCCAGGGAAACCCAGCAAATGCTTTTGAGTTTTAGTGCAGTCCCTGGGGGAAGACACTTGAACCAAACCGTCCCGCTTTCCGATGCCGAAAATTTATTTTCATTTAACATTATGTACATTTCCAATCACAATTGGTTACCCAATTTTTCTGGGCGAACCGGGTCTTTACACTTTTAATACTTAAAAAAACAATAATGAAGTAATATAAATGATGTATGACAATAAATGCACCAATATTTAAACATCCAAAGATAATAAGCCATGTGAACATGCACAGATGGCACCCA
Organism: Maratus speciosus; assembly: GCA_963932465.1. NCBI lineage: Eukaryota > Metazoa > Arthropoda > Arachnida > Araneae > Salticidae > Maratus > Maratus speciosus. The sequence continues at coordinate 491,952,400 of OZ010789.1, forward strand.
GATCCACAATAAAACACAATAATGAAATAATAAAATATAAATGATGAATGATGTATGACAATAAATGCACCAATATTTAAACATCCAAATATACATAAGCCATATGAACATCCGCAGATGGCACCCAGATCCACAACGAAACACAATAATGAAATGATAAAATATAAATGATGAATGATGTATGACAATAAATGCACCAATATTTAAACATCCAAAGATACCTAAGCCATGTGAACATCCGCAGATGGCACCCAGATCCACAACGCCAGGGAATGAAACACACATATGAATTGGGTTACACTTAATTTCAATTATGCCCTAATAAATACAGTTTTCAAAAAACCATAGGACTCAATACAATTTTAATTAGAATGAGGTTCCTGCCTGGTACATCTGAGAGCAGTCCTCCCCTCAGTAGGGGAGTGGATTAGAGAAAAAGTGTTCGTTATTTTCTAGGAACTTCATGCATTCGCAAATCCGATTTAGTAGTAGCGGCCTATCCAACAGGTAGACCAGCCAATCTTTTAGTGACATGTTTTGCGGCTTTTTAACATGATAGTGTGACGTGAGTGTGCAGTCTAATATGTAATGTAATGAATTTGCCAGTGAACCACAGATGCATAATGGTGAGTCCCTTTTGTTTATTGTATATAAGTGTTCTTGAAATGGTCCGTGGTTTGTCAAGAATATGTACAAGTATCTATTATGAATAAAAAAGCGGGATGAGACTTCTGGGACGAAGTCTATTGTATAGCGACCCACCGCTGCTGTGATCCAACGCTGCTGAGGGCTCGGGGCGATGAAGCTACCGAAAGACTCCTGCTGCTTCTAGCTTATTATTAGTCTCGGTGGCGGTTGGGGGTGGGCGGGGGGGTCAACCGCCGCGGCGAGCGGCCCATCTTCGTCCGCAGCCCTTTATTCTTCTACTCTAGTCCGACTCTTTTGCGGAAGCAAGATTCTTACGTCCCCAGACACGTCCCGAATGAAAGACTCTCTAGCGAAATCCAGATTGAAAAAAAAAAAAAAATCAAAAATTGAAACCGGACAAATTTAAAAGGGAAATTACACAAATTAAAGACACCGAAAAGCGGGAAGGGAGGGCTCGGGGCGATGAAGCTACCGAAAGACTCCTGCTGCTTCTAGCTTATTATTAGTCTCGGTGGCGGTTGGGGGTTGGCGGGGGGGTCAACCGCCGCGGCGAGCGGCCAATCTTCGTCCGCAGCCCTTTATTCTTCTACTCTAGTCCGACTCTTTTGCGGAAGCAAGATTCTTACGTCCCCAGACACGTCCCGAATGAAAGACTCTCTAGCGAAATCCAGATTGAAAAAAAAAAAAAATCAAAAATTGAAACCGGACAAATTTAAAAGGGAAATTACACAAACGGTGTAAAACGACCTTTATTATAAAAAAAAACTTAATCGAAGTACAGAATACAAATGAGAAATGTTACACCTCAATAGCGAATGCTCAAAATTTGCCGCGTCAGCCGTGATGTATGCTTGACATCGGAGCCACATGGAATCGCTAACACGTTCCAATTAGCCAGGAATCTCCTGGGCACGCGCCTCCGCTTCAGCGATCCGTGCCATGAGGTCCATGGTCGATGAAACAAGTGTCTCGTACACAAGTGACTTCAGATATGACCAGAGGTGGAAATCCAGGGGTTTAGGTCTATGACATCCCGTTGACCTTGGTACAGGGCCAATTGGAACGTGTTCGAAATTCCATACGGGGCGACGCCGATGTGAAGCATGTATCACGGCTAATAGGGCACATTTTGAGCATTTGTTATGGACGGTAACATTTTTCATTTGTATTTTGTACTTAGATTAAGTTTTTTGTAAAATATAGGTATTTTTACACCGTTTTTTATTTTTTCTTTGCGACACGGTCACGAAGCAATTGCATCGTCAGGATCGCGTTTACGACCCCCAGTTCCTGTGTAATTCTTTCTCCTCATGACCTGACAATCCCACACGTGCCGTTTGGACATTACCTTTTTAACCACCCTGTATATATATTGTGTACTGTAGAATAAATTGTTAATAAAATGTAATTTTTTAGGCAGTAAAGCACGAATAAAAACTAAACGTCTTTGAAACTATAATTTTAAAAGATAAAAATTCTGTAAAGTATTGGAGTAAAAGCTTTGTTATCTAGATATTAACTATTTATTCTGTTTCGAAAGAATTACATTTTATTCTCATAAAGAAAACTTCTCCCACGCAAACGGACGCCGTTAATTTAACGAAATTCTTCCGACAATCATAAGAAACTATCTTTAAATCACGGATTGTAGTTTTCTTAGCTTTAAGAAACAATTCTAAAGTTAAAAACAATTAAAGTTACGAAAACCCATCCATTTTTCCATTATTGTAATAATTAGTCATCGCCCCGAGCCCTCCCTTCCCGCTTTTCGGTGTCTTTAGTTTGTGTAATTTCTCTTTTAAATTTGTCCGGTTTCAATTTTTGATTTTTTTTTTTTTTTCAATCTGGCTTTCGCTAGAGAGTCTTTCATTCGGGACGTGGCTGGGCTCCTGGGAATCTTGCTTCCGCAAAAGAGTGGGACTAGAGTAGAAGAATAAAGGGCTGCGGACGAAGATGGGCCGTTCGCCGCGGCGGTTGGCGAAGATGAAGTCTCGGTGGCGGTTGGGGGTGGGCGGGGGGGTCAACCGCCGCGGCGAGCGGCCCATCTTCGTCCGCAGCCCTTTATTCTTCTACTCTAGTCCGACTCTTTTGCGGAAGCAAGATTCTTACGTCCCCAGACACGTCCCTAATGAAAGACTCTCTAGCGAAATCCAGATTGAAAAAAAAAAAAAATCAAAAATTGAAACCGGACAAATTTAAAAGGGAAATTACACAAATTAAAGACACCGAAAAGCGGGAAGGGAGGGCTCGGGGCGATGAAGCTACCGAAAGACTCCTGCTGCTTCTAGCTTATTATTAGTCTCGGTGGCGGTTGGGGGTGGGCGGGGGGGTCAACCGCCGCGGCGAGCGGCCCATCTTCGTCCGCAGCCCTTTATTCTTCTACTCTAGTCCGACTCTTTTGCGGAAGCAAGATTCTTACGTCCCCAGACACGTCCCGAATGAAAGACTCTCTAGCGAAATCCAGATTGAAAAAAAAAAAAATCAAAAATTGAAACCGGACAAATTTAAAAGGGAAATTACACAAATTAAAGACACCGAAAAGCGGGAAGGGAGGGCTCGGGGCGATGAAGCTACCGAAAGACTCCTGCTGCTTCTAGCTTATTATTAGTCTCGGTGGCGGTTGGGGGTGGGCGGGGGGGTCAACCGCCGCGGCGAGCGGCCCATCTTCGTCCGCAGCCCTTTATTCTTCTACTCTAGTCCGACTCTTTTGCGGAAGCAAGATTCTTACGTCCCCAGACACGTCCCGAATGAAAGACTCTCTAGCGAAATCCAGATTGAAAAAAAAAAAAAAAATCAAAAATTGAAACCGGACAAATTTAAAAGGGAAATGACACAAACGGTGTAAAACGACCTTTATTATAAAAAAAAACTTAATCGAAGTACAGAATACAAATGAGAAATGTTACACCTCAATAGCGAATGCTCAAAATTTGCCGCGTCAGCCGTGATGTATGCTTGACATCGGAGCCACATGGAATCGCTAACACGTTCCAATTAGCCAGGAATCTCCTGGGCACGCGCCTTCGCTTCAGCGATCCGTGCCATGAGGTCCATGGTCGATGAAACAAGTGTCTCGTACACAAGAGACTTCAGATATGACCAGAGGTAGAAATCCAGGGGTTTAGGTCTATGACATCCCGTTGACCTTGGTACAGGGCCAATTGGAACGTGTTCGAAATTCCATACGGGGCGACGCCGATGTGAAGCATGTATCACGGCTAATAGGGCACATTTTGAGCATTTGTTATGGACGGTAACATTTTTCATTTGTATTTTGTACTTAGATTAAGTTTTTTGTAAAATATAGGTATTTTTACACCGTTTTTTATTTTTTCTTTGCGACACGGTCACGAAGCAATTGCATCGTCAGGATCGCGTTTACGACCCCCAGTTCCTGTGTAATTCTTTCTCCTCATGACCTGACAATCCCACACGTGCCGTTTGGACATTACCTTTTTAACCACCCTGTATATATATTGTGTACTGTAGAATAAATTGTTAATAAAATGTAATTTTTTAGGCAGTAAAGCACGAATAAAAACTAAACGTCTTTGAAACTATAATTTTAAAAGATAAAAATTCTGTAAAGTATTGGAGTAAAAGCTTTGTTATCTAGATATTAACTATTTATTCTGTTTCGAAAGAATTACATTTTATTCTCATAAAGAAAACTTCTCCCACGCAAACGGACGCCGTTAATTTAACGAAATTCTTCCGACAATCATAAGAAACTATCTTTAAATCACGGATTGTAGTTTTCTTAGCTTTAAGAAACAATTCTAAAGTTAAAAACAATTAAAGTTACGAAAACCCATCCATTTTTCCATTATTGTAATAATTAGTCATCGCCCCGAGCCCTCCCTTACCGCTTTTCGGTGTCTTTAGTTTGTGTAATTTCTCTTTTAAATTTGTCCGGTTTCAATTTTTGATTTTTTTTTTTTTTTTCAATCTGGCTTTCGCTAGAGAGTCTTTCATTCGGGACGTGGCTGGGCTCCTGGGAATCTTGCTTCCGCAAAAGAGTGGGACTAGAGTAGAAGAATAAAGGGCTGCGGACGAAGATGGGCCGCTCGCCGCGGCGGTTGGCGAAGATGAAGTCTCGGTGGCGGTTGGGGGTGGGCGGGGGGGTCAACCGCCGCGGCGAGCGGCCCATCTTCGTCCGCAGCCCTTTATTCTTCTACTCTAGTCCGACTCTTTTGCGGAAGCAAAATTCTTACGTCCCCAGACACGTCCCGAATGAAAGACTCTCTAGCGAAATCCAGATTGAAAAAAAAAAAAAAAATCAAAAATTGAAACCGGACAAATTTAAAAGGGAAATTACACAAATTAAAGACACCGAAAAGCGGGAAGGGAGGGCTCGGGGCGATGAAGCTACCGAAAGACTCCTGCTGCTTCTAGCTTATTATTAGTCTCGGTGGCGGTTGGGGGTGGGCGGGGGGGTCAACCGCCGCGGCGAGCGGCCCATCTTCGTCCGCAGCCCTTTATTCTTCTACTCTAGTCCGACTCTTTTGCGGAAGCAAGATTCTTACGTCCCCAGACACGTCCCGAATGAAAGACTCTCTAGCGAAATCCAGATTGAAAAAAAAAAAAAAAAATCAAAAATTGAAACCGGACAAATTTAAAAGGGAAATGACACAAACGGTGTAAAACGACCTTTATTATAAAAAAAAAACTTAATCGAAGTACAGAATACAAATGAGAAATGTTACACCTCAATAGCGAATGCTCAAAATTTGCCGCGTCAGCCGTGATGTATGCTTGACATCGGAGCCACATGGAATCGCTAACACGTTCCAATTAGCCAGGAATCTCCTGGGCACGCGCCTTCGCTTCAGCGATCCGTGCCATGAGGTCCATGGTCGATGAAACAAGTGTCTCGTACACAAGAGACTTCAGATATGACCAGAGGTAGAAATCCAGGGGTTTAGGTCTATGACATCCCGTTGACCTTGGTACAGGGCCAATTGGAACGTGTTCGAAATTCCATACGGGGCGACGCCGATGTGAAGCATGTATCACGGCTAATAGGGCACATTTTGAGCATTTGTTATGGACGGTAACATTTTTCATTTGTATTTTGTACTTAGATTAAGTTTTTTGTAAAATATAGGTATTTTTACACCGTTTTTTATTTTTTCTTTGCGACACGGTCACGAAGCAATTGCATCGTCAGGATCGCGTTTACGACCCCCAGTTCCTGTGTAATTCTTTCTCCTCATGACCTGACAATCCCACACGTGCCGTTTGGACATTACCTTTTTAACCACCCTGTATATATATTGTGTACTGTAGAATAAATTGTTAATAAAATGTAATTTTTTAGGCAGTAAAGCACGAATAAAAACTAAACGTCTTTGAAACTATAATTTTAAAAGATAAAAATTCTGTAAAGTATTGGAGTAAAAGCTTTGTTATCTAGATATTAACTATTTATTCTGTTTCGAAAGAATTACATTTTATTCTCATAAAGAAAACTTCTCCCACGCAAACGGACGCCGTTAATTTAACGAAATTCTTCCGACAATCATAAGAAACTATCTTTAAATCACGGATTGTAGTTTTCTTAGCTTTAAGAAACAATTCTAAAGTTAAAAACAATTAAAGTTACGAAAACCCATCCATTTTTCCATTATTGTAATAATTAGTCATCGCCCCGAGCCCTCCCTTACCGCTTTTCGGTGTCTTTAGTTTGTGTAATTTCTCTTTTAAATTTGTCCGGTTTCAATTTTTGATTTTTTTTTTTTTTTTCAATCTGGCTTTCGCTAGAGAGTCTTTCATTCGGGACGTGGCTGGGCTCCTGGGAATCTTGCTTCCGCAAAAGAGTGGGACTAGAGTAGAAGAATAAAGGGCTGCGGACGAAGATGGGCCGCTCGCCGCGGCGGTTGGCGAAGATGAAGTCTCGGTGGCGGTTGGGGGTGGGCGGGGGGGTCAACCGCCGCGGCGAGCGGCCCATCTTCGTCCGCAGCCCTTTATTCTTCTACTCTAGTCCGACTCTTTTGCGGAAGCAAAATTCTTACGTCCCCAGACACGTCCCGAATGAAAGACTCTCTAGCGAAATCCAGATTGAAAAAAAAAAAAAAAATCAAAAATTGAAACCGGACAAATTTAAAAGGGAAATTACACAAATTAAAGACACCGAAAAGCGGGAAGGGAGGGCTCGGGGCGATGAAGCTACCGAAAGACTCCTGCTGCTTCTAGCTTATTATTAGTCTCGGTGGCGGTTGGGGGTGGGCGGGGGGGTCAACCGCCGCGGCGAGCGGCCCATCTTCGTCCGCAGCCCTTTATTCTTCTACTCTAGTCCGACTCTTTTGCGGAAGCAAGATTCTTACGTCCCCAGACACGTCCCGAATGAAAGACTCTCTAGCGAAATCCAGATTGAAAAAAAAAAAAAAATCAAAAATTGAAACCGGACAAATTTAAAAGGGAAATTACACAAATTAAAGACACCGAAAAGCGGGAAGGGAGGGCTCGGGGCGATGAAGCTACCGAAAGACTCCTGCTGCTTCTAGCTTATTATTAGTCTCGGTAGCGGTTGGGGGTGGGCGGGGGGGTCAACCGCCGCGGCGAGCGGCCCATCTTCGTCCGCAGCCCTTTATTCTTCTACTCTAGTCCGACTCTTTTGCGGAAGCAAGATTCTTACGTCCCCAGACACGTCCCGAATGAAAGACTCTCTAGCGAAATCCAGATTGAAAAAAAAAAAATCAAAAATTGAAACCGGACAAATTTAAAAGGGAAATTACACAAATTAAAGACACCGAAAAGCGGGAAGGGAGGGCTCGGGGCGATGAAGCTACCGAAAGACTCCTGCTGCTTCTAGCTTATTATTAGTCTCGGTGGCGGTTGGGGGTGGGCGGGGGGGGGTCAACCGCCGCGGCGAGCGGCCCATCTTCGTCCGCAGCCCTTTATTCTTCTACTCTAGTCCGACTCTTTTGCGGAAGCAAGATTCTTACGTCCCCAGACACGTCCCGAATGAAAGACTCTCTAGCGAAATCCAGATTGAAAAAAAAAAAAAAAAATCAAAAATTGAAACCGGACAAATTTAAAAGGGAAATGACACAAACGGTGTAAAACGACCTTTATTATAAAAAAAAACTTAATCGAAGTACAGAATACAAATGAGAAATGTTACACCTCAATAGCGAATGCTCAAAATTTGCCGCGTCAGCCGTGATGTATGCTTGACATCGGAGCCACATGGAATCGCTAACACGTTCCAATTAGCCAGGAATCTCCTGGGCACGCGCCTCCGCTTCAGCGATCCGTGCCATGAGGTCCATGGTCGATGAAACAAGTGTCTCGTACACAAGAGACTTCAGATATGACCAGAGGTGGAAATCCAGGGGTTTAGGTCTATGACATCCCGTTGACCTTGGTACAGGGCCAATTGGAACGTGTTCGAAATTCCATACGGGGCGACGCCGATGTGAAGCATGTATCACGGCTAATAGGGCACATTTTGAGCATTTGTTATGGACGGTAACATTTTTCATTTGTATTTTGTACTTAGATTAAGTTTTTTGTAAAATATAGGTATTTTTACACCGTTTTTTATTTTTTCTTTGCGACACGGTCACGAAGCAATTGCATCGTCAGGATCGCGTTTACGACCCCCAGTTCCTGTGTAATTCTTTCTCCTCATGACCTGACAATCCCACACGTGCCGTTTGGACATTACCTTTTTAACCACCCTGTATATATATTGTGTACTGTAGAATAAATTGTTAATAAAATGTAATTTTTTAGGCAGTAAAGCAAGAATAAAAACTAAACGTCTTTGAAACTATAATTTTAAAAGATAAAAATTCTGTAAAGTATTGGAGTAAAAGCTTTGTTATCTAGATATTAACTATTTATTCTGTTTCGAAAGAATTACATTTTATTCTCATAAAGAAAACTTCTCCCACGCAAACGGACGCCGTTAATTTAACGAAATTCTTCCGACAATCATAAGAAACTATCTTTAAATCACGGATTGTAGTTTTCTTAGCTTTAAGAAACAATTCTAAAGTTAAAAACAATTAAAGTTACGAAAACCCATCCATTTTTCCATTATTGTAATAATTAGTCATCGCCCCGAGCCCTCCCTTACCGCTTTTCGGTGTCTTTAGTTTGTGTAATTTCTCTTTTAAATTTGTCCGGTTTCAATTTTTGATTTTTTTTTTTTTTTTTCAATCTGGCTTTCGCTAGAGAGTCTTTCATTCGGGACGTGGCTGGGCTCCTGGGAATCTTGCTTCCGCAAAAGAGTGGGACTAGAGTAGAAGAATAAAGGGCTGCGGACGAAGATGGGCCGCTCGCCGCGGCGGTTGGCGAAGATGAAGTCTCGGTGGCGGTTGGGGGTGGGCGGGGGGGTCAACCGCCGCGGCGAGCGGCCCATCTTCGTCCGCAGCCCTTTATTCTTCTACTCTAGTCCGACTCTTTTGCGGAAGCAAAATTCTTACGTCCCCAGACACGTCCCGAATGAAAGACTCTCTAGCGAAATCCAGATTGAAAAAAAAAAAAAAAAATCAAAAATTGAAACCGGACAAATTTAAAAGGGAAATTACACAAATTAAAGACACCGAAAAGCGGGAAGGGAGGGCTCGGGGCGATGAAGCTACCGAAAGACTCCTGCTGCTTCTAGCTTATTATTAGTCTCGGTGGCGGTTGGGGGTGGGCGGGGGGGACAACCGCCGCGGCGAGCGGCCCATCTTCGTCCGCAGCCCTTTATTCTTCTACTCTAGTCCGACTCTTTTGCGGAAGCAAGATTCTTACGTCCCCAGACACGTCCCGAATGAAAGACTCTCTAGCGAAATCCAGATTGAAAAAAAAAAAAAAATCAAAAATTGAAACCGGACAAATTTAAAAGGGAAATTACACAAATTAAAGACACCGAAAAGCGGGAAGGGAGGGCTCGGGGCGATGAAGCTACCGAAAGACTCCTGCTGCTTCTAGCTTATTATTAGTCTCGGTGGCGGTTGGGGGTGGGCGGGGGGGTCAACCGCCGCGGCGAGCGGCCCATCTTCGTCCGCAGCCCTTTATTCTTCTACTCTAGTCCGACTCTTTTGCGGAAGCAAGATTCTTACGTCCCCAGACACGTCCCGAATGAAAGACTCTCTAGCGAAATCCAGATTGAAAAAAAAAAAAAAATCAAAAATTGAAACCGGACAAATTTAAAAGGGAAATTACACAAATTAAAGACACCGAAAAGCGGGAAGGGAGGGCTCGGGGCGATGAAGCTACCGAAAGACTCCTGCTGCTTCTAGCTTATTATTAGTCTCGGTGGCGGTTGGGGGTGGGCGGGGGGGTCAACCGCCGCGGCGAGCGGCCCATCTTCGTCCGCAGCCCTTTATTCTTCTACTCTAGTCCGACTCTTTTGCGGAAGCAAGATTCTTACGTCCCCAGACACGTCCCGAATGAAAGACTCTCTAGCGAAATCCAGATTGAAAAAAAAAAAATCAAAAATTGAAACCGGACAAATTTAAAAGGGAAATTACACAAATTAAAGACACCGAAAAGCGGGAAGGGAGGGCTCGGGGCGATGAAGCTACCGAAAGACTCCTGCTGCTTCTAGCTTATTATTAGTCTCGGTGGCGGTTGGGGGTGGGCGGGGGGGGGTCAACCGCCGCGGCGAGCGGCCCATCTTCGTCCGCAGCCCTTTATTCTTCTACTCTAGTCCGACTCTTTTGCGGAAGCAAGATTCTTACGTCCCCAGACACGTCCCGAATGAAAGACTCTCTAGCGAAATCCAGATTGAAAAAAAAAAAAAAAAATCAAAAATTGAAACCGGACAAATTTAAAAGGGAAATGACACAAACGGTGTAAAACGACCTTTATTATAAAAAAAAACTTAATCGAAGTACAGAATACAAATGAGAAATGTTACACCTCAATAGCGAATGCTCAAAATTTGCCGCGTCAGCCGTGATGTATGCTTGACATCGGAGCCACATGGAATCGCTAACACGTTCCAATTAGCCAGGAATCTCCTGGGCACGCGCCTCCGCTTCAGCGATCCGTGCCATGAGGTCCATGGTCGATGAAACAAGTGTCTCGTACACAAGAGACTTCAGATATGACCAGAGGTGGAAATCCAGGGGTTTAGGTCTATGACATCCCGTTGACCTTGGTACAGGGCCAATTGGAACGTGTTCGAAATTCCATACGGGGCGACGCCGATGTGAAGCATGTATCACGGCTAATAGGGCACATTTTGAGCATTTGTTATGGACGGTAACATTTTTCATTTGTATTTTGTACTTAGATTAAGTTTTTTGTAAAATATAGGTATTTTTACACCGTTTTTTATTTTTTCTTTGCGACACGGTCACGAAGCAATTGCATCGTCAGGATCGCGTTTACGACCCCCAGTTCCTGTGTAATTCTTTCTCCTCATGACCTGACAATCCCACACGTGCCGTTTGGACATTACCTTTTTAACCACCCTGTATATATATTGTGTACTGTAGAATAAATTGTTAATAAAATGTAATTTTTTAGGCAGTAAAGCAAGAATAAAAACTAAACGTCTTTGAAACTATAATTTTAAAAGATAAAAATTCTGTAAAGTATTGGAGTAAAAGCTTTGTTATCTAGATATTAACTATTTATTCTGTTTCGAAAGAATTACATTTTATTCTCATAAAGAAAACTTCTCCCACGCAAACGGACGCCGTTAATTTAACGAAATTCTTCCGACAATCATAAGAAACTATCTTTAAATCACGGATTGTAGTTTTCTTAGCTTTAAGAAACAATTCTAAAGTTAAAAACAATTAAAGTTACGAAAACCCATCCATTTTTCCATTATTGTAATAATTAGTCATCGCCCCGAGTCCTCCCTTCCCGCTTTTCGGTGTCTTTAGTTTGTGTAATTTCTCTTTTAAATTTGTCCGGTTTCAATTTTTGATTTTTTTTTTTTTTTTTCAATCTGGCTTTCGCTAGAGAGTCTTTCATTCGGGACGTGGCTGGGCTCCTGGGAATCTTGCTTCCGCAAAAGAGTGGGACTAGAGTAGAAGAATAAAGGGCTGCGGACGAAGATGGGCCGCTCGCCGCGGCGGTTGGCGAAGATGAAGTCTCGGTGGCGGTTGGGGGTGGGCGGGGGGGTCAACCGCCGCGGCGAGCGGCCCATCTTCGTCCGCAGCCCTTTATTCTTCTACTCTAGTCCGACTCTTTTGCGGAAGCAAGATTCTTACGTCCCCAGACACGTCCCGAATGAAAGACTCTCTAGCGAAATCCAGATTGAAAAAAAAAAAAAAATCAAAAATTGAAACCGGACAAATTTAAAAGGGAAATTACACAAATTAAAGACACCGAAAAGCGGGAAGGGAGGGCTCGGGGCGATGAAGCTACCGAAAGACTCCTGCTGCTTCTAGCTTATTATTAGTCTCGGTGGCGGTTGGGGGTGGGCGGGGGGGTCAACCGCCGCGGCGAGCGGCCCATCTTCGTCCGCAGCCCTTTATTCTTCTACTCTAGTCCGACTCTTTTGCGGAAGCAAGATTCTTACGTCCCCAGACACGTCCCGAATGAAAGACTCTCTAGCGAAATCCAGATTGAAAAAAAAAAAAAAATCAAAAATTGAAACCGGACAAATTTAAAAGGGAAATTACACAAATTAAAGACACCGAAAAGCGGGAAGGTAGGGCTCGGGGCGATGAAGCTACCGAAAGACTCCTGCTGCTTCTAGCTTATTATTAGTCTCGGTAGCGGTTGGGGGTGGGCGGGGGGGTCAACCGCCGCGGCGAGCGGCCCATCTTCGTCCGCAGCCCTTTATTCTTCTACTCTAGTCCGACTCTTTTGCGGAAGCAAGATTCTTACGTCCCCAGACACGTCCCGAATGAAAGACTCTCTAGCGAAATCCAGATTGAAAAAAAAAAAATCAAAAATTGAAACCGGACAAATTTAAAAGGGAAATTACACAAATTAAAGACACCGAAAAGCGGGAAGGGAGGGCTCGGGGCGATGAAGCTACCGAAAGACTCCTGCTGCTTCTAGCTTATTATTAGTCTCGGTGGCGGTTGGGGGTGGGCGGGGGGGGGTCAACCGCCGCGGCGAGCGGCCCATCTTCGTCCGCAGCCCTTTATTCTTCTACTCTAGTCCGACTCTTTTGCGGAAGCAAGATTCTTACGTCCCCAGACACGTCCCGAATGAAAGACTCTCTAGCGAAATCCAGATTGAAAAAAAAAAAAAAAAATCAAAAATTGAAACCGGACAAATTTAAAAGGGAAATGACACAAACGGTGTAAAACGACCTTTATTATAAAAAAAAACTTAATCGAAGTACAGAATACAAATGAGAAATGTTACACCTCAATAGCGAATGCTCAAAATTTGCCGCGTCAGCCGTGATGTATGCTTGACATCGGAGCCACATGGAATCGCTAACACGTTCCAATTAGCCAGGAATCTCCTGGGCACGCGCCTCCGCTTCAGCGATCCGTGCCATGAGGTCCATGGTCGATGAAACAAGTGTCTCGTACACAAGAGACTTCAGATATGACCAGAGGTGGAAATCCAGGGGTTTAGGTCTATGACATCCCGTTGACCTTGGTACAGGGCCAATTGGAACGTGTTCGAAATTCCATACGGGGCGACGCCGATGTGAAGCATGTATCACGGCTAATAGGGCACATTTTGAGCATTTGTTATGGACGGTAACATTTTTCATTTGTATTTTGTACTTAGATTAAGTTTTTTGTAAAATATAGGTATTTTTACACCGTTTTTTATTTTTTCTTTGCGACACGGTCACGAAGCAATTGCATCGTCAGGATCGCGTTTACGACCCCCAGTTCCTGTGTAATTCTTTCTCCTCATGACCTGACAATCCCACACGTGCCGTTTGGACATTACCTTTTTAACCACCCTGTATATATATTGTGTACTGTAGAATAAATTGTTAATAAAATGTAATTTTTTAGGCAGTAAAGCACGAATAAAAACTAAACGTCTTTGAAACTATAATTTTAAAAGATAAAAATTCTGTAAAGTATTGGAGTAAAAGCTTTGTTATCTAGATATTAACTATTTATTCTGTTTCGAAAGAATTACATTTTATTCTCATAAAGAAAACTTCTCCCACGCAAACGGACGCCGTTAATTTAACGAAATTCTTCCGACAATCATAAGAAACTATCTTTAAATCACGGATTGTAGTTTTCTTAGCTTTAAGAAACAATTCTAAAGTTAAAAACAATTAAAGTTACGAAAACCCATCCATTTTTCCATTATTGTAATAATTAGTCATCGCCCCGAGTCCTCCCTTCCCGCTTTTCGGTGTCTTTAGTTTGTGTAATTTCTCTTTTAAATTTGTCCGGTTTCAATTTTTGATTTTTTTTTTTTTTTCAATCTGGCTTTCGCTAGAGAGTCTTTCATTCGGGACGTGGCTGGTCTCCTGGGAATCTTGCTTCCGCAAAAGAGTCGGAGTAGAGTAGAAGAATAAAGGGTTGCGGACGAAGATGGGCCGCTCGCCGCGGCGGTTGGCGAAGATGAAGTCTCGGTGGCGGTTGGGGGTGGGCGGGGGGGTCAACCGCCGCGGCGAGCGGCCCATCTTCGTCCGCAGCCCTTTATTCTTCTACTCTAGTCCGACTCTTTTGCGGAAGCAAGATTCTTACGTCCCCAGACACGTCCCGAATGAAAGACTCTCTAGCGAAATCCAGATTGAAAAAAAAAAAAAAATCAAAAATTGAAACCGGACAAATTTAAAAGGGAAATTACACAAATTAAAGACACCGAAAAGCGGGAAGGGAGGGCTCGGGGCGATGAAGCTACCGAAAGACTCCTGCTGCTTCTAGCTTATTATTAGTCTCGGTGGCGGTTGGGGGTAGGCGGGGGGGTCAACCGCCGCGGCGAGCGGCCCATCTTCGTCCGCAGCCCTTTATTCTTCTACTCTAGTCCGACTCTTTTGCGGAAGCAAGATTCTTACGTCCCCAGACACGTCCCGAATGAAAGACTCTCTAGCGAAATCCAGATTGAAAAAAAAAAAAAAAATCAAAAATTGAAACCGGACAAATTTAAAAGGGAAATTACACAAATTAAAGACACCGAAAAGCGGGAAGGGAGGGCTCGGGGCGATGAAGCTACCGAAAGACTCCTGCTGCTTCTAGCTTATTATTAGTCTCGGTGGCGGTTGGGGGTGGGCGGGGGGGTCAACAGCCGCGGCGAGCGGCCCATCTTCGTCCGCAGCCCTTTATTCTTCTACTCTAGTCCGACTCTTTTGCGGAAGCAAGATTCTTACGTCCCCAGACACGTCCCGAATGAAAGACTCTCTAGCGAAATCCAGATTGAAAAAAAAAAAAAAAATCAAAAATTGAAACCGGACAAATTTAAAAGGGAAATGACACAAACGGTGTAAAACGACCTTTATTATAAAAAAAAACTTAATCGAAGTACAGAATACAAATGAGAAATGTTACACCTCAATAGCGAATGCTCAAAATTTGCCGCGTCAGCCGTGATGTATGCTTGACATCGGAGCCACATGGAATCGCTAACACGTTCCAATTAGCCAGGAATCTCCTGGGCAGGCGCCTCCGCTTCAGCGATCCGTGCCATGAGGTCCATGGTCGATGAAACAAGTGTCTCGTACACAAGAGACTTCAGATATGACCAGAGGTAGAAATCCAGGGGTTTAGGTCTATGACATCCCGTTGACCTTGGTACAGGGCCAATTGGAACGTGTTCGAAATTCCATACGGGGCGACGCCGATGTGAAGCATGTATCACGGCTAATAGGGCACATTTTGAGCATTTGTTATGGACGGTAACATTTTTCATTTGTATTTTGTACTTAGATTAAGTTTTTTGTAAAATATAGGTATTTTTACACCGTTTTTTATTTTTTCTTTGCGACACGGTCACGAAGCAATTGCATCGTCAGGATCGCGTTTACGACCCCCAGTTCCTGTGTAATTCTTTCTCCTCATGACCTGACAATCCCACACGTGCCGTTTGGACATTACCTTTTTAACCACCCTGTATATATATTGTGTACTGTAGAATAAATTGTTAATAAAATGTAATTTTTTAGGCAGTAAAGCACGAATAAAAACTAAACGTCTTTGAAACTATAATTTTAAAAGATAAAAATTCTGTAAAGTATTGGAGTAAAAGCTTTGTTATCTAGATATTAACTATTTATTCTGTTTCGAAAGAATTACATTTTATTCTCATAAAGAAAACTTCTCCCACGCAAACGGACGCCGTTAATTTAACGAAATTCTTCCGACAATCATAAGAAACTATCTTTAAATCACGGATTGTAGTTTTCTTAGCTTTAAGAAACAATTCTAAAGTTAAAAACAATTAAAGTTACGAAAACCCATCCATTTTTCCATTATTGTAATAATTAGTCATCGCCCCGAGTCCTCCCTTCCCGCTTTTCGGTGTCTTTAGTTTGTGTAATTTCTCTTTTAAATTTGTCCGGTTTCAATTTTTGATTTTTTTTTTTTTTTTTCAATCTGGCTTTCGCTAGAGAGTCTTTCATTCGGGACGTGGCTGGGCTCCTGGGAATCTTGCTTCCGCAAAAGAGTGGGACTAGAGTAGAAGAATAAAGGGCTGCGGACGAAGATGGGCCGCTCGCCGCGGCGGTTGGCGAAGATGAAGTCTCGGTGGCGGTTGGGGGTGGGCGGGGGGGTCAACCGCCGCGGCGAGCGGCCCATCTTCGTCCGCAGCCCTTTATTCTTCTACTCTAGTCCGACTCTTTTGCGGAAGCAAGATTCTTACGTCCCCAGACACGTCCCGAATGAAAGACTCTCTAGCGAAATCCAGATTGAAAAAAAAAAAAAATCAAAAATTGAAACCGGACAAATTTAAAAGGGAAATTACACAAATTAAAGACACCGAAAAGCGGGAAGGGAGGGCTCGGGGCGATGAAGCTACCGAAAGACTCCTGCTGCTTCTAGCTTATTATTAGTCTCGGTGGCGGTTGGGGGTGGGCGGGGGGGTCAACCGCCGCGGCGAGCGGCCCATCTTCGTCCGCAGCCCTTTATTCTTCTACTCTAGTCCGACTCTTTTGCGGAAGCAAGATTCTTACGTCCCCAGACACGTCCCGAATGAAAGACTCTCTAGCGAAATCCAGATTGAAAAAAAAAAAATCAAAAATTGAAACCGGACAAATTTAAAAGGGAAATTACACAAATTAAAGACACCGAAAAGCGGGAAGGGAGGGCTCGGGGCGAGGATGGCCGCCCAGGGAAACCCAGCAAATGCTTTTGAGTTTTAGTGCAGTCCCTGGGGGAAGACACTTGAACCAAACCGTCCCGCTTTCCGATGCCGAAAATTTATTTTCATTTAACATTATGTACATTTCCAATCACAATTGGTTACCCAATTTTTCTGGTCGAACCGGGTCTTTACACTTTTAATACTTAAAAAAACAATAATGAAGTAATAAAATATAAATGATGTATGACAATAAATGCACCAATATTTAAACATCCAAAGATAATAAGCCATGTGAACATGCACAGATGGCACCCAGATCCACAACAAAACACAATAATGAAATAATAAAATATAAATGATGAATGATGTATGACAATAAATGCACCAATATTTAAACATCCAAAGATAATAAGCCATGTGAACATCCACAGATGGCACCCAGATCCACAACAAAACACAATAATGAAATAATAAAATATAAATGATGAATGATGTATGACAATAAATGCACCAATATTTAAACATCCAAGATACATAAGCCATATGAACATCCACAACAAAACACAATAATGAAATGATAAAATATAAATGATGTATGACAATAAATGCACCGATATTTAAACATCCAAAGATACCTAAGCCATGTGAATAACCGCAGATGGCACCCAGATCCACAACGCCAGGGAAAGAAACACACATATGAATTGGGTTACACTTAATTGCAATTATGCCCTAATAAATACAGTTTTCAAAAAACCATAGGACTCAATACAATTTTAATTAGAATGAGGTTCCTGCCTGGTACATCAGAGAGCAGTCCTCCCCTCAGTAGGGGAGTGGATTAGAGAAAAAGTGTTCGTTATTTTCTAGGAACTTCATGCATTCGCAAATCCGATTTAGTAGTAGCGGCCTATCCAACAGGTAGACCAGCCAATCTTTTAGTGACATGTTTTGCGGCTTTTTAACATGATAGTGTGACGTGAGTGTGCAGTCTAATATGTAATGTAATGAATTTGCCAGTGAACCACAGATGCATAATGGTGAGTCCCTTTTGTTTATTGTATATAAGTGTTCTTGAAATGGTCCGTGGTTTGTCAAGAATATGTACAAGTATCTATTATGAATAAAAAAGCGGGATGAGACTTCTGGGACGAAGTCTATTGTATAGCGACCCACCGCTGCTGTGATCCAACGCTGCTGCCACTTTTCTTGTAGTCTTCTCTGTAATTCACGTTTCAGTGTAGATGGTGGCAGTGGCAAAAATGTTGTTGGTATTGTATCATCCTCTGTTGCTGATCTAGCCAGTTGGTCGGCCAGTTCATTCCCCTGTATTCCCGAGTGGCCCCTCACCCAATTAAAAAAGTAGTTTTTATTGGAGTGTGTCAATTGTTCTATTATTTCTAGAACGAGATAGTTGTCCACATCAAATTTTGACAAGGCCATCAGGCTCGACAGACTATCCGTAGAAATTAGGAAATCTGTGTCAGCATCCTCCACTGCCCAGAGGACCGCTCTCAGGATTGCAAACAGCTCGGCCTGGAATACCGAATTGCCCGGGTCCAAACTTGTCTGCCATGAGTGAATAAGTTGATTTTCCCTGAAAACACAAAAAGCCGATGCAGTACCGGAATCCGTTTTTGAACCATCTGTGAAGATGTGGGTTTTTCCCAAAAAATTTTGAGTTGGACAGATCGTGATAGGTTCAAGTAACGAGGAAAGACGATACTTTGAACATTTGGAAGAATATAGGGGAGCAAAGTAGTTGGTTGTTGAGACTCCCAAGCGAGAAACCCGAGCAAACTCAGACTCCGCTTCCAGCTGCAAGTCTAATGGCGGGAGGCCCGTTAGAACCTGGAGAGCCACAGTGGAAGTATTTCTATATGCACGTGAAATTACCAGTAAAGCCCGCCTCTGAGCAGCCAGGAGATGTCGAGCACCGTGTGTGTACGACATACGCGGGTACCACACCGCACACGCATAAGCCAGTTGACGCTGTAGAATTGATGTGTACCAGATTTTGAAGAAATATAAGGGTAGGCGACCCGAAGAAGAAGTGAATTTGTAGATGTGTTGTGTGATTTCCGTTATTTCTTGTCTCTTGTTTACCAAGTGTGGTAAAAAGTTCAAGTGTTGATCAATTAATACCCCTAAGTATTTCATAACCTTTACCGTTTTAATGTTTTTCCCCTTTAATTTGTATAGTGGGCCTCTCTGCAATATTTTTGGTTTTCCGAATGTGACTGTTGTTGATTTTTCCTGGGATATGGTTATGTGATTTGTGTCTGCCCAATTTTGAATGAAGTTTAATGCTAGTGAGCCCCAGTGTTCTAAGTGATCACGCGATTGTCCCCAAATGACTACCAAAACATCATCTGCATACGCCACCAACTCACAGAACTCGAAAACAAATGAGACCAACAGTGTCTCCAGAAGTACCAGCCAAAGGAAGGGACCAAGGCAGGAACCCTGGGGACAACCTTTTGAAAAATAATATAACATTGTTGGGACTAGCCAGTCAACAAGAGCTCGTCTACCTGAAAGAAAGGAGGCTATGGTTTTTATAAACTGTAGAGGAATTCCCAAGCGTTGCAGAGCCAGAATTACCAGATCCCATGGAAGATTGTCAAATGCCCCCATGAAATCTAGTGAGATAAAAGAGGTATAATTATTTTTACTTTTATTTAAGTCTATGTATGATAGGGCGGTTTGAAGTGCGGTCTCCGTTGATTTTGTTTGGAGAAAGCCGTGTTGCTTGCCTGAGAGTGAGTTATTTGTTGTTATTAAATGATGAATTCGACGTAATAGTAATTTTTCAAATACCTTGCCTAAAATAGGTAATAATGTAATGGGACGGAATGAAGTATGCTGATCTATGGGCTTACCCGCCTTCCTGAAGAAGACAAGCTCGCCCACCTTCCAGGCCTCCAAAAAGTAATTAAATTCAAACGCTTTGTTAAAGAGATTTAAAAATATGTCTGGCAAACCATGAAAAAGGGCCCTGATCATCCGATGGTCTATACCATCGGGGCCAGGGGCCTTATTCGGATTGAAACTATAAATTGCGTTACGTAATTCTCTTTGTGTGAATGGCGTTTGATCGTTGGAGTTGTTTAATCTATTTGCCATAACCGGGAAGGTTGGCGCTCCCGAGGAAGCACCAAAAAGATTTTCTGTTAGGGTGAAAAGGGTGGAAGACCTGGAAGCCGGGAAAGCCGTGTCCGGGAGGTAGCTGATGAGGCTGTCCTGGAAGTCTTGGAAAGCCAGTTTTTTTGAAATACCGTAAGGATTTGTCTGTTTCTTACAGAAGTTGTCCCATGCCAAGCTTTTTTCCTTTTGTATTTGTCGTTGGTATAATGCTCTTTCTTTCTTGTAAGTTTGATAAAAAGCTGGATCAAGGTCCGAAGACTTATACTTTCGGTACAACGCTCGGACCTTATTCCTCTGCGCACGAAGACTCGGCGACCACCAAGAGAACTTTGCCTTCCTAAAGGGGGGTTTCAATTTAAATGTGGCCTTTGCCGAAATTTGTACTGATTCTTCAAATTTTTTATAAGTATAGTCTAGATCTTGTGGTGATTGTGCTGCGGCGAAGTTCAAATTAATTTTTTGAAGTGATGTTTTAGCTTTTGATAAAAATTTTGAAAGAGGAACATTTTTAGTTTTATATCTTCTCTTTGGCAAGGGGGGGATTTCCATAAGGAGTTCCGTAATGATAGGCCTGTGGTCGCCGAAAAGTTCAGGGACAACTTCCCAGCTGCCAATTTTGCTGAAGAGTGGCTGTGAACAAACGGAGAGATCTGGACGACCACTCCTAGCCCCCACCTCAAATGTTGGCAGGCAATCCGGGGAATTCAGGATTATTAAACTGTTTGCGAGCAAAAAGTCGACGAGGAGCCTCCCTCTGGCATCATCTTTCTCATAACCCCAGAGACCGTCGTGGGCGTTAAAATCTCCAAGAACCAGAGTCATTTCGCTTAGTTTACTCGAGAACCGCCAGTCCTGTAGGTCCACATCAAGATCAGCTTTCGGGGGACAGTACAGACTGCCTACTGATAGAATTAATTGTGGGAGTTCTAAATTTACAAATACGGAATGATTATTTTTAGAGGATAAGCAATGTTTTAAATTTTGATCTAGAATTAATATTTGACAATTTAGAGAACTGGAGCTGTAACAAGGGACTGTTAGGGGGAGTGCGCAAGGGCGGCCCTCCCAGATGTATGCATCCTGAAGACATGCCAGAGCGAACCCCCCGTCGATAACAAACTGAACAAAAGCTGCCGTCTTACTTTTGTTTCTTTGAAGGTTACACTGGATTACCTTAAAAGCTGGGCCGTTGATTACGCTGTTGTGCTACTGTTCTTTGGCCTTGTTTATAAGACGGGCAGCGACTGTCACCTCTATAAGACAATGACGCTAGAGCTTCTTGTTTCTTTCGCAGGTAAACGCTGCAGGATGGATCGTAAGATGGATGTTTTTCATACAGTCCAGCTTTCCTATGGTCCCCCTTGTAGTAGTCGAGCACTATTTTGCAGTTAACACACTCTTCTTTTTTTGAAGTACAATCCTTGATGTTGTGGCCTTTGCCACATTTAGCGCAGGCCTCTGGATTATGGCACATTCTTGCCGTATGCCCGATTTGCTGACAGTTAAAACACCTTTGAATGAACACGTAACGTCTAACCGTGCACCGGTTAAATCCTATGCACAATTTTCCAGCCATTAGTTGCAGTGCGTCTCTCTCCAGTAGCTGTAACACCAAGTGCGAGGTTTCCTCGCCCTCTCTACCTTTCAATACTCTTATCAGCTTATATTGCACCTTCTTCCTCAGAGCCCTTTCCAAAGCCGGATAGAGTACTTGTTTTTCATATAATTCTTGTTGCTCTTCTGAGTTGTCCTGTGAACTGTCTGCTTCTCTTTCTACGTTTTTCCGTTTTACTACTGGGGCCTCTGGGGCTCCAAAGACTATCACTCGGGCTGTTCTCGGGTTTGGTTCTTTAATATCCAGTTTTTCCGCCATATCTTCTGTTGTGCGGATTTTATCTTTCACCTGTTCTAGGTCAAATTTGTTTTTGCATGTTATTATTATTTTATTTTGTTTAGTTGTTTGGCAGTCTACTGGTGGTAATTCAGCCATATTCATAGAATTGAGAACTTTCTTTATTATTGGCATTTTTGTTTCCTTGTCTTTTGGTGTTAGTATTAGTGTCGGTTTTTCTTGTGGGAGCGGTGGAAAATTTGCCATTTCTGCATATGTTGGTCGATCATTTTCTATTGTTGTTTCACCCTCTCTATGGTCAATCGAGTCCTTTTGGTTTTCAGCCTGAAGAGTGGTAACATGTTCGACGAGTCTTTTTTCCATTTGTTCATGATTCTGTTGTATGATTTTGTTCATATCGTTGATCAATTGATCTTCTCTTTCGATTTTATCTTGTTTTGTCTGTTTGATTAACTCTTCTTGGAATTTAATTCTTTCGCTGAGTTTCGTTATTAAGTGATCTTTTTCTTCTGTCTGTTGTTTGAGCTGCTTAAGGTTTTTGATTACTGATGCCATGGTGTTCTTTATCTTTACTTCTTTGTTTGTCGCTAACTGCGTTTGTAGTTGGTGCATGAATTCTAGTACCTGATCTGCCATTTTCGACAACGTGTCTCTTTCTTGGTGTTCTTCCTTCTCAGCCTTGTCGTGTTGTCTTGCGGTTTCTTTCTCTAATTCCATCACTTTTTCCTCCAAAATCTTTCTGTATTTTTGTGCGTTTTCACTACTTCCTTTTTCGTGTTTCTTTAGATGTCTCAGCATCTGATCCATTAAAGCCGGTATCGTCATTCGTGATGCTGTTTCGGCGTCAAATGGCAGCAGTTCATCTCCCGACTGGTAATTTTTGTTTGCTCGCTGTGGTAGCTGTGTTTCTTTTTCGTTAGACTTCATCCCGTCTCCATCTGACTCTGTTATGACAGAGGAATCATTCCTTTGCGACTGCAACTCTTTTTCATTTCGCGGATCGCCCGGGTTCATTGTGAATATTTTTATAATATCAGTAGATAAAAATACTTCTGATTTTCTCTATCAGCTTATTGTGACTTTTTCGGTCCTGATTATACTGTATGCACAGCGCTTTCACTTAGTATAATTAATTATCCTTCTTTATAATTATTATATTAAATTTTACTAGATAGCTGTTTATAATGTTTTAATAATACGGATGAGGGTCCGCTAGGCCCGCGCTACATATCATTGAAAGAAAGGTATATAGAAAGTACAAAGCAAAAACCAGCAGTCGTGACTGCCGAAAATGACTAAGTGAAAATGAATGCAAAATAAATTAGGAAAAAAAAAAAAAAAAAAAAAAAAAAAAAAAAAAAAAAAAAAGGGGAGGGGGGAGGAAATTTTGAATTAATAAATGAAACAAAATAAATAAATAAAATGATAGCAATTTAAATGCCAAAAAAAGGGGGGGGGAAGTATGTGCCTCTGCCTCCCGTGCCACCGTGACCATGCACTTAAAAAAAAAAAAACCAATATTTTACATATTTAATACCAATCCAGTAACCCATAATTGACAGATTATAATTACAATTATTATTACATTCATAAGTTGATTTCAAAAATAGTCTCCATAGTTTAATTCACCTGTTATAATGCAGGAATAATATTGCACTATTTCAATATGAATCAATAGAATACTAAAGTAAATTAGTTAACAGATTTATTTATTTTACACTCTTATTGTAAAACTGATGCAAACATCTCCAACAGTAATACTGCAGTAAAAACAATGCCTTTCAATTCCCGATTTCCCACAATTGAACAAAATACGGAACTGATATTGTTAGGGCTGACTGGGTGGACCAGATAAATGGAAAACAATGCTTAATACTTTAAAAAATTAAAGTAAGTAGTACTCACCCAACGCTACTAGGGTCCCGCCGCACTTGCCTGAAAAGGAAAAATGGTGCACTAAAATGTTTATGATGAAAATGCGCCAAAAATCAGTGCAGGGACAGCCCGTGAACCAGGAATTGTGAACTTGGCTGACAACAACCCGAAAGTCATATAAAGTTTAGGAAAGTTAGGGGAAAGGTGTCGAATAGGAAGAAATGTAAAATGACTAATGGGAACATAACTGGAATACATTTAATAAATCCCTGAGGAAAAAGCGAAGAAATTAAATAATTTAAAGTAAATTATTAGTTAAGTTGCTAATTTTAAGCATAAGAAGTGAGCTAGAACAAAAAAATGGAATGGGAACAAATGTAATGCCAATGTCCAATAACTGCGAGAAAAAACCAGTGATGTATCCCAAAAAACAAAGAAGGTGCTATTGATAGGGATAATGTGTGCTGAATGTAAAAATGTTAAGTGGGATCAAAAGTGTAAATGAAACGAGATATCCCAGTGAAAAAATCAGGAGAATAACTCAAATAGTAAAAAAGTTCTCAATGTTAAGCAAGAAAATACGTGTTTGGTCCAAAAAAAAAAAAAAAAAAAAAAAAAAAAAATTAAGTGGGAACAAAACTGTCAGCAACCTCCAGCAATTTCAGGAAAAAACCAGAGATGTATCCCAAAAAACAAAAAAGTTGCTATTGTTAAGGATAATGTTTGTTGAATGTAAAATTGTTAAAAGGGAACAAGAAAGTAATTCATACGTAATATCCCAGTGAAAAAAAAAAACAGAAGAATAACTCAAATAATAATTTAAAAAAAAAAAAAAAAAAAAAAAAAAAAAAAAAAAAAGTTATTGTTAGGCTAAGAAATACATGCAAGGTCAAAAAATTTAAGAGGGATCAAAACGCTTAGCAACCTCCAGCATATTCGAGAAAAAACCAGAAATGTATCCCAAAAAACAAAAAGAAATGCTATTGTTAGGGATAATGCATGCTGAATGAGAAATTGTTAGGTGGGATCAAGAAAGTAATTCATACGTAATATCCCAGTGAAAAAATCAGAAGAATTACTGAATTAATAAAAAAGTAGTCTTTGTTAGGTAAAGAAATACGTGCAAGGTCAAAAAAATTAAGTGGGATCAACACTGTCAGCAACCTCCAGCATATTCAAGAAAAAACCAGAAAATTATCTTAAATATTGAAAAAGTTGCCATTTGTAAGGAAAATCCTTAAGAACTGGGAAAAAGTGTGAAATATGATGGGGGACTGTTAAGATTGTCAAAAATGACTCTAAAATAGAAAAAACCAAAACTCTAGCTCAACTAGCAAAAAGTAGCCATTGTTAAAGATAAGGAGGGGGGGGGGCAAAAAGTGGTGCAAAAGTTGGTGACAGTAGTAAGAATAATAGTAGATATGAAAATGTGACAATTGATGTGGCAGATACAAAGATAACAGCAATAATAACGAAGAGCCCCATTTAGCCCCTCCCCAAACGGCCCCTAATTGAGCTAGATACAAACAGAAGAGTGGAATAGACGAGGGGGGAAAAGTTCACTTAGGCGGCCCGCAGCTGACTTTGGCGCAGCAAAAAACCCCTACGATCAGTATTTTCCAAGATATTTAGCATTTTGTGCAAAATTTCCAATATAAAAAACACCCATTAAAAACAAAATGACGTTTTCAAGTGTTTAGATGGCAATCCTGCTAAATAATTTTTTATCTAAAAATTGAAGATGACTCTCCTAATCATGTTGCCATCGAAAGAAAAAAAAATTTTTAATTTTAACATTTAGTATTTTATTATGGATTATTTATGTATTGGCTTTATGTGGACTCTTAAGAAACAAAATGGAGGATAATCTATAACATCCCACATTTGTGAGATTGTTTAAGTTTTACCATAAGCGTACCTCTAAAGACTCTATAAACCTTAAATGGTATTCATAATAAAGTCCTAGATAAAACTGGTAGTTTTTTCAATAATTTTACCAATAACTTTCCCATAGGGAAAATTCGTGGCCAATAATGGCGAGATACTAGCCCGTGTAAAAGGCTAAGTAGTTATATCTAAAACCTTGGCAAGACCCCAGAAGCCCAACTAAACCCTAACAAAACCATTAAAAACCTTCATAGAGAAAACCGGTATCATTTTAACAAGTATAACTTTGATGAAAATTTCAAAAACATTGGCTGTCGGATAATTTTAGCTGTTATTTACATTTATCCGACCAATCATCAATCTTTGAGCAGGTATGACGTCAAATGTAGCTACTCAGTTTTAAAGGCAGCCCATTCAAGTTCAATTTTTTTATAGCATTAATTTAAATTTGCCCTTATTGGACACAGACTGTATGTGAGCAACCAGTGTCCACCCAATCGCTCCAGAACAAAAATTGTCAATTTTAAAATTGAAATTAAAAATACTTAGAGATATAATTTAATAAAACAAGTTATACCGCTAAAAAGCTCAAAGATTCGACTTTCAGAATATGTAATTTGTTAGAAGATCGGAACATAAGTAATAATTTAAAAGTTAAGTTCAATAAGTAAACAACCTAACACAATCCTATGGGAAATCGGGAAAAAAAATCCAAAAATTTGACACTTTTTTAAAATTCAATTAAAAATTATTAAATCATCCTAGAGAAACATGGGTGGAGGCGGAGAAAAGCCAGAATTTCAAATTATCGAGATCTGGCGTTAGTTTTTCAGAAAAGTTTGGAAAAAATGAAAATCTAGCTATATTAAAACATTAGAATTTGCCTCCAAAATCCCATGTTTCCCTACGGGAATGAGGGTTACTTCAATTTCTCAAAAACTCAAAAAAGTACACTTTTTAAAATAAACGTTTTTCATAGTAAATCACAATATTGTACAACATAATTGATATCCAAATAAAGCTAGGACTCATATCTAGATTAAAATTACAATATATTTACACTTTGAGCAGTTTTAGATAGTTTTTAAAACAATAGAATTCCATTGATTATCCCATGTTAAGTCTATGGGAAAAAAGTACAAAAAAAGCAGTTTTTGATGTTGAGAATAAAGGGTTAAAATTTAACGATAGTTTAAAACGAATGGTACTAAAATGATCTACGAACTGTAATGAAGATGAATGAAACAATAGTTTTTAGTTTTATGTAAGTTTAAATTGTTTTTAAGGGATCTGAAAAGTGTCAATAAAAAGAAAATGGCTCTAGAAATTTGAAAGTAATTTAGAGAATTTATGTTAAAAGTTTTAGAAAAGAATAACTTAGAGTTACAAGATTGGGCTTAAAAGAGAGCTTAGGAGTTGGTGAAGGTCAAATGAGCCATTAAAAAGCAAAAAAGGTGACTTAACATGGTCAAAAGTGTAATGGAATTCCGTTATTTTTCCCATGTTATCTCCATGGGAGAAAAACATGAAAACATCACGTTTTAAATTGGATATTTAAGGGTTAGATTTTCGAGAAAACATAATACAAATGGTACCAAATTAATCAGCATACTTCAATTAACACAAAATGAGCCTTTGTTTTTAATTATCAATTATTTGTATATATCTTTTAAACATGTTTAAAACACCTTAAATTGAAAATGGTTCATGGTAAACAAAAAGTGCATGGTCTTTAATGGGTTAATTTTTTATGAAAAAATACACTCCAGAGAACATAATACATATCAAAATGATCACAAAAGAATATAGATTCTAAATTTGTCACGTTTTAGAATATTCGAGATTGTTAAGGGGGCACAAGAAGCAGTTGAATAGGTGGCAAAAACCTGGTTCAAGGAGAAATCGAAAGTAAAGAAGAAGAAAGTTTAACTATATATTTCTCCTGAACCCCTACTCATAAATGCACATACTAGATATCATTTTGAAGAGCATTTAAAGAGGAAAAGAAAGACATATAGCACGAGGCTCTAGCTTACCCCGTTTCCGAAAACTTTACGCTTTCATCAGGAGCGAAAACAGCAGCATGCTACTATGATCACAACTACGTCAGCTCTCAGGGCTCGGGGCGATGAAGCTACCGAAAGACTCCTGCTGCTTCTAGCTTATTATTAGTCTCGGTGGCGGTTGGGGGTGGGCGGGGGGGTCAACCGCCGCGGCGAGCGGCCCATCTTCGTCCGCAGCCCTTTATTCTTCTACTCTAGTCCGACTCTTTTGCGGAAGCAAGATTCTTACGTCCCCAGACACGTCCCGAATGAAAGACTCTCTAGCGAAATCCAGATTGAAAAAAAAAAAAAAATCAAAAATTGAAACCGGACAAATTTAAAAGGGAAATGACACAAACGATGTAAAACGACCTTTATTATAAAAAAAACTTAATCGAAGTACAGAATACAAATGAGAAATGTTACACCTCAATAGCGAATGCTCAAAATTTGCCGCGTCAGCCGTGATGTATGCTTGACATCGGAGCCACATGGAATCGCTAACACGTTCCAATTAGCCAGGAATCTCCTGGGCACGCGCCTCCGCTTCAGCGATCCGTGCCATGAGGTCCATGGTCGATGAAACAAGTGTCTCGTACACAAGAGACTTCAGATATGACCAGAGGTAGAAATCCAGGGGTTTAGGTCTATGACATCCCGTTGACCTTGGTACAGGGCCAATTGGAACGTGTTCGAAATTCCATACGGGGCGACGCCGATGTGAAGCATGTATCACGGCTAATAGGGCACATTTTGAGCATTTGTTATGGACGGTAGCATTTTTCATTTGTATTTTGTACTTAGATTAAGTTTTTTGTAAAATATAGGTATTTTTACACCGTTTTTTATTTTTTCTTTGCGACACGGTCACGAAGCAATTGCATCGTCAGGATCGCGTTTACGACCCCCAGTTCCTGTGTAATTCTTTCTCCTCATGACCTGACAATCCCACACGTGCCGTTTGGACATTACCTTTTTAACCACCCTGTATATATATTGTGTACTGTAGAATAAATTGTTAATAAAATGTAATTTTTTAGGCAGTAAAGCACGAATAAAAACTAAACGTCTTTGAAACTATAATTTTAAAAGATAAAAATTCTGTAAAGTATTGGAGTAAAAGCTTTGTTATCTAGATATTAACTATTTATTCTGTTTCGAAAGAATTACATTTTATTCTCATAAAGAAAACTTCTCCCACGCAAACGGACGCCGTTAATTTAACGAAATTCTTCCGACAATCATAAGAAACTATCTTTAAATCACGGATTGTAGTTTTCTTAGCTTTAAGAAACAATTCTAAAGTTAAAAACAATTAAAGTTACGAAAACCCATCCATTTTTCCATTATTGTAATAATTAGTCATCGCCCCGAGCCCTCCCTTCCCGCTTTTCGGTGTCTTTAGTTTGTGTAATTTCTCTTTTAAATTTGTCCGGTTTCAATTTTTGATTTTTTTTTTTTTTTTCAATCTGGCTTTCGCTAGAGAGTCTTTCATTCGGGACGTGGCTGGGCTCCTGGGAATCTTGCTTCCGCAAAAGAGTGGGACTAGAGTAGAAGAATAAAGGGCTGCGGACGAAGATGGGCCGCTCGCCGCGGCGGTTGGCGAAGATGAAGTCTCGGTGGCGGTTGGGGGTGGGCGGGGGGGTCAACCGCCGCGGCGAGCGGCCCATCTTCGTCCACAGCCCTTTATTCTTCTACTCTAGTCCGACTCTTTTGCGGAAGCAAAATTCTTACGTCCCCAGACACGTCCCGAATAAAAGACTCTCTAGCGAAATCCAGATTGAAAAAAAAAAAAAAAAATCAAAAATTGAAACCGGACAAATTTAAAAGGGAAATTACACAAATTAAAGACACCGAAAAGCGGGAAGGGAGGGCTCGGGGCGATGAAGCTACCGAAAGACTCCTGCTGCTTCTAGCTTATTATTAGTCTCGGTGGCGGTTGGGGGTGGGCGGGGGGGTCAACCGCCGCGGCGAGCGGCCCATCTTCGTCCGCAGCCCTTTATTCTTCTACTCTAGTCCGACTCTTTTGCGGAAGCAAGATTCTTACGTCCCCAGACACGTCCCGAATGAAAGACTCTCTAGCGAAATCCAGATTGAAAAAAAAAAAAAAATCAAAAATTGAAACCGGACAAATTTAAAAGGGAAATTACACAAATTAAAGACACCGAAAAGCGGGAAGGGAGGGCTCGGGGCGATGAAGCTACCGAAAGACTCCTGCTGCTTCTAGCTTATTATTAGTCTCGGTAGCGGTTGGGGGTGGGCGGGGGGGTCAACCGCCGCGGCGAGCGGCCCATCTTCGTCCGCAGCCCTTTATTCTTCTACTCTAGTCCGACTCTTTTGCGGAAGCAAGATTCTTACGTCCCCAGACACGTCCCGAATGAAAGACTCTCTAGCGAAATCCAGATTGAAAAAAAAAAAAAATCAAAAATTGAAACCGGACAAATTTAAAAGGGAAATTACACAAATTAAAGACACCGAAAAGCGGGAAGGGAGGGCTCGGGGCGATGAAGCTACCGAAAGACTCCTGCTGCTTCTAGCTTATTATTAGTCTCGGTAGCGGTTGGGGGTGGGCGGGGGGGTCAACCGCCGCGGCGAACGGCCCATCTTCGTCCGCAGCCCTTTATTCTTCTACTCTAGTCCGACTCTTTTGCGGAAGCAAGATTCTTACGTCCCCAGACACGTCCCGAATGAAAGACTCTCTAGCGAAATCCAGATTGAAAAAAAAAAAAAAATCAAAAATTGAAACCGGACAAATTTAAAAGGGAAATTACACAAATTAAAGACACCGAAAAGCGGGAAGGTAGGGCTCGGGGCGATGAAGCTACCGAAAGACTCCTGCTGCTTCTAGCTTATTATTAGTCTCGGTGGCGGTTGGGGGTGGGCGGGGGGGTCAACCGCCGTGGCGAGCGGCCCATCTTCGTCCGCAGCCCTTTATTCTTCTACTCTAGTCCGACTCTTTTGCGGAAGCAAGATTCTTACGTCCCCAGACACGTCCCGAATGAAAGACTCTCTAGCGAAATCCAGATTGAAAAAAAAAAAAAAATCAAAAATTGAAACCGGACAAATTTAAAAGGGAAATTACACAAACGGTGTAAAACGACCTTTATTATAAAAAAAAACTTAATCGAAGTACAGAATACAAATGAGAAATGTTACACCTCAATAGCGAATGCTCAAAATTTGCCGCGTCAGCCGTGATGTATGCTTGACATCGGAGCCACATGGAATCGCTAACACGTTCCAATTAGCCAGGAATCTCCTGGGCACGCGCCTCCGCTTCAGCGATCCGTGCCATGAGGTCCATGGTCGATGAAACAAGTGTCTCGTACACAAGAGACTTCAGATATGACCAGAGGTGGAAATCCAGGGGTTTAGGTCTATGACATCCCGTTGACCTTGGTACAGGGCCAATTGGAACGTGTTCGAAATTCCATACGGGGCGACGCCGATGTGAAGCATGTATCACGGCTAATAGGGCACATTTTGAGCATTTGTTATGGACGGTAACATTTTTCATTTGTATTTTGTACTTAGATTAAGTTTTTTGTAAAATATAGGTATTTTTACACCGTTTTTTATTTTTTCTTTGCGACACG
Source organism: Maratus speciosus (assembly GCA_963932465.1). Lineage (NCBI taxonomy): Eukaryota > Metazoa > Arthropoda > Arachnida > Araneae > Salticidae > Maratus > Maratus speciosus. Next base: position 491,983,584 of record OZ010789.1, read on the forward strand.
GTCACGAAGCAATTGCATCGTCAGGATCGCGTTTACGACCCCCAGTTCCTGTGTAATTCTTTCTCCTCATGACCTGACAATCCCACACGTGCCGTTTGGACATTACCTTTTTAACCACCCTGTATATATATTGTGTACTGTAGAATAAATTGTTAATAAAATGTAATTTTTTAGGCAGTAAAGCACGAATAAAAACTAAACGTCTTTGAAACTATAATTTTAAAAGATAAAAATTCTGTAAAGTATTGGAGTAAAAGCTTTGTTATCTAGATATTAACTATTTATTCTGTTTCGAAAGAATTACATTTTATTCTCATAAAGAAAACTTCTCCCACGCAAACGGACGCCGTTAATTTAACGAAATTCTTCCGACAATCATAAGAAACTATCTTTAAATCACGGATTGTAGTTTTCTTAGCTTTAAGAAACAATTCTAAAGTTAAAAACAATTAAAGTTACGAAAACCCATCCATTTTTCCATTATTGTAATAATTAGTCATCGCCCCGAGTCCTCCCTTCCCGCTTTTCGGTGTCTTTAGTTTGTGTAATTTCTCTTTTAAAATTGTCCGGTTTCAATTTTTGATTTTTTTTTTTTTTTTCAATCTGGTTTTCGCTAGAGAGTCTTTCATTCGGGACGTGGCTGGGCTCCTGGGAATCTTGCTTCCGCAAAAGAGTGGGACTAGAGTAGAAGAATAAAGGGCTGCGGACGAAGATGGGCCGCTCGCCGCGGCGGTTGGCGAAGATGAAGTCTCGGTGGCGGTTGGGGGTGGGCGGGGGGGTCAGCCGCCGCGGCGAGCGGCCCATCTTCGTCCGCAGCCCTTTATTCTTCCACTCTAGTCCGACTCTTTTGCGGAAGCAAGATTCTTACGTCCCCAGACACGTCCCGAATGAAAGACTCTCTAGCGAAATCCAGATTGAAAAAAAAAAAAAAAATCAAAAATTGAAACCGGACAAATTTAAAAGGGAAATTACACAAATTAAAGACACCGAAAAGCGGGAAGGGAGGGCTCGGGGCGATGAAGCTACCGAAAGACTCCTGCTGCTTCTAGCTTATTATTAGTCTCGGTGGCGGTTGGGGGTGGGCGGGGGGGTCAACCGCCGCGGCGAGCGGCCCATCTTCGTCCGCAGCCCTTTATTCTTCTACTCTAGTCCGACTCTTTTGCGGAAGCAAGATTCTTACGTCCCCAGACACGTCCCGAATGAAAGACTCTCTAGCGAAATCCAGATTGAAAAAAAAAAAAAAAATCAAAAATTGAAACCGGACAAATTTAAAAGGGAAATTACACAAATTAAAGACACCGAAAAGCGGGAAGGGAGGGCTCGGGGCGATGAAGCTACCGAAAGACTCCTGCTGCTTCTAGCTTATTATTAGTCTCGGTGGCGGTTGGGGGTGGGCGGGGGGGTCAACCGCCGCGGCGAGCGGCCCATCTTCGTCCGCAGCCCTTTATTCTTCTACTCTAGTCCGACTCTTTTGCGGAAGCAAGATTCTTACGTCCCCAGACACGTCCCGAATGAAAGACTCTCTAGCGAAATCCAGATTGAAAAAAAAAAAAAATCAAAAATTGAAACCGGACAAATTTAAAAGGGAAATTACACAAATTAAAGACACCGAAAAGCGGGAAGGGAGGGCTCGGGGCGATGAAGCTACCGAAAGACTCCTGCTGCTTCTAGCTTATTATTAGTCTCGGTGGCGGTTGGGGGTGGGCGGGGGGGTCAACCGCCGCGGCGAGCGGCCCATCTTCGTCCGCAGCCCTTTATTCTTCTACTCTAGTCCGACTCTTTTGCGGAAGCAAGATTCTTACGTCCCCAGACACGTCCCGAATGAAAGACTCTCTAGCGAAATCCAGATTGAAAAAAAAAAAAAATCAAAAATTGAAACCGGACAAATTTAAAAGGGAAATTACACAAATTAAAGACACCGAAAAGCGGGAAGGGAGGGCTCGGGGCGATGAAGCTACCGAAAGACTCCTGCTGCTTCTAGCTTATTATTAGTCTCGGTGGCGGTTGGGGGTGGGCGGGGGGGGGTCAACCGCTGCGGCGAGCGGCCCATCTTCGTCCGCAGCCCTTTATTCTTCTACTCTAGTCCGACTCTTTTGCGGAAGCAAGATTCTTACGTCCCCAGACACGTCCCGAATGAAAGACTCTCTAGCGAAATCCAGATTGAAAAAAAAAAAAAATCAAAAATTGAAACCGGACAAATTTAAAAGGGAAATTACACAAATTAAAGACACCGAAAAGCGGGAAGGTAGGGCTCGGGGCGATGAAGCTACCGAAAGACTCCTGCTGCTTCTAGCTTATTATTAGTCTCGGTGGCGGTTGGGGGTGGGCGGGGGGGTCAACCGCCGTGGCGAGCGGCCCATCTTCGTCCGCAGCCCTTTATTCTTCTACTCTAGTCCGACTCTTTTGCGGAAGCAAGATTCTTACGTCCCCAGACACGTCCCGAATGAAAGACTCTCTAGCGAAATCCAGATTGAAAAAAAAAAAAAATCAAAAATTGAAACCGGACAAATTTAAAAGGGAAATTACACAAACGGTGTAAAACGACCTTTATTATAAAAAAAAACTTAATCGAAGTACAGAATACAAATGAGAAATGTTACACCTCAATAGCGAATGCTCAAAATTTGCCGCGTCAGCCTTGATGTATGCTTGACATCGGAGCCACATGGAATCGCTAACACGTTCCAATTAGCCAGGAATCTCCTGGGCACGCGCCTCCGCTTCAGCGATCCGTGCCATGAGGTCCATGGTCGATGAAACAAGTGTCTCGTACACAAGAGACTTCAGATATGACCAGAGGTGGAAATCCAGGGGTTTAGGTCTATGACATCCCGTTGACCTTGGTACAGGGCCAATTGGAACGTGTTCGAAATTCCATACGGGGCGACGCCGATGTGAAGCATGTATCACGGCTAATAGGGCACATTTTGAGCATTTGTTATGGACGGTAACATTTTTCATTTGTATTTTGTACTTAGATTAAGTTTTTTGTAAAATATAGGTATTTTTACACCGTTTTTTATTTTTTCTTTGCGACACGGTCACGAAGCAATTGCATCGTCAGGATCGCGTTTACGACCCCCAGTTCCTGTGTAATTCTTTCTCCTCATGACCTGACAATCCCACACGTGCCGTTTGGACATTACCTTTTTAACCACCCTGTATATATATTGTGTACTGTAGAATAAATTGTTAATAAAATGTAATTTTTTAGGCAGTAAAGCACGAATAAAAACTAAACGTCTTTGAAACTATAATTTTAAAAGATAAAAATTCTGTAAAGTATTGGAGTAAAAGCTTTGTTATCTAGATATTAACTATTTATTCTGTTTCGAAAGAATTACATTTTATTCTCATAAAGAAAACTTCTCCCACGCAAACGGACGCCGTTAATTTAACGAAATTCTTCCGACAATCATAAGAAACTATCTTTAAATCACGGATTGTAGTTTTCTTAGCTTTAAGAAACAATTCTAAAGTTAAAAACAATTAAAGTTACGAAAACCCATCCATTTTTCCATTATTGTAATAATTAGTCATCGCCCCGAGTCCTCCCTTCCCGCTTTTCGGTGTCTTTAGTTTGTGTAATTTCTCTTTTAAATTTGTCCGGTTTCAATTTTTGATTTTTTTTTTTTTTTTCAATCTGGTTTTCGCTAGAGAGTCTTTCATTCGGGACGTGGCTGGGCTCCTGGGAATCTTGCTTCCGCAAAAGAGTGGGACTAGAGTAGAAGAATAAAGGGCTGCGGACGAAGATGGGCCGCTCGCCGCGGCGGTTGGCGAAGATGAAGTCTCGGTGGCGGTTGGGGGTGGGCGGGGGGGTCAGCCGCCGCGGCGAGCGGCCCATCTTCGTCCGCAGCCCTTTATTCTTCCACTCTAGTCCGACTCTTTTGCGGAAGCAAGATTCTTACGTCCCCAGACACGTCCCGAATGAAAGACTCTCTAGCGAAATCCAGATTGAAAAAAAAAAAAAAATCAAAAATTGAAACCGGACAAATTTAAAAGGGAAATTACACAAATTAAAGACACCGAAAAGCGGGAAGGGAGGGCTCGGGGCGATGAAGCTACCGAAAGACTCCTGCTGCTTCTAGCTTATTATTAGTCTCGGTGGCGGTTGGGGTGGGGGTGGGCGGGGGGGTCAACCGCCGCGGCGAGCGGCCCATCTTCGTCCGCAGCCCTTTATTCTTCTACTCTAGTCCGACGCTTTTGCGGAAGCAAGATTCTTACGTCCCCAGACACGTCCCGAATGAAAGACTCTCTAGCGAAATCCAGATTGAAAAAAAAAAAAATCAAAAATTGAAACCGGACAAATTTAAAAGGGAAATTACACAAATTAAAGACACCGAAAAGCGGGAAGGGAGGGCTCGGGGCGATGAAGCTACCGAAAGACTCCTGCTGCTTCTAGCTTATTATTAGTCTCGGTGGCGGTTGGGGGTGGGCGGGGGGGGGGGGGGTCAACCGCTGCGGCGAGCGGCCCATCTTCGTCCGCAGCCCTTTATTCTTCTACTCTAGTCCGACTCTTTTGCGGAAGCAAGATTCTTACGTCCCCAGACACGTCCCGAATGAAAGACTCTCTAGCGAAATCCAGATTGAAAAAAAAAAAAAAAATCAAAAATTGAAACCGGACAAATTTAAAAGGGAAATTACACAAATTAAAGACACCGAAAAGCGGGAAGGGAGGGCTCGGGGCGATGAAGCTACCGAAAGACTCCTGCTGCTTCTAGCTTATTATTAGTCTCGGTGGCGGTTGGGGGTGGGCGGGGGGGTCAACCGCCGCGGCGAGCGGCCCATCTTCGTCCGCAGCCCTTTATTCTTCTACTCTAGTCCGACTCTTTTGCGGAAGCAAGATTCTTACGTCCCCAGACACGTCCCGAATGAAAGACTCTCTAGCGAAATCCAGATTGAAAAAAAAAAAAAATCAAAAATTGAAACCGGACAAATTTAAAAGGGAAATTACACAAATTAAAGACACCGAAAAGCGGGAAGGGAGGGCTCGGGGCGATGAAGCTACCGAAAGACTCCTGCTGCTTCTAGCTTATTATTAGTCTCGGTGGCGGTTGGGGGTGGGCGGGGGGGGGGTCAACCGCTGCGGCGAGCGGCCCATCTTCGTCCGCAGCCCTTTATTCTTCTACTCTAGTCCGACTCTTTTGCGGAAGCAAGATTCTTACGTCCCCAGACACGTCCCGAATGAAAGACTCTCTAGCGAAATCCAGATTGAAAAAAAAAAAAAAAATCAAAAATTGAAACCGGACAAATTTAAAAGGGAAATTACACAAATTAAAGACACCGAAAAGCGGGAAGGGAGGGCTCGGGGCGATGAAGCTACCGAAAGACTCCTGCTGCTTCTAGCTTATTATTAGTCTCGGTGGCGGTTGGGGGTGGGCGGGGGGTCAACCGCCGCGGCGAGCGGCCCATCTTCGTCCGCAGCCCTTTATTCTTCTACTCTAGTCCGACTCTTTTGCGGAAGCAAGATTCTTACGTCCCCAGACACGTCCCGAATGAAAGACTCTCTAGCGAAATCCAGATTGAAAAAAAAAAAAAATCAAAAATTGAAACCGGACAAATTTAAAAGGGAAATTACACAAATTAAAGACACCGAAAAGCGGGAAGGGAGGGCTCGGGGCGATGAAGCTACCGAAAGACTCCTGCTGCTTCTAGCTTATTATTAGTCTCGGTGGCGGTTGGGGGTGGGCGGGGGGGTCAACCGCCGCGGCGAGCGGCCCATCTTCGTCCGCAGCCCTTTATTCTTCTACTCTAGTCCGACTCTTTTGCGGAAGCAAGATTCTTACGTCCCCAGACACGTCCCGAATGAAAGACTCTCTAGCGAAATCCAGATTGAAAAAAAAAAAAAAATCAAAAATTGAAACCGGACAAATTTAAAAGGGAAATTACACAAATTAAAGACACCGAAAAGCGGGAAGGGAGGGCTCGGGGCGATGAAGCTACCGAAAGACTCCTGCTGCTTCTAGCTTATTATTAGTCTCGGTGGCGGTTGGGGGTGGGCGGGGGGGTCAACCGCCGCGGCGAGCGGCCCATCTTCGTCCGCAGCCCTTTATTCTTCTACTCTAGTCCGACTCTTTTGCGGAAGCAAGATTCTTACGTCCCCAGACACGTCCCGAATGAAAGACTCTCTAGCGAAATCCAGATTGAAAAAAAAAAAAAAATCAAAAATTGAAACCGGACAAATTTAAAAGGGAAATGACACAAACGGTGTAAAACGACCTTTATTATAAAAAAAAAACTTAATCGAAGTACAGAATACAAATGAGAAATGTTACACCTCAATAGCGAATGCTCAAAATTTGCCGCGTCAGCCGTGATGTATGCTTGACATCGGAGCCACATGGAATCGCTAACACGTTCCAATTAGCCAGGAATCTCCTGGGCACGCGCCTCCGCTTCAGCGATCCGTGCCATGAGGTCCATGGTCGATGAAACAAGTGTCTCGTACACAAGAGACTTCAGATATGACCAGAGGTAGAAATCCAGGGGTTTAGGTCTATGACATCCCGTTGACCTTGGTACAGGGCCAATTGGAACGTGTTCGAAATTCCATACGGGGCGACGCCGATGTGAAGCATGTATCACGGCTAATAGGGCACATTTTGAGCATTTGTTATGGACGGTAACATTTTTCATTTGTATTTTGTACTTAGATTAAGTTTTTTGTAAAATATAGGTATTTTTACACCGTTTTTTATTTTTTCTTTGCGACACGGTCACGAAGCAATTGCATCGTCAGGATCGCGTTTACGACCCCCAGTTCCTGTGTAATTCTTTCTCCTCATGACCTGACAATCCCACACGTGCCGTTTGGACATTACCTTTTTAACCACCCTGTATATATATTGTGTACTGTAGAATAAATTGTTAATAAAATGTAATTTTTTAGGCAGTAAAGCACGAATAAAAACTAAACGTCTTTGAAACTATAATTTTAAAAGATAAAAATTCTGTAAAGTATTGGAGTAAAAGCTTTGTTATCTAGATATTAACTATTTATTCTGTTTCGAAAGAATTACATTTTATTCTCATAAAGAAAACTTCTCCCACGCAAACGGACGCCGTTAATTTAACGAAATTCTTCCGACAATCATAAGAAACTATCTTTAAATCACGGATTGTAGTTTTCTTAGCTTTAAGAAACAATTCTAAAGTTAAAAACAATTAAAGTTACGAAAACCCATCCATTTTTCCATTATTGTAAATTTTTTTATTTAATTATATATCTAAAATTGCATCGAGATTCAAAGCCTTTCGTTTTTTAAACTGTGAAATAATATACACAAATGATACTAAAAAATAAACTATAGTGTTTTTGAAATAAATACAATAATTACATAACCCACTTTAAAATATCGCATGGCATAAAAAGTTGTATTTTAAGTTTTTAATTTTTTTTTTCATTATAACGAGTTGTAATTTTAATATATAGTTTAAATATGAAGTTATGTTTTATATATGTACACTAACTTAAAATCTAAAATCCCTGACGGCCCGGCCTACAGGCGGAGGTAGATTTCTAAGTTAAATATATTAATTGCACAGCCAAAAACTAAATCATGATTAGATATAAATCCACTTTAGCAGTTTTATCTGGCCGCTTTTCACGAGTTTTTATTTGATTTTTATATAATAGCTGGTTTTATCAGAATCATGTTAAGACGGTATTCAAAAAAATACATTTAAATGCTCAACAACTCGAAATTTCCTGGCACATTTTCAGATTCATTTTAAATAGAAAAATATACGAAACTTGCTGACGTGATTTTTGAAAAGATTTATTAGCGACATGTGTTTTAATTTTTCTTTCAAATAATTGAAACTTGATTAATAAACAATTATTTTCTCAGAGAGGGTACTATTTTTTGTTCCTAACACAATCGCATGGGGAAATTCTGTTCAAAATGTCCACTTTGATACCATTTTTTGAAATATATTCTGCCTCTATCAAAATATCGATCATAACGGTACATTATGTAGTTTCTGAAGAAGAGAATCTATCGGATGCGTTTGAGAGCAAAAATGAATTTAAAAATGAGTAAGAAAATAAGCATTTTGGATTTGAATACACCCTTAAAGCTTTTCTTAGCTGCTCTGCTCAACACGCGCAAAACCTTTTTTACACATTTACAAATTCATTTTTTAGCAGAAAGATGTAAAATTGGAAAGCCTGGCCATGGAAGCGATTTGGAATTGAACTGTTTTTTCCATTTTTTGCTCAATCAATTACCTATTGAATTATCTGCTTTTTTGAACACGTGACAAACACGATTTTCGCCCTTCATGGACTGGTTTTTCTGCTTTCTTCGGAAACTTCGGTTCAAAACGTCAACTTTAACACTATTTTCTGAAAGATCTATTGCGTTTGCAAAAAACCGGAAAAAATAGCTTGATTACATAGATTCTGAACAACAACACCTGCTAGTTTCATACATTTCCGAACAAAAATAAATTAAAACTTATGTCAGAAAGTTGCCCTTTTGGATTTGAGAACACCCTTAATAAGATGATTTTTTCTTCAACCGCTATGTATTTTTAATTTGTTTTTGCTGTAAGAATTGGTCCTATCAAAAACTTGTATGCATAAATGTTGAAGACAATATTAAGAAGATATATGATAAATTCATGGGGATTTTATAACTTGTGAATTGACGGAGTTATGGAAATTTTTCTTCTTCACCCCCCTTTTTTTGTTTTCGTTTTTAATTTTTTTTGCGGTACGAATTGGTCTAATCAAAAACTTGTGAATATAAAAGTTTTAGATAATATTAACGAGATGTATAATAAAATTAATTGGATTTGATATGTTGAGAATTGACGAAGTTAGGAATATTTTTCTCCCGAAAACCCTATTTTTGCGCCCCTTGAGCCCATTTTAAATTTTATCAAAAATCTGTGATGCATAAATTTTTGGTCCTATTTTTAGAAGTAATAAAAACTTTAAACTGATTTGATATGTACAAAAACTAAGAAGTTATGGGTTTTTTTCGTTTATCCCAAAACCCCTCCCTATTTCCATCCCCTTGGTCCGATTTTGCCCATTAACGAACTTGACCGAGATTTTATGCCCTTGATTTTATGTATCAGTTTGGAAGAGTTTAATATATTCTAAAATTTAAATAATTATTTTTCAAATCGGTGATGTTCCGATGTAAAAAATAAGGCTTGATCTGAATCACCTGAATCTAAACTCCTAAAAATGTCTTCAACGTACACAAGTTTTTTTCTCTACACTGGAGGCGACAGTAAATTTATTTCTCATCACACACTTGTTGAGTACTTTCATACCTAAGAATCGTGCACAAGCTGTACCGTAAGTGACTGTTTTTAGTAAGTAAGCAAACAAAAATTCAGAAGAATTCTTTTGCCAAAAAATTCATTATAAATGGACATCTGCATTAGAGGCTAGGATTTAGCGGTACATTTCTTCTATATCTGCTATCAAGACACTCTAAACTGTTTAAGTTTTATTAAATGAGGGAATATGCTATTTTGTAATTGTGTCCCTTTCATTGAAAAAAATTAAAGGATAGACCATTAGATGACTTTGCTGAAGCATATAATACAACACTCAATTTTGTCGTGGATATACAGGGTGTTTCACTACCAGACCGACAAACTTGTAGGAGGTTTAGGACGACTTGGACGAGAGAACTCAGAGACGACTTGGAATCACATAGCAATCCAGGATCGGAAATGCAATCCTAAGGATATAGAGGGGTTGTTTGGATCTGAATCATAGCGATAACAAATGGACATTTAAAGACATAAGCTTAAAATAAGTCATGACTTTCCTGAAAATGAAGTTCCCCGAAGTTTTCTGCCTGCATGCCTTGTTCTTACCGTCTTCGTTTTAGCACGTTTGAGGTAGTAGGGACGTTTTGGAATGGCGAATCTTCGTTGCTACAGCAAACGTCCGAAAAACGCCCGGCGTATTTCAAAATATCCGAGATTCCAGGTTACGAATGTTTCGTTCACTCATTATGAAACATCGGACAGCTTCATTATCAGGAAATGCATGACTTATTTTAAGCTTGTGGTCTTTAAATGTCAATTTTCTATCACTATGATTCAGCCACTAACAACCCCTCTATCGCGTTAGGATTGCATTTCTGACCTGGATTGCTATGTGATTTCCATTCATCTCTGTGCCCCCTACACCTCCTGCAAGTTTGTCGGTCTGGTAGTGAAACACCATGTATTGCAATTTTTTACGACATGGTAGAGCAAATAGTAATTGGGTCTACTCTTTACCAATACATTTCTTCGATATCTGCCGACAAGACACTCTATACAGTTTAAACTTTATTAAATGAGAGAATATGCTAGTTTGTAATGTTGGCCTTTTTATTAGGACCTAATTAAAGGATTGGCCATTAGATGACTTTGCAGAAGTATTGAATACAACTATCAATTTTGTCGTAGCTATATTGCGACTGATTATGGCATGTAAAGTAAATAGTAATTGTGTCAAATATTTAAGTCCCATTTCTTTAAAAGCTCAATGTGTACAAAATATCGTAATTAAATACACAATAACATCTTCTGGAATACGCACGATAAAGCGAAAATCGTTAAAAAATAATTCTTTATCTTTAGAAGCCTCAGTAACCAATATATTTTCGCGATTTAAAGAAAACTAAAAAAACAAAATTTATTTTGCTGTCATTGATATTAAGAAATGTTACCGACTGTTTTAACTATATATTAAACCGTTTTCTCAATTCGAAATAGCTGTTTTCAGTATACTACCAGTTCTCAATTAAACATTCTCACCAGCGTAAATGAATTTATACAAACAACAGTAACAAAGTAATATTAATTTGAATGTTAATAGTAGTGCTGTCAATTTATCTTGTTTGTCTGTAAAACATGTTTTTTGAACATGAAAATGTTTCCTTAAGAATTGATAGCATTCGAGAAACCTATCTTCCGGATTAAGAAAACTGATTACTAATACAGAAAAAAAAACTTCTCGGAAACGTTTCAGAAAATCAGTAGCAGCAAAATAAACTTTACTTCTGTTAATACTTCTTTAAAGATTCAAAATATATACGTTTTTGAGTTTTCTAAAGCTAAAGAACTCCTTTTGGAATCGGAAGCAACTCGAAAAAGCTTTTATATATTTCCCATCGTGGTTACTTTATATTTCCCTAGATTATAAAACATTTCTCTTTTTCTACAGTGCAAATTTTATTACATAGCCTTATATATTTTTATTGGTCTAATATATGTATTATTTCACAGAAGGAATATTTTACTAAACTCTAATTATGTTTTAATATGGTTGAAAGAATTTTCATATTTTATTAACTTATAAATCAGAACTTTCTTTATTCTAAAACTGTAACTTCTTACTAAACTTTTAAATCCAATCTCCTCCATGAGATATTTCTGAGTTAAATTAATTAAAATTCAATGACGAAAACCAAAATACTTTATAAAACCGTTTAACTAAGTGGAAATAATATTCATAAAACTTACCGAAGACTCAAAACGATTATAAAGGATATTGATTTTTAAGCTAAGTCAGCAAGGAACAAAAGATAATGATGGTTGTCAATTTTCGCCCTAAGAAGGAAAAAAAGAGAAATTCTTGTGTAGGAAGTTATTCTGTTCATTTTCTTGCACGCCTTTATCTCGGGAATGTATTAAAAGATGCTTCATTAATTTTAAACAATACTTTATATTTTGTTATACAGAGAAATTCTTTATTTAGTCCTGTTATTGCTTAAAATTCAAGTTATTTTCATACGAGCATATATTGATTTTTTCCCATATTAATACATTTAACTGATTACTGAAGAAAGCTAAGTAAAGTATTCGGTAGTTTTTAGAGAAGTTGGACAAAGAAACTCAATATTATAATTATTTAATTCCAATATCTTTTTAGTTCATTTTATAGTTTTTATTATCCAAATATACATATATATATATTCTGTTTATGACGTCAGATGCCGCCATCCGAAAAATCTACAAGATTCTATTCCAGTTCTTCCTGTCAAGTGTCCATTTTTTCCTACCAGGCCTCCATCCCTCATCGATTTTTAAATAACATCTATCGAGTCTCAACAGTCACAGTGTAAGAAATTACGAAAAACAAATGCGCGTTTTAACCGTTCTATTCTTCGCATTAATGTCCGCTGGTGTTTTTCGTATTAAATCGATGATGCTTTACAACTTTGTAAATCAGTTTTTTTCTACACCTCTTTCCGTTTTCGAGATAGGAATGCTAACTCCGCAGCTTTCCACCAGATGGCGCCGTAGGCGGTTTCTTTCAGTAGCGCATGGCTTCTTTACTATGCATAGACACCGCTTCCATGAATATAGCAGCAGCCGTTCCGAAGTTAAGAGGGTGCCAATAGACTTTAGTGGGCATACTGCATATAATGTTGTCATGCAAAACCCACAAAATTTTTAGATGTAAGATGAATAAATATGTTTTGTTGACTATATATTTTTCAAATAATTTATTTTCAAGGAACTGTAAATGTCTTACATATACCATAAGTAATAACTTTTACACTTTTCTTAACACTGAACTTTAAGGGGTCACAGGACTCTTAAAGCTTTAAAATTTCCGAAATTTTAATTGTTTTCGATGTTAAACTCCTATCTTTTCTGAACATTTTGACATGTTTCCTTGAAATTCCTATTAGAACTGAAATTATGGCTTTTACATTTATACACGTTCAATAGCTGAAGCGTCGTTTCGGAAACTTTGAAGCCATTTTTCTCCAAATGACGTGTTTGGGCATAACGCGCACGACATCTCAAAAACTTATGAATATTTTTTCATGAAATTTTCAAAACACATGTTTCATGTTAGTCCGTATAAACTGAACCTAAAATTTCCTTTTCATTGTTCAAAACAATATTTTTTTATGTGATTATACTGTTAAAATTTTCTTAATTTTGCATTAGCTAAATACAACTCTGTATTAAAAATATAAAAAAGCTTCAAGTACAAATTTATTTAGGTTCAGGGTAATTATTACAATCTGAAGTATAAGTAGGCACCAAAATTTTCATTATAGTTGCAATACTTATTTTGTAATCGTGCGCGTAAAGTGTTATGCCGATTTTTTGCTCGTCAAATGTCTAACAGTTTGGAGCCCCCTGTAAATACTAATTCTGCATCTTATAATTTTTTAAATACATGAAATGAAAGAACATACTTATATATTTTATCCCAATTAAAATTGTGTCTTAAAATCAAATACATTTTAAGATATAAATGTTGAAAATGGCCTTTTTTTTTTCTTTTTTTCCAATTTTAAGAGTCCTGAGACCCCTTAAGAGAAAAATTTACCTTATTTAATTACTCAAACTGCCGATTAACTAAGATAATAATTTCTATTAACCTTTAGTGATAATAAAAAAAAGCGTTGACGTTGATATACGCAGACGAATAGAAAAAGGTTTCAAACAAAATAGTTTACGTAGAAAACTACTAGAAAAAATTAAACACGGTTGTGAGTTCCATCAGCATTTCGCCAAAATTTACCTAGTTAGAAAAGTATTATATGTTCATTCACATATCATAAGTAAAGAAAAGGAATTTCTTCCTACCTGTTTTAATCCACAGGTACTGTATCTGTTGATTGCAGCCTTTTTATCCAGTGCGATTTAGGTCAGTGAATACCAGAAAATTATTTATATTTTGGAGAAGAAAGAAAAGTGAATTCTTGACGCTTTCACCACAATGCAGATGTTCCAAGACACAATTATTTCAGACACACTGGGTTTATTTAAACTTATGGATTAAAATAAATATGTAAAAGCAGATTAGTTAAATGTGTAAACATAGATTAATTATGTTGATTTATATTAAAATAATAGCTGTTTTAAGCTGGTTTTTAAATATGTTGCGACTGAAGTCTCGTTTAAAGCAGAGGTGTTTTCGAAAACAAAATAGACAGAATTTAGATCAGATAAAGTCCAGCTTGATCAACAGTCAGCCAAGAAGTGGGGTTCCTTGGGACAAGCAAAAATTGTTGCAAAGTTTTAATTGTCCAGAACAATGGATTTTTGCAAGGTCATCAAAATCCTTTGTAATTGCAAGTCTATGAAATGAATTGTTCAACTTAGGCCTGTTCAGTACTGCCATCTCTTAGAAGTCGTTCAAACTAGTTTGGTGGTGACAGCTATTGACACTTAATGGCACTACAGTTTGGGATTAATAGTTCAGAGTGAATTTCGATGCACACAAGACACAATATAAATGTTTCACATAAAAACACGATATAAATGTTTGCACACCTCACAAACTAAAAAGGTTTCTCTGTGTGTTTCACGTTTCTCCACAAAATATGTTGATTTGAGAACCGAGAATTCTGACCAGTGTTAACTGATAGCGCGCTGGTTGAAATTAAATAAACACTCGTCAGTAACTCAAAAACACATTAAATAAACAAAAAGTGAACTGTATCAAGCTTTTAATGTTAAACCCTCTTGGTTTCACACCTCTGTAAGAATAGAATAATTACATGTCACCAAAAAAGAACGTTGCCATTTTTTTTAATTAAACTTACACAAAAATGCTCGCACTGAGCCTTGGAAGACAATAATTAAATTTCGAACATACAACCCGGTCTTGAAATCTTCAAGGGGTACAAATAAAAGAGTTATATATGTCTTACTGTTAATGAAAGGGCAGAGGACAGAGTTTATGATCCGCTCGTTTAAAATTTCCGGCAGCAGTTCTTACTATGGCGACTCTCACATGACCGTCATGGCCGGGGAATGTCTGAATAATTCTTCCTAACGTCCACTGAATAGGGGGAAGAAGTTCATTTTTAATTAGCACTAAGTCACCAATATTTAAATTTGCTGTCGAGCGCAGCCACTTGGGACGTTGCTGGAGTTGAGACAAATACTCACCACTCCATCGCTTCCAGAAGTGCTGAAATACTCTCTGGGTTAATTGCCAACGGCGAAGTCTATTAAGGGGAATTTCAGAAACGTCAAGTTCTGTAATAGCCGTCAAGGCAGCACCAGTCAAAAAATGACCTGGTGTCAGGACTTGTAGATCACTTGGATTGTTTGACAGAGGACATAAAGGTCTCGAGTTCAAACAGGCTTCAATTTGTGACAATAATGTAGAGAATTCTTCAGTTGTAAATAGTGAATTTCTCATTGTTCTACGTAGATGATATTTCACAGATTTTATGTTAGCCTCCCACAGCCCACCAAAATGTGGAGCGGAGGGGGGATTAAAGTTCTAGATGATACCTTCATTAGCCACACAATTCTGTAATGTTTGATCCTTACTAATGGAGGATACGGTATTGTATAACTCACGCAATTCCCTACTTGCACCCTTGAAATTTCCTGCGCAATCACTGACCAACTCAGCTAGTTTACCTCTACGGGCAACAAATCTTTTCAGAGTAGCCAAAAATGTTGAAGCTGTCAAATCCGAAACTAATTCAAGATGAATAGACCGTGTTGAAAAACAAATAAAAACAGCAATATAACTCTTAAACGAATTGATATTTCTACGATGTCTCTCCTTACACATAAATGCGCCAGCATAATCAACTCCAGTCTTTGAGAATGAACGACTTGGAGTAACACGTATGGCTGGAAGATCCCTCATTATTTGGGTGACAACAGATGGTGAAGCATGAAAACATTTTATGCAACTCCTCACTAGGGTGTTCCAAAAAAAATTTTTAAAACGTGACATGCATAAGGGCTTAAATTGTGAGAAATTATGAGATAAACACATTGTAAAAATTTGAAGTTTTTATTTTAATAACAACTGACCTCTCAAGAAGCTTAAAGATTTCATAATTGTATTTTTTAAGCTTGTCATTCTACTATGGAAAGAATTGCAGTAACGGATTAATTTTCCTCATAATTTCCTCTATGTATGACACCACACAGTACGTAATGGAAATATAGTTTATTAAAATCTTTAATATAAATCGCATAAAGTAAAGTGAAGAATAAAAAGTGCGAAAATGGAAGTAAAGTGAGGTATCTAGTATTTCCTTAGAATAAGCGTTATTTTAATGACGTTGCAATTGCACATAGTAGAAATATATAGTTTATTAAAACCTTTATTATAAATCACTTAAAGTGAAAAGAAGAAGAAAAATTTCAAAAACGCAGTAAAGAGAAGTGTCTAGTATTTTTAGAGAAAGCAGCTTATTTCATGTTGGTTGGTTACATGTTCTGAAATCTGAATTATGATTTTCCAGTTCAATTTTTAGTACTTTTTTTATAACATGTTTCCTCACAATTACTGTGAAAATTGATGAAATTGTTGTATCAAATACAAATTTAAGCAATTTGTTTTGTCAAAGAAGACGAGTGACATATCTCCAGTAGGAAAACCAAAAGTAATGTGGTCTTCACATCTGATTTCCATTTTTCATAAAGAACTTTATAACCAATTATTACCAACTACAGGTCAAACATTACATCGTTTGTACATGATGTTAAATTCAAGCTTCAACATACTTTAAAAATTATTTTGTTTATTGCTTTAGAAAAAATGCACATCAATTTGTAGATTTTCGAAATGAATGCCAAGTTTTTAAACGTTTGACAGGTTTGAGAAGTTATTTAACTTTTTCCTAGTTTCTAGAATTTTACAAACATGCTTATATCATTAAACCTCATAAAATAAGAGGGTATGCAATATCGAAATAAAACATCTTCATGATCAACTAGAAGTGCGGAAAATGATTACGTTTCATGAGGATAAAATGTTTGTACAGCGCGAACATAAGAAGCATCATAACCTTATAATCATAGCTTCTGCTGTATTTGACTTATTTTCATTTCCCCAGGAATCAGGACCTCACATCGCTATTTTGGGTAGAATTAAAGGTTACTGACCAGGATAAATATTGCCAGCTATGCAGCAATTGATAAGGATACTGATGGTTGTGTTTTAACTGAAGATGAAAAACACTAGCTACAACTAAACGGAAGTTCCTAAACTAAATTTCCTGAACCAAACAGAACAGAACCTTCCTTTACAAACAGTCACAGAAATATTCAAACTTGTGATGATTATCTGAAGTTCATAAAACTAACCGGGGATGGCCACCCAGGGAAACCCAGCAAATGCTTTAGAATTTTAGTGCAGTCCCTGGCATAAAACTTACCCTTACTACTTTGTGTGAAATCACATCACAATTTCTTAAAGGCAAAAGCAAAGTTACATTCAGCCCTTCTGGTGCATACCATCGTACGCGGTGGATAACAAAAAGAATTTCTTCCATTAAAAAATTTCGCTTTTGTGAGCAATTCAACTTCATGAAATATGAGGTATGTGTATTAAAACGCACCTGTTTATAGCGACAATTTATGTAAAAGCGTGGTCCTCTGTACCTTTAAGCTGTAGTGCACCTTAGAATGATTTGATTCTCTTAAATCTTTTTAAAAAATAGACAATGAACTGGCAAAAAAGTTCTTGATAAAACATAAAAGAAAACTCTGGTACCTAAGTGAGAACATGATTGGGTTATCACTCTTTTCAGATCCTATATTAATTGAAGAGAAAAAGGCAATTGTTTCAGTTTCAGAAAACCTAAGAAGGAACTTGGTTAAATGCTACGAGATTTTCCAATCAAGCAATCAATCTTTTTACAGTCCTAAAATTTGTCAGTTCATTTCTAAAAAACGATGTTGATTCATTTGTAGATAAACGATTATAATATTGTCAAAGAAAAAAATATTCTTTATTAGTGGTAAATGATTGTGCCAAACGTGCTGTGTCAGTATGCGCGCGTTATTAGACACTGAATCCAATAATGCCCTCGTGTAAGATGAGGATCAAGGTCAGCTCCTCTATCACACAGTAGAATATCATCAGCAATTCACTACTTGGCCATTGAAGAAACACTTAAAAAAAACTTACCTTAAGACATCAAGAATATTAAATTCAAACTTCAACCTACTGTAAAAATTGTTTTGTTTATTGCTTTTGAAAAAAATTGACGTCAGTTTGGAGATTTTCGAAAAAAATGCCAATTTTTTAAAAGTTCGACGGCTTTGAGAGGTCACTTAACTAAAAATTTTCTGGTCTAAAAATTTTACAAATAAGCTTATATTATCAAACCTCATAAAATAAAAGGGTATGCAATATCAAAATGAAAAAGAATTTTCGGACCTATTACTTTTGAAACACCCTACTCCTCACTATTTTTCTTACTGCATCTCTACAACTTAAAATCCAGAAATTGGTTCTATGAACAGCTAAAAGAAGCTGTGGACCAGCATGTAAATAAGTTATATGATACTGTTTGATAATTAATGCAGTTGTATGATGCGTCTTAGGCGATAATATTAGGTGTTTCTGATCTTCTGAGACATTAGCATGTCTCAATCTTCCACCAACACGCAAAATGCGATTATGATCCAGGAATGAGTTTAAAGGCAAAAGTTTACTTGAATATTTTAAAGATTTGTGATGACTTAAATCAGATATTTCATCACGGAAACACTTGTTTTGGACTATTTTCAGAATTTTCGTTGTGGAATTTGAAAGTTCTAAGACTGAAAGCAAACCATTTAATCGATTTGATAACGACTTTCTTGCATTGGCTACAAATCTTAAGCACCACAAGACGATTCGTACTAGTCTATTAAAAGGAGAAAATCTAAAAATCAGATGATCATCATTCAGAATTAAAATGGAGAGTAAAATTTAAATTTACCTCTTCATTAGATTTAGCATTATAATAACCTAAACATGTAATCTGTACTTTAGTAAATTGCCTTGGCAAACATAATTTGCTCATACAATTTCCACTTATGAAAGAGGCTTCATTGCCACTAGTTCGTTGCGACAGTTTACAAGATTACCCAGTGAATCACGAACCTTAATCATTGCTGTACAAAGTAGAGTTTGCTTATTTTGCAATGAATGTAATCCCGACACAGAGTTGTTTGGAAATTCAAAGATTCTACTACAAGAAGTTTGATTTAATGACTCAGTTGGTCTCGGCTGAAATTCTGGAGCGTTCGGAGAAAGAGGGAAAGTCGGCGTTTCAATTACACTATCTGAATAAGATTTAAGGTCTCTCGGAAGATGTAAAATTGTATGGTGAGGCTTATGGCACACTTTACATTTACTTAAACTCTTACAGATTTTTGCATGATGTTTATTAGGACTTTTTTTTAGGACATTTATACAACGGATGTGATTCCTTGCATACACAACAACTATTACTAGCAGACAACAATGTCGTTACTTTACCTTTCTTTATTTCCCTTACTGAGGACTTGTTGTTTTGAAGGATTCTAGCGTGATCCTTCAAGAAAGATAATAAATTATCAAGAGTTCCCACCTCCTCCTTTTTTAATGTTCTTTCCCACCAATATCTCCAATTTTTATCTGATTTATCTGTAAGTACATAAACTATCATTACTTCTGAAAATCCATTAACGTCGTGTTTAAGTACACTTAACGAACGCACACATTCGTTTATAACACCTACACTCTCTGTAAAATAAACTGTGTGTTATCCGAAATATAAGGCATTCTAATTAACTTCTTAATTAATGCATTAATTAGCTCACGTTTATTTGAATACCGCTCCTTCAATAATTCTAAAGCTGTCTTATAGTTTAAATCAGATATTGGAAGACTCTGAATAATTTTAAGTACACTATGCCGATTTCAAATACTGCAATTTTTGACAGTCTGATAAACTCTCATTATTATCCACACTAGCTTTAAATAAATCATAAAATGATAACCATTCTTCTAAATTACCACTGAACGTAGGATGTGTCAGTTATGGGAGCTTTACTTCTGGTATTTGGGATTTAGAAAGACTATTATTTGAATTCGATTCGTTTAAAGTAAATTTTGAGTTTTTCCGGTTAACACTTAACCAAAGATTATCAAGTTTATCTTGTACAGATTGTTTCTCATCAACAAAATTATCTACTTCTTCTTCTTTACATTGAGAAAAAATTGCATTAAAAATTTCATGTACTTCCTCATTTAATTTTTCGATTTTATTTTCGAATAAAGCAAGTTGACTAGAATCAGCATCATCTATCGAAGTAATAATATTATTTTCTAGTTTAGTAACAGTAGCTTTTAATACTCGTTTTCTAACTAAAATATCTTTAAATTCTGCCATAATGAGAAAATATTAACAAAAAAGACTCACCAAATAGTATACATGTTTAAATGATGCTACTTCTTTATGTATTTTCACATCACAATATCGGAACAATCATTTGATTACTCTTGAAAACGGAACTCATCTTAAGTTCATTCTATCACTCAATTAACAAAAAGAAAATATGTCAAAGCTCCAGTAGACGTAACCAAAAATTATGATAGTGCGCTGGTTGAAATTAAATAAACACGAACTCGTCAGTAACTCAAAAACATAATTGAATAAACAAAAAGTGAACTGTATCACGCTTTTAATTTTAAACCCTCTTGGTTTCACAACTCTCTCAGAATAGAATAACATGTCAACAAAAAAGAACGTTGCCATTTTTTAGGTATTAAACTTACACAAAAATGCTCGCACTGAGGTTTGGCAGACGATAAATAAATTTCGTCTAAAATAATTATTATACAATATTAATAATTATACGATATAAATATTTGCACACCTCACAAACAAAAAAGGCTTATCTGCATATTTCACAAACATAAAAAGGTTTCTCCACAAAATTTGTTGATTCGAGATCCGAGAATTCTGACCAGTGTTAACAACATTTTCCCTTGAAACACAATTTTAATATATTATTATTCACAGAGGATGTTATAAGATGTAGTTAATATACAAACGAATAATCTTCATGGAATAACGGAGGATCAATAATTAATGTGCAAGTCAATTTTGCTCAAGAGGTAAAAAAACACCAAATGCAGAATATATGCAAACATATGTTAGTGAAGTAACATTAACTGTTGATTAAATTTTCTCATCATAATTGGATGATACGGCTGAAAATTTTGAATTTTGTATGTTTATTGGGATTTGGCTACAGGAGCATTATCTATGAAAAAGACTTAAAACTAGACAATATTTCCAATTGGCTAGTGACAGTATCAGTTTATTTGCAATTTAATGTGTGGAACGATTAGAAGAAGAGTTCTGGTTTTTTAGTATAGCGCATCAGCAAACCCTTTTTTTATTAACCCTTTATGTACTGAATTATGAATTCATGAAAATTTTATCTTCTAAAGCTTATTTCGGGAATTTTTCAAACTACATTAGAATAGTTATATAATCATTTAATAAATTTTAGAAGAATTTAAAAGGATTGAAGGATTTAGAAGGATTAATTAAATTTGAATTTATAGGGTTTTTGTGCAATATTTATAACATCACTCAAATTTTTTATTTTAAATATTTTTCTTAGTATTTCATAGAATTAGGAAATGTAGAAATATAACGTTCTTAAAATAGAAATATGGAAATATTTCGAAAATGGAATACCCCCCACCCCACCCCCAACGCCATGAAAGCTGAAAAGATGCAAAGGCCAAAGAAATCATCCTTTTAAAAACATTTTGGTTTTGTGAAATCAGTAATGCTTTTGGAACAAGATAAAATAATGCACCTACAACTCATTCTAATCTGTGTTACTACTAATCGATCCATTAAATGGATTTTATAACACGTTATTTTGCTGATACTTATAAGCACCGTCAGTAGATAAACCGTTGAAAGATAGTATAAAATTCTGAATCTTACTCAAACGAAATCCTAATTTACAAGTATAGGAAAAAATCCAATATATTTGTGGCTCTCAGGCAGTGAAATTGTAGGAAGCCTAAATACGGAAAACGCAGGCAGATGTCAAAGAAAATTAATCTCTGACTTGCAAAAAGCATCAAATAATAGTATTTTCTCATTATTTTAAGATTTATCAAAGTATAATGATTAATTTTGTACCTGTGACCGCACCCATGCTGTTGCGTGTTCTTTTGGGAACTAGTAAACCAAACACAAGGAAGAGTCGGCTGGAAGAAGAGCTGGAAGAGTCAGTCAAGTGTACAGGTTCTGCCCGATAACTAAGTTGAATGCCCTGACGCCACCAGTGTAAACCGACTAACAATGCGTGTGCAGTGACGGGAAAGGTGGTAATGGTTGTGGCGGAGGGAGGGGGAAGGGGGGCTTAGTGAAGCCCATGATATCCATGTCAGTTGCCTGCAGGCTGTTCCACACTGCGCATCGCTTCTAATTCGAATCCTTGTTTTAGTGACTTGACGGAATTTCAAGATGCCGCGTTTCAAGGACCAGCCTTACGCGATACAATTTTGTGTGTGTTGCGCTCAAGAAAACGGACGCCGGGACCCTTGCCATGCCGAGGAAATATTATGGCGATAATACCATGTTCCAAAATATGGTTTACAACAAGATGTTCCAGGAGGCCGAGGACGAAGACCGCTCTGGACGCCCGTCAATGTCACATTCCGACCAAAATGTGGAGACATTGTGGGGCATGTTGAACTCTGATCGACACCCGAGTGTTAGTATGTTGGCAGATGAGTGTAATATCCCTAAAAGTACTGTGTATCGCATGGTTCATGAACATTTGGGCATGTGGAAAAACTGCACCCCAAAGCGCTGTCACACACCGCCTTTATTGTCACCGAGTACTTAGCAAAACGTGGTGTGGCAACACTACCCCAACCGCCGCACATCCCCGACTAGGCACCACCGGATTTCTTTTTGTTTCCGAGGATAAAGACAGAATTCAAGGGCCACCATTCCGGTACTTTGGAAGCCGTCAAAGAAGCGACGACGAGATGCTTGAAGGAGGTCCTCGACGACACCTTCAAAATGTGCGTTCAGCGCCTGTGAAAAAAGCTGACACTGGTGTTTCGACGCGGAAGGAAGCTATTTTGAAGTATTTTAGTTTTTTGTACCTTTATCTGCAATAAATCTTTTTTTCCTGGAGTTATTCAACTTAGTTTTGCTACACACCCTGTAAAAGAAGCAAAGGCGGAGTGTTTTGTTTAGCCTTAATTGAATTGTCAGTAGATTGTAAAGTTCTAATATTAGTCTGTTTCGACTGTAGCTAATATGGTGTTCGTCTGTGGCGTTTTAGGTCTTTAATCTGATATTTTTCTTTTATTTTCTATTGTATAAACTGTCTATATATTACGTAAAAATGTTAATATGATCGTGTAATTTCATTCTTTTTACTGGAAGGTTCTCCAAATATATACTGTGTAGTCTAATATACGGTTTAATCAACTTTCATCTAAACGAACCCTGTATTCAGAATAAAACTACGCTATCCTTTTAATTTCTTATTGAAAATGTTTTTCATTATTTATTGAATGTATTCCCCGGATAGTTTCAGAGATTATTTCTTTCTTTAACATAACTTTTGAAAGCATTCAATATTTACGTTCAGCTGTAAAATAACTTTAGTACAATATTACAATTACACTTTTAAAACTTTAATTTAATAGATTATATTTGTCATTTTTCTTGAAATAATAATTTTTAACTCGTTCTTTATTTCACAAATTAACGCTAGAGAAGTATAATTTCTACTACATCATTTACATTTAAATAATTCAAATATTAAAGATCAATTCAAAAAAAGTATATATAAATTACTTGGAATCTGAATTTTATTAAATTACAGCAAATTGTTATGCAATGTTCTCGAAATCTAGAAAGAATTGTTTTAAGATTTAAACAAGATTTTAAACGAATAGCTATTGAAAATAAATCTCTGTGGGATTACATTTGCATAATTTAATGTTCAAGATTATTTCAAGATAAATTAAATATATTTTTGGTAGTTTTAATTTTGATTTGAAAAGAAATGAGTATACTGTGTTTTCATTTTATTTGAAATCAAAGTAAAAGGATAAACTATTTTAAAAGATTAAATTTTGAGCGCAATTTTTAATTTCCATGGGATAAATTAAGTAATTACAGTAAAAAGATAAATAGTAAGAATTTCGCATTACATGTTTCTCTTTTATAATTTTTATTTATAAATCTATTTAAAACAGTTTTAAATTTAACTTTACAGGAAACTCATAAATTACAAACCAGAATACATCTATTTTCAATAATTAATTTGTTTTAAGCTGTATATTGTATTTTTTATGTGGGATTTGAAGCTGCATCTGAATGCGAAAATCAAGTGGCACTAGAGTACGCGGAAATAAGATGAAACCTGCTTCAAGGTTAAAGCGAGAACAAAGGTAAACAGAACGGAATAAAAGTTCGAAGTATGACGTGCTGAAAGAAAATTAAATCTTTTTTCGATGTTATAAAACGGCTAATCTAACTAGATACGCGTTTGAATAGGAATGGGATATGAGTTGTTAATTCTTGTTCAATCTTTAAGTCTTCGTTCTTGTGTCAGTAAATGTGTATATTCATGTCTAATTGAGTAATAATTTTATTGTCGCACCTCTTTCCTTATATATACATATCAAGAAAATGTTGGTTGGCTCGAAATCAAATTCAGATTTAAATATTAATTGCAATCTGATAGATTCTTCTAAATTTTTAATTTTTGCTAAATATTTACTAAACAGCATTCATGGCAGCCAAGGCAGATTTAGATTTCAAAACTTTCGTAGACGAATTATATATTTTATATTAAAATATATTTTTACAAAAAGCAAAATCTATTTTTTTTTATTCCATATTTTGTTAAATAAAAAACTCTCTTCATTTACATTAGATATCCATCTTTAGCACAGTTCAATATTTTAGAATAAAATTTTGAAAATTTATGTCAAATTAAAATTTTACATAAAATTTGATTAAAGGAATTTGCACTCAAAGTATATTAAATTTGTTTTTCTGGGGATATTAGAATATTTTTTTCTTAATCTTTAATTAATTGAGACACCTTATTTAGTTCTATACGAATGTATATGAAAATAATGAATTTAAAAAGAATTATTTTAAATTTAAATGAAATATTTATAATTAATTATATTAAATTTAATGAATTATATTAATGAATTAAATTAATTATATTAAATTTAATGAATTTATATTTATAACATGTATAATTATTTTTATTATTCACAGAATTATAACGTTTGTAATATTTTGAAAGCAATCGAGGCTAGAGATACAGTTCACATTCTAAAATAGATTAAAAATCAAGACATACTTTTACTTGCAGAAAAAAAAATTATTTCGCTTGTAAAAAAGAAATACATAAATAAATTTTAAATCAATATTGAATTCGTCATTACCTCAAATTAATTGCAAAGGTATTTTTTGAAAGATTATTAGCTGTTCCATAATTAACCTCTTTTTAATCTTTGAAATTACGATATGTGTATTCATATAAATAAACAATACCGATAAAAATTAAAACAGCATAAAACACACACAATATTAATATGTAAAGTCATTAACTAAAAATTATTCAATAGTTTTGATTAAGAGCCACAAAGGCATACTAAAAAAGTTATAGAGAAAAATAGAGAACTTAATCAACGCTTTTATTCATTAGTTTAATGAAGACATTGTAATCAGTAATTACTGTATCTTTTCTATTATAACTTCTAAAGAAATTACTTTTACTTTTGTGAAATCGTTTTTTCTATTTTTTGATTAAAATGACGATAAAAAGTTTTAAATATTATTTGCTGTATTAACTTTATTCATTACAATTACAATATAATCATTCGAAAATATTCGCCATAATTTTCGGCATGCATTCGAGATGCATTTTACATTGTAAAATCACAAAATAATTAAAGAAATAATGTAATATTCGAATTCTAAATTTCTCTCCATTGATTTTTCTGCCTTGTTTAAATCATATCACATTAGTAACTTAATTGTGAAAAGACAGACACGTTAATTATTTCGTTTTTAAATACGTGTAATTTTCTTGGAATAATGCTTTACGTATCTTAACGCTTAATAAAAATAGTAAGCGTAAAAACTTTTAATTATTATTTGCTGTATTAAATTTATCCATTAGAATTACAATACCATCATTCAAAAGTATTCGCCATAATTTTTGACATGCATTCGTGATGCATTCCAGATTATAAAATCGCAAATTAAGAAAAGAAATAATGTGGTATTTAAATTTAAATTTTTGCCCCATTAATTTTTCTCTTTATTTAAATCATATCAAATTAGTGACTGAAGTGAGAAAACACATAAACTTTAATTATTTCCTTTTTAAATACACTGAATTTTCTTTGAATAATGACATAATATCCTTAATAAATAAATACCGATAAAAATAAAAATAATACATAATATCCCTTAATAAAAATAGAAAGTGTATGGTGAAAAAGTATTAAAATAAATTAATGATCAGACTTTCCTACATGAATATAAAATTACTGAATCATATACGAGTTAAGAAATAAAAATAATTGACGTTTATTTTTGCTACTAATTAATTTTCATTGTATGTGTGATTCGTTAATTCATTAAAATTGAATGTCAAACTGGAAAAAATAAAGCTTTTCGTTCTTATGAACTGTAAAAATCTTTATTTTTAACCAAATACAGTAAGCAAATTAATAAATAAAGTATTCTGATTTGTTACTTAAGAATTCTTCACGATCTTAAAACTATATTTTATTTATTAACTATAGAAATTGAGAGAACTTTCGTTTTTTTCTCACTTGAAACGAAGATATCGTCTAACCAGGTTCTTAATTCTACATCAATGTTGAATGCGCTACATACAAGATATCTAAATAATGACCGGTGCATTTGAAAAATTAAATACTGAAAAACGGAAATCGACAGAAAGGCACAGTTTGCTGTAATTTACTTCGAAAGTCAGTGAAATTGCAGTCACGCAAAATTTGAAAATCAGTTACGAAGTTTACCAAAAGATTGCGCTGCTAGGGGAGAAAGCTTTTAAAACAAAACTGTAGGAACATGTTGTAAAGAAGTCTTGAAAAACTAAATAACGATATTTTCATTATATCTACAATGTAGGAACAACAAATTTCAGTCTGAGGACAAAATCTGCAGAAGTCTGATCTAATGTTACATCCGGAATGATCTTACATACAGAAGAAATATATTGTTTCAGTTCAGCTGTCTTAGCGAGAATGAAAGTACACCACGATATTAAGGTATTCTCACGAGAAAAAACCTGCAGGTACTTAAGTCTGGGGAATAAGGAGGCCAAACCGCGCCACTTCCTATATGCTTTGTATAATTCAGGACAATTACAAGATCATTAAAATGTTTATTCAGGTAATGATAGAAAATGCCGTTAGATGTGGACGCGCGCGGTCATGCATGAAACACGAGATTTCCCATTGTCCTTTAATGTGTTTTGCCAAAATTTCATCCAGAATGTGTAGATAGAGAGCTAATTGTTTGGTGTCCGAAAAAGTTTTTTGGAGAAAATGGTAACCCAAACGAGGACATTAGGCGATGCTGGAATGGGAGGACAGGAACCTACTGATAAAACACGCAAGTTCTGCTTATCGATGAAGCTTTCCAGGGTAAAATATGCTTCATCTAAGAATCAAACGTTTCTCAGATCAATTTTGAAGTCATGGACTGGCTACAACATAGCGATCGTGTTCGCATCGCGTACATTAACAGTTGCAGCACTAAGCGGTTGAAGGGTCTGAATCCGGTATGGAAACACCTGGAGAATATGACGTATGAACTGTGTGTATCATGTTTCGTAGTCCAGTCTAATTGCAACACGTTAAAAGGAAATCAAGGGTCATTGTTGAATTGCTGAACGAATTCAAATTTCGCTTCTGTAATAGCCGCACGCATGTGCCCGACTTTTCAAATACGGTTATTTCTGAGTTACGGTTTTCCCCTTCCCAGTCCGTTGCGTTTTTCAAGCAAAGCCTTTATTGTATTTTTTTAGTCTTTTTGTGTCATTAAACATGCTCTTAAAACTACGCCTTGTTTTAACAGTACTGTAGTCTAGGTGGTGAAATTCCTAGAGAAAAATTATGTGCTGCTGTAAAGAATAAACAGCAGGACGACGAAGTACTGAATGGAAATCTGGCAGAGTGCGTTTCCCTACAGCTCTTGTTGATCTCGTGCAGAGACTTCTGTTGGAACACTTCGTAACTAAATTATAAATTTTGTGTGATTGCAAATTTACTGGCTTCCTAAGTAGAATGCAGCAAGTGGTGCATTTCTATCACTTTCCGTTTTTTTTATTTCATTTTTTCAAATGCACCCTTCATTTTTGGGACACCATGTTTAATATCGGGGTAGAATCGGGAAAGAAAGAAGTCCGGAACCTATGCAGAATAAGAAAAATTTCACACCTGAGCCTTTTATCATACAGACTTCTCAAAACAACGTATTTGTCATATTCTTGAAAAACGTCATAATGACGATCAGATTGAATCTATTCTACTCAAAACTATTTTTTACTGAATCCCTTCTTTAACACTAGAACTACCAAGACCGTCATTTTGACGGTTTTCACATTTCATGATTAAAAATTTGATATAATTTATGTATTCTTCTAGAATTTTATGATGCGACTGTTAATGAAATAGAAGAATAGTTAAATATTCCTATTCAGTTTCCACTCACCCACTTTAATTTCCATAATCAGTATGACCTATACCTATCTATACCAGGACCCGTCAAAATGACGGCTTTGGCAATTTCGAAGTTGAATGATCCAAAGTGTTCGAGAGTCGTTATAACGGGATCCAATTTGCTCCGATTACGATTCAGTTTAGAACTGAACGATCTGACTGGTAAATGTAATCAGGACGCAATCACTAATAGTTGTACTTCTAACGTGATAAAGTTCTTGGTGAAAAGTGCAATCTGTGCAAAGTGTAATCTGTAAAAAGTCCAATCTCGGAACATAGTATTGTAGTAAAGCTAATTGCTTTCATGCACAGCTTGATTTCCAACAGCCGATGTCACTCACTAATAGAGACACCCTACAAATCGTCGGAATACCAGAAGGCGAGGCCTAAAAGTAAGAGAGAGAAAGGAAGTAAAAACTGAAATGAAGTGAGAAACGAATAGGTACATGTTGTTTGCCCTGCCCGCGAGTATGAGATGTGATAGATTGTGTGTGTTCGAAGAATGCCGTCTTAGGACATGGCAAAATATATGAGCTTTAAAATTTATTTCTTGTAAGTTGTAAGGAACAATGAAACTATTTCCAGGAAGCAAAAAATTATTCGAAGAATTCAAAGAACTCATTACTATAAGTGAAGCCTGTTCGGACACTAATTCAAGTAATAATAATTTGGACATATCTTGCGTGGAAAATAAAACTGAATTTTTAGATTCTGAAGAAGCTGAAGATGAAATTGAAGTACGAGATATTGAAGAAAGTGAAGAAGATGAATATGAAAGTGAAGATTCAGGGAGTGAAGATGAAATTCCCCAAAAGAGCCACAGACGCAGAATGCGATTGCGAATATGTTCAGATACGCAGTCAGATAGCCAAACAGAAACCGAAAAAAGACAGAAGAAAAACATTGCTCTCGACGGTACTGAATGGGAAGTATTAGGGAATGGTTTTGTTGGTAGACTCCCACCACATACTATATTCAAGGATAGTTCAGGCCCAGTTGGTTTTGCGAAGTGGAACATTATGCTTGGTAATGTTAGCAGTGTATTTAGACTTATAATTGATAATCGAATGATGAATCACATAAAAACTTGCACTGAGATCGAGGCTAGAAATCTTTCACAGAAGGACGATTGGAAAATTACTATTGAAGAATTATATGCGTTTGTAGCTATTTTGTATGCTCGAGGAGCCTACGAAGCAAGAAATTTGAAATTATCACATTTGTGGTCAAAAAAATGGGGACCTTCTTTATTTTACGAAACTATGAGTGGAAAGAGATTTTCAGAAATTATGATGCTCGACAAAAAAAGCGAGAGGAGTGTTCGCTTAAGAACTGACAAATTTGGATTAGCTTCCAAAATGTGGAAGTCCTTTATTGATAACAGCCAAGCTTGTTACAAACCAGATCAGAATATAAGCGTAGATGAACAACTGTTTCCCACAAAGGCAAGATGCAGATTTCTGCAATATATGCCCAACAAACCGGACAAATTCAGAATTAAGTTTTGGTTAGCTGTAGACGTGCGAAGTAAATATCTTATAAATGACTTTCCCTATTTAGGCAAATATGAACTTAGACCATTAGGAGTACATCTGAATGAATTTGTATTTTTGAATCTTGTAAAAAACTATGTAAATTGTGGTAGAAATATAACGACGGATAATTTTTTTTACACGTACACAACTCGCAAAGAAGCTACTGACCAAAAAAACAAGTCTCAATGGAACTAAGTAAGCTAATAAAAGAGAATTGCCGAAAATAGCTAAAGTTAGAAAAGATAACATGGCTCTTTTCTACACAAAACTCTACAAATAAAATGATATTGTTCTAACAATTTACAAAAGTAAGCCTCGTAAAAAAGTACTACTTCTTAGCTCAAAACACTAATCCGTAAAAATTGCTTCTAATCGAAAAACAATTCCTGCAACTGTGTCGTTTTACAATGAGACTAAGTTTGGAGTAGATATAGTTGACCAAATGACCCGCAAATATAGCGCAAAAGCAGGTTCACGTAGATGACTTTGCAGGTATTTTACGATATTTTGGACTTAGCAGCAATAAATGGGTGGATTTTATATAGACTTGTGATGAAAATATATCTAGAAAACAATTTTTATTTCAATTATCCGAAGAACTCTCCAGTGATATAGGTGCTGCAGAAAAGAAGCCTCCCCCCAAAAACAAGAACGGAAAGCTATGGATTGTACTCCAGAAAACTAATAAAAGCCCTTGTGAACACAGCCCCACCAGTGGCCGAGAGGTTCTGCTCTCGAAGCTGGTAGACGGGAGGTGCTGGGTTCGATCCCAATTGCGCCCGTCGGCCTAATCGTTCGGAGTTTTCGTGGTTTTCTTCGAGCCGTGGATCTTCCATGCGTTAATACGGATTAGGTTCACTTAGAAAGACCCCCACGGAGGGCACTCCCCCGGGCCTATATCCCTCGTGTAGATAATTGGCCTTCAAAAATCAACCCAACCCAACCCTTGTGAACACAAATCTTGCCAAATTCGATTGTGCAACAAAAACAGAGCGATTTATACCTGCAATGTATGCAACAAATATGTTTGTGGCAAGTGTTCATCTAAAACAGCATGTACTTGTAAAATATTTGCCTCATAGTTATTTATACACATAAATGTGCTATACTATGAATGCAAATATAAACACGGTTTTGTTTGTTTTTTTATTAATAATTAATTAATTATTATATTAAATGTTGTTTTTATTTAATTATGTTATCTTATTTACATTAACTGAGTGGCAAGTGATCATCTAAGATAACATGTATTTATAAAATATGTGCCTCATAGTTATTTCATACATATAAATGTGCTATACTATGAATGCAAATAGAGACTGTTTTTGTTTGTTTTTTATTAATAATTAATTAATTATTATATCAAATGTTGTTTCTATTAAATTATGTTATTTTATTTACATTAACTAAGTGGCAGGTGTTCATCTCAGATAACATGTATTTGTAAAATGCGTGCCCCATAGTTATTTCAATCATATCAAATGTACTATACTATAAATGCAAATAGAAAATGTTTTTGTTTGTTTTTTATTAATAATTAACGAATTATTATATTAAATGTTATTTTTGTTAAATAATAAATTTAAAAGTTAAAATGAAAGCCATGATAAAAAATCCGTCAATTTGACGGGTGCGGTAAAACTAGGTATACATAAAACATCGGTAGTTCTAGTGTTAAATATATGCATTTATTGAACATGGAGATATGAATTTATTATTTACCTGTTTGTATGAATTGTCATAGTGAATGGTGAGCTTTCATTTTCAAATAACGCACAATATAAGTTTTTGAGTATCATGTTATTGTGTCACTTGTGCAGTGTAGTTTATTTTGTAGAACTAAGCCATATTTTAAACTTCTTTAAATTGATGCAAACACACTATTCTTCATTTCAGGTTGTTGTATAATATTATGGCTTTTAACCCCTTAATTCTCGCTCCCGCGATATTCACGGGCTGTGTCTTTTATTGAGATTATTTGTTTCCCACCAGTTTTATAAAATAGTGTAATTCGCTTTATTATGGTATCATTTTACCTGTCATTAAATAAGGTGAATATTTCTTTTTAAAAAAAAAGTGGGGCCAATAAGCAGTTTGAATTTTTAAACCGCAATTTAATGCGACCATTAAAGGGTTAACTTGAATGAAAGTCATGACACAGATTTAATGTAACACAACAATTTATATATAAAAAGTAAGAAGGAAATTATTGGTTGTGGATATGATAGGTCTAATTCGGGCAGTCAAAAATGAACTCAAGTTAATAAAGACTAAAAGTTGGGTAAACCTTTCCCAAAATTTGTTAAAACTCACTTAAGTTGGCTGCCCATGTCAACACAATTTGTTTTTCAAGAATCTAAGAAATCCATTTTAGAACATAATATAAACTAGGGGAAAGTAGGGGAATGGCGCTCACTTAAGGGAAAACATGAATAGCTAGCCAAATTTAGACAAAAAAAAATCAATATTTTATAAACAACGGATAACTCAAAAGCATAAGCAACAGTTTGCAATAAACTAATTTGCATAAAAGTTTAAGGAATTTTTTTTATCGTTTTATTTAAATAACCATCGATTGAGCGGTAATGCCCGACATGGTAGGGTAATTGCGCTCAGAGTTTGAATACAACATTTAAGTAAGACAAAAGTCACATATGTAGTTGTGTGGACTGTTCACACCACTGCAGTCTTTTTGCGACCACTTTACACATATTGTGTTACACATATAGTGGGCTGCTTTTTTTAAGTTTGTTTTTTTTTATTTTCACCACTTTTTTGAAATTGTAAAATTCGCCTTGTTTAATGACATATTAATTAAGGCGAAAACAGGGGAATTTTACCATTTCAAAAAAGTGCTGTTAATCAATAAATTTGTATTTTAAAAAAGTTGTCCACTGGCAATACTTCTTCCGGAATTCCATGCGAGCGTCATTACCTGTTATCGCCATGTTGGGTTTTAATGCCTCAATAATTGGCGTAACAACGCAACTACAAAAATAAATAAAAGCATGAAAGTACAGCTAAATGTACATATTTTGTAGACATAATGAGTAAATTAATATTTGAAAATAAGAGTGAACATTTACCTTCAAGTTAGATGTTGTAGAATTTTATAATAAAACAACTACAAACCAATAATGTGAGGACATAAAGATACTTTCCTTCCGATGGTCACTATGTCCTTACTTGGAACTTAAGATGAAGTTCGCTAGGTGAGGGTACCGGTCGCACGTTTTCAATTCTATTCTGTTTTGAGATATTGGGTGAGCGGGATTGCCCTTCTGAGAGTCATTACCCTATTTTCCTTTATAAATGGAATTATGTGCATACTAATTTATATTTGAAGTAGAGAGTTCAACTTCTTACCATAAAGGCGAAAATTGACAGCCGCTGACTCTATTAAAAACTGCCAGCAGGAAACTGCGATGGAACTCAACGTGTGGCGTTAATCGCAAAAGAATACTAGATAACGTAATGTTGAGACCATTTGTTCTTTCACATTGTTTAAAAATCTACTTTAACCTCTTGAAACACGAGGTACATAAATGTGGGCATTTATACCTTTCCTCATAAAACTAAACTATTTGATTTTTATTTAAATTTTTATTTTACTTCTATATCGCAGAATGTTTTTTGTTTTGGAGTAAAAACAATAAATGGAAGCACTGATGCTTATTTCCTCATAAAATAAATATTATTTTCATCTAAGTTTGCAAATGGCCTTCGACACAGCGTGGCTAAGAAATTAAAATATTTTCCTAATTATTTAACATAAACCCTCTGCAATACATATTTTTGAGGATTTGTAGATAATTGTTTCTTGTTCCCCTTGTTTAACCCTTTATGTACTGAATTATGAATCATGAAAATTTTATCTTCTAAAGAATTTTTCGTGAAATGTTTAAACTACATTGGAAGATTTACATAATCATTTAATAAATTTTAGAAGGATTTTAGAAGAATTGAAGAATTTGGAAGGATTAATTAAATTTGAATTTATACTGATTTTGTACACTATTTATAACCACGCTCAAATCTTTTATTTTAAATATTTTTCTTAGTATTTTGAAGAATTAGGAAATGTATAAATCGAATGTTCTTACAATATAAATACAGAAATATTTCCGAATTAAAAAAGACCCCCCCCCCCCAACGCCAAAGAAAGCTGAAAAGGTGAAAAGGCAAAAAAAATCATCCTTTTGAAAATATTTTTGTTTTGTGTAACCCATAATGCTTTTGGAACAAGATAAAAGTAATGTATCTATAACTCATTCTAAACTTTATTACAACTAACCGATGTATTAAACGAGTTTTAAAACAAGTTATTTTAATGGTACTTATAAGTACCGTCATGTGATAAGGGGTTAAAGCCCTTAAATTAATTATTTCGTGAATTTCAGTTATCGATAATTAAAATGATATTTTAAGGGGTTAGTGTAATTTTAGATTCATAATTGTGAATCTAAATTAACAATACGTAAAGCATCTGTCCAGAACAATAGAAAATTTATTCATCTATTGTGTATTTTTGTTTGTGCAATAGCAATGAATGTGTATTTGTAATTTTATTTTAACCCTTAAATGCCTGGTGTTGCTTTTCGGCAACATACCCAATTTAGCCATCTAAAATATTATTAAAATAATATTGAAGCTCTAATGGCTAATGTTGCCAATAAAATACATATAGGAAATATTATTAAATCAATTTTCAACATGCCGATGGCAGCACTAGTGTTGTTTAAGAATAAATATAAATTTATTTTTTCAATTGTTGCTACATGATCTTTTTGTTTTGTTTGGAAGGTTGTGAAATACACTATTTTGTTCTGTAGTGATCAAATAAAATTTATTACATGGGAAAGTAAGGTATGTAGCCCTTATTTATAATTATTTTTAGGTATTTAACTTTAATATATTTGTTATAAGCAGATTTTTGAGTGTGTTGCCAATTGGCAACAACAGGCATTAAGTGTTCCACTAAGCCTGGAGAACAATGAGCAGTTTTAATTTTACTTTCTTCTATATTCAATAGAAGTAGTTTATTTTTCTAGTTTATAATTGTAGTTCACTTTTTTTAAAATGTATGCAAGATATTTTTCCACATTTTATTTTCTGCAAATTTTACTCTATCATTTTTAGAATGCCTCCAAAAAAGTATTTGACTCAAAAACAAAATAGAAGAATTGGTTCATAATTACTCTCATAATGATATTGAAATGGCTATTCCGAAATGCAGTAAAGAGATTTCAAAGTAATGTAAACTGCCAAATAGGTAGATTGTTTGTAAAAAGAGAACATAAAGGTAAATGAAAACCAGATAAAGTTTAGTGGAAATGAGATTATTCACCAAACGTGAATGAGTTGGATACACCACTAGCTTTTTTCAAATATTTCTCTTCAGATGAGGTTATAGAAAAATTGTCAGTGAACGCAATTAAATATTCCCGCCAAAAAGATCCTTATAAACCGACGAATTTCACATCACAAGACTTAAGGCAATTTATGGGGATAATATTATACATGTCTTTAGGGCATTTGCCAAGTTTTCGATAGTATTGGAGTCATGAACTTGGTTTTCCTTTAACTCAGGACACAATGAGTAGAGACCAGTTTGAGAAAGTCCGAAAATTTATTCCTTTCAATGACAACCAAAAACATCTGCCTCGAGATGATACGAAACATGATAGATTAACACAAATTTCGACCTATCATTGATATTTTAAACAATCATTTTGCTTCTAACCCTTTTAAGCAAAATCTCCCAATTGATGAGCAATGATGCAATATGAAAGTTCGACATTACATGAAGCAATATATTTAAAATAAAACCCATAAATGGGGATTTAAACTTTTTGTACTTGCTGGTATTTCTGGGAATGCTTGTAACTTAGAAGTATATTCAGGTCAAGAAAATATGCTAACGGGACCAATTACTGAACTCGACTTTGGCCCTTCAAGCAATGTATTCGATAGACTGTGAAGAAGAATACCAAGATCAGTAAACCATAAATTGCATTTTGACAACTATTATACGGATTTGCCGCTGATTGTACATTTCGCAAACACTGGCATTCATACATTGGGTATACAGTCAGAAGAAATAGAATTCCTTGATGCAAACTACCTGATAAAAAACCCTTAAAAGTTTTAGATCGGGGTTCTTGATCGGATATACTACAAATGTAGATGGCATCGACATTTCATCACTAGTCTGGAAAGACAATAAATTCGTTACGATGCTGTATTTACTTTCACCGGAACAAATCCAGTAAAAAAAGTCAGTCGTGTTGACAAGAGTCAAAAGAAGATCATTAAAATAGATATTCCATACTTAATTAAGGAATAAAAGCGACATATCGGAGGAGTTGACCGATTTGGATAACTTAACGGCCTGCTACAAAATTAATAATCGTAGTCGCAAATAGTATCTGCGAATATTTTTCCATTTGCGCGAATTCACTACAGTAAACGCATGGCTTCTCTACAAAAGAGTTTTAAATGCTAATGATCATCAATCGGAGATAATACCTCAATCAAAGATCAGCGAAAAATTTGCAAGATCATTATACATGGTGGGAAGTAAATACATCCCTAAGCGTGGAAAACACTCATCGATGGTTGAAGATGAAATGCGGGGGAAAAAGGTCACAGAGGTCTGTCTATCACAGTACTCACATAAAGATGCCGATTGGACCAAACGGGACATATGCCTCTATATGCAGAGAAAAAGATGAGGTGCAAATTCCCAAATTTCAAAGGATACATTGTAACAAAATAGGAAAAACGGAGTGTTTGACAGTGTTTTAATAGAAATAATAATTATTTCAAAATTTCCATACAATTGCCTAACTAAATAATTTGTACTCATATTATCAAGTATCATAAAATAAACAATTTATTTTGTATTCCATATTAATTTTTATAATGTTTTATCATAATATTTTGTATTTGTAATAAGAATTAATTACTTTTATAAAGCACTTTGTGAAAATTCCTTATCATAGTTCTTAAAATTCGTGTGTGTTTAATGTTATAGAATTTTATCAACAGGGAGCTCAAGCAATTGATGATGCCGTATGAACAGGTAATCGCAGTCTGAAATGTGGAGCGTCAACTGCATACTGCTGGCGCGTATAATTGAAATTACAATTTTTTTATATTATCACAATTACAACAAAGGTGAGAATGTCTATTAAACATTTATTATAATATACTTAAATTTAGAGAAAGTTATTACCTTCAACTAAATTGAGTAATGACAGTACACCCTGTATTTTTGATTAAATACGTGGTTTGCAGTCATTATGTTCTATGGTAAATTTTAATCCTCTTGATAACTTCGCCCCTCTTAATTTGTCAGTAGTTCGACATGAACACCAAGTGTACTTATATGTAATTACGATGCCTCCAAATTACTTATACTAATAAGTTATTACAAGTTGTATGAGTCAGAACTTCTAAGTGACGGAATGGTGCGATCATACTGAGTGAAATCTTCCAGTAGATCGCGAGGTGGGAAGCCGTTATTATTATTCAGAGCTTATTGTCTTCATCACAAACTACCGTGCATATACACTATATGGCCGTTAATGACCGGCAACATTTAACTTCAGACATTTTGTCAAATATTTAAAAGTATACATATCATATTCTTCTGGAATTTTAGGATTAAAAAGAACAGGTTTGACTTCATATTTATCCACGTCGATTTGATAAGGAGGACAATTAAGGGGCCACCAAAAAATTAAAGAAAAAAAATAATACTTGGGATTATCCTGTAAAATAAAATGTACGAAATGATTTATCGCTACAGAATATACATAGACAGACATTGTACAATATGTGTATTCATTTGTATACGAATAGCACGTATATTAAAAGAGATGTAACGATTTTTTAAAAAATTAAAAAAATTCTTGCATGTTTCTTGCTTATAACATACATGATTTTTAACCACATTTAACGCCAGTTTCAGAAACATTGACAAAATGTAGTAGAAACAATATAGTGCAATTGGAATATAAATATATTAAATATTTAAGGAAATATGAACAGTTGTATAAAATAATTTTTATCTGCGCATATGCGAACATAAAAATGGAACAAGGAACTTTTTGCAAAATTTAATCTATGGAGCAACTTATTAAACAAGTGGGTAAGTGTGACACCAAAAGCACAGAGGGTTTCGTTTAATATTCCTTTCAAAACAATTTATACTTTTGCAAAATCTGTAAGTTCCACATTTCGCAACCAGGGGGCACACTCTATTCTAAACTAACCTGTATCCAAACGAAACTCTATTTTACAATCTATCCGTAGATACATTAGTCGAGATTATCGGACCCATAGAATCCGATATAGGTTGGCGCCACTGGAGTGAAAAAGTGGGACTAAAATATGTGTGCATGTGGTGCAAAATATGAAAGAATGGTCGAAGGGGTATCCGCGAAAGTTAGAAAAGTGCACCCGGGTGAAAAGGGGAGAGGATAAAAAAATTGCTTAACACTTGATTGACAAGTAACTAATGACCAATTTTCTCTTGCTGAGGCTCATTTTCAAAAAGTTCAAAAGTACGAAGTCCTAAGGCCACAGCTTCAAAATCTTATACCAAATGGTGTCTTTTTTGTCTCTCTGACGTTTTCTTGGAGAGGTCTCATGTCCTTAGATTCTGCCAAGTATCTCTCAGCTTTCCATCTGCTGCGTCGGGTCGATATAAAGATTCTAGCTGTTTGAACCATTTCGTAGGCCCAGCGACTTTAGAGCGCTCACCAGAGGATGACTTTGCAGCTGCAGAAGCGTTCATGTGTCGCCAATCGACGAGTTCCACAACTTTATGTTTCTGTTCTCAGGTTGAGCACTACCTTTAAGTGTGCGTATGTATTTTTCGATGTATGCATCGCGATCTTGTTCTGTATATAATGAATAAGTATTTTCAATACACAAGTTAGAGCCCCGAGGTTAAATAATATAAGACTTTTTGGAAATTTTATGATTTTTCGCGTGATCGAAAGTGTTCTGCTATAAGTATGCAAAATTTCATGTCTTCAACTTAATTTGGGCCTGACTTAGAAAAATTGCTTAAAATACATAAGTTAGAGACCGGAGGGGTAAATATAAGACTTTTACGAAATTTTATGATTTGTCGTTTGATCGCAAGTGTTTATCTATAATTTTGCAAAATTTCAAGTCTTCAACTTGATTAGGGGCTGAGTTAGAAAAAACAGCTTAAAATACACATGTTAGAGCCCAGAGGGTTAAATATAAGACTTTTTCTAAATTTCAGGATTTGTCGTTTGATGTGAGGTGTTCAGCTAAAAGTATGCAAAATTTCAAGTCTCCAACATGTATAGTTTCTGAGAACGGGAACTGTGACGGACAGACAGACAGAGGAGCGAGACGAATAGGGTTTCGTCAGATGAACGAAACCCTAAAAAACAGTCAAATCTCGTAAAAATTCAAAGAGATATCGGCGTTAGAGTAAGCTGTTTTATAGTTTCTCTTTAAAACTCGCTGAATGATAAGGGATTGTCCGCAACTGTTATTTTTAAGTTATCTGACAGCGTTCGGAGCAAGTTTTTTGAAAAAGCTATTTAATTATAGTTTACGGTTATGTTTAGGAAGATTTTGACTCTAAACTACGATGAAAAGAAAAATGTAGCCCACACATTGGTTACATTTAGGTAAATTGAGGAGTTTATGGTAAAATTTTGTGAAATTTAGTTCAATACGCAAAACACTCTACAGTAAATTCTATCGCATATATATGCATTTACTGCATGCGCGTAATTTGTATGACAGTGATGAAGACAATAAACTAAAATTTAAGATATATTGGACATTTTTCATGAGTTATGAGTCAACAACTTGCAATTTGATTTTTATAGTGATATTTCAATAGCTTTTTGAGAAATCACGTTAATGAGCTCATTATGTTGTTTTTACAATGAGAACTAAAGTATCAATAGAAAATAAAAAATAGTTTACAAATTAAGATTACGTTTTAGGATCTGATTACGTTTAAAATGAGATTTTTGTCTACAATTTTCGTTTTCTTTGTATTACATTTTATTAAAACCCATATATTTATCTTTCCAAATCTGCGCTCACATTTACTCTACTCTAAAGAAAATCTAAGTAATCTGAATTTAGAAACTACGTGATAGCTGTGAATGAAACGGAAAGTGCCAAACGTTTCAGCATTAAATTTGTTTTCCCTTCGAACAAAAACTGCCAAAACTGACTTTTGGATATAAACGGCACAAAAAAAGACCTTGATCGAAAAATTCAGTAAATTTCAAATTCGAATAACTGTTAAGTAAATGTTAAGTAAAGTTTAAAATAATTAAGTAAAAGTTTCAGTTAAATAAATGTATTTTAAGGAAAGCTTATCAGTGAAAATTCCATTCACAAAACGTGATTTCTCAAAAAGCTATTGAAATATCACTATAAAAATCAAATTGCAAGTTATTGAAGCATAACTCATGAAAAATGTCCAATATATCTTAAATTTTAGTTTATTGTCTTCACCACTGTCATACAAATTACATATAAAAAGAAAATACATATATACGATAGAATTTACTGCAGGGTGTTTTGCGTATTGGGCTAAATTTCAAAAATTTTACCATAAACTCTTCATTTTACCTAAATGTAATCAATGCATGGACTATATTTTCCTTTTCATCGTAGTTTAGAGTCAAAATCTTCCTAAACACAACTGTAAACTATAATTAAATAGCTTTTTCAAAAAACTTGCTCCGAACGCTGTCATGT
Source organism: Maratus speciosus (assembly GCA_963932465.1). Taxonomy (NCBI): domain Eukaryota; kingdom Metazoa; phylum Arthropoda; class Arachnida; order Araneae; family Salticidae; genus Maratus; species Maratus speciosus. Next base: position 492,024,396 of record OZ010789.1, read on the forward strand.
AACTTTTAAAAAGTCCTTCCGGCCCGTGCCGGGAGGAAGAGGTAGCTTTCAAATTCCTTATTTTAAAAAAGCCAACTTACATTATTCAAACACACGAAGCTCAATTTAGTGGAAACCGAATATAGGAGATTCAATACTAATTTTTATCAATACTAAATCATTATGAATGAGAGTTTCGCAAAATTAGTCATCTTTATCCAAGCTGCTTTTATTTAAAGTAACTTATATTTGGCTGAGATGTTGATGTATACTATCCACATGCCTTCTTACATGGAAATAGGCGAATACGTGTGTTATCGCGTGACAAATACAAGATCGATTCAAAACGTTAGCCATACTAGAAATTCAAAGTGCTATAATTCAAACATTTTTTAAGATATAAACAAAAGAACAAATTTTCAGTAACAAAATCTGTTCCGGAATCTTTGTATCAAGGCCAAACACATAAAAAAAATCTTTTTCATTTTCCAATTTTTTAATACCTCATTTTAGATTTTAAATTTAATTTTTTTTAATGGCAAACCTTTTGAAACAAGATGGCGAATGAAGCTGGCCAACGAACTCGGTCGAGACATTGGTATGTACTCAGACCAAGTAACATCCAAATCGGTTCATAAATACGCCTGTTATCGCGTGACAAAAATCAGGTCGTTTTAAAATGCCAGCCACAATAAGAATACAAAATGCTGTAACTCAGCCATCTTTTTTTAGATATAGACGAAACAAAAACTGTTCCGGAATCTTTGTATTAAGGTCAAACACATACAAAAAAAAAAATCTTTTTCATTTTTAAATTTTTTGGTATCTCATTTTAAATTTTAAATTTTTTAAATTGTTTTAAATGGCCGCCATTTTGGAACAGGATGGCGAATGAAGCTGGCCAACGAACTCGGTCGAGACATTGGTATGTACTATGTACACACCAAGGTACATACAAATCGGTTCATCACTACACCTGTTATCACGTGACAAATATCAGGACGTTTCAAAATGTCAGCCACGCTAGAAATTCAAAATGCTATAACTCAGCCATTTTTTAACATATAGACGAAACAAAAACTGCTCCTGAATCTTTGTATCAAGGTCAAATACATAAGAAAAAAATATTTTTTTAATGTTCAATTTTTTGGTACCACATTTCAAATTTAAATTTTTCTTAAAAATTTAAATGGCTGCCATTTTTAAACAAGATAGCGGATGAAGCTGGCCAACGAACTCGGTCGAGACTTTGGTATGTACTATGTACAAACAAAGTTACAATGAAATAGGTTCATAAATACGCATTTTATCGCGTGACAAAATTCAGGACGTTTCAAAATGTCAGCCACGCTAGAAATTCAAAAGTCCTTCCGGCCAGTTCCGGGAGGAAGAGGTAGCTTTCAAATTCCTTATCTTAAAAAAGCCAACTTATGTTATTCAAACACACGAAGCTCAATTTAGTGGAAACCGAATATAGATGATTTAATACTAATTTTTATCAATATCATGAATGAGAATTTCGCGAAATTAGTCAGCTTTATCCAAGCTGCTTTTCTTTATTGTAACTTATATTTGGCTGCCAAATTCGGCGATTTCTTAAATTGCCTGCCATTTTAAGACAACATGGTGGATGAGGCTAACCAGTGAACTTGGTCGAGACCTTAGTAATTGCTGTGCAAATGCTCACTCACATCGGAATCGGTTGATATATACGAGCGCTGTCGCAGGCAAAAAATCAGATTTTTCAAAATGTCACACACATTAGAAATTGAAACTGCTATATCTGAGCCATTTTTTAAGATAAAGACAAACAAAAAATGTTCCTGAATCCTTATATCAAGGTCAAATACTTAAGAAAGAAACCTTTTTCAAATTCTAATTTTTTTGCACCTCACTTTAAATATAATTTTTTTTTTTAATTTAATGGCCGCCCTTTTGAAACAAGACGGCTGATGCATCTGACCAGCGAACTTGGTCGAGATATTGATGTATACTATCCACATGCCTTCTTACATCGAAATAGGCGAATACGTGTGTTGTCGCGTGACAAATACCAGATCGTTTCAAAATGTTAGCCATGCTAGAAATTCAAAGTGCTATAATTCAACCATTTTTTTTAGATATAAACAAACGAAGAAATTTTCATAAACAAAAATTGCTCCGGAATCTTCGTATCAAGGCCTAACACATACAAAAAATCTTTTTCATTTTCTAATTTTTAATACCTCATTTTAAATTTTAAATTAATTTTTTTTAATGGAAACCCTTTTGAAACAAGATGGCGAATGAAGCTGGCCAACGAACTTGGTCGAGACATTGGTATGTACTATGTACAGACCAAGTCACATCTAAATCGGTTCATGAATACGCCTGTAATCGCGTGACAACAATCAGGTCGTTTTAAAATGTAAGCCATAATAGAAATTCAAAATGCTATAACTCAGCCATTTTTTTAGACATAGACGAAACAAAAACTGCTCCGGAATCTTTGTATTAAGATCAAATACATACGAAAGAAATCTTTTCCATTTTCCAATTTTTTGGCATCTCATTTTAAATTTTAAATTTTTTAAATACTTTAAATGGCGCCATCTTAAAACAAAATAATGGATGAAGCTGGCCAACGAACTCGGTCGAGATATTTGTATGTACTATGTACCCACCAAGGTACATCCAAATCGGTTCATAAATACGCCTGTTATCATGTGACAAAAATCAGGACATTTCAAAATGTCAGCCACGCTAGAAATTCAAAATGCTATAACTCAGCCATTTTTTAAGATATAGACGAAACAAAAACTACTCCCGAATTTTTTTATCAAGGTCAAACACATAAGAAAAAAATATTTTTTCAATTTTAAATTTTTTGGTACCACATTTCAAATTTAATTTTTTTCTTAAAAATTTAAATGGCCGCCATTTTTAAACAAGATGGCGGATGAAGCTGGAAAACGAACTCGTTCGAGACATTGGTATGTACTATGTATAAACGAAGCTACATCCAAATCGGTTCATAAATACGCCTTTTATCGCGTGACAAAATTCAAGACGTTTCAAAATGCCAGCCACACTAGAAATTCAAAATGCTATAACTCAGCCATTTTTTAAGATATAGACGAAACAAAAACTGCTCCGGAATCTTTGTATGAAGGTCAAATACATAAGAAAAAAATATTTTTCCATTTTCAATTTTTTGGTACCACGTTTCAAATTTTATTTTCTTTTAAATTTTAAATGGCCGCCATTTTGAAACAAAACGGCGGATGAAGCTGGCCAACGAACTCGGTCGAGACATTGTATGTACTATGTACATACCGAAGTACATCGAAATCGGTTCATAAATATGAGAGTTACAGTGTGACAAAAGTCAGATATATATATATATATATATATATATATATATATATATATCAATTTTGAACGGAGGGTGGTTTCCGGGTCTGGGGGTCAAGATCGATGAAAATATACCAAACTTTTTTGAAATTGCTTTCTTCCGAACGGCTGCAATAGGTAGCTTTTTGTAATGAAAGCTACCTAAAATGCTATAACTCAGCCATTTTTTAAGATATAGACGAAACAAAAACTGCTCCGGAATCTTTGTATAAAGGTCAAATACATAAGAAAAAAATATTTTTCCATTTTCAATTTTTTGGTACCACATTTCAAATTTAAAATTTTTAAAATTTTTTTAAATGGCCGCCATTTTGACGGAGGGTGTTTTCGGGGTCTGGGGGTCATGATCGATGAAAATATACCAAAATTTTTTGAAATCGCTTTCCTCCGAACGGCTGTAATAGGTAGCTTTTTCTAATGAAAGCTACCTAATAACAATTTGTGGACAATCCCTTATCATTCAGCGAGTTTTTACGATATTTGACGGATTTTGTTTTTTAAAGTTGCTCCATAAAGTTGACTATTAAATTATGTAAAAAGTTCCTTTTTATCACTCGCGCATGCGCAGATAAAAGTTATTTTATACAACTGTCCATACTTCCTTAAATATTTAATATATTTATATTCCAATTACACTGTATTACTTCTACTACATTTTGTCATTTTTTTTTTTTTTTAACTGGCGTTAAATTTCATTAAAACCCTTGTATGCTATAAGAAAGAAACATGCAAGAATTTTTTTTATTTAAAAAAAATCGCTATATCTCTATTAATATAGGCGCTATTCTTAAACAAATGAATACACATATTGTACAATGTCTGTCTATGTATATTCTGTATCACTTCGTGCATTTTATTTTACAGGGTAATCCCCAGTATTATTTTTTTCATTAATTTTTTAATGGCCCTTTAATCGACTTCCTTGTTAAATCGACAATGATAAATATGAAGTCAAACCTGTTCTTTTTAATCCTAAAATTCCACAAGAATCTGACAAGTATATTTCTAAATTTTCGTCAAAATGTCTAAAAGTTAAAGTTGCCGGTCATTAACGGCCATGTAGTGTATACATACCGGATGTCCCAAAAACGACTGATGGATTTTAAAATTCAATAACTTGCAAACAGTGACAGATATTAAAAAAATTCTTACAGGAGGGTTATGTATGACATCAGGAGTTTTTTTACTGTGATTCTTGATTTTAGTTCAAATTTCAAACAATAGATTGCACTGAGAGCAATAAGTGTTCAGTCCAGATCGGATTTTTGGTACTTCGAGATCCATTCAATACAATTTTTCAATGTAATTATTCAATACAATTTTTCGCATGGAAGAAGAAAGAGGCCGAAAAATCGTGCCTGGATTTAGCGGTTGTTGCTTTCAGCGCCATCTATCGATGCTATGTGTAACGAAAACTGAGAATCGCAGCATAAAAACTCCTGACATCTTACATAACACAACAGCAAGAATTTTTGTTAATATCTGTCACCGTTTGCAAGTTATTGAATTTTAAAATACATCAGTCATTTTTTGGACACCCGGTGCATACATGCTTATATATATATATATATATATATATATAACTATATATATATATATGTGTGTGTGTGTGTGTATGTATATATGTATATATATATATATAGGGGAGACTAGGGAGGGTTGACCCACTTTTTACAAAATGATTTTTTATTTTTTAAATATTGAACGTAGAATAAAGTTCTATATATCATTTTATTCGTTATACAATCAGTTATCAAAATAAAATTGCCACACAAGTGTAACATAAAAGAAATTTGAAAAATGATTGACTTTAATCATGAAAAAATAATGGGTCAAGGCTCCCCACATATGGGAGGCTTGACCCACTACGGGAGGCTTGACCCACCTTGTTTTATATTGGAATATTTTGAAGCGAAATAAAATCAATTAAAAAAAAAGAAAAATAACTTCTTTCTACAGGGGTTTAATTATTATAAAAAATATATATATTTTTAAATATGATGCTTAAACAAACCTTTTCAGACGCAATCGCAAGTCACAGGAGAAACATTTTGTTTTAAACATGATTTTGTCTGAGCAGGTATAATTTGTACAACAGTGAAAATGAAATTTTAACATTTAAGGCAGCATTCTGTTAGATACAGGTTCCGTTTTCATAGTGTTTCATGTTATTATGTCGGATTTAGGAGCCACTGCCCCGCTTTTTTTTTTGTCTCCTTGTCCTCCTTTCTGTGACACTCGACATGACAACTTTAGTTGTCACATAGTTTGGTTTATCTCACTGTATTCACCCTGCTGAAATTTGTCGACTTACCTTTCTAATTTTTTTCGATTGATGCTATGTTCTTTTGCAGCCGCATGAGCCTTTAATTTATCATTAATATGATTTAAATCTTTAAGGGGCAAAGTACTTTCAGTACTAAAATGTTGAAATAAATGACTAGCACCGTAATTTATGGACAAATTTATTGGGAAATAAGAAAAAGGCTATATTTCATATACATATTAAATGGAAAATATTTTAGCAAAATTCTAGTGTCAATGTGACGTTTCGGAATAAAAATTAAGTAATTTCATAAACATACCACTGCCCCTGAAAGGGTTAAGGCTGCTGCTTTCATCCCTTCTAGTCTTTCCCACTGTTTCTATTTATCTATTGTAAGTAATATTCAAATATTTAGAGTCAGTTTTAAACATTTTCTTTTCCATCACACCATTTTATTGTAGCCTTACAGAATAAATTTACATTCTTTGATATATATAACCATTAACTTTTCATTATACACAGTGTATAATAAAAGGATTTCCAAAACCACTTAATTAAGCGAGCCTTGAGCATCTAGTCAAGCCTCACTCACATTGACTGGGTCAATCCTCCCTGCATACACCTTTTCTAAAGAATAGCACATTGTTATGTTAAGTCTAACTTTCTGTACAATCTTTATGCCTGGAATGAAAGCTCGATATTTTTGCATTACTTTAAACCTACTTACTTAAATTTCTATGATATAATTTATCTGAAAAAAGCTTACAAAATACTTCTAAAAAACACAACTTTTAGGTTGCAAACGCCTCACAATTGATTTTTTCCACACCTATTTCGGTTATCTCTATGAAATCAATTCTGTTGTTTGAGCATTCCAGTAGCTTTGTTTGACACCTATTGATTTGATAAAACTCTGAAATTCTTTTAAATATGAAAATTGATGGATGGGTCAAGCCTCCCGTATGGTCAACCGTCCCTAGTCTCCCCTATATATATGCATGTTTGCTTTACCTTACATAAAATAGATGCGTTTAGTAAATCAAGATAAAAAAGTAGAAGCGACCGCAACGTTACCCTCAGTTAAGCGCAGTTTATGTATGCCTCATCAATCGTATGTAAATGATAGGTCACTGCCTTAATCAATTCTGGAGCAAAAGTACTTCTAATCGTAAAATGCTGAAATTATTGACTGACACCAAAATTTAAAAACAAATTTATTTGAACATAAGTAAAATCTCGTAAATTCCTTAATCTCGATTATTATTATGTAAAAATCTTCCAATATGTTTTTCAATTAAATTATATGTTAATAAGTTACTTTTATTAATGTTATATATATTTTACCTGTCAAATCATATTTAGTCGATGTTAATTTTAATTTATGTTTAAAATAAATAATTAAATATTTTTTTTTATTGAAACATTTATACATCTTATGTCATATTAATTCAACCGTATATGTAAAGTAATAGTCAGTTCATACAGAATATTTTCGGTAAATAATAAAAACTTTCGTATAAAATTAAAGTGAATGAAGGTTACATTTTATGGTCAAATGGCTTACATATCTTATACTAATTTGTGCGTTATCCGTAGGATACGACAACAGTACTAATAAAAAGTTGCATTAACAGTAGGATGCTTATATTATGGATAAGCTATTAATCATTAATGACAAGACAGATTTAATATATATGAGCATCTATGATACATATTCGCAGGAAAAATAACTTAAGCGAAACAAGGTTATTAAATTAACCCCATTTCAAGTTCTCTGGTCAATTTTTTTTTTACCATTAATATGTTTTTTTATCACAGTATAAAATAGAAAACAAAAACATCCCTTTTAATAAGTGGAAAAAACTTTTATACGTCGTACACGGAATACAATGTTAACTTGACATAGTTTCGTTTAATATCGATATCATTCTGGTTTTGATAAAATTTTCACAAAAAATGTGTTTTTATTTTTTTTTTAAGTAGAGTAAAATTTTCTGTTTAATATCGGTTAATAATAAATTTTAAATTACAATTCTTTAAGCTTTTCAATAATCATATTAAAAATAACAAAAATTTAGACACTCCTAGTTTTACTAAAAGGAATGAAATTTAGAATTTCTCAAAATATAACGAATATTTCGGCTCTATAAATTTTGTAGTGTGTTTCGTAAAATGTAAATTTAAATAACGGTAATTAAAATAGATGTTTGTTGAAGATTTTAAAAAATTGGGATTTTGTACAAATAAAAATTTTAAAATATTTATCACATTTTAATGCCGTTAACACATTTTTTTCGTTACTCTTCCGAATAAATTTTTTATTAATAGAGATATGATAATCAATAGAAACTTTCAAGTAAGTAACATCAATGAGAAAAAGAACAGTGATATAATAATGCACTAAAAAATTTTTTAATTAATCAAAATAGGTATTATTTAAAACTAGCTAACGTCAAAAAACGTAGTACGTCAAAAAACAGCACGAACTGCGAAAAAGCTCTGAAAATTACAATAAGATATAGCGAAAAATTTTTAAATCGCTCCATAAATTTCGCAAAAAGAAACTAGTTGGATGTGCCAATCCCAAAACTTTCTTCTATCTTATACATCTTAATATTTCAAAACCTAGTTACACATGTTAATACTTCAATATTATTAGTTCAATACTATACCAACTTTGATTTTCATCTTAAATTTCTGCTCAAGTCAATTAAACGGACTAAAAACGAGTTAATCTATATCATGATATTTGTTAAAATTATTAATTTTTCCTTATTCTGTCGTTATGAGCTGTTTGCGAATAGCCGGCATAGCAGGAAGCGAGTTCCCGCCGCTGCATGAGCCGCTGATGCACAATAGAACTACGAAAAATCAAGAAAAGTATACAAAAATCGCTAGCACGGAGCCCCTTTACCGCGCAATATTTCGAAATTCAAGGAGAACTTGTTGGCCAAAGCCAAAAACAAGCACAAACATTTTGGTTCAATTGTATGCATAATTTTATACGCTGTTCGATGGTACAATAATGAAAATGGCACAGAGATCGGAATGATAGCGCCCCCTTCTTTCGGAATTTTTTCAAGTTCAGGGAGGACTTGTTTGCCATAGCCAGAAACATGCGCAAAAAATTTGGTTCAATTATATGGATCACTTCATACACTTTTCGATGGTACAATAATGAAAACTGTACAGACATCGCAATTATAGTGCCCCCTTCCGGCAGAATTTTTCCAAATTCAGGGAGGACCTTCGTGACATAACCAAAAATAAACACATAAAATTTGGTTCAATTCTATGCATAACTTCATACACTTTTCGGTGGTACAATATTCAAAATGGCACAAAAATTGTACAAAAATCGCTATTACAGCGCCCTCTACTAGCGATTTTTTTACAAATTAAGGGAGGACCTCCTTGCCATAGCCAAGAACTTAAAAAATTTTTTTGGTTCAATTCTATGCATAACTTCATACACTTTTCGATGATGCAATATTCAAAATCGCACAAAAATCGCTATTACAGCGTCCCCTACCGGCGAATTTTTTCCAAATTCAGGGAGGACCTGCTTGCCATAGCCAAAAACTTAAAATAAAAATTTGGTTTAATTCTATGCATAACTTCATACACTTTTGGACGGTAAAATATTCAAAATTGCACAAAAATCGCTATTGCAGCGCCCCCTACCGGCGAATTTTTTCCAAATTCAGGGAGGACCTGCTTGCCATAGCCAAAAACTTAAACTAAAAATTTGGTTTAATTCTATGCATAACTTCATACACTTTTCGATGGTACAATATTCAAAATCGCACAAAAAACGCATTTACAGCGCCCCCTACCGGCGAATTTTTTCCAAATTCCGGGAGGACCTGCTTGCCATAGCCAAAAACTTATAATAAAATTTTGGTTCAATTCTATACATAACTTCATACACTTTTTGATGGTACAATGGCGACAGACAGACGGACAGACGGACAGACGGACAGACGGACGGACGGACAGACGGACAGACGGACAGACGGACAGACGGACACACAGACAGACAGACATTTTCTATAAACATGTTTTTTGGAATCTCTGACCCCTAAAACATGCAAATCCGTCGAAAACCGGAAGTCGAAAAAAATTTCGATTACAATACTTTCTTCTATTGAAGATAGAAGAAAGTAAAAAAAAAATGATATATTGTGTTCGAAGATTGAAAGTTGATTCCTTTCACTAATGTGGAGAAATGGAAGGAAATCTCTAAAATACGCTAAAAATCACTAAAAATCACATACAAAATTCTCGAAAAATTCGAAAATTGCTATGCGAAATCCAAATAAACTTTATTGAAATGTGAGCAGAAATTACTTTAACATTATAAGTCAGAAATGGAATGTCAAAAAATTGCAGTAGATCGCGGAGAAACGTAAAAATCGAATTAAAAATCACAAAAAGTTCACAAATCACGAAAGTCAAAATTTACTATAAAATTGGATAAATGTTGCAATTCTAATTCCTTTGACCTGCGGGCACTCTTAAAATTTATGTTTGGAAAAGAATGCTAAGCATTATATCATGTTACTTTTATTCATAATTTAATTTATTTGGATTCCCTTAAATATAAATAATATAATCTCTTACGTTAATATTAGTTTTTGTTGCATTAAAATATCTCAATTTGTTGATTTTCTGTAATCAAGTAATCCCTCTTGGTTTACAATGGAAGTCTATGGCAATTTCGCAAAATATTAGAGATATCGCCGAGATGGCGTCACTTTTGGCGACTAATTTTTGTCACCAAGTTTGGCGATATATCGCCAAGTTTGCTACGAACTTGGCGGCATTTGGAGACAGAACTGTGCCCCTCCCCCCCTACAGTAACTCCCTTATAGGTATGGAGATGCATTAAATGCTGTTCGATAATCGCAAAAAAATTCGCTACAAGTTCAAAATCGCTGCACGAATTCCGAATGAACTTTTTTGAAAAGAAAACATAATTTACTATATCGGGTTAAAAGAAAGAAACCGCATTATTTTCACTAATGTGGAAAAATAGCCTCGAAACTTAAAAAATCGCTAAATTGCATAAAAAATGAAATTTTTAAAAAGCTAATCAAAAAATCGAAAATCGGGATTCGAGGTGCAAAACTTCATATATAGACGTACCTTTTCTCTAAATTTACCGTCGTGCTCTACGTGCAGCGGTCTCTTCAGAACACCGTCGACACATTCACAAAATTACACACAAATTTCTTTCCTTATTTTTACAGACAATAGTTTGGAAATGATTAAAGAATTATTTCCAGTATCGAATGATGCGACTTTTTAATGATTAGCATTAACCATGTTGTGAAGTTGTAAAGATAAGCTTTAATCTGCAATGTTGAGTGTATCCAAAAACTGCGAAACTGACTTTCAAAACAGATTTTGCAATAAAGAATGCAAAAGAGAGAGAGATCGGTAGATAATACTAAAATTGTTCTATACAAAATAATGAACGTTGAAATATTTAATATTTGTTCATGAATATTTGCTTCATATCAACCGCAACGAGAATCATTTTGAGCATTTCACACAATGCTTTGAGAACGATGGAGGAGTGCAAGGAAACGCTCATGAGCCGTCATTTGGCGAATTAGGAAGACCATCAAATATTGTATAGTTGAATCGCGAAGCAGCTTCACATGTCTCTGGTGACGAAATGGTCCTCTGTGAAATGGATCACAGTGGCTCTCATTCTTACATGGACTGTTTCAAGATATCTTATAGATACGATTTTCGATATTAACGCTCCTTACGCAAACTGCATTTTACTCCATAATAGTTTGGATTACCTTCAATTGCGTAATAACAAAAATATATTGAAGGAAAGAGACCAGAAGATTGCTGATTTATTTGTGTCTCTATGTGTTGGGTGGTGGGGGGCAGATGAACATTTTAAATAAGTCTATTCTGCAATTTCATTAATAGAACTTATATCATATGTTAAGTGGATAGCTTTAAATTTACCACACCATTTAGGAGCGAGCCCCAATGCAAGTAGGCAATTTATGTGCTCATATCGACTACTTCTTTTTGGATTCTTTATTTACTTATTTAATTATTATCATATATATTTACATGGGCGTGTGTGTGTGTGCGGCGAATATTATATTATGTCAGTATATACAGAAAACATTATATAAAACAAAGTTACTAAATACATTTAATGAAATGTAAAAGCCTTTCTTCTACAATCTCTTTTAAAATAATTTATAAAAAGTTCAACAAGGGTAGATAAATGTATTACAATTACTAATTTGAGAAATCGCTATCTTCAAAATTTCGACAGATTTCTGTAGAATTTCTGGAGAAAATGGAGATTTCTTCAGATAATATTAAGATTATTTTTAGTGGGATTCCATCATGTGTAGTGTATTATAAGTTCTTTTCGAGTTCTTTTACTTTTTTTCTGCTATTATTGAAACTCAAAGATTCCGTTTGCTAGACGATTCCGTTAAAATAAACGTTCTGTGAAATGGAAATAGTTATTTTCCGTGATGGAGATTGAAATATTTCCATCATATAAAATTGTTTTATTATAGATAGGAGCGAATAAAACAAGAATGTCAATCTGTGCAAATTTTCTGAATATTATATTTTGATAGATAGATATATTTGACGTAATACGATGTAGGATTGAACTCAGGATACTAAAAATTCCAAAGCAATCAATAAGCAAATGCAGTCATATATTTATATTTTGGCGATGAAAATCTTTTCCCTCACTGAACGTCAAAGTTATGGAAGTTCATAAATCTCTTACAGTTCTTAAAATAAGATGTTGAAAATGGATGAATTTCCGAGTATTCGAAAGGGCATATGCATCTAAGATAATGATATGGAAATATGCCCTCTATTTGGTATAATTATCTTTTGAAAGAGAACTTATACTTTATTTGAGCGTTACTTTTAACCCCTTCGCGACGAGCATCTTGCTTCAGTTGAAAATAAATAAGCGTATGTTGAACTCTGTAATTATAAGAACTTGGTTATAACGAAAAAAGGTTTTTTTTCCATCATCCTTGTTATTACCGTATTTTCCTGTACAATGTATATGATATATTTTTATTCGTTTATAAGAATGATTGTTCATTTAAAACCATTAATAAGCTTTCTGTAATTCAGTATAATTATCCTGTGATTTATGATAAAGAAATTTCTGAAAAATCAGCAATATCACACTTAATTAAAATGTAGCTGTCTTTAACAACGATAACATCATGAATTGTTACGGTATTTGAGTGGGTTTTCTATATAAATAATGCTTTATAGTTGACTACAACATTATAAAACAAAAACGTTCAATCTATTGGACATGTGCAGGTAAAAAAATAATCTTATAAAATGCTTTTATTTTACAAAATATTAATTTTATAATTGCAGTATGTCTCTTGCACCTCGTCAGGTGTTTTCAAAATAACGCCTAAACCGCTGGAAAACGTTTTATGTTGTTTTTGTTATGCGGATTAAAAAAATATTGTATATATACTATTATAACTAAATGTATTCGTTGTACATGTTGTACAGAATCATTTGGAGCTTTAGAAGCTCTAAAACGCTGTATTCACCATTTTAAATACACTTTTTTACAATTTGTGCTCTTTAACGATGTCCTTTATTTCTTGATTGTCATTTGTTGTAGCTACTGCTCATTTAGAGCATTTTATACTACAGGGTAATCGCAGATATTTTTTTTCTATTCAATTTATTATTGTCCCCTAGTTCCTCTCGTTACTATATCTTCACTGGCAAATATGAAGCCAAATATGTTCTTTATATCCCCAAAGTTCAAGAAAAATTCGTCATTTCCCTATATTTTCAAAAAAAATATTTTAAATCAAAAAGTTCCTAATACTTCTGATCAGATAGTGTATTACATTGCTGAAACATTGACGAAGATGAGACAAAAGAAAGAAATTTCCTTTTCAGAAAGAGCTTTATCCTAAATTTTGAATGAGATTACTCATTATCTTACATTACTCAAACTTTTATATAATTACTCTTTTAAAAATTTTTATGTAGGAAATAATAATTTTTTATATAATCATTCCCTTCATCTATTATTGATCTATTGAGAGCGAAACATACACTGGTGTCCAAAAATTAAGGACGAGAGTGTTTTTCGAATGTAATGTGGTACAGAAGTTTTCTACATTAGCCGAATCATACAATAAGATCTCCAAGATGTGAAAATATGGGACAAGGGATAAAAACCATCTAAACAAGGAATCAAAATAACACAAACGCCCATTATTGAGAATGTCACCTGGAACACAACTGCAGAGAAGACAGAAACGCCCATCTGACCGGCAACTGTCAGGAAACATTCAGTCTGTAGGTCACCCCTGACTTCGTGCAGTATTTATAACGTCTGTCCACGCTGAGGACGAGGTTGTGAAGGATCTGTTGAGGCATCGAGTCCCATTCCTCTTGTAACACCAATTTTAAATGCGGAATCGTTGCTGGCGTCTGGTCACGTGCTGCCAACAGTCTCCCGAGAAAGACCCACACGTGTTCTATGGGATGTAGATTGGGGAAATTTGCAGGCCAATACATGCGTTGAATATCTTCATTGTCCGAGAGCTCTTCGACAACCGCTGTATGATGAGGGGAAGCGTTGTCACCCATGAAGAGGAAATCCGGACCCACAGCACCTCTAAACAGACACACTTGAGACCAGAGAATCTCGACTCAATAGCGGGCACCAGAGACTGAACCTCCTTGGAAGATTTTGAGGTTCATACAGCTACCAAGTATGATACCGCCCCAAACAAGAACTCCGGCTCATCTAAAGCGGTCCCTTTCGATAATGTTGAAGGGATGATTACGTGTTGCCTCCTCTCCTTAGATGTGTATACGTCCAGAGTCGATCCCACGTTCCTGGCCCCACAGGAACCGGCGTCCTCGATGAATAGCCGTTAATGGTACACACCGTACTGGTCTTCGTGCGTATAGACCAACTTTGGTCGGCTCCTAGACACGATGAAACATGTTAACTGATGTCCAGTAGTTTGCTCCATCTGCCTTTCGATTTCTCCATCTGTCTCCGGCCTGCTCCTTTTCGCCTGTTGGACAATATAACGGTCTTCCTCTGTTGTTGCTGCGCATGGGCTACCTCTGCGGAATGCTCGGACAGCTGTTCCCATCGTTTGAAATGCACTCCAGGCTCATGAAACGATGCTGTGAGCGATCCCAAACTCTACTGTCACACTGCCAACCTCCCAATGATGCGACCTCGTGTAAGGTCATCCAGATGACTTCTCCTGGATTGTCTCTTTGCCATTTCACACAATAGTGGGAAAAACCATCGTTGAAATCATTCTACACCGCACACCGAATTGCTGAATGTCCACCACCTCTGTGCTTTATCCCCTTAGGACCGCCACCTTTTACATCATGTGCCATATATGCGAATGCTCTACTGCATTTGTTCCAGTTCTATCTCCTAATTGGTCTTTCATTTCGTTCTGTAGCCTTTTTCGACTTTTATGCTAATTTATCTGCTCCGTCCGGAATTTTTGCTCACCAGTGTATGCAGTCAAATCGAAAACAAAAAGGCATGTCACATACGTAGAAATACTTTTACGCATAAAATTAATAACGGTCACGTTTGTGCTTTTGATATAGAGAAGAACTGTATAAAACGCCCACCCTTATTAATTATTAAATGAAGCAAGTGATGGCACCGATGTTTAGTATGTTAATTTATAGACGGATACATTTTATGCTGCGCAGTCGTTTTACGCGTTCACCAATTATTCATTATTGGAAAGCTGCCAATGTTTATTTTCAAGCAGTTAAAAAAATTTCTTGATGTGATTTCAACCTATTATTGTGTACTCATAGGTAACTATGTTTTTATGAGAGTTTTTTTTTTATATTAAGTTGAGCAAAAAGTTGTGGGAAGTTTTTAATCTAATAGCTACCAGAATTTGTATCGTATATAGGAGTTCTAGTGATACAGTCCAGACGTTGCTCCATCCGATTATGGCCTCTTTCGATCAATACATCACTTTATCAATGGCCATCGATTTGAATCCTTTAATGAAGTTGAAGAAACATGTCAAAAGTTTTTCGATTTCAAGGAGCCGCCATTGTACTCTCAGCAAATTCGGAATCTGGCACAACGATGACAGAAAGTTGTGGAATATGATGATCTCTACTTTGAAGAATAGTCCTTGTTGCTTTAGTTGTTAATTTGCACATAACAAAGCAACTTTCACAAATTTCCCAGAACTTTTTGCTCGACCTAGTAAAAACATACTCTATGGAAATATTTTGCTTTCAATATAATTTTATTGTCATTTTGAATGGTTAATTAAAAAAATATGTGTTTGTGGTGAAAAAATGTAAATCGTCCTACAAAAGCAATATAAAAAGACCATGTGGGGGTTTTACCTTGACCCCCGCTTACAATTTCTCTGCAAGTGTAGAAAAGGCTGTAAGCAAGTTTATATGAACAGGTATCTGACCATTTGACCAGAATTCACATATCTGAAGGTTTAAAAATCGATTTTTACTTTAAATAAAATAATATGTTGCATTTAATAATTTTTTGGAAAAAATACATATTTTTATATTACGAAAAAAGTATTAATTTTAAACTATGATTTTTTTAAAACAGAAATCTATTTCTAGAAGCTTTAATTATGATAATATAACATTACAGCTAATTCTGCTCTGTAGTTCTTAAGCTATACTTTAAAATAATCCCACAGTACAATCTGTTTTGCAACGATTACAAATGGATTTAACATTAGTGGTTCCAAATTTTAAACTTTCGTAATTCCTAAACTACTTGAATGAATGACTTCTCATTTACGTAAAATTTACAGAAAAAAATCAAATGTGATGTCAAAATTAGGGGCCTGTATTGCAATTTCAAAGTTTAATGCAGTTTCAGTTTTTAGAAAGCATAAATTGAAAAAGTCAAAACTTCAAGCCGGAATGGCTATTTCTGTTTTTCTTTTTTCAGACAATTTAGACCAGTGGTTCAAAACTTTTATTGGCCCCGCACCACCAAAGCGTCTATAAAACCACCATGCGCCCCCCCTTACGCTGTAAATTATGTGTCTCATTATATGAAAAGTTAATTTTATTCACATGGTAGAAGTGTAATAGAGCTTTAACAGTAGTTGTTCATTTCACATTTTTTAACTTATCAAACAGGCTAATCTTCCATCACAAATGTGATTTTCACACAATTCTATAAATGCAATGACGTCTTTGATTCAAAGTCTTCGATTTTGTGGCAAAAAGAGTTTTGTTGTACTTTTCGAGCTTTCCTCAATGGTAACAAAAGTGCTGTACAGTCTGCATTAAGTTTTTGATCTTTATCACTTTTAAGTAGGCAATTCCCCATAACAACATATTTTTCTGTTTTCCCTTTCCGAATACCGTTAATTGAGGCGTTGAGAAGCAGAGTGGACTATCCCAAATTTTTGTGAAAAATGAGTTTGAATTGTCAAATCATTATATACCATGATATGCATTCATGACATTATGGATTTTAATAATTTCGAAACTATTCAAGTGATAGAGACAGTTTAATAGATAGTCCAACTTACGTTGTATATCAAGATGCCAGTGCATAAGTGAATTAAGTGACTTGGTCACTCTGGCGCTGTCAACTTAATCACCCTATGCTTCCTGAAGATGTCTTGTCTACTTTGGCCACTTTAAAAATTGATTTAAAAGAGTTTCACATAAATTTCCAAAATATTTTTCTCGAAATCGCAGCGAACGAGGTTGACCCATTTTCGTCAACACCTCAATTGCTTTCCATGTATTTCTGATTTTAATTTGAATACATTGTTTTGGAATAAATAATTTTTACTATTCTTACTTTACTAATTTTACTCTTATTACTTTCTTCTATCTTCAATAGAAGAAAGTATTGTAATCGAAATTTTTTTCGACTTCCGGTTTTCGACGGATTTACATGTTTTAGGGGTCAGAGATCCCAAAAAACATGTTTATAGAAAATGTCTGTCTGTCCGTGTGTCCGTTTGTCTGTGTATCCGTCTGTCACCATTGTACCATCAAAAAGTGCATGAAGTTATGCATAGAATTGAACCAAATTTTTTAAAAAGTTTTTGGGTATGACAAGCAGAAAATTGATTTGGATTTTTGAATTTTGATTGATTTTTGAAAATTTCATTTGGAAAATATCCGTTCGAAGGGGGCGCTGTAATAGCGATTTTTGTGCGATTTTTAATATTGTACCATCAAAAAGTGTATGAAGTTATGCATATAATTGAACTAAATTTTTTAAAGTTTTTGGCTATAGCAAGCAGGTCCTCCCTTAATTTGGAAAAAAATCCCCCGGAAGGGGGCGTGTAATAGTGATTTTTGTGCGATTTTTAATATTATATCATCAAAAAGGGTATGAAGTTAAGCATAAAATTGAACCAAAAATATTTTTTAGATTTTTGGCTATAGCAAGCAGGTCCTCCCTTAATTTGGAAACAAAATCCACCTGAAGGGGGTGCTGTAATAGCGTTTTTTGTGCGATTTTGAATATTGTACCATCGAAAAGTGTATGAAGTTATGCATAGAATTGAAGCAAAATTTTTTTTAGTTCTTGTCTATGGCAAGCAGGTCCTTCCTTAATTTGGAAAAAAATCCGCCGGTAGAGGGCGCTGTAATAGCAATTTTTGTGCGATTTTTGTACCATTTTGAATATTGTACCATCGAAAATTTTTATGAAGTTATGCACATAATTGAACCAAATTTTTGCGTACATTTTTTGTTATAGCAAGAAGGTTCTCCATGAATTTGAAAAAATTTCGCCGTAAGGAGGCGCTGTAATAGCGATTTTTGTGCCATTTTCAATACTGTACTATCGAAAAGTGCATGAAGTTATGCATAGAATTGAACTAAATTTTTTGTGCATGGTTTTGGATATGGCAAGAAAGGTCCTCCTTTAATTTGGGAAAATTTCACCGAAAGGGGGAGCTGTAATAGCTATTTTTGTGTAATCTTCTTCATTTTTCGTAAGTTCTATTGTACACCAGTGGCTCGTGAATCGACGGAAACTTCTCATCCTGATAAGCCGACTATTCGTGATTTTAATAAATATCATGATCGAGATTAATTTGTTTTTACTCCGATTAACTGACTGAAGCAGAAATTTAAGATGAAAGTCAAAGTTGATATAGTATTGAACTAATAAAAATGAAATATTAAAATTTGTAACAACATTTTGAAATATTAAAACATATGAGATAGAAGAAAGTTTTGGGATTTGCACATCCAACTAGTTTTATGTTAAATATGTCCAAGACTGTCAGATTTATATAAAAATTTATGAAGTTTTACCTGTAAAAGATTCTTCATGTGACATATAGCAGAGCGAAAAGAAGTAGAACGCTCATTTAATAAATAATCAAAAAAATTACGAAAAATTATAAAATACAATAATAACGAGAAAAATTATAGATTTTTAATACTACAAAAACATAGTACATCAAATATTGGTAAAAATTATTCTCTTAATTACTCTGTTTTTAATACCATTTAAAACGATTAAGGAAATTTTTAAAATTCAAGTAAAAAAAACGATTTTTTAAATTTTGCTTATATTCCATTTATTATTAGTCTAAAACATTTCTTTAAAAAACAAAGGAAACTGATAGCAAATGGGTGACAAAGAAATTTGGAATTGCCCCCGGTGGGGCGTACGCTCCACGTTGGGAAGCATTGATTTAAACATTAAAGTATTTCTTTGTGGGTATGCGAGCTTTAGCAATACTTATACGTTGTGGGTATGCGAGCTTTAGAATTTTAGCGGTAATTGAATGGATTCAATTAGCGCTAAAATTTGTTTAAAAATGAAGACCAATTTTTTTCAGTACGAACCCAAAACACATCACCTGAAAGTTTTCTCTTTAACTGATGAGCTTCTTCACTAACTGCTAAAATTTCTAATATAAACATTATCTTTTATGCTTTTAACTCTTTATAGTTCTTTGAGACAGTTTTTCAGCATATGTTAATTTTCTCGCCATTTCTTTTTAAAGAGTTAAAGCGTCTTATTGGTTATTTTGTGCATGTTAGTGTATCCCAGCATTCCTACTTATTTCTTAGTAGAATTTTCAGTTTCATCCGCTGTTAGAGCATGCACAGCATCATTTTTTTTTTTTTTTTTGCTTTTTGAATAAGTCACAAAATGCTTAAAATTGATAGCATACATTCTATTTAAATTAAGTACTACCACCACAAGAACAGAAAGAAATCTTTCTTCTGCTCTCGTCATTCTAGTTCGTAGGATGGCCTTTTTGTGACTAAGGAAGAAAGATTTTCGAAATACTTTGCGTTAATTTATTTTTATTGTATATTTAAAAAGTGCTTTTCTAAGACAAAACTTTATAAGGCCTAATTTTTTTATAGTCAAAAACATATTAAAAAAACATTTCTCCTAAATACAAACTTTAAAAAAGCTTGAGCCTTAAAGGTTTAAGATAATGTAAAAAAACAACTTGCCCATTTACTTTTTTTCTGGCAATTTCAAAGAATCTATTTGTTTTCTTTTTAATCTTTTGCGTCTTGAATTCGACAGAACATTATAGGTAAATGGCTACTTTATTTGATAGCCCTCAATATATCAATTACATTTATTTTAAAAAAATATGCTTAATTGACTGGCTTACTTAAAATTCTGGCATGCTTTAAGACATGTCAACGACATTCTTATAGTGTAGAATCATGGCATTTCAAACTTGGAAATTTTCTTAAAGCATGCTAATAGTATTGACAACAGAATACAGTTTACCTTAGAAATAGAAAAAAATGAATCTTTGCTTTTCCTAGATGTTGAACTCATCAAGAATAAATTAACAGACAATATAGATAGGAGGGTTTATAGGAAACCATGTAGATCCAACAATACAATATCTTATAATAGTACAGTTCCAGCCAATTACAAAAATGCAGCCTACAGATTTTACGTAAAAAGAGCATTCGAAGTATGTACTGATGCCTATATACAGGAGGAATTAACTAAGATCAAAACAATCGCAGCTGAAAACGGTTACCCGAGAAAATTTATCAATAAAGTAATTAATGAGTTTAAAAGCAGGAATTGTATAAAAAAGAGTACGCATTTTTCAAAATTTTTTAGTGTTGATTACGTTCCTCAACTTTATGAGAGAATTAGGTATGCATTAAAAAAATATGATATAGCAATAATAGCTAAACCTCCATCTAAACTGCAAAATCTAGTTCACAGAAAAGTTGATCCAATTAATTCATATGACAAAGCAGGAATTTATATGATCCCATTCAGATATAAAAATAATAATATAACTTTTACATACATTGGAATGACAACCAGAAGGCTACAGGTAAGGTTGAAAGAACATATGGCTGATATAGGAAAGGGGAAACCATCTACAGCTTTACCTCGGTTAAATTTAGAAGCTGATATTGACATCCTTTTTAGTAAAGCAAGGATCATCACACATACAAATCAATTTAACACATGTATTTTGAGAGAGTCTATAGAAATTTTAACCAGAGGTAGAAACACTTGTAATGATGCATTGTCCTGTCATATACCGAGCATTTGGTTTGGTCTGCTTGGAGTCAATGGAATCTTTGGATTGGAATGATCAATGTAGCTGTATGGACTCATCCGTCCCCCCCCCTCCCCCCCCCCCCCTTTTTACAGTTTTTGGAATCGCCCTGCGTTATTTATACCGGTATGCATTCTGAAGGTCTTTTTCTCATTTTTCACCCCATTGATGATGACCAGGGTTTGGTCGAAAGCGCTCGGGAAGTTTTTACCATCTGATTATTGGTTTTAATGTTTTAAAACCTGTTAATTGTATTTTTAGCACCTATTTTAGTAATAAAAACTGAGAATCATTTTAATGTATTCATGTTTTATACAATGTATTTTCTACTACAAGCATTCCGAATTCCTGATACGATACTGTAGTGAAAAGAAAAAGAAATTTTATTATCTGTACACAATATTTAATAAAATAAGAAGTTCTTCGAGGATGTATATATTCAGTTTTGTCGTTTTTCTAACAGCTTTTGCCCGAGTATTTAATTTTCAATGTTTAATCTATAATTTCATAAATAAAATGTAGGTTTTCAACTTTAAAATTACGAAAATATTTTCATAAATATATTAGCCTAAAAGAGCATTATGTCTTATCATTTTTTTTTTAGTTTTTTTTACTATAGACTTTGCAAATTAATAAAACCAAAAAAAATAAATCTGCTTTTCTTCGTTTGCTTTTAGCAAACGAAAAATAAAATTCGCAACTTATTTTTTAACATATTTTCAAGCTAAGACTTTTTTTTTCGGAAAAGAGGAATAAAACTCATTAATGTTCTCTTATCATGCAAATTATTTTCTTAATTAAGATATTCCAACAACGCAGCTGTTATCATTTTATATTAAGATAGAAGTATTTTTATAAGATAAAGGGCATTTTAGAAAACTTTAAAATTATTTATTAATAAAATCTTAAATATATAAATTAAAATATATATTTTACTTTCACTTATATTACTTTCGTTTCGACAGAGAGATTTATTATGCATAGTCTAATAGCTTAATGCAGAATTTATCGTAAAATTGTAGGTATAAAAAATTAAATTAAAATAGTGCTCATATTTAGTTGAGAAAGTTATGTAATAATCCATTGAAATAATGTAGTAACTGTAGAATATACATGTTTCTATGAAAGCAGTTGCAAGGTAATAAATTTTAAGGACTTAATGTATGTAATAGTGAGACAGATGAAAGCAGAAATCTAAAGCTACTTGAAGTGATGTTTAAAGTAATTTTGAATATGTCCCATATCTTAAATTTGAGGAATGTTCTCAATAATCTTCTTTTTACTATTCAAAGATAGTTACAAGAAAATTGAGAGAAAACACATTTTATATAAAATGTTTGAAAAATTCATGTTGCAATATTACAACTTACTGTTGATTTGATATATTTTTTTATTACATTATCTTTCTTTTTCTTTCTGCTTGCGAGATTTTCACATTTGTCTTATGCAGAAATTTAATGTGGTGTATTCGCGAAATGGACATCGTTTAATAAATAAATACAGGAAGTCCTAGCAGATCTGTATAAATTGTATAGATCGAGAAATTTCGAGCAGAGATCCTTGACTGAGTTATTCTTAATATTAATGCGTCTCTTTAATCTTTTATGTAAAAAATTACCAAAGAACAAAAGACTTACGATTGTTAGATTTTGAATACAAATGAGATAAAAAATAATATTCAGAAGACAACTTAATAGATCATACAGCTAAAATTATAAAAAATATTTGCAGTTGAAAATTTATTGTCTGAGCAAAGCGAAGGCTAATACACAGCAGAATATTATTTTCCAGACATATACAGCTACAATGGATATTAAAACCATGCCTACTAAAAGAATGCTGAATAAAAACATTTCGTCAAGCATAAGTCAAAAAATATTTGTTCGATTTAGTTTCTGATTGCACCAGAAGGTACCTAACAGGGTAACCTACTGAATGCATCTACTATCAAAAATAAAATCCAAACCCTTTAAAAATTATGTTTAAAAAACTGATAAAAAAGCACAATTTATCTACATACTTCACGAAAATTTAGTGTACGTCATTTTCACTGGTAGGATTATTTGGTAGAAAATCGGATTACAGCACATTGCGAAAATAAAATATGCACGCACTAATATTAAAGTATAATTAATCCTATTTAAGCAGGAAAATAAATATGGATTTTTTTGTATTTAAAAGAAAAAAAACAAAATATCTTAATCTATACTAACATTATAAACAAGTAAAGTTTGTAGGAGCTACCGAACCGATTTCAAAAGTAATGGTATCAAAATAATTTTGTTAGTCCACGTTCGAACATAGGCTATAACTTAAGTCGATGTCACTACGCCAAGGGAGGATGTACAAGAAAAGATTCTTTCTAAAAATACGATTTTTGTGTTACTAAAGGGCCTATAAATATGAAATTTGGAATATTAGTTACTTATTAGATATAAAGGATTTCTAAGAGCATTTCCTAAACTATTTGAAATTTAAAAGGGCTGAAAATGCGCAAAAGGCGTTCTTAAAAACGTTCTAAATGGTGGTTTCTACTCAATCTCAGGAAATACCAAACCTATTTAAAAAATAATTGTGTCAAAATGATGGTGACAACCCTTGCTCCAAGATAGGCTAGATTTTATGTTTGGTGCCATTACCCTAAATGAGGTGCAGGAGTAAAAAATTATAAAAAATGCAATTTTTGTGTTACTGAAAGACCTAGAAATATGAAATTTTGAATATTAGTTATTAGATTAAAAATAATTTCTAAAAACACTTCTTTAAAAATTCGAAAGTTAAAATGGGTGATAATGTGCAAAGAGTGTTCTAAAAACGTTCTAAATGGCGATTTCTACGCAATTTTAGGAAGTATCAAATTGATTTGAAAGTAATGGTTGTAAATTGATGGTGACAGTCCTTGCTCTAACATAGAATCTACCTTAGGTTTGTGTCACTATTATCTGGGCTTTGCAGGATCAAAAAACGTCCTAAGTTGCGGTTTTTGCATTATGATAGAGCCTAGAATCATGAAATTTGAAATGATAGTTACTTATAAGATATCAATTATCTCTAAGAACATTTCCTAAAGAAATCGAAATTTAAAAGGAGGGGGGAAATGCGTGAAAGGCGTTCTAAAAATCGTTCTAAATTGCGATTTCTATGCAATCTCTGGGAGTACTGAACCGATTTCAAACATAATGGTGTAAAAATGATGGTGATAGCTCTTGCTCCATGATAGGCTATATTTTATATCTGTTTCCATCCCCCCAATGGGGTGCAGGAGCAAAAAACGTTCTAAAAATGCGATTCTTATGCTATGGAAGTACCTAGATTCATGACATTTGGCATGATATATACTTATTAGATATAAATGATCTCTAAGAACAATTGTTTAAAAATTTGAAATTTTAAAGGGGTGAAAATGCGCGAAAAGCGTTCTAAATTCCGATTTGTGAACAACTGATTTCAAAAGTAATGGTAGGAATTCTGACAGCCTCTGCTCTAACACAGACACTATTTCATGTCGGTGTTACTATCACCTGGGAATTGCAGAATCAAAAAACGTTCTAAATTGCGATTTTTGTGATCGGTAGGGGTTAGCAACTTAAAATTAGCCATAGTACATAATATTATATATAAATGATCTTTAAGGTCAGTTTCGAAAAAATTGGAAATTTAAAAAGGGTGAAAATGCGCAAAAAGCGTTCTAAAAATGTTCTAAATTGCGATTTCTACACAATCTCGGTAAATATCAAACCGATTTCAAAAGTAATAATTGCAAATTGATGGTGACAGTCGCTGCTCCAACATAGGTTATTTTGTTTGTTGCTGTCATGTTTTAAATGAAATGAATACAATATGAATATGGTATGGGAAAATGTTTTGGTCATTTATCACCTGCGCTCGGCTAACATAAAAGTATCAATATTGCCATCGGGTCACATATGTCGTATACGTACCACGTTTTTTCTAACGCCAATTTTGCGAAAACCTCGCTTTCGAATACCAGTTACATATATATTTTTAAAAAGGGAATAACAATAAATAAAATAAAGTTTAATTAATAACTATAGAACAAAAATATATATATATAATTTTAGAAAATGAATTAAAAGTAAATAAAGAAGCTATTAATAAATAAACAACATCATCTGGCTTACAATATCAAGCAAAATAACGATACTTTGGCGCAAGTTAAGTACCCCGGTACGTATATGACATTAGCGTCTGAAAAAACCGTGCCAATATGGTACGTATATGACATCTGTGGAGCAATGGGTTCATGGTATGCAAAATGAAACGGATATATTATAGCCATTCTTCGTACAAGAAAAATGTCCAATAATCCGCATTCAGATACACGGGCAAGGTTGCCGTCAAACAAGAATAATACTAACAACAATATTGTTATATCTGTGTGAGAGTTATAATAGTGATATAAAATTGGCTTTGAGCCAACAACCAAGGAGTATTTTACAAATGTTCCGAGTGAAGCTCGATCATCATGGTACTAATTATTTATACAAGCAACAGATATATAAACAAAAGTTTAAATTCAAATGTAAATATTTGCAACCTCTCCCCTTCCCCTCCAAAAAAAGGTTACCGCAATGAAATTAACTTGGCGTTAAGCGACGCTCTATAAAATACGTCAGTAGTTGCAAACCAGATACGGAACATTCCTATAACATTTGAAGTAATCACGGTACTTTAATTTTAGCCGGGATAAAATTAAGACAAGAGCATTTTTTCCGCTAAAAGCCATTTCTTATTCGCATGATTAATTTAGAAACAATTCTTTGATTTGAAAGGAAATGTTTTGACTTATTATCTCTTATTATTATTTTTACTTATTTGTATTTTAGAAGAAATGAGTCAAAGTCGTGTTTTTTAAATGTATTTAAATTATGTATTTCAAATGAAAAGAATGCATTACGAAATTTAGCGATTTATCTCCTGTACCCGGCTAAGTGCCTTATTACCATGTGTCTAACACCCTTCACAGTACTTCGTTGTTATATGGGCCTTGGCGCTTTTTAAAAAAGTTTGACCCAATTCGGGTAAAAGAAAGTGAGATGTTTTCGCCAGCTGATATAAGCAACTATGAAAATAAAATTGAAGAAGTATTAGACAGGTTTATGTATGTATTTTAATAAATACATGTACTAGCACCTATTAAATAAATTATTTATGTATTTATATAATAAATTTTAAACGGCTCCTTTTATCTACGTGTATGGTAATATTATAAAGTAGTAACGTTTGTGTGTTTGTCGAATGTAATCTTAGAAACTATCTAGCGAATTTTATAAATAATGGTTTGACAATACTGGTGACCATCTCTGCTCCAACAAAGACTATATTTTATGTCAGTACAATAACCTCCATAGGGGGAAGGAGCAGAAAAGTTCTAAAATTGCAAATTCTTAGATATTGTTTGGCCTAGAAATTGGAAATTTTGTGCGATGGTTAATTTTAAGATGTAAATGTTCGTTATGAACTCTTTCTACAAGGTTCGAAATTTTAAAGTTAGAAATAAACGTAAAAAGTTCTAGAAAGTTTCTAAATCACGATTTATTTGAATTGTTAGAGAAAGATATTTTGAAATTTCACATGGCTATTATTTTTAAGTCGTTAATGTCGGTACGTTAAAAATAAATAAATAAATAAATTAAATGGATGCAGCAGAAAAAAGATCTAATCTGCAATTTCTGTGATACTATTGGGTCTAGAAACTTAAAATTTGGCATGGTAGTAACTTATAAGATTTAAATGCTCGTTATAGAAGGAATTCAAACTGCAATGCATGCATTAGAACGAATTCTAAAAATTCGAAACGAATTTGAAATTAAGAAGATTAAATAAAGCTGGCAAAGCTATAAAGGGGATCTAAATAACGAAGTAGGGGAGACTAGGGAGGGTTGACCCACTTTTTACAAAATAATTTTTTATTTTTTATATATTGAACATAGAATAAAGTTTTATATATCATTTTATTCGATATACAATCAGTTATCAAAATAAAATTGCTACATAAGTGTAACATATAAGAAATTTGAAAAATGATTGATTTTAGTCATGAAAAAATAATGGGTCAAGGCTCCCCACATATGGGAGGCTTAACCTACTATATGGGAGGCTTGACCCACTTTCGTTTATATTGCGATATTTGTGAAGAGAAATAAAATCAGTTTAAAAAAAAAGCAAGATAGCTTTATGCTGCATGCTTTAATTATTATAAAAAATATTTTTTTCAAAATATGATGCTTAAACAAACCTGTTGAGATGCAATCGCAAGTCATAACAGAAATTTTTTGTTTTAAATAGGATTTTGTCTGAGCCGCTGTAATTGCATAGCAGGGAAAATGAAATTTTAACATTTAAGGCAGCATTCTGTTAGAGACAGGTTCTGTTTTCATAGTGTTTCATGTTATTAAGTCTGGATTGAGGAGCCACTGTCCAACTTTTTTTTTTATCTCCTTGTCGTATTTTCGTGACACTCGACCAGACAACTCCAGTTGTCACATAGTTTGTCTTATTCTCACTGTATTCATCCTGATGAAATTTGCCTACATACCTTACTAAAGTTTTTAGATCGATGCTATGTTCTTTTGCAACCGCATGAGTATTTAACTTATCATTAACAGGATTTAAAACTTTAAGGGGCAAAGTACTTTCATTATTAAAATGTTGAAATAAATGACTGGTACCGGAATTTATGAACAAATTTATTTGGAAATAAGAAAAAGGCTATATTTCACATACATATTAAATGAAAAAGATTTTAGCAAAATTCTAGTGCCATTGTGACGTTTCGGAATTAAAACTACGTGGTTTTATAAACCTACCACTGCCCCTCAAAGGGTTAAG
Source organism: Maratus speciosus (assembly GCA_963932465.1). Lineage (NCBI taxonomy): Eukaryota > Metazoa > Arthropoda > Arachnida > Araneae > Salticidae > Maratus > Maratus speciosus. Next base: position 492,052,485 of record OZ010789.1, read on the forward strand.
ACGGCTGCTTTCATCCTGTTTAGTCCTTTCTAGTCTTTCCCCCCTTTGTTTCTATTTTCCTATTGTAAGTAATATTTAAATGGAAAAAAGTTCCTATCAACTTTCCCATTTTCTAGCAATTTTTCACATCTTTCTTTAGTAAGTTTTGAACATTTTCTTTTCATCACATCATTTTATTGTAGTTTTACAGAATAAATTTACATTCTTTTATATATATAATCATTAGCTTTTCCTTATGCACAGTGTATAATAAAAATATTTCCAAAACTACATAATTAAGGGAGCCTTGGGCATCTGGTCAACCCTCCCTCACATTGACTGGGTTAAGCCTCCCTACATAGACCTTTTCTAAAGTATAGCACATTGTTCTGTTAAGCCTAACTTACTGTACAGTCTTTATGCCTGGAAGGAAAGCTCGATATTTCTGCATTACTCTAAACCTACTTACATAAATTTCTATGATATAATTTATCTGAAAAAAGCTTACAAAATATTTCTAAAAAACACAACTTTTAGGTTGAAAATGCCTCACAATTGATTTTTCCCACACCTATTTCGATTATCTCTATGAAACGAAGACTGTTGTTTGAGCGTTCAAGTAGCTTTGGTTGACACCTATTGATAAAACTCTGAAATTCTTTTAAATATAAAAATTGATGAGTGGGTCAAGCTTCCCGTATGGTCAACCGTCCCTAGTCTCCCCTACATGGAATTATTAGGAATATAATGATGAAAATTTGCATGAACATTGCTTTGAAGGCGTAAATACTCGCAATAGAACAATTTCTAAAAATTTCGCTACGTAAAATGATTCAGGAACGAAAAACTTTGGATTTTTTTTCTGTGCTACTGCTGACGTACAAACTTTTATCGGGTTGAAATATTTGGACGGGATACTTTTAAGATGTAAACACTCACTATGAATTCCTTCTAAAAAATACAAAATTTAAAATGATGTAATAAACGGAAAACGTTCTAAATTACCATTCATTTGCATTGTTTCGTATAGAAACTTTAATTATTTAATATCCCGTCCCCCCCCCCCAAAAAAAAAAACATGCAACGTAAATGCAACAAAATGGGTAGCTACTTATCTAGCATTGATTAAGTTGTGTTAACATTGAATAAATTTCGGTATGAAATGGCGAATACTTTGAACGAAAGCATTTGTCAAAATGTTACTTCTCAGGTCAAACGTGTCGCATAGTGTCTGTTTAAATTTTATATGCAGTTTTTTTTTTTTAGCTTCACTAATCTAGAGATTTAATCATAAGAACATTTTCTCAATTATCATTAGACGATTTTTTATATAGTAACTTATTGGGGTAATTTTTTTTAATCTGATTAATATTGACGTATTTTAGCTTGACTGATTTGTTGAAAAAATATGTACAGATTTGTAAATTACTCGAAATGACATTTTCACATGTCAAAGGTTATGCAGACGAGATATTCCAGATCTCGTGTCATAACTTACGCTGCAGTCAATGCCGATTTGTTTGTGTGGAAGTGCAAGGGATCTACCTCGAAAGAAATAAGGCTACCAATCCTGTCAGGTAGCTTATGTATTTTTTTCAAACAAAGGTTGAATATTTTTCAGACCTGACACGAATTGTCAATTAAAGATAGCATTTCATTTTCTATTCTTGTCACGAGTTACTATTAAATATATAAATATATGTTCTTACTAAATCTTTCAGACTAATCCCTCTGAGGGAAGTCCTAGTACTTTTTATACGTCAAAATAATTAGTGAATTTTATTGTAAAAGTAATTTTTACTTTTATTACAAAAAAAATTCAAAAACGAAAGAAAAAATGTAAAATTGAAGAAAGATGATCTAAATATCCTTCTTTCTAGTGGACCCGTTAATTTCTTTATGAAGTATATGTTCTTTTTATGACTTGCTACATTAATCAAGCTGTTTTGGGGCTTAAAGTAATTAGTGCTTCGCCAACAGAATATATACGGAATTGTGTTAACAATTCCTTGCTTTTGTTTCACAAGTTTCATAAGAGTTAAGCCAATTTCAAAATATAACTTATAAATATTACATGTATAACAGAGATAATAATTTTGATTAGTAAATAAAACTTTTGATCTATCAAATTGAGACACTTTAACTACAAATGTTTTTAATCTTGCAACAGTAAAATTTATACCTACATGAATAAGTTTAGTGGCCTTCCTACAGGTGTAGAAATTGTAAAAAAAAAAAATAGTAGTGATTAGTTTAAGCAAAAAAGTGGTGTTGTTTCCCTTCCACATTTCTCCTATGAACAGTAGGTTCGTAGAATCGTAGAGCTATGATCTTTAGATCATTTTAAACAGGGTTCGTACGCTTTCAAGCACCTTTTAACAGAATTTTTGCCTTATTTAATGAAAAATAAAATCTATCTTCAGATATAGCGACCTAGTGCTTCACGAAATTTACTGTACTAAAACATTTAAAAACCTCTGAATCCCTTGATGCGCATCAACCCTGTTAAAGTTCTCCAAGAGATAGTTTTCGCTTTTTGGGAGTTTTGTGTCTCTGTTATACAAATTCCATGTTAATTCTAGTTTCAAAATGAAAATTCTACTTTTCTGTGTAAAGCAGAGATGATAATTTTAATCAATAAATGATACTTTTGATTTTTAAAGCTGAGATTGTTCAACTACAAACGTTTTTAATTTTGCAACAGTAAAATTTGAACATACATGGAAAAGTCTGTAGGCATTCTTACAGGTGAAGAAGTTGTGAAAAAAAAAAAGAGCGATTATTTTAAGCACAATTGTTGCTGTCCTACTCCTCCCGCTGTCCGATTCCTTCCACATTTCTCCTTAGAGGTATGATCTGTAGAGCATTTTAAATGTTCTTGAAGCGTGAATTTTCGCTTTGTGGGGATTTTGTGTCTTTCTTTTTTAACCATTTAGAAAATTGGTTATTGTCCTCGGTCAGGGTATGAAATCAAAAACATATTCTGAGGCGTTTTATTAGTTGAATCCCGCATTTTATTCGTGTTCTGATTGGTCTATACAGTAATCTGTATTTTCCCTTTACTTTCAACAGAGATGGATACTTCTGTTGCCACTATGCCAAAAAACTAATAAACACTACAAAAAAAAATGAATAACTCAGAAACAAATTGAGATACAGCTTTCAAAAAATTGCAATTAAAAATGCATTTTTTTTCTCTATATGACGATATAAAAAGTAATATTGTGGGATGCTTAGAAGTTTAAAAATGAAAATTCATTTAAAATTGGTCCCGGAATATTAATGTTTAATCCGTGGCGTACGTAATGTATGACCAGCTCCGTAGAAGTTTAAAAATTTACAGTACCGAAAATTGTAAAACTGAAATTTATATTAAAATTTGTTCATGATTTGTCCAGGAAAGTTAATGTTTAATCCATGGCGTACGTAATGTATAATCAACTCCGTGCGATTTTTTATGTCTTAAATTTTAGTCTTTGAAAAAATCATTTTCCAAATGGTCGTTGTAATTTGTTAAATTCCTTTTTTTTTCTTTTTTTTATCGTATCACAGCTATAATATTGTTAAATATTAGCATTAAGGATTCAACACTATTTATTTATTTTATTTTATTTATTTATTTATTTTTTATTTATTTTATTTATTTTTTTTTTTGCAGTATAATGTATAATATACAATGGATCATGAAAGTTAATTTTGAATTTCTGATTCATCTTAAATCATTTACTGGATATGGCCATAATCTTATTTCTTAGAAAATCTTTTCGTCGAAAGTAATACCTAAGAAACAAAAACAAAAGACTGGCTAAAAAAATTACTAATGCGGAACATTTTACTGTACAAAAGAAGACACAAATTAGTTTAATAAACGATCATCAGTAAGAAATTTAAATTTTATTTTTATTGTCATATAATGTTTCAAGCTCCTGCTATCTGCAGTTAAATATGCACAATTAAGTATATAAAAAAAATCTATTTGCAGTTGAATATGCACAATTAAGTAAATAAAAATAATCTAAACTATTAAATTATGCCTTAAACATAAAACATTTAATGTCTCAGTCTGGTAATTCAGATGAATTTGCTGAATTTTTTTTTTAAATATTTAAGAAGTGCAAGTGACTAACACAAAATAGAATTCGGAGCTCAGCATATATAAATATACTGGGATACTTCTACAGAAATAATTCTAAAGTGCACTTTTAAAACGACTAAAATATTTTATTTTAGAGGGTAAAATAATAACGATAAATGTGTTAGCGATGTGTAATTATAAATATTCGCTATATTAGATAATACGATGTATGAGATAAAAAATATGAGATAAATTAGATAATACATGTATGAGAGATGCATGTTTTTTTTTTTTTTTTTTTTTTTACTTTCTTCTATCTTTACAAGAGAGAGTATTGGATTCATGAAAATTTTGAACTTACGATTTTCGACGGATTTACACAGGTCAGAGATCCAGAAAAGCATGTTTTTTACAAAATTTCAGTCTGTGATTCACTGAATCCGTCTTTCTGTCTATATGTGACACACATTTTGTGGGTTCTCTATCTCAACAATAATAAATAAACTTTTTTACCAAAAATAAAACCGACTTCACAAACTACTGCAAATTAAAAAGCGCACTTTTTGCTTTTATCGTGCAATCTGATTAAAATTTACATGTTCTCATTTCTTGATACAATTCAGATGTTTTCATGTATTAATTTAGTTTGCTTCTGTATTATTTAGCATTTTAAATAATGGTTGGCAATTGAGAATTGTAAATATGACTGCCGATTAGAAATTGGGAAGAAACATATTGGAGAAAATCCATTAGTGAATTTGAATGGGAATATCGCCAAATTAGTCAGTTACAGCCAAGTTGGCTTCATTTATGACAACTTATTTTGGTGGCCAAATTTGGCGATATTTCACCAAATGGCGCCAAGTCTGGCGACAACTTGGCGATAACGCATATGAATACATAGCTTTATGCTTATGAATGAAAAACCGGTTACAACAATGAAAGATAATTTGCGAAAAATCCTTTATTTTATTGGTTTTTGTTGAATTACTAAAAAACTACTCAACCAATTTTGATGAAACGGAAGTGGTACCAATTCGAGAGTATTTTCTTTCAATTAAAACCAAAATCACATAAATCGGACAAAAAGTTCCGGAGCAATCGGTGAACATACATAAAAAAAAACATACATACGCGTCGAATTGATAACCTCCTCCTTTTTTCGAAGTCGGTAAAAAAATCCACGGAATTTAAAATATATATATATATTAAGTTAGTCCCTGATATAAATTGGAGATGATTAGTTTTTAGTGTAAATCGTCCAACAGATGGCGCTTCTATGCTGCATTTTTCACGATTTCCGCAATAGCTCTATCTCACTAGTTAATGCACGGATTTTCATCAAACTTCGAATTCAGTTAGTCCTTGATATTAATTAAGGTTGATTACGTTTTGGTGTAAATCGCCCAACAGATGGAGCTGCTATGCTGCACGATTTCAGCAATAGCTCTATCTCAAGAACTAATGCACAAATTTTCATCGAACTTCAGATTCAGGTATACCTTGATAAAAATTGGTGCTGATTATGTTTTGATGTAAATCAACCAACAGGTGACCCCGCTATTCTGTATTTTTCACGATTTTCGCAATAGCACTATCTCAAGAACTAATACACGAATTTCATTTATCTTCAGAATCAAATAGACGTTGACATAGGTTGTAGGTTGTTGCTGATTGGGTTTCTGCGTAAATCAGACAATAGATGGAGCTGCTATGCTGCATTTTGCAGGATGTACACGATTTTAGCAATAGTCGTATCTAAAGATTATTTAAATGGCTCCGGAGCGGAGCCATTTAAAATTTGTCTTCAAACTCGAGGGCTCCGCTACGGAGACAATGCAAATAATTTTGTGATACCTGTCTAGATTAGCCAATATTACATGTTGGCAATTGCTTCGAGAGGTATTATACTTTGGACGATTACAAAATGTAATAATTTTGTATTTTTTTGTTTTTTTTTTTTATATATCATAACATTTGTATTCATAAAGAATTTAAAAAATAATAAGATATAACTAAAATCGCTTCGAGTTGCTGGTAATACAAATGAAAAAAAAACTTCGAGTGCATATGTTAAATAAAAGTCTAAACAAAACACTCCTGCCCAACTTCTTTCATTCTCGGCTGACTCTTCCAATACATTCTGAAAATTCCTAATCTAAAGTCATGCTTGTGTTGGGTTTACCTGTTCCCAAAAAGAGCATGTTACTGTATGGATACGGTCACAGGTTCTACATTAATTATTATACTTTGATAAATCTTAAAATAATAAGAAATGATTATGATTTGATGCTTTTTACAAGTCAAAGTTTCACTTTTTTTGAGATCTGCCTAGGTTTCCGTATTTAGGCTTCATACAATTACATTACAGCCGTCCACAAATAAAATGAAATTTTACCTATATTTGTAAATTATGATTTTATTTCAGTAAGTTTCTGAATTTTATACTAATCCTTTAATAAACATTTGTTTTTCTCTCGAGGCAAATTGTAAAAATAACTACAAGAATGAGAATACGTTTTCCAGATTGTAATTAAACACAGCAGTATTTTAAATGATGGTAACGTTTACGTTTCTACTAACAATTATACTGAAGTTTTTCTTGCAATATACGTATCTATATTTTGTTTTATATCTTTTATTGAAACCTTCACACACGTGTTCTGTCCTAAAAAAAGAGATAGCTTCTTCTAATTGTTGCACACATCAATTTCAAATAAAATTGATACTGTCACCAGGCAATAGGAAATATTGTCTAATTTTAAGTTTTTAGCCCAGATAATGCTTAGGTGGACAAATCCAAATAAGCATTTATACAAAATTCAAAATTCTCAGCCGTATCATGCAATTATGATGCTAAAATTTAATCAACAGTTAAAATTACTTCAATAACGTATGTTCACATATACTCTGCAGCTGGTGCTTTTTTACCTCATGAGCAAAACTGAATTGCACATTAAATATGGATCCACCCTCATTCCATGAAGTTTATTCATTTGGATATTAACTGTGTGTTATAATATCCTCTTTGAATAATAATATCTTAGAATTATGTTTCAATGGTAAATATTGTTAAGAAATATATACTTTTTCGATGTAAAGTGTTTCGTTGGAAAGTTTTATGTTTAAGACTGCGTAAATAAACTTTACGCTTTTTTGTTACCACTAAAGGTTAATAGAAGCTTTCATCACAGTTAAGCAGACGACGATGCGAAGAATTTTTGCCGAGGATCCCGGGACCTATGTACCACATCACCGGATACTGAACACATCGGTTGGATGATAAGGTGCGATTCCTTGGACAGCAGTGAAAAAAAAAGAGGGACTTGGTTATTAGAAGTTAAGACTAATAAGACACATTTTCTGTTAAATTTTAGTGGCATGAAAAAATGTAAAAGGTGGTACTTAGGGTATACGTAAGACGGCAACATTTCTTTAAAATGAGTTATTTAAAAAACAACAAGTGAACACAACATATTTATCCATTTTGCATCTCTAAAAATTGTTAAGTTTTGCATGAGAACATTTTATTTTGTTATTAAAATTATCAAATATTAATACTTCGAATTTTAAAATTTAGTTATTTTTTGGATAAAATATGATTATTAAACTTTAGATTTTGTCCTATAAATATTTTATAGTATGCACTTCATAATAACTTCTTATATATATATATGTATATATATATTTATAAAATTCTTTAAATGCTGTTTTCTTTCACAATTCTTATTTGAAAAGTTTGAGACTCTTTACATCCATACACATTTATTTTGTCACTCGAATTTGTATTAGAACACACTTTGAAAAATCCTTTACAAATTTTTTTACGTTTGTTGGTGTATCATATGCTGAAAACGTAAGATGCTGATTTGATACTAGTAATATATTTTGTTGATTCATAAAATTAATAGCACATTACCTTAGATTACAATAAGTAAATCGCATAAATATTTTAAGACGCGAAAATTTTATTTCTAACGTGGTGTCATGATTAATAATACGTGGTCATTCTATAAGTCTCTAATATAATCCTACACATATCGAATTGTACCTAAATTTTTTCTTTAAGGAGACATAAAATTTTCACTAATCGGAAAACCTACCTGAATCCTACATACGCTAAATCAAAACTGACCGAACCCGAAGTGGAGTGGAAAAAAGTTAATCTATACTTTAATAAAATTATGGAAAAGTAGTCTACAATTACATCTGTAATATCAATTTTAACTTTTTGTATAAAAATGAACAAACATACACTGATTAATATTCAGATATGTAGTATTTTCATTTGCAAAATTGGATCAACCTGAAACCGACACGAAAGCGATAAAAGCAAACCCGAAGCCTACCCGAACTGGGATCATTTAAAGTCAATTAGTGAAATTAGTTAGCATGAATCCGACCGGACTCGAATTCGGTAAAAATCGAGTTAACCGACCCAATGCAGAAATCTAGTCGCTGATTCTTTGTGCTTAATTTAAGAGTTTTAATTTGTAAATCATCAGGAAAATTATATACCATGATGGTTGGTGCCATTTATTTATACAGTGAAAATTGCATTTAATAAAGTTGTAAGGACCGTTGATATTATTGGTATTTGCTGACTTTGTTGTAACCGTTTATCTTTTCACATGTTGAGATTTGCAGGGAATTTTATAAAGATTGGTATATAGGATAATTCGATTTAACCGAACTAGTATTATCAGGCTTTTACTGTATGTTTAGATAACTACCCAGAAAACATTATCAGTGTATAGTTTTAAAAGACTTGAGAATATAGATTTTCTATTAAAATATCAGAGTAAATCAAAATGAGTTCAGTACTTTTGTTTTGACAGGCATGCCTTACTTCATCGTCGAATAACTTGTTCTGAAAATGGTTGGTTGCGAAATTGTTGAATTAAAAATAATCAGAAACATTTGTAGACTTGCGTTGATGAATTAATATTAAAATTACTTAAATAATAAAGATTTCACTCAAATGATTACGATTCAACTTGGACTTTCATATTTCAATATCACAGAATAATATTTAGAATTTTTTATTTCAGGCATACGAATGACAACAATGAATAATTCGAGTGCTCTCCAACAGTGAATCCAAAAATGCAGACCCAAATAAAATTATCTACTAAAGAAAAAATTTATAATTAGTATGCATATATACTAGAAAAAAATAATAGGAATTTAGAAATTAAAAAAGTTTAAAATGATACAAATTACAATAAATTAAAAATATTTTATCAACAGTTAATTGATTTGTTCAGAAAGAATTGCCATGAGAGTATATGGTGCTTCCATCTACCGCAAATTAAGTATACTAAATGGTCCTTTTTGACAATTATACAATCAGCATATTCCAGAAACGGACCAATGCGTTTATACCAAAAATTACAATTTTGCCCCAATGCCTGTTAGCTGGTATGGCACAGTTAAAAAAGTGTCAGTCTTTAATTTATGGGCCTGAAGTGCAAGCTTTTACTAGATTGATGACGTTATGCCAGCACCATTAATAATTGCGTTAATGGAACAGTGTTGGCACAGTATGTGCATTTATCATTTCTTTAAAGGGCAAGTACTGTCCAGCACGCACATGATTGAATATACTTAACTGGCCGATTGAAGGCTATTTAAAACAGTACCTAGCATTTTTTAGAGCTTTTCGGGCTCTGCGAGTTATTTTTCTGAAACAAATTCTCATCAGCACATGCCTCCAAACAAGTCATTAAGTGTATAATTTAAAGATCTGCTGGATTCATTTTGCTACGGTTTTTAATTTTCCCTGATTTATAATAGGATTTTTCTTTTAACTTTTTCTGGTAGGGGTTGATATTTCTTGAACGTTAATTTATTCCTTTGATTAGGTGGAGCTTCAAAAATATTTAAAATTAAGGTAAATTGCACTAACAATACAGGAAATAAGTATGACGTAAGAAGGAAATAAATTATTTGATTTGTACAAAGTTAGATCAGAACATAAAATAGCGGAATTTTATAGAAATGTACATAAGTATTGACTTAATCAGGGAATGGATGATGGGGAATAACTTCCACATTAATTTTTTAATGATATTTTTATTTTAATATATAATAGAGATAAAGTCATTAGAAGAAAAAAAGTCACCAGTAAAAAAAGCTTACCTTTCTTTTTTCTTTCGTTTTTTAAAGAAGGAATTGGTGGAATAATTAGTTTTAAAAAGACAATGAAAAAAAGTTTAAAATTTTACCAAAACCTTGCGTTCAACAAGTAAAAAATATTATAAATAATTGGAAAATCGCGAAACAGTTTTAGGCCAGTGATCTACGCACTTGTGGTATAAATAGAAAAAAACTAATAAAAAAATTGACTCAAAGAAATAACCACATTCTCTTGTAAAATATAAACATAAAAACCAATACATATATTTAAAATAAGTAAAATATTAAATGTTTAATACTAACTTTCTTCAACATTTTTCAGACAGGAGAACTGAAATAGTAATTTATATTTTTACATTGAATGGAAGAAGCCAGAAATGGTTTAGTTTCTGCTAAGCCTTTTACATAGTATTTATTTTAAGTCGCTTGAAAAAAATAAAGGTTATGGATACTAATTAAGAGTAATAAAACTTAACTTTCAAATATCCAAGAAAAAGGCAATAAGTAAAAAATAAGTGTAGCCGTATCTTGAGAAACTAAATGTAAAACAGCAATATACACTGCGAAACGAAGTCTAATTATTGCCAAACATTAATTGTTAAATTCAATCACAGGTACAGTAAATGCATCTTTCATGATATCTTGGCTTCTGTTAATCATAAAACAAACCATATCCACATTATAAGTATTTAATTATTAAATAATTCCACCTCATCCAGCAACTTTTAATAATTTGACAAGTGAGTTTATTTCAATATGTTTTAAAATCTCAACTGTTGGCTGAACAAAAATGGTGCAATGATAATTCAATTTTACGAGAATTTTAAACAGTTTGACTAAACACTAACGGGCCAATCAAGATTTTCAACGTTTTTTCGTAGCTCTACGATACTTGAAAGGTCCAAAAGATCCGATACTGGACCAATACTGCTATATCCATGTGATGCTGTACTTCAAACAGCCAGCATTGGTCCAATACTGTTCAATAGATGTGCCCTCACTGGCCTTAAATGCCAATATTGTACTGGCCTTAAATGCCAAACGTAGCCAACAGTTCTATATTCGCTGAGTAACTGCAATTTTCTTTAGTGTTACTCAAGGCAGTTTTAATGGACCTCTATTTTTAATATATCTTTCATGTTTGAATAATTTAAATGCTTTTATCAGAAATCTTTTTTTTTCATACTTTCTTTTAGAAATTCTTTTACAGTTTTATATTTTCAGCAGTAATAATGGTAGAATAAATTTATATTCCAGTTGTGAATGACATCAGAATAAGTTTGTTCTTTCAAGCATGAAATTGGAAAAACAACAGCGAATCACGAAAATAAAGTTCTGATCTTCTGAAAAGAGCCTGTATGTTATTTCTTCTAAAGTGTCTCTTATTCGCGCATATTTCTACAAAATGTACATATTTAAGTTGGATATTTTAAATCTGATCTTGATTAACGCAAATCTTTAATTGATGATAGATCACTCGACATTATATATATATATTTTAAATATTAGAATATTATACCGGGTGTTTCAAAAGTTCGGTGCGAAAGTAAAACGCGATAAAGAAAATTATCTATGGGACGGAGGGACATTTGGTTTGTAGATTTTGTATGACACCAACATAAAAATTAGTTTAAAATCTTGGCAACAGAGGGCAGTACTGCAGACAATTCCCTGGAATAATTCTATATTGTTCGAACAACGCAACATTTGGGTACAAAAACATAAGAGAATACTGAATGTACACTTTTTTGTATAAAATTCTTGCGTTGTTTGAGCAATATAGAATTATTCCATGGAAATACATCTGCAGTGCCGCCCTCTATTGTCGAGATTTTGAACTAATTTTTATGGTGGTGTCATACAAAATCCCGTACCACGCTGATTATTTATTTGCAAACCGTATTTCTCTCCGAAACATAGATTTTTTTATCGAGTTTTACTTTCGCACCGGTCTTTTGAAAACCCGGTATAAGTAAAAAAAAAAAACAGAAGCATATTAGGCTTTTAACTTTTATGGTTTTTTTGTGAACGAGATATATTGTACAATTTTCAAAGTGATTGAAATAATAAATTCTGAATTCTTGAACAATTCAAAAGAAACGAAAATTATTGCCGACGAAAGGTTTTTGAATATAAATATTTTTAAAAAGTTTGGGATATTGTCAGTATTTAGTACAAACAAATCCAATATACTCTAAAGAATGAATCAGATAATATGTATGCTTAAAAAAAAAGTAGTTCTTTAAGTAAAATCTAAAAAAATTCCATTTAAAACCTATACCCAAAAATTTACCCCATTCAAATACCTACTGTCAAACCATTTGTCTACATTCTGACTATTCCTAAAAAAATAAATTCCAAAACAAAAGCTTAAAATGTTCCTCTTTTAGCAAACCGTATCTTAAAATGGTCAATCAATTCCTTATTATAGATGCACAATCTTTCGATTAGTATTAAATATTATTGAGTGCAAAGGGTTAAGTTGGCAGTAGTTTGTCGAGTTCTAATATTTGTCTATTTCAGTCTGTTTCGACTGTAGCTAATATGGTGTTCGTCTGTGGCGTTTTAAATCTTTAAACTGATAATTTTATTTTATTCTCCATTGCATAAACTATATATTTATTACGTAAAAATGTTGATCTTTCGTGTAATTTCCTCCTTTATACTGGAAGGTTTTTAAAATATATATTGTGCAGTTTAATGATCTGTTTAAAAAACTTTCATTTACACGAACCCCGCATTCAGAATAACACAATACGATAATGTAAACTTCTTTTTGAAAATGCATTCTTATATTTATTAAATGTACTATGGGGGTGTTTTGCTGTGATTATTTCTTTCTTTAACTTCACTTTTGAAGACATTGAATACTTAATTTCAGCTTTACAATAACGTTAATAGAATATTACAATTGCACTTTCAAAACTTTAGTTTGACAGGTGGTATTTGTTATTTTTCTTGAAACACTAATTTTTAAAACGTTTATTTTATTTCACAAATTAGTTCTATAAAAAGTATAATTTTATTACACCATCCCATTTAAATAATTCAAATATTCAAGATCAATTCAAACGAAAGAACATATAAATTACTTGGTATCTGAAATTTTAGTAAATAACAGGCAATTGTTATGCAATGTTCTTGAAATCTATAAGATTACTCTAAGTTTTAATCAAGATTTAAAAAGAATGGCTCTTGATAAAATATCTCTATGGGATTACATTTGCATATTTTAATGTTCAAAATTACTTCAAGAGAAATTAGATATTTTCGGTAGTTTTAATTTCAAACTGAATAGAAATGAAAATATTATGTTTTTCTTTTATTTGAAATCAATGCAAAAGAATAAAAAATTTTAAAAGATTAAGTTTTAGCACATTTTTAATTTCGAAATGATAAATTAAAGATTTGAAAGAAAAAATATATATCGTAAATATTTCTCATTACATGTTTCGTTTTTATTATTTTGATTCATAAATCTATATCATACAGTTTGAAATTTAACTTCACGGGAAGCTCATAAATTGTGAAAAAGAATGCATTCCATATATCAGTAATTTTGTTTAAGCTGGATAGTGAGGTTTGGAGCAGCACCTGAATATGAAATGCAAGTAGGAGTTGTCAGAAATTTGTTGCAAGAAAGTTTGTTGAAAGATAACTTGCTTTGCATATATTGGGTTGTTCGTAAAGTCGTGTCCGTTTGGGAAAATCAATTCGTAACGGAAAATTCTATCATTTAATTATTAGACATTGATTCCGATATCTAATGTCTAATAATTACCTTGCAGAAATTTCCGGTACGAATTGATTTTTCCAAACGGACACGACTTCCCGAACGACCCAATATTATAGTTAAACGTCTGTGATTAGCAAGTGTAGTTAATTTGTGTTCCATGGTTTAGTCTTCGTCCTGTTTTGTCAGTAAATATGTATGTTCATGTCTAATTGAGTAAGATCTTACTTCTGGTGACCCTTCCCATATATATGAAAGTCAAGAAAATATTATTTGTATCGAACTCAAACTCATATTTAAATTTTAACTACAATCTGATAGATTCTTCTAAATTTTTATTTTTCGTTTATAGTGTGCTATATTAAAATATAGTCTTACATACAAAGCTTTACTAAAATCAAAATCCACAGTTTTATCAGGTTATGTTAAATAATATACTATATGTTTTTACGTCAGACTAAAATCTATATCTCAGTTCAATAATTTAAAATTAAAATTTTGAAAATATATGGCAAATTAAAATTTGCCGTAAAAATTGATTAAAAGAATTTACACTCAAAATATATTAATTTTTCACTTTTTCGGATATTAGAACATTTTCCTCTTGATCTTTGATTAAATGAGATAAGTTATTTAGTTCCATATGAATGCATATGAAAAAAATGCATTAAAAAGAGCAATATAACATGCATATTTTTTTTTTTTTTTTTTTTTTTTTTTTTTTTTTTTCAGAATCATAATAAAGATTATATTAATTCGATAGCAATTAGAACTGTAGTGTTCACTCTTTAAAATAGATTAAAGATCAAAACATACTTTTACTTTCAGATTTTTTTTCAATTATAAATAAGAAATACATAAATAAGTTTTATTATAAATCTATATTAAATCCTTTATTAATTCAAATTAATTTCAAATACATATATTTTTTAATATTCTTAGATATTTCATAATAAACTTATTTTTAGTCTTTGAAATTAAGATATGTGTAATCACATAAATAAACAAAAACCACCGATAAAAATTAAAACAGCATGAAACACACACCATATTAATATGTAAAATCATTAACTAAAAATCATACTATAATTTCCTATTAAGAAACGCAAAGGCTTATTAAAAGAGTTACAGAGCTAAACAGAAAATTTAATTAACGCTTTCAATCATTAGTTTAATGAAAAAATTATAATCAGTAATTACTGTATCGCTTTTATTATAATTTCTAAAGAAATTGCTTTTAGTTTTGTGAAATATTTTCTTCTATTCTTTGACTAACATAGAGATAAAATGTTTTAATTACAATTTTCTGTATTAAATATATTCATTACAATTACAATATCATGATTGGAAAATATTTGCCATAATTTTAGGCATTCAATCAAGATGCGTTCACATTGTAAAATCGCAAAGTAAGAAAAGAAATAATGTCATATTTAAATTCTAATTTTTCCTCCATTGGTTTTTCTGTCTTGTTTAAATCATTTCACATTAGTAACTGAAGTGAGAAATGACATAAACTTTGATTATTTCTTTATTAAATACGCGGAATTTTCCTGGAATAATGTTTGACAAAGAAGCCTTAATAAAAATAGTAAGTGTAGGAGGAAAAAAGTTTTAAAATAAATTAATGATAAGACTTTCCAATATGCATATAAAACTACTGACTTACATATGGATTAAGAAATAAGTTAATGCCGTTTATTTTTGTTACTAATTAATTTTCATTGTATGGCTTATTCCTTAATTCATTAAAACTTAATGCCAAGCTGGAAAAAATAAGCATTTTCGTTTTTATCAACTGTTAAAATCTTTATTTATAACCAAACACAGAGAGAAAGTTAAGAAATAAAGTATCCTGATTTGTTATTTACGGCTTTTTCATAATTAAAAAAATAATTTTTTGATACCCTGACGATAGAAGGTTAGATAATATTGCTTTTTTCTCACTTGACGCGAATACATCGTCTAAAAAGTTTCTTCATTTCATGTCAATATTAATTGCGCTACATATATAATCAGAGTACAATCGAAAAAGACGGAATTCCGATAGAACCAAGCCAGGAAACAATGGAAAATAACACAATCTTCCATAACTGAGCCTTTTTTCATCCTGACTATTCGAAAACGATTATTGTCATATTAGCTGAAAAACGTCATAATAGCAATCAGATTATATCTCTTCTACTGAAATCTGAATCTTTTTTTTTTACTGAATCTCTTCTTTAATTCTATGCATATGTTGAATGTTGAGATATGCATTCACTGTCTCCTTGTTTATAAGAACTGTCATAATGAATTGCGGCTTTTACATCCCAAACCACACACAATACGAACTTCTGAATATCAGGTTATTGTATCACTTGTGCAGTGTAGTTTATTTTGTGGGACTAAGCACTTCTTAATTTTGCACTTCTTTAAATTAATGCAATCACACTGCTTTTTATATTCCCGGTTGTGTTATAACTTTCGGGAGTTACGACTTAAATAAAAGTCATGACACAATAAAACAAAACCATTTATTTTTAACATGTAAAAAGGGAAATATCACCAGTGGAACGGGTGGATATAATTCAGACGATGAAAAATGAGCTCAATTTAAGAAAGACTGAAAGCTGGGTAAACCTTTCTCAAAATAGTCAAAACTCAAGTCGGCTTACAATGTCTCCATAATTCGATATACAAGGATCTAGAAATTTCACTTTAGTATATAATATACACAATATATGGAGTCCCGTAGATCCCGATACTACTGTATATTTCAAGTGGAGAGCTCAATTTCTTATCTAAAAAGTGAAAATTAGCAGCCACTGACTCTATTGAAAAACGTCAGTGTTGAACTCCGCTCGAACTTAATATGTTAGTCCAAGAGCCGACAGCACAACAACCTATGTTATCAAGAACAAGAAAAAAACCTTTATTTTATGGGAGAGTAGAAGTGGGGAACCTAATGATCCATGTCTGCCGGAACTGAAGTGGTGCATTAGCCAAAAATTAATACCACCAGTGGTTGACTCGTAGGTTTATTATTGTGTTTTCCTGCTCCCAGTCCTCCATGTTTTCATATCTTTGTTTGTAGGGCAAACACAATGATAAACCTACGAGTCAACCACTAGTGGTATTTTTGGCTTATGCACCAATTCACTTCCGGCAGACTGGGTCATTAGATTCCCTTACTTTTATTCTTCCATAAAATAAAGGTTTTTTTTTTCTTGTGCTTGATAACATAGGTTTTTGTGCTGTCGGCTCTTGGACTATGTGGCGTAATCGCAAAGGAAATCAAGATAAGCCAATGGTGAGATCATTTGTTCTTTCACATTGCTTAAAAATCTACTTTAACCTATTCAAACCTGATGTACAAAATGTGGACACCTATTCCTTTCTTCATAAAAACTAACCTGTTTGATTTTTTTTATGTTACTTATATATGGCTGATTTTTTATCTATAGTTCATATAGAAGGATGTACAAAATTTTCAACAATTTCTCGAATTTGGTTGAAATTGGATATTCAAACGTGTTACTTAGACATAGTTTTTCACGTTATTAAGCTATGAAGTTTTATTATAGTAGTCCGAATGCGTTGAAAATTGTTTCATAATCTGATTGACGCATGATTTTACATTCTTCTTGATGCTTTTAATGTTACTTTCTTAACGGTATGGAAGCTAAAGTGATAAAACTATTTTTGTATTATTATAACAAATCCCTAAATGTATTTTTCTAAAATTTAAGATACGGGGCTAACATTCGACAGCTTTAATGAAAATTGCTGTGTTGTACATTCTGTTGTATATTTATCCCTGTGCAAAGGAACCTTATGTAAAGAATGGGAATCATATCATGTCTACGTTATGTTTTGCATTGTATCAAATCTGAATTAGGAGAATTTGTCTGAATCAATTTTGTAACCACTCGAAATTTGCTCTCAAGTAATATATTTTAAATCATATTTTTCTGAGATATCTACTTACAACTGGCAATTTTTGTCTAAATTTGGTCATAAATTTAAACATTTCGCTCTGGCAAAACTTCATGTGCTCATCATTGTAGTTTTCCTCTATAAACAAAATATTTTCAACCAAATTCACATTTTCGTTAAATTTTAAATCTTGTTACCGTTGCATAATGACGCAAAAGTATATTTATGTGATTAACTTAAAATCTGCTGTCTTTGATAAAAGAGAAATGGTACTTAAACTAAAATTTCCAAAAAAAAAAAAAAAAAAATTAGACTTAAGCTGAAAACAATTCTAAAACCTGAGAGAGTACCTAGAGGGAAACAAATTAAAATGGAACGGAAAGGTAATAATCTAAACTATTTAAGTCTACTACGTCTATTTTTTCATAATTTTAATTTCAGTAGATTCGAAAATAGGAGGGGGATGGACACATTTTGGTTCTACATTTTCCATTATATCTCTTAAAATATAATACCTAAAATTAAAAGAAATATATTTTTCAGTTAAGTATTGCGAAAGATTTCACACGTTACCTCACATGATATACAAAGAAATAATTTTTTTACTAATAACTAAATTAGCCGCTCTACACTAAATATATTTGTGAATGTCCAAAAATCGGTTTATATGTGGGATAATAGTTTTTTACGTCCCCTAATTTGAACGTTCCAAGTTCCATAGTTTACGAGTATAATGGCTGTGACAGCCAGACACAGGAGTGATCTTACATGGTTCCGTTTTTACTTTTTAAATGCGGAACGTTTAAAATGAATATGCCAGTCATTAGTGAATACATTTTTTAACAGAAATATACATTACACCCTGTATACGTCTTTTTTTAGTAACATTATTTTCCCTCAATCATTATAATGTAAATCACTTCCATGTGTTCTTATATTAAGTTATATGTTAATAAGCTAATTTTATTAAAGTTATACACAGTGTCCGAGCTAATAGCATCCAAAAGTTATGGCTTATTATTACAGAACGATCCATTAGAATATAATAGACTTTCCTCTGTGGATTGGAAATCCCTGCGAGATTTTTTGGGACTCCACCATACTATCACAGAGATTGTACCATGTTTTAGGTAGCTTTCATTACAAAATGCTACCTATTGCAGCCGTTCGGAGGAAAGCGATTTCAAAAAATTTTGGTACATCTTCATCGATCATGACCCCCAGACCCCGAAACCACCCTCCGTTCAAAAGTTGATATATATATATATATATATATATCTGATTTTTGTCACACTGTAACTTTCGTATTTATGAACCGATTTGGATGTAACTTCGTGTATACATAGTGCATACCAATGCCTCGACCGAGTTCGTTGGCCAGCTTCATACGCCATCTTGTTTCAAAATGGTGGCCATTTAATTTTTTTATTTAAAATTTGAAATGTGGTACCAAAAAATTGAAAACTGAAAAATCTTATGTGTTTGACCTTCATACAAAGACTCTAGAGCAGTTTTTGTTTTGTCTGTATCTTAAAAAATGGCTGAGTTATAGCACTTTGAATTTCTAGCGTGGCTGACATTTTGAAACGACCTGAATTTGTCACGCAATAACAGGCGTATTTATGAACAGATTTGGATGTACCTTGGTGTATACATAATACGTACCAATGTCTCGACCGAGTTTGTTCGCCAGCTTCATCCGCCATCTTGTTTCAAAATGGCGGCCCTTTAAAAAAAATTTTAAATTATAATTTAAAATAAGGTACCAAAAAATTGAAAGATGAAAAACAATTTTTTTTTTTTTTTTTTTTGTATGTGTTTGACCATAATACAAAGATTCCGGAACAGATTTTGTTTCGTATATATCTAAAAAAAATGGCTGAGTTATAGCATTTTGAATTTCTATTGTGGCTGACATTTTGAAACGACCTAATTTTTGTCACGCGATAACAGGCGTATTTATTAACCGATTTGTATGTAACTTGGTGTGTACATAGTACATACCAATGTCTCGACCGAGTTCGTTGACCGGCTTCATTCGTCGTCTTGTTTCAAAAGAGCTGCCTTTTCAATAAAAAATTAAATTTAAAATTTAAAATTAGTTATAAAAAATTGAAAAATGAAATGATTTTTTTTATGTGTTTGACCTTGATACAAAGATTCCGGAGCTGTTTTTGTTTCGTATATATCTTTAAAAAATGGCACTTTGGCACTATAGCACTTTGAATTTTTTAGCAAGACTGACATTTTGAAACGATCTGATATTCGTCACGTGATAACACTCGTATTTATTAACCTATTTCGATGTAAGAAGGCATGTGGATAGTATATCGTAATGTCTCGACTAAGTTCGCTGGCCAGCTTCATCAGCCATCTTGTTTCAAAATGGAGGCCATTAAATTAAATAAAAAATTATATTTAAAGTGAGG
The DNA here is from genome assembly GCA_963932465.1 of Maratus speciosus. Taxonomy (NCBI): domain Eukaryota; kingdom Metazoa; phylum Arthropoda; class Arachnida; order Araneae; family Salticidae; genus Maratus; species Maratus speciosus. Next base: position 492,072,757 of record OZ010789.1, read on the forward strand.
TGTAAAAAAAATAGAAATTGTAAAAGGTTTTTTTCTTAAGTATTTTACCATGATATAAGGATTCCGGAGCATTTTTTGTTTTGTCTTTATCTTAAAATATGGCTCAGATATAGCAGTTTCAATTTCTAATGTGGGTGATATTTTGAAAAATCTGATTTTTTGCCTGCGACAGCACTTGTATATATCAACCGATTCCGATGTGAGTGATCATATGCACAGGAATTACTAAGGTCTCAACCAAGTTCACTCGCTAGCCTCATCCACCATGTTGTCTTAAAATGGCAGGAACTTCAAAATATCGCCGAATTTGGCGACCAAATATAAGTTACATTAATTAAAAGCAGATTGGATAAAGCTGACTAATTTCGCGAAATTCTCATTCATAATGATTTACTATTGATAAAAATTAGCATTGAATCTTCTATAATCGGTTTCCACTAATTTGAGCTTCGTGTGTTTGAATAATATGAGATTGCTTTTTAAAAATAAGGAATATGAAAGCTTCCTCCTTCTCCCGGCAATGGCCGGAAGGACTTTTTGAATACGATATTTCCTGGAAGTTGGATTGGAAGACGGTGTCCAAATGCCTGGCCGTCAAGGTCTCTGGTTGTGACTTCATTAGAGTTTTTTTGCTTAGGTATTTATTAAATCCGTTGTGTATAAACAAAAAATTACTGTGGATGAGTTGAAGAAGTGTATCATTGAAGCAATTCGTCTAATAACTGCTGATATGCTACGAAACACTTGAAGAGATCTGGATTACTGCTTAGACGTTTTTCATTCTACAAAAGCTGCACACATCGAAATCTATTTATATTAAAACTTGATGAGATGTTCTTTCTATTTAAATATATTTTTTTTTATTCTAATGGATAATACCGTAAAATAATGCCATATCTTTTGGATACTTTTAGCCCGGACACCCTGTATATTTTCCCCGTCATTTGTCAACTGTTTTTGTGATGATAATGTTTGTCAAATCATATTTACTCCAGAATGCTTTTTATGAATGTTTAAAATAAATAATAAAATTATATTATTTTTTTTATGTGGATTTCTTTCATATCTCATATTAATTCAACCGTATATAAATTAATAGTCAATTCATAAAAAATGTTTTCGGTAAATAATAAAACATGTCGTATTCGATTAAAGTGGATGAATGTTACAATTTATTGTCAAATGGCTCACATATCTTATAATAATTTGTAAATTACCAGAAACATACGACTACAGCACTAATAAATACAGCAGTATCAGTAGGATGCTTATATTATGGATAAGCTATTAATTATTAATGATAATAAAGATTTAATAGCTATAAGCAAAAATGTATGATAAGTATTCGCAGGCAGAAAGTAAATTAAAAGAAACAAGGATATTAAATTAACCCCATGTTAAGTTCGCTGATCATTTTTTTTTTATCATTAACATGATTAGTTTGTCGCAGTATGAAGTAAACACGGAAAAAAATCCATTGTAATAAGTGGACAAAACTTTTATACTTCACCCTTGGTATAAAATGTTAGCTTGAAATTGTTTTCTTTCATATCTATACATTTCTAGTTTTGATAAAATTTTGACCAAAGAATGTTTTATTATTATTATTATTATTGCATTAAATCTTTTAGTTTTATATTAGTTAATAATAAGTTTTAAATTAAATTCTTTGAGTTTTCAATAAAGGTAATAAAAATAAATAAATCTTAATCAATCCTAGTTTTACTAAAAGGAATGAAATTTAGATTTTCTATAAATATAACGAAAATTTCGGATTAAAAATAAAATTGTAGTCTGTTTCTTAAAAGATTACAAAAGTCTGTTTGTTAAAAGTCTACAAAAGTCTCTTCTTACAGTCCGTTTCTTAAGACTGTAGTCTTAAAAGACTACAAATGTCTCTTCTTACAGTCTGTTACTTAAGACTGTAGTCTTAAAAGACTACAGTCTTAAAAGACTACAGTCTTAAAAGACTACAGTCTTAAAAGACTGTTTCTTAAAAGTTTTAAAAACAAAAACTTAAATAACAATAATTAAAAATGATGTTTGTTTAAGTTTTTAAAAAATTGGGATTAAAAATTATTTATCACATTTTAATTACCGTTAACATAATTTTTTTTTTCATATGGCTTTCCCTCTTCTATACTTTTTTTATTAAATCTTCGAAAATAAATATCAAAGAGTGATAAATAGAAAATTCTAAGTAAGCAACATAAATGGCAGAAAAAGTGTGATACAATAATGCATTTAAAAGCTTTTTAAGTAATCACTTAGTTTTTGATTAAAATAATAGTTTGGAATTGTAATATCTTTATTTAAAATTTACAATGACAAAATAATTCTAACTAGTATCGAATGATGATACTTTTTAATAATAAGTATTAATGAACCATGTTCCGACGTTTCAAAGATAAGCTTTAATCTGGCATATTGAGTGTATGCAAAAAGTGCGAAATTTACTTACAAAACGGATTTTGCAATAACGTATCGGTGTAATGAAATAGATGTATCGGTAGATACTACTAACACTAAATCATACAAAATGTTTAACATTCAAATATTGAATATTTGTTTCATAACATATTGACCACAATGTAAATCATTCTGACCATTCCCTTACAGTGCTTTGAGAACGATGGAGATATGGAAGCAAACAGACATGAGCCATCATTTGTCGAATCAGGTATACCATCAAATATTGTATTGTTGAATCGTGAACCAGGTTCATAGGAGCCAGGAGGTGAGAAAATGGTCCTCAATGGTACAGAAGCCCCAGATAACAGAAGCCCCAATGGTGCACAGACTGTTTGAAGATATCTTATAAATCGGACTTGCAATATTAACGCCCTTTACACACACTGCACTCCAGTCCAAAATATTTTGGTGTAACTGCAATTGTGGATTAAAAAATAAATTTAAGAAAGCAGACCAGAAGGTTAGTGATTTATTTGTGTCTTTGTGTCGGGGGAGGGAGGGGCAGATGATCTTCTTAGCTAAGTCTATTCCATATTTTTATTAATAAAATTTATATTATATATAAAGTAGAATGATTTAAATTCACCACGCCTGTAGGGTTCGGAGCCCCAATGCAAGAAAGCAATTTTTGTTCTGAAACATGCCAATTCTTTTTGGATTCTTCTTTTCTTTATTTAATTACTAGCTATTTAATCCGTTCTACGCACGGGAGCTGCTCAAAAACTGTTCGATTTAGAAAAATATTTTTCAACTGCTGTGGAATTTTTTTAAGAAAATTTAATTTGTGATGTAGCTAAGGCAGCAGACGATAAAATGATATCTTTGGAATAAGGTAATAAGTAGAATAAAAAGTTTTGGTGATGTTTGTGATAAAATGTTTTTCTCTATTTTTTAAAAAAGATAATATTTAAGCGCAATTAAATAATCTAATTATTTGCATGCGAGGTGAAAGAATTATGGTAATCCCCTCTACAGCTTCTTAGTAGCATGGTGTACGTAATATGTATATCTTAGATAGCAGTTAAACATTTAGAACTGGTTAGAACTCGCACGATTACGGGTTAAACATAAAAAGGGACAAAAATTCGTCAAAAAAAATCTATTTAAAATTTTCGATTTTTTTGCCCAATCGTGGGTCCCATACCAGAAACCTGTGTGCCAAATTCCCCCCCCCCCCCCCCCGTTTCCGAATTTTCGAGGTTATATAGATACGCACACGGATATTAATAGGGTAGATTGTCATATATATTTACGTCTGTGTGTGTGCGTGAAGTATAATTACATGTGTGCCTGTATATACAAAAAGCATCAAATAAAAAAATACTAAATACATTCAATGAAAGGAAAAGACTTTATTCTAAAATCTCTAGTAAAATAATTTTTAAAAATTCAACTAGAATAAATAAATGTATTATATTTGCTAAATTGAGTTCATTACATCCTCAATGTGTTTTATAAGTCCTTTCGTGCCCTATCACTTTTACTTGTTTTTTTTTTTGCCATTATTGAAATTAAAAAAATACAGCTAGACAAAGTCCGTCGAAATGTACTTTCTGAGAAATTGAAATAGTTCTTTTCCGTGATGCAGATTGAAATATTTCCATCACGTGAAATTATTTTGTTATAGATACGAGCGAACAAAACAAGAACGTCAATATATGCAAAGTTGCTGAATATTATATTTTGATAGGCAGAGATATCTGGCGTGATGGGATGTATGATTGAACTCAGGAATACTAAAAATTCCAAAGCAATCAATAAGCAAATGCAGTCATATATTTTTATTTTGGAGACGAGAGACTTTTCCCTCACTGATCTTACGAATCACATCATATTATTGAAGTTCATAAATCTCTTACAGTTCTTAAAATAAGATGTTGAAAATTAATTAATTTCCGTATATTTGAAAAAAATTAGCATCTAAGAAAATGATATGGAAAAATGCACTCTATAAGGCATAACCATCTTTTTAACCCTTTATGTACTGAATTATGAATTCATGAAAATTTTATCTTCTAAAGCATTTTTCGTGAATTGTTTAAACTACATTAGAAGATTTACATAATCATTTAATGAATTTTAGAAGGATTTCAGAAAGATTGAAGGATTTAGGAGGATTAATTAAATTTAAATTTATGGGGATTTTGAGCAATATTTATAACCCTACTCAAATCTTTTGTTTTAAATATTTTCCTTAGTATTCTCTAGAATTAGGAAAATGTACAAATATAGTGTTCTTACAATAGAAATTTCAAAATATTTCCGAATTGAACCCCCCTTCCCCCTCCCCGCCCCAACGCCAAGAAAGCTAAAAGATGCAAAGACAAAAGAAATCATCCTTTTAAAAATAATTTTGTTTTGTGTAAGCAATAATGCTTTTGGAACAAGATAAAGTAATATATCTATAACTCATTCTAAAATGTATTACAATTAATCCATCTATTAAATGAATTTTATAACAAGTTATTTTAATGATACTTTTAAATACCGTCAACAGATAAAGTTTTAAAGAGAACTTTTATTTCTTTTAACGTTACACTGTCAGAAAAACTGATTTATATACACTAAATTAGTCGTCATTTTTTAACAAATAATTTTCGTACACCTAGAATTTCTCCGTTAAGTCCGAAAAGTCTGAAAGTTTTACCGAAAGTCTGAAAATGAAGGAATTCCGTTCATTCCTAGCACGCATACCTATTGGCTCTATTAATACTAAAATCGAATTCATTTTAATAACTATAAATCAAAAATTCTATAAATTAAAGTTTCCAATTCAATTAAAAAATAAATAAAAGAAATAAACAACAAAGAAATACACGTTTTTTTTTTAATTTAATTTAAAAATAAATAAATAAATAAACGACAAAGAAAAGAAACATTTTCGAATTTAAAAATAAATAAGAATTAATTTTCTCATTCAATTAAAAGTACTCACAATTTATTTTTTTAAATTTATAAAAAAAAATAGTCGTATTTAAAATATATTTTGAATAAACACATTTAAAATAGATATTTTAAATAAAATATTAAACGGAAAAAAAATAGATTTTACTCCAAACAAAAGTCTCGCATAAAAATTTAATACCGTATATACTCGCGTATAAGTCGACCCCCTAACTTTTTACTTCAATTTTGTACAAAATCAAACCAAAGATTTCATTTTCTAATGCGAAAACTTAGTAAGTAAACAGAAACAAATCATTAATTTTTTTTTAATGATGAATTATAGTTATTTGTATATTTTATGTATTATTTTTTTATTCATACACATAAAAAGCCATAATTTTTTAGTAGTCGAAGTTTTTATTTTTGCTTTTTTAACTGACTCGCTTATAAGTCGACCTCCCCAAAATTGCTTACCGAAAATTGCCAGAAATTCCTCGACTTATACGCGAGTATATACGGGATTCATATTTTGCATCTAGCATGTTACATAAAATATTTATTTCATATTCTTATCCAAGTTTTATATAAAGTATCATGACCCCAGCCACAACCTCATTAAAGACGAAATCTTCTCGAAATTAACTTCAAAATTCAAAGCTTTTTAAAGAAATTAATCAAGCCATACTCATTTGGAGGAAACATATTTACTTCGAAGTATTTCGCTGCTGTGTAACTGTAGCCGAGTGATTAGAGTACTGGCAACGTAACACTAAGATAGGTGGTTCTACTACAAGGTCAGCAACTTTTATTTTATCCCCATTTTCTTCAATTGACGCATATTTTTCCTGCTGTAATGGAGAAAATAAGAAACGAATATGAGAACATGTTTTGTCTCAAATTCTTCTGTGATGATTTCCTCACTCTGGTTATTAGGCGACCAATTACAAATTGAATAAAAATAATAGCACGTATATTCATGTAAATGTAAAAGCTTCTTTTGAAATTTCAAAACAATTTTGCGTAATTTTTGTTTATAACCAGCAGTATTTTCAACCAAATTTAACGCCACTTTCATAAAACTTGAAAAATTGCAAGAGAAACATTATACAGTAATCAGAAAATGAATACAGGGTCATCAAAAAAGGTGTCCCTGATTTTAAAAATAAATTGCACGAGAACTATGTCATCAATCGGTACGAAACCAACGTGAAATGATAGAACATCAGAACGCGTTTTGTTGTTGGTGATTGCGTTGAACATGACGTGACTTCGTGGAGCGATGCCGTCTCGTGACGTGATGCAAAATTCAGTCATGGTTAGTTCACAGCAATCACTATGAGTGAAAAGCAGAAAGCGCAACGCCTGTTGTAGTACACCGAGTTTAAATCTGTTACTGTAGTACAACGTCTTGCAGTATGTATGGAAAAGATCTACCTACAAACAAAACCATTGTTCGTTTTTTTAACCAGTTTAAAGCGCAAGTGAAAGAGATCGACTACCGCTTAGATGTTTGCCGAGCAACAGTGGGAGCTCATATTGAAGTTTTCTAAGTAATGTAAAACAAACTCACAGATTTTCCAATTTAACAGTGTTAAAATAAGGAATTTATGTTTATACATGTATTTACACAGTGTTTCAAAAGTTCGGTGCGAAATTAAAACGCAATTAAAATATGGGTCGGAAATTCATGCGGTTTGCATAGAAATATTCAGCGTAGTACGAGATTTTGTAAGACACCAACAAAAAATTAGTTTAAAATCTCGACAATAGAGGGCGCTACTGCAGATAATTTCGTGGAATAGTTCTATATTCCTCACACAACGCAAGATTTGGATGCAAAAACATTAGAGAATACTATATGTACACTTTCTTGTGTAAAAATCTTGCGTTCTCTGAGAAATACTGAATTATTCCAAAGAATTATCTGCAATAGCGCCGTCTATTGTCGAGATTTTGAACTTATTTTATGGTGGTGTCATACAAAATCCCGTGCCACGCTGAATATTTATCTGCAAACCGCATGTCTCTGAGAAAAATAGACCTATAAAAATAGTCTAGATCTTTTTTTAATACGTTTTACGTTCGCACCGAACTTTTGAAACATCCGGTATTTTAATTCAAAACCACAGACATCTTTTTCAATGACCCTGTATAATGCATATTTCGATAAATAAGAAAATTTGTATGAAATATTTTTAACTTTGCATGCGTTAATTATAGTCCAATATTTCTTTCATATTTTAGTATTTAACTATAAAAGGAAATTTATATAAAACAGCAAGCCAAATATCGCGAAAATTCATATAGTTATTGGCGATATTCTAAGGTACATTTTGGTTATTTTCTAAAAGTAACTTAATACTGTAAAACATTGCAACTTATTGCAGTCGAACTTGATTACTATGGGATCGGAGATCTAAGGAAGATTTCGTTTCAATGAGGAATTAATGAAGACAAAATTGATGCAATTTAAAAATGCATTAGAAGATTCTTGGCGATACCGAGTAAAACTCGATATAATGACCTAAAATTCTGCATATTTACAAAAAATTACATTTTTTATCACCATTCTCCTTAAAGAAAACGTACAATTCCATCGTGCATCTACACCATTGCTTAAAATGAAGAAGAGGAAAAGCATATTTTTACCACCATGAGAGGGAGACGTATGCAGTTGCTGTAAAATGCAGCACAAAATTCCAAAACAAAAATAATATTTTTCAAACACCCTAATAATAATAAGTAATCATAAAAGAGATTCAATATCTTTCTTTCTTTTATCCTTGTATTCATCTATTTTAGCGTTTAAAATATTACAAGGATAAAATTAAATAAATTCACTATGATTTCTAATTATCATTAGTTTACTTCATATTCCTTTAATTGAAGAGCCTAAAAGAATTTTAACAAGTGTGATAATTCAACGGATTTTTCTAATTAAACATTTACATATAATCTTGCTTCAATAATAAATAACTGAACGTAGCTTGAACTCTGTTATTATGGGAACTTGGCGATAACAAACAAGGATATTTTTTCATTCATCCTCGTTATTACCGTGTTTAACTCTACAATATATATGATATAGTTTTATTCATTTATATGTGAAAATTCTAAAAACTATACATATTTATGTGTTATAATAATGGATATTTCTCTCAAATGTAATTATAGGTGTCATCTGTATATATTTATTGCACACACTGTCAATAATAGTCATATATCTAACATTGTTATTTCTCCTAAACTGTAAAAAAAAAATAAAAAAATAAAAATAAAATAAAATAATAATAATAATAATAATAATAATAATAATAATAATAATAATAATAATAAAATCAAGGGGTTTTGCAGGTAGTAGAACTTTTCCCTGCCTGGGCTTGGGGGTTACACCTAGCCATAAGCCAAAAGCGAGTTACCAGGGTGGGTGCTTACCTTACCTGTATGTATGCATGTTTATTTAGAGCAATATTAACTTTTATATTAAAGCACAGATAAATTAACGTCTGAACGTCCCCAACAAAGTTTATTAGTGAGAAATTGCCCGTCTAGGATATCGGCCAGGATAGTGCTTAGTGGTAAAGCAACAGCACGGTACGCTGTGGACAGAGGTTCGAATTCTGGCCCCGGCTAATTTTTCACTCCTGTGATTTATCCTGTGATTTATGATAAAACTAATTTCTGTAAAATCCTTTATCATACTTAATTAAAATATAGCTCAATTTAACAACAATAACTTCCTCTATTTTAACTATATTTGAGTGCTTTTCTATATGAGTTACTCTTTATAGTTGACTACTAAATTATGAAGAAAAAATGTTCTAGTTATTGGACAGGAGAATTTAAAAACGTCTTTCAATCAAACAGTTTTTATTTTCTAATATATTAATCACACATGTCAACGCATTTTAACTTTTCTTCTGTAACTGGCTTGTAAATGTGGGAGGTTAAATAATTTTAGGATACTGAATTGAGTAGAATAATCAGATTATCTTCATCACGTCGCGTTCATTAGATAAAGGGCAGTTGCGTAAAGAAAAAGTGCAATAATTGACAATAATTGACCGTTTGAAGTACAAACAAAACATAATAATCATCCGTAAAAAAAAAAAAAAAAATCTTGATTGCTTAACACAAACAATGAACTAATACCAGAACGAAACTGTTGCACAGAAACTCATAATGTTGATATTAACAATGCTAAATTTTCAAAATAGGATTATGTATTTCTTGATGACAGTTCTGAATTCTTTGATACTTACTTTTACAGCAGAATGCTTACAAATAAACGTTTTTAATCTATGTATTCATTCATTTCCTTATTATTGTACCACAAACTGCGATTATAATTTACATTCACCACGTATTTTACCATGTATGTGAAAAAATAAATTCGAAAATTTCGTAAAACTCTTACGTAATAATTTCGGATAGCAGATTCGTATTCTACATGCAAAAATACATTTTAAAAATGTATTATAAATCAGATACAAAATGGCTATTGACAAGTGTTATATTTATTTTTAAATTGTAGTAAGTTAAAGTGCCCATATTTCGTCCCCCTTAACTTCTCCGCTTCTGTGAATGTGCCGCCACTTATGACGCAAGGCACAGGAGACGGAAGGTAATAGGGGTAAGTGTTGAAAGTTCGGTTCGCCAAGACGCATACATAAATTAAAGACTGCAAATTTCCTATTTTTAGAAGACCCGAGCTCTTATTACGTCGCTTGTATAATGTTATTTACTGTACTGTAAATATTTATTTCTTATTCATTGCATGTATTTTACGTTGGTAAGATGCTGACAGTAGCATACAGTGAGTTTTAGGACGCTCAGTTCATCTTACGGGAACTGAAGCTCCGTTATATTGGGAAGTAGTTTGGTTCCAATTTCGTCTCCCTTGAAGTTCTTATATTCGTCCTAGGGACGGAATTAGGAATGCTTTTTCATGACATTTTTTTCAATTTTTTCCTCATGTTTGGATGGCTAATTTTTCGTTATGTTATTCTACTACTCATAATTAGTATATTTCTCTGTGCCTTACTTTAATGTAAATTAAGTTAGTTGCTCATTTAGAAATAAATTTTGATTTAGTTATAAGTTAGGCGTAATGGATTTTTTGGGGGGACGAAAGTGGGACCATTTTTTTTTTTTTTTTTTTTTTGCATTTTTTAGATACTTTTGAAAAATTATTTTTTGCATTGATAAACATTTTTTGTACGACATTTGTCTATGTTTCTATGTGCGTGGCTAGGTAGTCTATGTAAAATCCAAATTTCGTAGATTTTCACTGAAAATGACAACTTCCAAGGGCCTAAAACTGACTGGGGGACGATAATAGGGCACCTTACCCTAAATCTCTTGCACCTCGTTAATGTTTTTAAAAATAATGCTAAAACAGGTAGAAAACCCTCTGTGTTATTTTTTATGCGGATTTTTTAAAACTTTATATACATTATTGCATAAAAGAAAATGTATGCTACCGCTGTACAGGATCTCATAATCATTTGGACCTTTAGAAGCTCCGAAACAGCTTTATGAACCCTTTTGAACACACATTTTTACAATGTGTGCTATTTAACTTTGTCTTTTATTTCACGATTTTAATTTGTTACACCTACTGACCATTTAGAGCATTTTATAATACAGGGTAATTGCAGATCTATTTTTTCAATTTTTTTTCTTGTTCCCTAATTGCTTTCGTGACTAAATCTTCACTGAAAAATGTGAAGCAAAATATGTTCTTTAAATCCCCAAAATTAAAGAATCTTTCGTCGAGTATTTCTTTATATATTCCACAAAATCTCTAAAATCGAAAGTTCCTGATACTTCTGATCAGATGGTGTATTAAATTGCTGAAAAATTGACGAACATGAGCCAAATGAAAATAAATTTTCTTTTCAGAAAACTGTTACACTAAATCTTAAATGAGATTACTCCTTATCATGCAATACCCAACTTTATAGTATATAAATACTCTTTTAAAAATTTTGATGTAGAAAATAATAATTTAACACTTAACGGTCAAAGTACTCCTGCCATACACGAATTTATTCATTTGGTACCACTTTTTTAAGAAACAATTTTCCTTCTATTTTGACAACCTGTGTGTATACAGTTAACTGTCCCGTTTTTGCTTTTTGATATACATAAAAACTTCTAAGTTTTGAATTTTATAAATTTGCTAAAAATTTTACTTTTCACGGCTTCGAAATTAATTAAATGAATACGTAACCTAAATAAACGTGGCTTTTTCAATAGGAGATATTTTATAAAACATCCTACACATGTAATTCTGTACCTGCAGTGTAAATCTTATTACTAAAAATTCGTGGGGATGTGAAATATTCACTTTAACTATTTTTTCTAGAGTAACCAATACTCCTAGTTGACTCATATTCAACTTCATTTACAATGAAGAAAAACAGCCTGTTTACAATTTAAAATAGAAATAAAATTGCTATAACAATAATTTCCCCTTTCCTCTTAAAAAGTGTATCTTTTACTAAACATCTCGAAAAAAATGTAACTGTAAATAGATTTACGTTCTGTGTTTGAATTCGATTTTTTTTAGGGGAAGGGGGGGGGGGGGCAGGGGGATACTTTACATTTTTAAAATTTATTTCCACATAATGGAGAATCGGAAACGAATTAAACAGGTTTTTTATTAAATGTTAAGCGAAACATAAATTTCAAGTAATTTTTTTATATATTGATATGGATGTTTAAAATGTATTTAACGTTCTATAAATCGCAAAACTCTTTTTTGTAACCGATAAACATTCAATGCTTTTGAAATTTAAAAGCGAAAAATAATTTCTTATTAAGGAAGTTGAAAGTGTCGTTTGAGTATATTTTTTAAATATTTTGAAGTTCTCATAAAGACAATTTTCGTTTTGATTTTATTTGTATTTTCTTTCAAGCTTCATATCAGTTTTAAAAAGTGATATATTTCTTATGCATGCAAATGGAAAAAAACCCCGCAAATTTCTATATTTAGTTTATAAAAAAATAGAGATTTTAACAACTCCTTTTTTAGGACATG